>CM060833.1:19052500-20252500 GCA_030762175.1 Metallyticus violacea
TTATTTCAGGTACAGCAGTAAGTTTATATGGATGAAGGTGCAGCAACTGAGTGGCTTTATACGCACTCCCTACAGATACACCAACTTCGTGGGCTAATTCTGTCGAGAAGCTTCTAATCAACAGTCTAATTCATCAAACTACTGCTCTGTTAAAACTTTGTTCACCAATCCGAATATTGGTGTTATTCCTGGAAATTTAGCACAAATTCTCTCCAATAATAATTGTACGATTTCTTTTGCACATGTGAAGCAAGAATACAGTTTCTTTGTTCTAGTATATAAGTGTAACTTCTATACTTTGAACATCGTGTAGGAATACTAAGCAAATTCTCTTTGGGGAATAGAATACCTGAATTGTATCACATTAACATACATTGCATTGCGTGCATACAGGCTCATGATGTACAGAAATTTGTTTCAATGGAGATTCTCTAATATTCAACTTTCAAGTCAAAGTTGAATATCAGAGAATGAAAAGCGTACACAGCCACCACTGGACATGATGTGAAACGTTCTCCTAAAAAATAATTCGGCGCCTTTCTTAGCGAACGGGAATTTCCCTTTTCTTTGTTGCAAAGGCTGCAGTGCTACTGAAGTTAAAATGTTATAAAATCGTTGTGGAGCAAGAACATAAATCGGGTGACCCTGGATCCAGAAGTAGATTTTGTAGAATAGCTGTTGAATATGTGCATGACGGAAAAATTGACGAGCAAGCAAAAGGATGTTGAAACTGCCTCCCTTCATTTTACATGCGTTTCTGACACCTAACCTGTGATGCGCCATTGGCGGCGAGGGAACAATAGACCCTATTTTTTTTTTTTAAGAAACAACATTAGTATGTGCGGAATGTTTCGTTTTTTTTTTTTTTTTTTTTTTTTTTTTTTTTTTTTTTTTTTTTTGCGAATTAACTGTGAGGGAACATAGGTTCGCTACTTTTCAACAGGACTATGTAAAGACACATACACCCAAGTGTTCTTGCATACACTTTATGAAATTCGACGATAGGGTCACCATTAACAACATATGCCACCCCCGGTACCCTGATTTAGTGCCTTGCGATTTTTATATCGGGAGGGCATTAAAAGAAAAAGTGTAGGAAATAAATCCACACACATTAAATGAACTGTAAAATAACATTTGTGGAGTGAGTTGTTCCATTTCTCCACTTTATCTGTCAGCATATAAACTTTATTCAGTGTCATAATTCTCCAATACCTTTTTTAATACCTTTTATACGTACGATAGATGGTTTTCATGTTTAATTCCCAATACAATATCATTCTTGTATGGATATTAATATATTTCTTAATAAAGCCACAACCGAGTCTGGTTCATAACGAAAATTTTACTGCATTTCTCTCTAGTATCATTTCCCCCCAAATCTTAATAATTTAATTCTGTGTGCTTCGTCATAAAATGTACACAGACATGAAAGATGAAAGTACGTTTATAGCCATCTGGCGAGGAATATGTCAACATGTCGCGGCAAATGGTTGCACATTTTGAATGCAAATATGCCGTACCCTCACGGAACAAACAAAATGCAAGACTCAGGCCTAACCATTTTCTTTCTCAACGCCACACATTTCCAGAATGGAGGTTTTACGATCTCTTGCAACAAAAGCATTGCGATAACTTTTCCATTGTTTCCCCACACTTACTTTGTGGAGGGAACCAGACTTGAAGTAGATGCAATCAATTCTTTACGGTCCCAACCGCGGAAACGCCTGCATTCGCTTTAAGAACCGCTGAAGTGAAGCCAAATCTTCAAACGGTACCCTTCCTCAGCTCTCTTTAGGCTTCAGGCTTAATGTCCTTGCAAAGAATGATATTAAAGCAGTACTTGGGTGCACGGTTGAAAAGGAAACGGCTGCAAAGTGCTTCTGGGTTGCGTGAGCTTAAGGGCAAATAAAGTTGGAAAACTGCCATTACTGGTAGGTGAATATACTTGCCCTGCAGTATTGTCACACCGTCCTCATTAGCTTTCCCCCGAGTTTGCCAGGATGGGAAATGAAAAACGATGTTTAAACTTGTGTTATGTGAAAAGAAGCATAATTTATAAATTGAAAGCTTGCCTATATGCTTAGTTGAACTACTGAACACTATGCAAAACTTCAAATTGAGGTATGGTGACGGTAAGGAACGTTAATAAAATAGTGTGTAGCATGAGTTAAATTGAAATGCTAAAATAAATAAAATATTGCACACTTGTGTCAGATTACAATTCAAGGTACAGTTTATGAATTTTGCCAATAATATAAATATGATAAAATAAAAGCGCTATAATGCATTCTGTCGGCGCCGAAATAACTACAACAATACGAGAAATGATATAGCCAACTTGACGAAATGAATCCAAACCATTCGTGATTTCTACCAACAAATGGGGCTAAACTTGAAGTAAACGTTCACCTCCTATAGTTATCACTATTATAACGTACATGTTACAACAGTAAATATTGTAACGGAAATTGATGACATCTCTATGTCGCCGTTCACGCGATATCGATGGATCTAAGAAGGAATTTGCGGGAATGTTGCGTGACTCGGTATATAAATTTAAAGGGGGAGGGAAGCGTGGCAGATATTGTTAAATGACTGACAGAAAATATGCAATTAGCGGACAGGCAAATGAAAATCAAGAATAATGCAAGTAAAGGCCTTATAAAAGTAGGATGGTACAACATATAATGCAAAGGGAAAAAACTGATAAGGGAAGAAGGGAGTGGAGGAAAAGCGTCTTTCTTATGTGCAACTAAAAATAATATAAACACACATTGCAAAGTGCCAAATCGGAATCACAAAACAAAATGGCGAGGGAGCTGAGAACGGCAATGGATCGGAGGGGTACGATAAACACGGAATTTGGACAGATAAAATAAAGTACGAAAAAGAGGGAAAATAAACAAGGGCGTCCGCAGAATATTTTTAAGGGAGGAGCAACATGTTCCTGGAAGTAGATGATTACAATTTGATAGGTTTAAAAATTAATTAAACACCCTAATTTTTAAAATCGATATATAAGAAAATATAGGTTAATCAGTTATGTTAAATGCTTTATTTTAAAATATCAGTATTTGGCTATTAAATGTAAATGTGTTAATTTTTAAAACCTTGACGAGGGGGGGGGGCTAATTCTCTGTGCCCCACCTTTCGGACACCAGTGCGTATTTTAATAGTGTATGGAGAAATCGAAGGGGAGATGTATGAGGGGTTCGCGACTCTCTCTTAGAGAACTGGGTTTAATTTCCCCACTACTAATATATAGCGCATAACAATTAAAAGCTTAAAAAATAGGGAAAATACTAGGAATTGAAGCAATTTCAGCTAAATTTGTAAAAATTTTAAAAATTTTTATACAGGGGTATATCACTTTTATTTGTGTTCGGTAAAGTGCATTCCAAGATTCTGTTTGATCGTTTCAGGTAATGGGGCCAACGAATACAATAAAATAGACATGTCAACCAGGTTACAGGGAAGACTTTTCTACTGTGAATAATATATTCGTTTTAAAGACGCATTTTCTTTTTTTTTTTTTGAGTAGTGTTTAACGCCCGTTTTTACTTTTGAGGCACCATAGGCGCTGGACACTGATGACATGAAATGAAATGATATATTGGGAAAGGATTTTTTTTAAGGAAGGAAGCGTTCCAGGCCTAAGTTTAGGTACCTCCCCGGCATTTGCCAGTTATGAAGACTGAGGAAAACCTGGAAAAAAACTCCAGTCAGGGAGAACGGTCCTGGCGGGATTCGAACCGCAGACCTCCCGCTCACGAGTCCATGCCTTAACGACCTCGGCCACCCGTGGCGGTTTTAAAGACGCTAACAGACTTAAAAAGGAAACTGGTAAATTAAACAACGTCTTTGTTGATTTTGAAATATCCTTCGACAGTGTTCATAGAGATTCTCTGTGGGTAAAGCTGTGTCAGATAGGGTCTCCAACGAAATGATAAAAGCTCTGATACAGATATGACACAACCACGTGACATTCGGTGTAAAGATAGACCAAAGCAGTACATTGTAATGTAGATCAGCCAGTAGAGGAGATCGCTAGAAATCTGTTCTATCTCCGTTACTGTTTAATCTACTTATAGATGATGTTTCATGTACACTGTTGACGGAGGAAATGAATGCCTCTGAAGTGCACGATACAGATATTCGTGTACTTTCGTATGTTGACAATGAATTTTTTTTATCTCTAACAAAAAGACTTTCGCATCCTAGAAAGTTATTGCATGAAATGGGGTATGGTGGTAAATGTAAACAAAACAATAATAATAACAAAGCATTTAAAAATGACGTATGTCAGAGATGAAAAAATGGTGCTACATTGGAGAAAAAAATATACAAAATGTAAAACAGTTTTTTTTGAGAGTAACTTTTAATATGGGCGGGAAATGGATGCTTATCTTTATTAATTATAAAGCACAAGGTCAACTAAATGAGTAATTATGTGTTCTGACTCGTTTTCCAGATATACCAGTAGATACACCAGAGAGAATGCACAATGCAATGATTAAGTCTATTCTGCTGTATGAAAGTGAAATATGGGGATGGGGGAGAGTATGTAAAAAAAAAATCAAATCGATTTTTGGAAAAGGGTTCCCGGGCTCTCCAAAGGAACGTCTCTGGGGCTATGGGGGAGGTGGACTACTTGCAGATACGGTTAAAACAAGAACAGTGAAATACTGGCTTAGACTAATGCAGGGAGACAGTCCATACTTCGCACTAAATGCTATAGACACCAGTTACAAAATATAACATCAACGTTTTGGGCTGCAGAGGTGGAAAGAGGACTTGGCGGAATTGGCCTGGGTTCAATATGGCAGCCAGGTAATGAAAATAATAAAAATGCATGGAAGAAGGCTAGAGAATATCAGCAGGCGGTAGAATGTAACACAAAAGTCTCTCAGTCTATCGAATGAAATTGAATTAACCTGTGGTAAAGAGGTGCGTATGCTCGTTCTAGGGGGAAAGGCGAGATCAGGAATGGGAGGTTAACGGATAGTTCTGGTAGGAGAATCACCCCATTTTGTGCAGGGGAAGAGGATTGGGTACATATTCTGGGAATACCTGATGAGAAAGACACTGTTTCTAGAAAAAAGACTTTTTAAGGTCATTAGACGTCGATTGGCATGCTGAGATCTGTTTGCGAATCGCACTAATTAGTTGAATATGGGCATTTTCCTAGCCAAAGTGCGCGAAGCTAATTTTCTGGTTAGAATGTAAAAACTAGTGTAATTGTGATTAATACACAAGTTGTTTCACTTTTTCAATTTTTAAAAGGTTTTGTTATTTATCATTGTTTTATTTTGTATTATTTGCTTCTCTTTCTAATCGCGCTTCATACTTAAGTATGTACAACCCACGAACCATGAATATAAAAGTTTATTAAAATAAAGATACACTACTACTTTCTACCTGCCAAAAACATGTGATTTCGATATAGAGGTAGTAACAGATTGATAAAAATATGATTAAGTCCGCTTGCAACTCTTTATCTAATCTTAACATGGGTATTGAATATTTAAGATTACTTGCACTCGTGCAATCCACAATATTCAAACGTGCAACCCCTGACTTAGTTTTAAATTGGACGAATTCTTTGTGGTTTCGTTTAAATTAGAAGTGCTATTTCAGAAGAAAGTTAGTAACTCTGAAATATTGTACGCTATTATGTTTTATTCTGTTTTTATTACCTTAACGTTCAATGTTATTTTCATGTTTATTTTATGTATTATTAGCTGTTATGTTTTTGTTATACCTATTGTCGCATTACTATTCTCTGTTGTATGTTTTTCATGTTTGATTTTATTATTTTAATTATTTTTGTAGTTTCTTTTTTAATATAATACTTTCTAACCATTACGTTTTTATTCCTTACAAGTGCTTTTAAATATTTCCCTACTTCAACTATATATCTATTTTATTTTTCGTTTTTCACCCCATTAGTATTTTATATTTTACAATACCTCATTTCCATCCTTATATGTTACATCAAACGTGTCACTGAACAAAAACAAGCTACACAATGTATCAGTGCCGATTAAACTAAAAATAAAGCCCGTCACGCAGGAACTGCTTAAACTATGCAAATTTCTCAGTAAGTTGAATAACTTTTAAAAAGAATATAAAATCAACTTAGACCTTATTAATTAATGAAATAAATTATGACATTCTGCGTGTTAATTAACATGACAAACTCTAAAGGTTAACAGTGGTTCAAATACTCATGGCCGCAGGCTTTTTTTTTTTTTTTTTTTTTTCTGGAGCTACCACCATTACAATGATTTACTGGCTACCATTACATTTATCATTATTTTCCTGTTGGAGTCAAAGGAGATTTGCCGATAACATCCAACTTTTTCGGATTTATTTTAAAAACATGTTCTCTTAAATGTTTATTACAGTAAACTCCTTCTGATATTACAGGCATACCAACTCTTTTGATCATCATGAACAAAAAATAATTAACCGCGGTGCAAACTAACACTTCCTATTTACAACACACTGCACTACACGTTCTATAATTTGGCGCTAACGTTCAGCCGACTAAACCGGAGGCGTTCGGTTTACTTCGGTTTTCTCCGTTGCCATCCGCGAAATCTCGTGCCTGCCGAGTTCAGAAGGAGGCGAACAAGATCGGCACGAGAAGGCGGTCATATTGTAACCTTAAGTTACGGAAGCACTCAGTGCGCTTGCCCCGTCCTATCAAACAGTGGCGAAGTGGAAAGAGGCCTTCCCGTCGCTGGCAACGAACCGTGGATGTACTTGGAGACTACTTCGAAGGACTCTAAACACTGTGGATTAGCTGGGAGGTCCGTCCTGTGACGGATTTGCAACCCTGTGTAAGTTGTAGTGTGTAACGTATGCTTATGTCATAATAACTCAATGTTGTCTGGTTGCCTGCCTTTTGCTTCTTCCCTACTAGGACCGCCTACATACAGCCTTCCATTATTGACACCAGTCAACAGTAAATGCCATGTACTTTCAAGCGTATATGATTATTCTGGCGTCTAATAAACAATGAGAATATGTGAATTATCTTTCGGAATGGAGTCTATCACAGCTTAATGGATATACACTGGTGTTATTGACTTACTGGCCAGCAGAACGCGATTATGTTTTAGGAGAAGCCAATCATCAAGCAGGTGCAGCTTTCAATTATACCGTTTTTTATATATAGTCCTGAAGAATGGGGCTTTATGTATAAATCATATGTGAAAACGGATTCTTGTAAAGAAGTGCTAAGTCGATTTATAATAAAATACCCTGATAATCATATTACAGGGGGAGAAACTGCTCGCCAACTTGTTCTCTCAATGACAAGAAACTTGTTCTGAACCGCCGTGTTCTCTTGGAAGATAAGTAAGAAGTAATACAGGGATTTCCAATGCAAATGCCGGCAATACTAGTCACCACAAGTGGCCGAGGTCATTAAGGTACGGACTCGTAAACAGAACATCATATTAACCTTTTACCGATGTTGCAAGTTTGCGGTTGGAATTATGTTGGATTTTTCTTTATAATGCATTGCCTGAACGGTTGAGTTCTTTTCTGAAATTCTCCTTGCAAATGTAGGTAAAGTTGGCATACGGGAGTGGTTTTATTAGAGGCTTGGTTTGATATCAAAGAGAACATATTCACTTTTTCAATGTACTTTACTTTCGATATAGCTCCTTGAAGCTCAACGCATTTGCTCCAGTGTTTCTACAGATTCGTGATCCCCTCGTAGTTGTCAATTTCTTCCAGCTTTCAGTACACTCGTTTAGCCCCTAAATGACCTCTTCATATGACTTAAATTTGTATCCAGCAAAGAAAGTTTTGAGTTTCGGTAACAGATAATAATAACAGAGCAAGACCAGGTGAGTAGTGTGATTGCGGAAGCATTTTAAATCGTAGTTCTGTGGATTTGTTCTGAAGGCGCGGCATTGTCATGGTGAAACAACAACTTAGTTTTGATCATTCCCGTGATCGCTGTCTTCGGTCTTTCCAAAAGTACCCTCCAGTTTTTCTTCTCAAAATGGTCAATCAGGAGAGTTCCTTTTGTGTCCCAAAAACTGAAGTCACCATCTTTCCAGTATATGGGGTGCATTTCGTCATTTTTGGAGTCGGTTCGCCTCGTGTTTAGACTGCTGTTATGTTTCGCCAATAGTCACAAAATGCCATAAAACACACAGTTGAATTCTTCATTACCAAAAACTTGGCTGATTTTCGCGAGCTTTTGCTCCGGAGTGAGCAGATGCGGCACCCATCTTGAGGAAAGCTTTTTCATGCCCGCTCAGTTGAGATGCCCGTGGTCTCTGCGCACTTTTACTTGTCTGTCAAACAAAACAACTTTGGAGCTCCAGTACATGGTGCGTCTCTGATGCTTGTTCTGCCATGCTTGAACTCATTTACCCAAATTTGAATGGATTCATAGGAAGTGCACGAGTCACCCTATGTAGGAAACATCCTCCTTTGCTGTTTTCCCTTCCAGAAAAAAAAATTAACTACATCCCGAATTGCACTCATCCATTTTCCAATCAAAACGCTTGTGTTTAAACAACTTCCAAATATTGATTGAACATCAGAACGACATGTGATCGTGGAATATTGATACATAGAAACCAAACTTTATGAGCCATAAATGGATGTTGCTGTGGTCTATTTGAAAATACTTGGCAGACATTGTGGCAAATTGAGATATTTTAATAGACGAACGTAAACTTCTTTCCCACCAAGTTGCATTATTTTCTTGACATGAGTGTTTTTGTATTCTGAAAGGAGCACTTTCAGCAATAAGCAACAGTAGTGAAAGAATCTTATTACTTTAACTCCGTACAACTCTGAATTTCCTGAGTTCACGTTATTTGCTGCATTAGAGCCCCGGTGAGTAACTACATTTACTCTCAAGTTATTCATTTGTTTTCCCAAGGCGACACCAGCACTTTGAGTGCAGTTCATAGTAACTTCAGAGTCAGGTAAAACGTTTGCCCCTACCACAGCGCAGTTAAGAGGGTGTATAGGTTAAAAGTTCATTAGCATGCACCGTTACTTCACTTTCTGTCGTTTAAACTTCATAATCACCCTAGTAATTCACGTAAGAAGTGAAGTTCTGTGTTTACTCCTTCCTACTTGTGTAAGAACCACATGAAAGGTGCGCAAGTAAGAATTTTTCTTTAATATGTGCAGGTGCCATTGCAGAATTCTTAGCATAAGTCAGTAAGACTCCCCTCCCTTTGCGTTCCTCGCTGTTTTTGACTAAGTTATTCACTTATTCAACAAACCAGTTATTAAAAAATTTATTCTGAAGACCACACTCTCGTTAGGGACTTAGCCCAGGGAATATAAAACAGGTTTAATAATATAGAAGTGTTCTATATTCTTTCGAATGGCTAGTATATTTCTGAGGAAAATCTCCTAAAATTAAATATCAAATGAATAGGTCCTTAAACATAACTTAAAAACAGAATATAAATAAACACAAGTCTTCATTTGTAAAACCTAATAATTAATGTCTAAATGTGATCTCTGGATAAAGCACTAATCACCGAGCGCAATAGCTCAGGCAGTAAAGCTTTGGACTCAAATTCGAGAGCTCTCAGGTTTAAATCCTATCCTTGAGTCTTAGTCTTTTAGTCAAATGTTGGACGAATTTTTTCATTTCTATAAATTTTCCCCTCTCCCATTTCATACAATTTATACAGTAACAGTGCGAGATGTACAACTGCGGTGTGACAGTAGCTTGCACTTATGCCCAGGCATCTGGTGTGGAAGCTGGTTTGGATTTGTTTTATTAAAGGACTCTTTTTAGTGAATTACAAGAAATGAAGTTATTGCAACTAAACTAACAAAACTTTTTTTTTTTTTTTTTTGTGAATTCCATATAATGTAAGCTATTGCCATTAGAATAATAAACTTCATTTGAATAATCTTTCCAAATCTCCATCTATCTTACCTACTAAACACCGAAAAAGATAAATCATTATAAAGAGAGAGAGAAAGTATATATACATATGTGTGCGTGTGCGCGCACGCGCGTCCGTGTGTGTTTTAACGATCTAGTGGTCGCAATTTTTGTTTTTTCTCAACGAAACTCGGCATATAGCCATCACTTAATAAATAAATCATCGAATTCGTTAACCAGCAAAATTGAACCATTAGGGGGGGGGGGGGCGTTAACCTAAATTTATAATTTGTTAACAAATTTACAAATCGCTCGAGCGGTCGCAATTTTTGCTTTATCTTATCGAGACGGTATAGATTTTTTTAAAATAAATTTATAAAAGTTGTTTCTGAAAATCAGGGGAATCGAAATATTAGAAGTGGGGATATACCTAAAAAACTAGTAGGATAAAAGCGAAATCTAAAAATCGCTCTAGCGGCCGTAATTTTAAATATTTTAAAGAAATTCGGTATATGTAGTTGAAATAAAATAAGAAAATTTGTTTTTGAAAAGCAGTGAAATCTAACTATTAGAAGGGGATTTACCTCAAACCAAAAACTTAAAAATATTTTTAGTGGCTTCAATATTTGTTTTTCCACAATAGAATTCAGTACATATCATTTAAATAAAATAAAGAATATAGTTTCTGAAAATCAGGGAAATCGAGCGAAGAGAAGTAGCAGTTTACCTGAAACACAAAATTAAAAAATCGTTATAGGGGCACCAATATTTGTTTCTTCTCGACCAAATGCCAAATATACCATATAAATAAAAAAAATAGTTTCCGAAAATTTGGAAGATGAGACCATTAGGATCAAAGGAATAATTTAAAATCGAAAATTAAAAGGCGCTTTAAGTTTAATATTCTCTATATTGTTTCAAATTAAAAGGACAAATTAATTCAGCATATAAACTGAATTTATAACGATGTATGTTTTTTATATTTAACAAAAGCATGTGGTGAAGATAGACACTGTGAAATCTACACACACAAACAGAATCTGTAAGTGTGTGAGAATTATATTTGTATGTAAGAGAGTTCTGTAATATTCTACCGAAAACGTTTGCGTTATATGTTGTTACTACAATAACATATAAATTTCAAAGACAATGAAAATAGATGTAACTTTCGGCTGCTTTTATTTGCTTTGTACATTACAATTGTTTCAGAAGAGTAACATGTTTTTGTTTTATTGAAACACATAGATGTAATTTTCTTAAATTCACAATGTAATTGGAAACCTTCAGTTATTTCTCTCTATTTTAGGAATGTAAAGATATCAAGGGCTCAGTTCATAAACATAGCTACATGTAAAAAGGTTTAAAAATACCCACACAGTGTAGCCATGTCAATAGGTAACCATACATATAATATTAATTAATATTATACCATTAGTTTTGTGATTTAATTTCAATAATAATGCTAAATCTAATAATGTGGTTTCTCTTTT
This sequence comes from Metallyticus violacea, assembly GCA_030762175.1. NCBI lineage: Eukaryota > Metazoa > Arthropoda > Insecta > Mantodea > Metallyticidae > Metallyticus > Metallyticus violacea. The sequence continues at coordinate 19,063,880 of CM060833.1, forward strand.
GTAATACAGATTGCAAAAACTGTAATTTTTCCCCCTGTACCACACATTAGTGCCATAACTTATTTCCTTTCATTAATTAATAAGGACTAATTTTCATTTTATATTCATTTTTATTAAAAGTTATCGAATTCGCTTAGTTTACGCAGCTCCTAAGGACGGACTTTTATTATCTATGGTCGTTAGTGTCCCTTTGTATTCAAGGCGTTAAATGACATTTTAATTTTTCTCAGGGGCCTTTTCTTTCAGGCTTGATGTTCATTTACATGCCGTAAATTTACAGAATAGTCTAAAAATAGATATATCGTGCAATTCATTGCAATACATTTACTTTATTTCATTTGTTTCTTTTTTCATGTGCACTAACACAGTCATTGACAGTTTTTTTTATTATCGTTTAATGACCGTTTTTACTACTGAAGCACCACAGGCGGTGGATACTGTTGATACACGAAATGAAATGATATATTGGGAAATGATATTTTTAAGGAAGGAAGCGTTCCAGGCCTACGTTTAGGGTACCTCCCCGGCATTTGCCAATTATGAGGACCGAGGAAAACCTGAAAAAAATCCCAGTTAGGGAGAACGGTCCTTGTGAGATTCGAACCTCGGACCTCCCGCTCACGAGTCCGCGCCTTAACGACCTCGGTCACCCGTGGCGGTCGACATTGACAGTGATATTGAATGCTTAATGTCGTGTGTTACTTTGTACTTTCATTGTTTGTAAATTGTGTGCTATTTGTTCTCCTTTAGTTAGTGAAAAAAAGATTCTTCAGGAGGAGTGATTTGGCGAGTGGCAAGAAAATATCCTGACAATCTTATTAAGTAGAAAAACTGTTCATCATCTTGTTAAAAAGTTACCAAAGCAAGATCTCTCAATGACAAGAAAGGTTCCGAATCGCCTTGTTCTTAGGGAAGAAAATTTATTTAAAACACAAAATTGTTATTGTTGTTGTTGTTATTAGTAGTAGTAGTAGTAGTAGTAGTAGTAGTAGTAGTAGTAGTAGTAGTAGTAGTAGAAGTAGTAGTAGTAGTAGTAGTAGTAGTAGTAGTAGTAGTAGTAGTAGTAGTAGTAGTAGAAGTAGCAGTAGTAATGCACTTTAACTGTACCAGCTTCAAAGTATACACAAGTAAGTATATATAAATGAAAAATACTGTAACACTATTAACAAGTAAATAAAATAACAATAATTAGGAAAGCAGAAAAGGATAAAACATTAAGAAAAAGTCTCAGATTAATTGCTACATTTCAAACTTCTTGAGTTCTTCTATGGCAAGAAGACAAGAATAACTTGCCATAGAAGAAGTATATTTCGAACTCAAGCATTTCGAAATATAGCAATTAATCTCTGTCACTTTTTCTTAATCTTTTATCCTTTTCTGTTTTTTAGTTATGTTATTTTAGTTACATTATATATATATATATATATATATATATATATATATATACATGAATAGAATCCTTACCCCTGAGCCCTTTACTCCCGCCTACGCAACTCCGTTCTCTTCTGTATAGGCATTAACCCTCTCTGTTGGGTCTTCGCTAGGAATATTCCCGATTTGAATGTGTGTGTGTATCTCTCAGGCACCAACACTTCTAGGCTGACGTTCAAGCTGTAGTTAAAACGGTGTTAAACACTATTGGGGGGGGGGGGACTCCTGTAATTTAACAGCCCAAATTGCAATAGCTGATCAGTTGAAATTTCTCTGACAAACACGAGTTTTTTTGTTTTGTTTAATGTTCATTATAATAAATAGATGGCTACACTGTGAAGTTTCAAAATAAAATCACTATATATTACATTGTTCGATGTTGAATGCGAGCTGCAGAACACCATTTATCAAACCATACTTGAAATCTTCAGCTAAGCAGTTAAACTTGATTTCTTGTAATAAAGATCCGAGTTAATATTGGGCAGGCATCCTCCTGCAGCCATAAAGATTGGGACTAGGTATTAGCGTTTTACTATGGTGAGCGGAATGGGGTATTTCATTCGTTTTGTCCAGACTCGAAAAATAGTTTTGTTCCTTTGCATTTTGAGAAACGAACCACATCCATTGCCGTTACAATTTTTTTTTTTGCACGAATTTCACAATCAAATACCTCAAGAAAGTTTTTATTGCTATTGCTTGCTCCCTTTGCCACTTTGCGTTGGAGCGCTTGGCCTAGAAAGTATCTTTCAGCTCCTGCAGAAAATGTAAACAAAACAGAACTACTTTAAAGATGCACTTAAGAGTATTCTCTTTATTGCCGTTTTGTGAAATGCGCCTTTATGCTGTGAATAAGCATTAGATAATGGAATATAGTCTCCTCTCCCGTGTTTGTGAAGGTGAAGTTTCTTGGAGTTTAGTATACGTAATTATTTTACCATTAAATGTGAGATAGATACGAGAGAAAGTTATTTACAAAAGCACTGAATCTTCCCTTGTTATTTTCTTCTCTACTCGAGTTTCGAGGAAGTTGCTCGAGGCTAAATCTTGGCCAAGTTTTTATAATGAACGGTTTTGCTCAATACAAGGCGGAAAGTTGCGGTAGATATGAAGTGTATGATTGCTTTCATTTGGGATGTGGAAAGTTTACTTTTCCCCGCACGATAATATTTTTTCTTAGCCATAACTCCTATAGCAGCGTTCATAAAAGCATCCTGCCCATTCTTTCTGCCTTAACAGGGAGCGAAAATAATAACAAAAGCTCTATTCTCAGAAGACCCTAAAAAATTGCCGGAATTATCTTCTCAGAAAGCTCCCGTCGTTTTAGGTTTCCGTGCGCTAAGAAAATAACAGTGTTGGCAGCTGATTCACGAGTAAAAGTTTACTTGCATACCACGTTTGTTCAAAAATATTCAGAATTTAAGTTTTATTCTTTCAGTTTATCTACAGCTTATCAAAGTTAGCCTCTCTTGAAGTAATCTCTCTTTCTTTTCCAAATGCGTTTCAGCTTTTTGTTTTATCCCTTCCATTTAGTAAACTTTCGGAAGAACTTTTGTGTGTGGATTTGGACCATCTCTACTCAAGCACATGTTACGGCTGTGATAACTCAAATAATATTCATTCTTTACTTAAGCGTGTTAATAAATATTGAAGTTCACAAGAAAAAGTTGATGATAATAGTATATAGAGTTCACTACTCATTTTAGTGAACGTCAGTTTCAATAGTTATTGTAGCATGTATACATCTTCCCTCATAAAAGTTTCTGTAAATAGCTATATAAACTTGACACCCTCACTTAATGCACTGTCAAGACTTTACCTTGGAAGTATGCTGAACAGAAAAACCTTCAACATGTGACCAAGGAAAAATAACATTCAAATATATGGAAAAGAGTCATTTATAAATGTGACTACACTGAGAGGGAGCAGTGATGGTCATCTCATTTTTCGACATTCAAGGAATGCTTTACCAGCATGACATACCTGCACACACAACTGTAACTGGGAAATACAACACAAAGATCCTATAAACTCTGTATGCCATATCACAATCTGTAAGCTTGCAAAAGTCTACATTTCTTTGCAAAAAGTTGATGATGCATCGAAATAATGTAAGGTCACAAAGGTTATTGACAAAAAGCAACGTGAATTGTGTCCCTCATTCTCCCCATGGTCCACATTTAGCTTTATGTGATGTTACCTGTTCCCCAAATTGAAGAAAGAGTTTCGTGAGAGGCATTTTTCATCCCCAGAAGTAATGATGAAGGCTGCGGAAGTGATTGTGAAGGATCTGTCAAAAAATGGTTTGCCGCATGTCTTTGAAGACTGGCAGAAACCGTAGGATGGATGCATTGATTCCAACGGGGACTATTTTGAGAAAGATCATCAAACTTGAGAGAATAAATGATATTGGTAGTGCAATTTTATTGTAAGAGTTTTAAAATGCACAAGTTTAAGCGTAATAGTTGCATGAACCTTACGGCCGGCCATACATGACAATACCGCCATTTTAACAAGTAAAATATATAATACACACATTCAAAAGACAATATTAATTGCTATGATTAACGTATATTTATATACATACAGCTCTACATACATACATGCAAAAACACCGATATAGTTACAACAAATTTTCTATAAATAATTTTATATTCATATATACAAACAAGAATACAAACCCCTACCCCTGAGTCCCCCCGTCCGTTTACTCGCCCATCTCTCCAACTCCTCTCTCTTCTCTATAGTCATTAGCCTTCTTTGTTGGGTCTTTGCTAGAAATTTTCCCAAATTGTGTGGCTCTTATGCACCAACACTTCCAGGCAAACGTTCAAACTTCTGTCGGAATTCAGAAATTGTGCTAGTGAATGCTCATTTCTTAAAAATTCCGTTTCCCTGCATTCTGCCAGAATTTGCCTCCAGGTATCGCTTTCTCCTGCACAATGGGCATATTCTTTCTTTGAACGCATTAACTGTTTTATTTCCTTTCCAAGCCCCTAATTGAGCCATGCAAGACAACTTCTTTCTTCTCTTCCGTAAACATCTGGATAATCCCCTCACACCCACACTTGGTCTATTTGAGCTCGCAGGTTAAGCGATACTTTTTCTGCGCATTGAGTCTGAGTATTTTGCCTATCTATATCTATGATGATAAGTAAAGTTGTTTTGTAAAAAACTATGACCATTCTTTATTTAATAGCCACCGCTAGTAACAAATGTCTTATGAAGGAAATATAAATTTTAATTTTAAATTGAAGTATAAAATGTAAGCCGTTTAACGTTGCCAAAATACTTTTTTTTAAAAAGTTTCAAAAAATATTACTAGTATGTAACACAGTTAAAGATATTGCCAACCCCGGTGAACTTAATCGATATTATTTTATATCATGAAGCAGCGCTCGTTAGCGTGGCAGCAACTTTTTGCAGTTTAGTATGAATATACTAGCACTTAAAGATGCTCCTTCGGACATTTAACGTAATATTAAAACAGGAATTTATCTACCAGAACCATGACGAGATAGACAAAATGTCACAGGAACAAAAATAGATTGGTGCTAAATAGATGTTGAACAGCTTACGATTAGTACTGATTTTCAAATTTCGAAGCAAGTTTACAACTTTTCTTTTTCTGTGCCTGAAAATGACGTACTTGGTCCCATTACAGGACCCCTAAAAACGTTTTTAACAAAAATACAGAATAACAAAGAAGAGAACATCTGAAATTTACTACTGAAGACACTACCTCGCAGAAAATTTCATTCTCAGCAGAAACAACCTTGCGTGCTGCAGCAAGTAATTCTATAGCTGCTTGGATGTTATGTGGCTGACACAAAGCTAATACGATTTGTAAATTATAACAGTAATTTTGGATATATTTTAGTGAACATTGTATACTTTTATTATAATAAATTTACATTCTGGATTACTCTTCTCTCTAAACTGAAACTGCCATTTCCCAGCCACATTTTGGGTGCATTTCTTAACTTGTTTCCTAACTTTAATGCTTTCGCAGGCACCAGTAGGAGGGTATTTGTATTTATATCAAGGAAGGTAACTAACAACAAAGGTCACACCTCCCATTTGCTAAGGACCAATGAAGATTACTTTTCTTTAAACGTCTACTAGCGAAATGGTGCTTTAGGGAAAAGTTCTCTTTTGCTGTTCATTTATGCACTTAAAGGCAGCTGCTTCGTAACTCTTTATCCACCCGATAGAGTACACTTGTGCAGAACATTACAGGAATCATTTTACTATACCTCATTTTGAGTCCCTTGCCTGTCTTCATCATATGAGGAGCATCGTTTCAAAAAGCAGCGTGTCCGCAAATATAAACTTTTCAAAAATAAGAAAAAATGCACAGGAACCAAATTAAAAGGAATAAACTAAAATTAAAAAAGTAACTTTCTAGACCAAGCCCTTACAAGGCTATAAGTTTAAAAAAAAAACAAACAAACAAATTAATGTTATAATGTTTGGGCACAACCCCCTCCCCAACGCACATGTTGCGTTTTGCATCGGACATATGGACTTATTAATGTTTGAAACTGCACACATCAATTTTAAATACAAATTTTATTATTTAACCGCTTTTAATATTATCTTAAGAAGGCAGTTAATCTACTACATCCCCAGTTTTTCTTCCTCTTCAAGACAATCACATGTAATCTCCTCGTGCTCATTATCTGCATCAGTATTTGTATTGTCTAATCAACGACACCAAGATGAAAATTCAACGAGTCAAGGCTTCTCCAATCGTCACTAAACTTCCTTCAGTAGCTGGCCTACCTCCTTCCTTTTTGCAGGTTGAGAATCAATGTCACAGTATCTGGATCACAAACATTTTCCACTGAACGCCCTCTTTTCAAAACTGATTGGACTTTTTTAGAAGGATCATTTAATCCATAATTAGGCTCCATTTTTACAACGACATTAACATTTCCTCCTTTTCTGATTTCTTTAACACTATATTCTTTATATCCCCAATGCCATCTAACGTTTTAGCACACTTTTAGAACAGTCCAATCTTTACCAAATAAATAGATAGTGCCTATTTTCCATAAATTGCATTTTATTCTTCTGGTGTTTACATCTTTCGGAACTCTTTTTCTGTAATTCCGAACATTCTATCTCGGGGTAGAAATGAATGTCCCAGCAGGAAAGAGTATTGAAATGTTCTTTATCTGTGGAGGAGAATTTTTCAAAAACCACCATAAAAAGCTGCAGTCCCGAGCGACAACGGAGAGAGCCGAACGCCCTGATGCTTTTCCTTGTCCCCCCTGCCGGAGTTAAAGGAGATTTGAAACTACTCCAATAGTTTACTCCAAAACATCGTACCAAGCAATGAGCTATACATTAATATTTATGAATTTATTTTTCTGTTGGAACCAAAAAAGATTTACTACCATTACAGTGATTTACCGGCTCCTATCAATTTATATTTACGATAAGGAGGCAAGCGTAGGCCGTCAGGCCGTAGCGAGCCGCAGAAAGCCACTGGGTCCCCCGGTTTCTAGGATTTACCCAAGTTTAGCTTGCAGGTTACTCTGTGTTGTGTGAATTAATAGCGAATTCCAATAAGATAACGCGTGGTAAAAAGTAAATAACTCAGTTTTGTAACAAGAAACAACATATTGTACCTAGGAAATTACGGAGAACAACGCATAGGCTACATTAAGTTTAGCAAAAAAAAAAAAAAAAACATGCAACATTCACAGTTTTACAATCTGTTGTTCGAAACTCTCAGCTGTCGCTCGGGTCTGCAGCTCTTACCACACCAGCAGTCATCACTATAATGGTGACAAATCTCCTTCGATTCCAACAGAAAAAGAAATTCGTAAATATGAATTTATAGCGCATTGTGTGCGTGGAACTATATGAGTGTGTAAATCGTTAGAATGGTTGCAGATTTTCTTCAACTGCGGCAGGAAAAAAAAGGAGAAAAGAAAAAAAGGCAGGTAATACATTCTCAACAATGGCATGACAACCAATTAGCTCGCGATTGTTGACTTCAAGAATACTTTACTGTTATAGTGATGCGTTTCATTATTAGTATTTTGATTATTAAATCCCATTATTAACGTATAATTTCCATTATTAAGCCTCCCACAGACCACAGTTGTTTGATAATGAAATAACTATAAGTTTTCCCAAAATAAATGTACATGGCTATGAAGACGTTAACATTCTGTTGCACTTTAATTATCTATTAGTCTTTCAAAGTTTTTTACTTTTATAACATAGTGACAATGTTTTAAAACATATCCACAATCTTTCTGAACAAACTTGAGGAAAACTGCAAGGAAAACACAGGAGGAGAAGAAATGCTTATTTGCATCGCGCCTACAAACAATTTCTGGTGCATACATTGATGTTTTATGCACAACTATGCCTCAAGCAATATTTAAAGGAAATCAAACGTTGATATTTTTGGATGTAGCGCAAGTCAACAATCTCTTTCTCTGTAGCCGTCTATTGGTAAGGCTATAATTACATATCGAGACTCTGTTTTCTGAAAACAGATATCGTTTCGGATAAAATTCTTTTGGATGATAAAATTTGACCTCTCTGGCTTATTTGAATACTGAATGGGTTCCAACATCCTCAAGATATCTTTTCAAGATACTGTAGCGTTGTCTTCCGCCTGTATTCACATTTTGTTTTCCGCGGAGGCTTTTCTTTAGAATAAAGGAACCTTATATCAAGTTTAGCATCTCCCTTTGGCCTATAAAGTAGCAGGAATAGAACCGATAACGATTAAAGTTATACGTTAGAGCCCTGTTTGTGTATCGATGTGTTTTTAACAATAAAACTCTTACAAAGGCTACGAGCGGCGGAGAAAGAGAATAAATATCGCCCTCATCTCCAGGGAAAACCTCGAGAGAAAGATAGATGAGAAAGGCGGCATTGCCTCCACAGAAAAAGTGCCGCTCTCTTCCCCAGTAGAAAGGGGACAAAAAAAATATGCACAATGAGGAAGTTTATTTCATAACACACAACGATCCTCAGAAACCTTATAAGGGTTGCAGTTCCTTATATTATATCCGTAAACAAACGTAAGCCCATAGGGAAACATTGCGAACTTTGTCTTTAATCACATAAAATAAGTCGAAAAAGGAATTTGAGGTCTCTTTGTTATCCCAAGCAGAGTAATCAACTATGATGAATATCTTGCGAAAAGAATGTCCGGAGCTGTGTGACTTAAGCGGCATTTGGCAGGCCCCGGGTTCTGACCTTCGGTTTTTTCGTGATTTCCCACGGTCGCTTAGACGAATGTTGTCCCATTGGTTCCGTTACAAGGTCGAAAGTGCCAGGGCGAGGAGGACTGGTGTAGTGTGACGTTGACATGCGCTTTGGAAAACGTTTCTGACCCGGCCTCCGGTATGAAATTGGCCTTTTTGAGGGGCTCAAATTTCGTGTGGCGTTCTATCTGGAAACAATTAGTAATCCCATCTATTTTTACCTCATCGCCATGGGTGTCTTTCTGCATCTCATCCCTTACTCCCAGATGTGCTGCCATTGGGGGTGAAGGCACAAACGCCAGCCGTTACATATAAATTCAATTGTGATATTCATTATTTAGTAGTTACAATGTACCAACATCTTCTGATAGCGAATTATAAAATTACAAAATGTTTCATATTTATAATTATATAAATAACCATAAATTTGCATGAATTACTGAAAACCATTTCTCTGGGACCAGGCATTTCTTCTTAGATGCTCTTCATTCATGTTGCTTTCTTATTTCCGTCTTCTTAGTGAAATCCATTTATATATCATCTCTGGTAATCTGTCTTCACCCATTTGCATTAAATGATCATGCCATATCAACTGCGTTGCTAAAATGTACTCCACAATATTATTTTTAATGCCCAATTTTTTTGTGATATTGTATCATTTCTGATTCTATCTCTTCATGACACCCTTGCTGATCACCCCCAATAATCTATTTCTATTGCAAAAAAATATATATTTTTTATGTATTTTTTAGCTGTCATATTTCTACACCATATAAAGCCTTACTTCTATAAATTTAATATTTTATTTCTGTATTGATCTATTTATCCCATAATATAGGATTAAGAGTCGATATTGTAAATTTTCCTATCTTTATGCGTTCTGTAATTTCTTTATCATTTTTCCCACCGCCAGTAATTATAGCACCCACACACATACACACATATTATAAAAGCTAAAAAGGATAAAACAATAAGAGAAAATCACACTTGTAATCGCTATATTTCGAACTACTAGAGTTCTTCTTTGGCAAGAAGACACAAGAATTTGACTTCTTACAATAGAAGAAACTCTAGTAGTTCGAAATATAGGATTACAAGTGTAACTTTCTCTTATTGTTTTATCCTTTTCTGCTTTTATAATTATTGTTAATTACAGTGTCAATAGTTTTACACTATTTTTCTTTTATATATATATATATATATATATATAATTACTCCTTTATTTTCAATAATTAGATGTTGTTTTTATACTCCTGTTACCATATAATTATATTTATCAAAATTTAACTTTAGGTCGTTTTTTCATCCTCTTCAATGGGCTTTCTGCTCATGTATTCTAGATCATCATATTCATCAGTCAATATTTTCTGATCATCTCTGAAGTGTAAATACTCCTTGACCTTGACCTCCCATATCTACACATTTTTTTCAAGACATTTAAAGCCTCTTCAAGATATATTTTGAACAATATTCAAGATAAACAACATCCCTGACGCAAGCTTTTGGTTACATGGAATTCTGGAGACAATCTATTTTGTATTTTTATTTTTGCCATAGAATTTTCAAATAATTTTGTATTGCTTTGATTAAATATTTTGAAATACCGGCATTTTTTAAATGTTCCCAAGTGCTTAAACTTGTACATATTTTTTTTTCTAAATCTATAAACAACATATGTACTTCTTGATTATAAACTACAACTTTTTCAATATCTGATTTAATTAAAATATGTTATCAATAGTAAATCTTCCAGCTATAAACCCTGTTTGTTGTTCTTCGGCTTCCTTGTTCTTATATTCCTCATCTAATAATTATTTTAATATTCTACCTTATATACGACGAATAGTATTTGTGACAGTCATCCCCTATAATTATTACATTTTAATCCTTTTTATATATACTCTGGATATATCCCATTTTCCATTCTTTACGTATAGTTTACCATTTATACATCTTTCATTTTTTTTTCTTAATTTTTCCCAAGTTTATTCATACCAAAATACTGCATTTGACCAGTGGTCTTTTCTGACGAGTTAAGGGGGGAAAAACAGAGCCCTCTAGTGAGCAACTCCGGCGATTTGAGGGAAAATAAATATCACTATTGAATTCAACGGTAGAAAATTGGCTATATTGGATTGTTGGTGCTATTTTATTTGTTCAAACCGCAGGAATTTTCGTGTTAGTGTTATTTTGTTACAAAAGTTATTCAAAATTATCCGAATTTTCAAAATTTCGTGCCAAAGAAGGATCTTAGTGGTTGACTAGACGCCTCCCCTTTGCCGGGCAATGTTATCTTATTTCAGTCGTGCTCCACGCTGTGTTATGCGTAACGTTGCGATTATTGAGATGGTCGAGTTTCAAGAGTTTTTCATTAACAGTAATATGTTTGTGAAACTTGGTAAATGTTTCTATACTCACGAGATGATGAAAGAAGCTTATGATGATATTTTTATTTCGTACTCAGTGCTATAACTGGTGTAAGCGGTTTAAAGTTATACGAAAACTCGTGATTGATGACAGGTGGCCAGGACTTCCATCGAAATACACTGATGGCGCTCTGTATCGCTGTTAATGCGACTGTCCATGAAAATATGTGCCTAGTTGATCAAGAAATTGATGACGGTGTAACATATGGGGGACTTAGTAATGTAGTTGTGATGTATTAACTATAAATTGCGTTGAAGCCATGTACACCAGGCAGCTGGCATTGGTTCCACGCTATTATTGCGTGTTTGAACTTAAGGTGGAAATTAGGTATGCGCAAGCGCATCGTCGCATGTTTGGAGGTAAGGTACAGGTGAACTCAGGTGAACTTGGTTTTCTGTCGGGAGAAGTGGTAGGGTAAGTATGGTCCTTCGCCTTAGCGTCGTCCTTGAAAGCTAATTCTTTGTAGATGTATAAGATGTTACAAGGACACCGCCACGGTTGGCCGAGGTCGTTAATATGCGGCTTCGTGAGCGGGAGGTCTGGGGCTGGATTCTCACCAGGACCGTTCTCCCTGGCAGATTTTAGCTTATAATGTTCATAGAATAAAAAGGTGAGTTTGTCCCTAGTGTTCTGCCGCGCGTCGAATTGTAGATACTTAAGGGATAAGCGAATGCTCCTAACCAAGCCGTAACATATTTCTGTGGGATCAAAAGTTTTAACATTAAAAACAACCACCAAGAACTTTTAAATCAACCAAATCAGGAGAAAGCGTTTTTAGTAGAACAATCTGGTGATCAACATAGATATGGTTACAATGTTGAGACGAAATCATCAGATTGGTTTATGAAACTGCCAGTCAGCTCAAACGTAAATGATGTTGGCTGTTTTGCTTTACATTCAGGTCGTTCTTCTCGTGAATTTCTGCCAGACGCCCAAACTGTGAATAGCTAGTATTACCAAAAAATATTCATGCGTCTCCAAGAAAACATGAAAAAGAAAAACGTTTCAAAGTTTAAGTCCACGATGTAAGAACTAAAAGTCTACTTAATTGAAGAGGTAAAACAAAAATTGCACACAAAAGATATGTCATGTAATCCCCTCCTAAACGGAATCATTAACGTAAATTAAATTCAATGTTATAAATTCCAAACCATCACAAATAGTGCTACAAGAAGTGTACATGAGCACCATGAACAGACGCTACACAGGCTTCAAACTTTCATTAAATCTCGCAGTAGCCAAGTTGAAGAAATCACGTATTACTATGAATCAGAAGACATGTCCTGGGCAGTGGTTTGTTTATCCCGTTTTTTTTATTTTATTTTATTTATATACTTATTTATGGCTTCCCATGGTTCTTACTACATTGACGCCATAATATTCTTGGCAGTTTCGGTAGAAATCTAACAGACGATTTTTTTATCTTATTTTAAATAACACTTGTTCATTGGTAACACTAATTTGTGAATATAAAAAAATAGTTTCACTAGATGGTATTACTGGAAACCCCTTTCCAGCTCTGATGGGTGATTGTGTACGTAGGCTCCGATTCAACCACTCTGACAAAACACTGAATGATATTAGAATTTCTTACAGCGAATGTTCCCTCCACCTTGACATTTAATATCTGATTCAGAATTCTTTTAAAATTATATTACGGATTTCGTCGCAGAGTGTATTACTTCCATCATTACTATCACACACGATATAACAGCAGCAACATCACCTTGTTTTTAATGCCTTCTTCTTCTTCTTCTTCTTCTTCTTCTTCTTCATCTTCTTTTTCTTCCTCTCCTCCTCCTCCTCCTCTTCTTCTTCTTCTTCTTCTTCTTCTTCTTCTTCTATTTTTGTTTTTTATTTTATTTTATTTTATTTTTTTGCAAGAAGATTGCTAGAGGTCTGTTTTTCTTTAATGTTCTCAAATTTCCCTTGATCACAGACTGCCTTTAAAGATCCACTACCGTCGCGGACGAAAAATATAATAAATATAGAAAACTATAATAAACTATAGAAACTGTAATATATGCCCTGGTATTGGTATTGGTTGTTGTGGCTGTGGTTGTTGTTGTCTAAAATTTAAATTTAAAGTTTAAAATCTTAAATTTTCATCCTTTTTTAAAGTTAATTTTACTGGTTTACATAATGTTAAAGGTATAAACGAACAGATGCACTTTTTTCATATTTTCCTTTTTAGCGTGTGTTGTATACTTACACAGTAACAATAATTATATTTCATTCTAAAAGTATACAAAAGATATAAAACAATACTAATAATTACTCTTTAATTTTAATGTCTAAATAAGAGATAAAATGCTAATTTTACTTAATAGGAGACATTTATATTATGATTTTTCCAAACTTAGATAAATGAATGCAGATAATGGTTTTTCAAAAAAGTAACCAAATTCATTAAAGTTTTCATTGCTGTCTTTGATAGTGGGGGAAATTTTAAAATCTCGCATAGTAGGGCGAACAGTTCGATGCTATTTCGATATTATTGGTAGGAAATTTGTGGTTCGGTGAACGGTCTCGGTCAAAGTACGATACTTTTGAGCTGTGACACCGGGCGATCAGAATCTTCAGGCGGTAACTGCGGAAGCAGAAGGGAGTCCCTAGAACACTCTGAGACCGATTAAGCCCCCCCCCCCCCCCCGCTTCGACATGTTTGAGTCCCTAAGAAAGTCCTATTCCATTTTAAACGCCTGGGAAGAAAATCTTTAAAAAGTGGAAGCCGCCGTCACACCGCACCAGCCCACATCGCTGCTCTTTCAATCCTATAACAGAACAAGGGGAATGAAATTATATGAAATAGGAGAACGAAAAACTCATGGAATGTGAATATCCATACCCAGCCAGCATTCGTCTAAATGAACGGGGAAATCATGAAAAGCCAACATCATGCTGCCGACCCAAAGGGGAGTAAACCCGAAACTTCCCGAATGCCAGTCTGAACCACGTCGCTCGGTATTCGAAAACTGTGATAGTGTATATGAGATTCTGCTTGCACACATTTTTGGCTAACCTGTAGAAAACCTGTTTTGTAACAAATAGTCTGCTTCAGTTTGACACTAATTCACTTTATCTCAATAAATGCACGTGTATATTTATATGTTTGTTAATTTTCATAGTTTGTTATTTTATCTCTACATTCAAGTAACATTCCTTTATGATTTCTGAAACTCCCAGGATCCGCGTAGCCCAGTTGGAGAACCGCTCCTTTAAATTGCTGCGATAATACGGATTCTCATTCCGCTACGCAATCGAAATTGAAATACTCCATAACGGCCTCACCATCTGCCAAGCGAAATCGTGCCGCATGGTCGGAACTTATAGCACACATTTTTAGGCCTATTGTTTTATTAATAGTAAATATTAATTAATATTGTATACAATTATAGTATATGCTTGAAGCACCTGCGCTATACTGTGAGACATGTCTCAAACTTTTTTAAAAGGTTTTGACACACTCTTTGCAATTCTCCTGAATATTGTAAACTGCCTCCCGAATATTTTGTTTTAGCGCCACCAAGGGTTTTCTTTCAGGTACAGCAGTAATTTTATATGGATGAGGATGCAAGAGCTGAGTGACTTTATACGTACTGCCGACAGATAAACCAACTTGCTCAGCTGATCATGTTAAACACTTTCGAGGATAAGTTTCTAATCGGTAGCCTATTTCATTAAGCTTCCGTGTTAAACCCCCGCCGTGTTGCTTTTCGTTTGAAATGCTACTTCTGAATATCTAGCACAAAATTCTGTCTTACAGTTCTTGTGTACATGATGACAAATAAATATTCTTTGTTCTAGCATGTATCACACCCTTGGCATACTACACAAAACACAATAAAGAGCAGAAAGTCTAGCATCAATTCGTACATAAATGCAGCTGAAACAGTTGTCGTGATAAACACGATTGAGCAAGTTCAATTGCCTGCGTCAGCGGAACTTTTACTCCAGTCTTACCGAGAATTGCGCGTCCACTGAAAGTGAATTATTTTCTAGTTGTGTATATAAAATCCGTGGAATGAGCACAGTGTATATTTTTATATAAACTTTTTTATTTAAGTTGATTGATTGATTTATTTTATTTACGGACGCTCTTTAACATCTCAGGTCATCGGCGTCCCATTCCATTCAGGGCGTGAAACGGCCGACAAATTTTGCTCAGAGGCCTCTTCTTTCAGGCTTGAGGTTCTTTTTCGTGCCAGTAAATGTACGACACGGGACCCACGGCTTTACTCCCCTTCCGAAGGAACTCATACTTAGGATTTTTACGCCCGAAAAAATCCATCGATCCTGGCCGGGTTTGAACTCACGATCTTGGGTTTAAAAAGCAAGTATGGTTACCACTATGCCACCAGGACCGACTTATTTAAGTTGAAAAATTAGTACAGCTAAAGCTGCAGGGTAAAGCAAAATCTCACATGACTGCTACAAGGGCAAACATTCTGCAACGTTTCCGCCGAACGGTTCTTGACCACCTGTTGATGTTGATTTGTTTTATTTACGGACGCTCTTTAACGTCTCAGGTCATCAGCGTCCCATTCCATTCAGGGCGTGAAACGGCCGACAAATTTTGCTCTGCGGCCTCTTCTTTCAGGCTTGAGGTTACGACACGGGACCCACGACTTTACTCCCCTTCCGAAGGAAATAATACTTAGGATTTTTACGCCCGAAAAAATCCATTTGAACCCGCGATCTTGGGTTTAGAAGGCAAGTATGGTTTCCACTACATCACCAGGATCGACAATTTTGGCCACTTGAACCTCTCATTTTCATATCACTGGAAAAGGCGTTTAATGGCGCCGTTTCACCTGCAATCAAGGTGTTCTCAAAAGGGTGGAAGAGTGAATGTTATGGTAACATACAATTTTAAGGCAGTAGTCGAGCTTCTAATCGAAGCATGTTATAATTATAAATGGTACGTATTTCTTGTTCCCCTTAGCCACAATGCGGTGGAACGGAGATAAATTTACAATAAAATCTGTAAGATTGCAATACGAACTAGACCTTGCTAAAACATCTGCGTCTTCAGTTCGCTCCTTCTAGTGTAATTTCAGAAACGGAAATCTGTTAATTCTGGAAAAGTTTTCGATGGTCGGGTAAGGCCCCATTTCCACGGAAAAGGGTATTCGCTTCGCGCTCTTGGTCGGATATAACTCTCTGTCTTAACTATTCGTTCGTCTGCATTTCCATTGTAACTTCATTTCGAAAGTTTTTTCTCTGAGAAGAAGAGAACCAGCCCTTCTCTGCTCTCTCCTTTCATCTATCACTGGCACTGCCATTGCCTTCATTTTCCATTTGCATTTGCTTGCAGAAAAGGAATCCTTTTAACTTCATCTCTCTCAGCTCACTTTGCTGTTAGATTTTTAACTAGAAAAATAATTGTATTGCACATACCTACTTCCTTTGATTTACTCATTTCTCTGCAGAGAAATTCAATTTGGGATAGTGGCAAGCTCTACACGGATAATGGTTCGTTTATAATGCTTGGCCCCGGTTAAAAATTTTACTACAAGAAAAATAACCACAAATACACTTCCGGGATAAAGAACCTGAAACTAAGAGAAAATGTTTTTGTTGAAATGTGTTGTTGTAATATGTGCATTTAAGCTCATTACTGAAGTTTATTTTTATATGTTTATTCACGAACAAGAATATTAAAAGTTTCGGCCCTCAGAGGCAACTTATTTACTTTGCAGTATTTTTTAACCTTTTCAAAAGCACACACATCCGCCAATCCAATATTATTGCAATTTTACTGCAATCACAAACAACAGTTTTTTGTTCAGTATTCAAGTTCGGCAATGTAAAAGATGTCGTAGCTTCTTATTGGCTTAAAATTAATGGACATTATTGGCAACAGTTGTAGAAAAAAAATTTTTATTATATATATAGTAACAAGAATAGGATGAAATAAAACAATGCAGAAGGATTCATGAAATCTTCCCATCCATAAATAAAATATTACAATTCAAACATATTCAACCCTCTAAGGGTTTAGCACATTATTTAACAGGATACGGTCCATATTGTTCATATTTGCAAAGATTTAAATGGCAAACAAACATACATCGATACACCGAAAAATGTTCTATTCGAATGCCCAAAATACCAATCAAATGTAGCTGAGGAAACATGATTACCTGCAGGGGAACACATTTGGAACATCATGAGAGATAAAGAGGACTTTAAGGTATTGAATGATTAACAAATACAATATCGTGTAAAAGTCAAAAGAGTATATAAACAATAAAAATCAAATAAAAGAAAAATGTCAAATATCAGAAACTGTATATTCCCTTATAAGGTAAGAAAAAGGCAAGATGGATATATACAAGAAGAATCAGTTCAAAAAGAAGAAGATAAAGAAGATAACATCCAAATTGAATCAGAAGAAGGGAGCAGAGTTAACAGAAGACGGGAATAATGGTAGTCTTCGGGCGTAAAGGAAGCAGCTGAGAGAAGAAGAGGTAGACCGAGAACGAAAGGAAAAAAAATATATAAAAAATATTGGAAAAGTAGAAGAGAAAGAAAGAAGAAGCGCACAAGTAAAAGGCACCAACAATTCTACGATGAAGGTACAGATAAACGTTGAAAAGTAGAAGAAGATGAAGGAAAAAGGGAGGAGAAGGAAACTGCACTGTCAACAGGTCCTTGCTGCTTGAGACCGGCAGCAACCTCATTGATGATGGGTTTTTTAGCTCTTGTTCAGGAAAGGAATGCAACTTTTCAAAATTTGTATTTACACCAAAATGTTAAATATTCCGGCTAAGATGCGAGTTAGTGAAACCCTTACTTTAAATGTAATAATATTATAACCGCTGGGGTTGTGATTTGGAGGGTAGTTTTTTAGGAGGGTGATGATAGAAGCAAACTCTGTGTGCCATGCCAAGTAATTTTGTTATTGATGGGGCATGTACCCTGTCATAAGTTGCAATTATAAGTGATACCCTCTGACGGGCCCTTAACCATTCAGGAGTATGTCGGAGTAGTGCCCGAGGGTGTGCGTCGACGTCGGCAATCCGTCCTCCTGAATACAAAAGCGGCGGCTGTTTTTCCCCTTATATTATTTTACGGTTTTTTGGGGGTTTCTACATTGTGGCTCAAAATATACCAAATAAGGTGTGCCACCGCCCTAGATATGAATTATATCAACCAATGAGAAAACAGTGCGCAGGTATTTACAATAGTGACAGTTCCAAGTTCTGCCTGATTGCTTATTACTAGATAGAAGATGGTGTCACTATAAAATCTCTTGTAAACAGGCTTTGGACGTGATAGGCCATATGTCTTTACATATACTGGAGTTTTCTGAAGGTATCAAATTAAGACAATATACAAAATGTGCAACCAAATGGCTTTAGCTTGTTATCTATCAATTTCCCAAAATATTAATTTGCTACACCCTTCAACAGTAGGTACATGTGATAATATGTTGTGTTGTTCTAATGTCAATTTTAGCCACTTTGAAACAGAAATAATTGGCCATGGCACATAAATAATAAGGAATATATTAATTATTGCCAAGTCCGACTATTATGAGGCACAAAGTTGCTTTCTTTGCAAACACGCGACCAGACCCGAAGGGTCATTAAGATCGACTTGAGTAAGAATAGGAAACCTGTTATGTGTTTTGTAAACAAATCCACCCTCGGATACTTCATGGAGGAATGAAGATTGTGTCCTTGACAAGCGGGGTCTTTTTGTATGCTACAGAATTTTCATTTTATTATATTAGATAAGGGTAGATGTAATAAATACGTTATGCTGATATGGGGATGAAGAGACAGGTCAATAACTTTTGGAGGCACGAGCTAACTGTGACACTTGATATTGGCACGTAGTCATGATGGCCAATAAGAAAGATAAAAAAAAAACATATTTTGTGAGTCCAGTATCCATTAGAAAAAGTTAAATGTGAAATGATCCTTCATATTTCAAAAGAAAAGATAGCTTCGGGAGACTGACGGACAATCATGTTTATTTAAGCTTGCAATTTTTGGGCCCAGATTCAATTTAGCTCAGTATTCAGATCAGTTCATCAGTTCTCAGTTTTCAGTTTTCAGTCAGCAATATTTCGTCATTCTTTCAGGGTGTTGTTGCGTCAGGTATCAGTATCAATAGTGAACATTAATACTGGCTGAAGACTAGCATTGAGTATAAAAAATCATCGCGTTGAAATATCGTGGATGAACTTATTAAGAGATCCAGTATCATTGGTGAACTAATTAAGAAATTCTTGTAGCAGTACGAAAGTGTCTTTAATAGCACAAGATATTCTCCAAGGAATAACGGTGGCGCATTTAAGTGGAATAGACTTTGGCAATAAATCGTGTTGCATCTCATAATACGATAAATCCTGTTATTCCCCATGTTAATCTCCTCGACTTCTTCTCCTGTGGTCTCCGGATCACAAAAAGTCCAGCAAAGAATAAAAGAGCTAGTCGGAGCAACTGTAAGTGAACGGAAATTCATCGGAGAGGAAAAGAAGAAAATCATCACCCCTGAGAATCGAACCGCCACAACTTAAATCAATCAAAGTTCTTAATTAATCAATCTTTCCTCCATTCTTACATATAGTTCCACCCTCTTTTAATTAACGCTGCAACTTATAGTATAAAACTTTAAAGAATAACACAGATATTTGAACATTAAAATACACAAATAGTAATGAAAGTAAAATGTAAAAATAACATTAACATTTTAGGGAAAATTTATGTGAAAATTGTCCTATTATTATTATTATTATTATTATTATTATAAATTCACATTGAATTTATTAATCTTATATATAAAACACACATTCATTAAAATCAATTTTGCTGATGTTTTCAAGAAAATTCTAAGTGTAACGCTCTTTTCTCTTTGGAGTAGCTGGAGTTTTATCTTTAATAAAAGTTATATAGCTTTCGTGATAGTTCCCTTTTCAATGCTCACAGAAATACTTCTCTTTCCAATTACCCTCAGGTTTGTGGCTGAAAGGCTGTGACTTTCTGTATAGGTAGGTTGAGACATGGGATGTCGAAATTAATGAAGTCTACTTAATGATAAATATACAATAAAACTGCTTTGTAATATTATAATAATTTTTTTCATGTTATAATTATAGTATTATGATTATAATAATGTGGGTGACAACAAGAGGTGCCGAGTGTTTTTTTTTTTTTTTTTTTTAATTTCCTCTAGGGCACTCATTATAACAAAATTATAGAATTCACATGATATATACTATACTTAAATGCTATAAGTATCTTTTACTAGTATTTAATAAAGATAAACACATACAGCCTTAATTAATGTGTTTTTCATATTTTAATATAATCTATTTACATATCTGCCTCTGTAGGTGAAATATTCCTTGTGGCTTTAGTCACAAGCATAATAAATGGTTCACGTTGTCGATAGCATACTTAAACTTTTGCAGCTTGTATTGTATTATATAACAAACGAAAGCAAAACATGTAGAATGGCAGTGCCTACTTTGATATTGTCGCCTAACAATGCTAAACGATACAAACAATAGTAAGATATTGCGGCACGCTCCCGGAGAGCGAGCGGTAACATAACTCAAACGGTAGAGCTAGATTTAACAAGGTGATGCTATTGCAGCATTATGAGATTTAGATGAGGGTAGTTAACATCTTAGATTAAATTAGATTAGATAACGGGGGTTTATTGCAGTTTTATCGCCCTCCCTCACGTCAGCATAAAAGGTTTATTGTGCAACCCCATAGGAACAGAGCTTTCACTGTTTCCCAAAATTTGCTCCTTGAAAGAGTGGCACTTATGGTTCTAATATCAGTTGAATCCCAAAGCTTCCCTGGTTATAGAAAGATTAAGTTCTTTCTCATGGGAATGGACAGTCAAACAAGATATGCGATGCAGTTTCTTCATCCTGTTTACACATTCTGCAAGTGGGTTCGTCTTTATAGAGTCTCACTTTTCGTAGATGTTTCCTGAACTGACCATGTTCAGTTATTAGCGCAATTCCCATTCTCTGTTCCTCTATCCAATTTTAGCAAAGGTGAGAGAAGAGTGTTGCTTGGACTTAGGACCAAGCTCACCTTTGGAGAACTGTGGCAGAAACAACTTCGTACTTGGGAAGCCTTTCTTGTGCTGCTGGTTCAGGGCGCAACCCTCCCAGCTTCACCAGCGAGTCGCGGAGAGGGCGAAGAAGCGAAGACGAAGGGAAGAAATCCCAAATGTCTGGTCTTTTTATAAACATTCAATCCTTAGAGGGATCTAAGAATTATAACGTCATCCTTTGTTTGAATTTACAGTAGCCAATGACACGACACGAGAACCAGCATAGCACGGGAATTTCATGACTTCGCTGTTACTACCCTGAAGCATGACCTCGTGGTAAAATGTGTTCTTAATAACAATCAACTAATGAATATTTCCAATTATTTACACACCAAGCGGCGAATATTAAATTATCACTTGATGTAACGCTTTCTTTTAGCTATAAGTAGGTACCTAAAAAAAGAAGAAAAATGTTATTTACAATAGAAAGTGTTTTCCGCCAATTAATTGCTCAGGTTCTCTAGTAACGAGTTCCTCGCTTGTGTGATAATTACATTAAATTACATGAAATATTCAAAAATCGTTCATTTTCCATAGCTCATTCTTAAACCTGCTTTCGTGTAAGCTCAATATTCCGATTTTTTGTAAACACACACACAAATCACTGTTAAAATGAATTCTTGACGTTTCATTTAATTTTTAAAATCCCTTTCTTAATAATCCTACTAAGATACCTCGCCGCTCCACTGCAGTTGACATTAGGCAGAAATAGAGGGAAAACAGTTGTAAACAAATATTTACCAACATATCATACATCCACTTCCCACGTAAATTAAAATATGGTTGAGGTAGTTTATGAATGCGCTCTAAAAAATAATTCGTTATAGTGTCATTTATTGCTAAAATAAATAAATTCGGTTTTTCATATTACCACAATACAACTAAAATTAGCGAAATACTATAAATTACAATGATATCGTCTGAATATTCCACTTCAGGTTCTACAAAATCCCAGATGTTGGCAAACTAAGCAACTGAATCGAGTCCAAGGCTAGCCTACACAGTAATGAAAATTACCTAGAAAAAGCTCTTCACCTCTCCCGTGCAAGTTACTTGAAAAATCACTAATTTGCTTGCGGAAGGTATTATTGGTTGCATCGCAGACAAAGCCTATTTCAAACAGGGAAATATTTTATAAATTAACACTTAGGAGACACAACTGTTGAGTTGGCCTTAGTGGACGCTTCACCTGTGCATTTTTTCTAGGATATTTATTTGACATATCCTGCGTGGATCCCAAGCTGGTCTATAATTCATCAAGAACCGAACTTAGCTTTTGGACTGAGTGTTTTTAGTAGGAACCCCCCTCCATGCTCTTCTCGTAATACTATCAATTTGCTCGTCTCGTGCAAGTGTAGAACTTAAATAAACCCTAAGCACTTACAGTGGTTTTCCTGAGGAATTTCTGCTTCTTAAGTTTATAATTTCTTCTCGGCTTTTACAGAATGTTATTACCTTACTATTTGAACTATTTATTTTTGTATGTTTAACCGCCCATTGGAAATAATATTAAGATCGCTTTGTAAAATCTTCGTAACAAAATTGTAATTAATTTTATATAAACAATACAATCGTCAACAATAATTGTACTTTTTACTTTATATTTAAGCCGAGGTCGTTATTTAAATAATAAACATAGTGGCCTTGCGAAACTCCTGATGTCACCTTTCCGATAATTTACAATTTCTGACCTATCCTAACTCTTTGGGTTCGTTCTTCTAAAAAGTTTTAATCCAAAGTACAACCATTTTGTCTAATTCTAGTTCATTAAATTTATTTACTAATTAGCCATGCAATCTAAAGTTTTCCAAATATCAATTACTACTACCTGCTACATCTATCTCTTCATTTAGGCCCTGCATTAATGAGTTAATTTGGCTATCACAAGAAAACAATTTCCTGAAACCGTGTTGATATTTTGCAGAATCAGTTTTTGTAATTAAGAACACGAAGAATATATTCACTTATCAAATGTTCCATAACCTTACATACGGCACATTTGAGACTAACCGACTCCTAATTTTTAAAAGCCTTTTTAATAACACCCTTATGAATAAAGGACTACGATAGCGGACTTCTAGTCTTCCGGTAATAATTCGAGCCTATTTACATATATGTTAAATAAGCGCATAACGTACGAAATGATACCCTGCCTCCCTTCCTAGCTTCAAGACTTCCGTAGCAATATTTTCAGGACCATTGATTTCCGTTTTTTTAAATTTTTCTCTAATTCTTTTTGCTGATATTTTTCAAAAGTTAGACTGTTTCCCCTTCTTCTTTATCACAGTTTTTTATTATTATTTATGGACATCCTTTAACATCTCCGGTCAGAAGCGTCCCATTCAATTCTGGACGTGATATGGCCGACAAATTTTGCTCAGAGACCTCTCTTTCAGGCTTGAGGTACTTTTTCGTGCCGTAAATGTACGACACGGGACCCACGACTTTACTTCCCTTCCAAAGGAAGCCATACTTAGGATTTTTACGCCCGAAAAAATCCATCGATCCTGGCCTGGATTGAACCCGCGATCTTGGGTTTAGGAGGCCAGGTATGGTTACCACTACATCATCAGGACCGACTTATATCAGAGTGACAACTCCTATTTATATTAATAATGTCATTTTTCTTAAATAGTAAACAAAATCAGAATTTAATAATTCAGGTAGTTCTTTTTCCTCTATTATGGGGTTTTAATTTTTCTCCCCCCGTTTTCACCACTCAAGTGTATCATTTCCTCATTATTTCCCCTTCACTGCCATACATAATCATAAAATGTACACCAAAATTCATTGTCCTGTATTTTGAATATTAATTTCAGGAAATTTTCTTTTATGTTTCTTTGTCTTTTTTTTTTTTTTTTTTTTTCATACTTCAGTTCTTTATTTAATTCTACATACTTCACTGAGTGCTCACTGCTCTGTTTAAACTTATTATATGCATTCCTAACCTTTTTTCTTTAAGTAACGGATAGGTTACACAGAATTGGGGTTATTTTTTATTATTTTTCGAGGAACACATTTAATCAGCGCCTCAAAAAGTATGTCTTTAAATTTATTCAAAACGTCATGCAAATTTCCTCCTTTGTTTAGAACAATCATCATATTTTTCTAATAAAAACATTTTTATTGCCTCAACATCTGCTTTGTTGAAATTCCAAATTATTAATGGATTGAAATAGGGGATAAGAAAATACTAATACTAGGAGATAAGAAAAATCGTCACTGTCTGAGGGTCATTCTCACTACAGAGCAAATGTAGAGCGGAAAAATCGTGGAATGTAAATATACACCCCAGTATTCGCCTAAGTCACCAGAAAGAAACGTGGGAAAAAACTAAGGTCAGCATCCGGGACCTACAGAATGCGAGTGTCAAGCTTTATCGCCTGAGCTGGAACCTATTCCTTAAGGAGGCAACTAGAAATGCTACATGTATATAAATTCTCTCATAGAAGAGAAACCTTGGGACATTCTTCTGGGTTTAAAGAATCAGATGAGAGATGTTCGTAAGAGGACAAGGTAGCTTAATTTGTTAAAGCATCGGCAGGAAAGGTTCGTGATCCAAAGTTTTACAGTCTGCTTCTTCCTTTCCAATATGCATATTTTAATAGAAAAATATTGAGAAACAATGACACTTGTTTAGTAATTTATGTATTTTTGTGATTTTGTATAAAAAGTTTGATATTTAAATATAAATGAATCATTATTTAAATTGTTAATAAGTCATACAGAAATTAATTAATATAATTGCAGGTAACATTTTGCAATTTTAATGCACAGTTCCTTTCAAATTAACATTTAATTTTCATACAATGTTTGATTGATTGATTGATTTATTTATTTATTTATTTATGGAAGCTCTTTAACATCTCAGGTCATCAGCGTCCCATTCAACTCAGGGCGTGAAATGGCCGACAAAATTTGCTCAGAGGCCTCTCTTTCAGGGTTGAGGCTCTTTTTCGTGCCGTAAATGTACGACACGGGACCCACGGCTTTACTTCCCTTCCGAAGGAAGCCATACTTAGGATTTTTACGCCCGAAAAAATCCATCGGTCCTGGCTGGGTTCGAACCCGCGTTCTTGGATGTAGGAGGCAAGTATGGTAACCACTACACCACCAGGACCGACGTTTTATACAATGTGCAGTGCATTTTTATACTACCTATATTACATATTTTAAGCACCCTTTTTGTTTGCCTTTTTTATATTTGTAATACATGAACATCCGGTTTCTAGCCATGTACTATATTTGGTTAAACTTTCTATATTTTTAGAGGTTTTTTTGATTGCCTTTTTATATTTTTAATACATGAACATCCGGTTTCTAACCATGTGTTATATTTGGTTAAAATTTCTATGGTGAGAAGCTTTACCTTCGGCCCATTAAAGCAAAAGTGTATTGTTTAATCCCATAATGTTTTTTAAGCATTGAGCTGATACAGTAATATCTGCGGGCAGATATAATTAGCATCATTTGCAACATATAGTGTAATGGTACTGAGGGAATACAGCATCGATTTAGCTGAATCCCAAAATCGCTGTTTTAATTCCCTTTAGTGTGGTCCCGTGAATTGGAAGGAGTTAAGCATAATCGAGGGCGAGTTTTCGGCATCGCGTTTCGAGCTACATTGCTGAGGGAAAAAATCGTATGGAGTTGTTGAAATGTTGAAAACACCACAGTCCGGCAGCTGGATAGACTTAATTATTGGAAAACACTCAAGGGCTGCAGGGGGTCGGTGAGGATAGAAGGGAATTGGCTTCTCGAACAAGGGTATAGTATGTACTTTGTGTATATACGAAAGGTCTATTGATTTGAAGGAAATAGTAATAAAGAGCAATGCGAAAAAAAGTTATACATTTGTAAGTTACGCCATACATTCCACACTCTTACTGCTAAGCTTTGCACTCTTTTAAAATATGCTTTTATGTGGGCAGAATCACAAATGTGAGGTAAACAACCACAAATTCATCATTGACAGACTGTCTGTAAAGTGTCTAGCCATATAATGTGGCTGTTATTGTAATCAAGACTAAAATAAGACTAAATTTCTAAATTGATTTTATTTCGCAACTTAGTCCCCTTTGATAGTGCACTTTGTCTAACGATGTTTCCATACAAAGATTCCTCCAGGCTTTGTTTGATTTGGTTTATTTACGAACGCTCTTTAACATCACAGGTCATTAGCGTCCCATTCAATTCAGGGCGTGAAACGGCCGACAAATTTTGCTCAGAAGCCTCCTCTTTCAGGCTTGAGGATCTTTATCGTGCCGTAAATGTACGACACGGGGACCCACGACTTTACTTCCCTTCCGAAGGAAGCCATATTTAGGATTTTTACGCCCGAAAAAATCCATCGATCCTGGCGATCTTGGGTTTAGAAGGCAAGTATGATTACCACCAGGACCGATTCCTCTAGGCCTGCAAAGTAGTACTTCTCAACCGAGGCTCTAAGTTGGATAAATATTTCTTACCACAATGAACTTGTCTTAATTTGGGAAGACAGAGCCCATTACAATGACACATGTGTAACGGCGAACATTATCGTGATACAAAATCACTTTAATCTTTGTAAACCCATTTTTTGGCACATATTTGCCTTTAGTTGTACTAAATATTCTCCATTGACAGATATGTCACTAGGATGATACTCAACCTGTAGGATGCCTTTAGCATTATAGAAAACTGATGCCATGATATTTTCGGCGAACTTCATACAGTTGGTTTTCTTTGGGGGATAAAAAAAAAAAAAAAAAAAAAAAAAAAAAAAAAAAACTTTGTATTCTCGGTGTCTACAGCTTGTGGTCGCCCAGTAGCGAAAGCGGGCTTAGACAGGATTAAAAATAATAAATATGAGCTTAAGATATGCACAAAATTATTGAGTAAAACAGTGAGGTCATTTAAGTTACGGGCGAGCAGGATGTGGCTGCATATGGTAGACGCCAGTCGTAAGGCCGTATATGCATTTAAAGGTAGCAATAGCCATGTCTGAAGTGACGACAACCCACGTTCTTCTCTCGTGTCTGGGTACCAGCAATTATTCTACATCAAATTGTGGCCTGGATCATCTAATAGGACATTATCTCCTGCTGTGTCATTTGGGTGGATCACGCTACCTGCTGTTCATTCGAAATATAGTGCTGGGCATCGTACTTCTTGATGCCCGCAAAAAGTGTGACTTCAAATATGACGGACTCCTGTTCACTTCATTAGTCATATCGCCACAGGTGGCCAAGGTCGTTAAGGCACGGACTCGTGAGCAGGAGGTCTGAGTTCGAATCCCGCCAGGACCGTCGTCCTCATAAATGGCAAATGCCGGGAAGGTACCCTAAACTTAGGCCTGGGACGATTCCTTCCTTAAAAATAAACCCTTTACCAATATTTTATTTCATGTATCATCAGTGCCCATCGCCTGTGGTGCCTCTGTAGCAAAAAAGAGCGTTAAACACTATTCATTCATTAGTCATGTCATAGATAACAGATTTCCTAATCGGTGGATTGACAAGCGAAGTCCGTGCTGTGGCCAGCGGGGTGTGTGTCTCTCCTGTTGGGACACTCAAGCTAAGAAATCGCAAGTAAATCGGATGAATAGCCTCGGACACAAGTGGCCATGAAAGCTGTAGCATTTCCCTCATATAGGCTATAAACTGTGCGAGTAGGGATAATGAGAAGGAGTGAATCTGCCGATACCCTCCAGTTTTAACAAAAATTCTGTCCTGCATGAAATAAACAACTTTTAGTGATATAAGAAGCATTCATGCATAACACATTTCTTTTACGTTTCATAAATATGTTACAGAAATACGTATGCTGTTTTTATCACGCAAATAATCTTACCTCTATTATGTCTCGAAGTAAATAGCCCTCCTCGGCCTCGTTCTCCAAAGGGTCAAAATTGGTGAAGGTATATCAGAATCAATTTATTTGAACTGCTATATCCTGGAGGGATATTTAAAAACCTTTTCTTTACACTTTACTGAAATGAAACTATCAACATTTTTGTAGAGTACAATAATCAAATCTCTTCCGCAACTTTATGAAGACAGTGGCACGGTATGTCAAGTGAATCATTTCAGATAACTTAAATCTTCTTGACCATGTATGGAGCTGCGTCAGTAATGAAAAGAGCAGGTTTCCCGTTTAATGTCATTAGGCCCTGAAGGAGAAATTAAATTTTCAAAGAGAGTAGCTTTATTTTGCTGATTAATTTTTAGTATTGCTGTATTAATCACTGGCGGGTATTTTACCATGATCATAGGTTTCACTTAAATTAATGAACTAGAGCTTTCCCGGTCAGCATCATCAGTGAACTAAACGTGTATAAAGAGGTACAGTTGCAGGACTGTTAGAAGTGGGAGAGAATAGAAGTGTTGAGAGATTGGGGGGCAGAGTTATTGGTGGACCAAAGACAAACATTTAATTTCCTTTTTCAATATAACCCTAATTGCAATCTTTGAATTAACATTTCAACTCCCCCCCCCAAAAAAAAGAAAAAGAAGTCTTGTCTGCAAAATGAGCATAAATAGCATCCATCACTTCTTCATCCCATTTAAATTTCCTTCCTGTAAAGTCCTTCATTTTGAGAAGAAGAAATAGCCACTGGGAGCTAGATCTGGGCTGTAGGGTGGATGGTCGATCTCCTTGAAGCCAAATTTCTTCACAGCTTCCTTTGCAACAAGAGCTGTGTGCATAGTGCGTTGTTGGGAAGAAGGCGTTGTCGGGAAGAAGCTTTCCTTGCCTTTCTCTTTGATGGAAGCACGTAGTCTGTACAGTAGGCCAGCATAGTACTCCCCATTTACCGTGATGTTCCTCTCTTGAAGTCAATGAAGAGTATTCCTTCACAGTCCCAAAATATTGTGACCATGAACTTCTTGGTTGACTGAGTACCTCGGCCTTTAGAGACGGTGTTTAGCCAGGTTTACGCCACTCCATTGATTCCCTTTTGGACAAGAAATCATAGTAGAAGACCATAATTTCATCTCTTGTAACAATGGTTTGCAGAACCTTGCTGCTATTTCTGTAACTTTGAGCTGCCGGTCTTCCATAATATTTCCTTCCACAAGAACGATGTTTTCAGGAGTGAGCACTTCCAAGGGCCGACCTGCACTCTCTTCGTCTTCAATGCTTTCTCGGCCCATTCTAAAACGTTTGACCCATTCCTTTACGGTAGAATATGAGGAGGATGCTTCCCCATATACACCGTCCAATCGCTGTTTAATTTCATTTGGAGTAAGCCCTTCTTTTGTGAAGAACTTAATAACACCTCGAAACTCCATTTTGAACATGTCACAATCTTCTACACATAGCCTTATTTATGCAACTATATCTGAACAACGGAACACAGCGGAGCGGAAGTTACAGCTGCAATTGTTTACTTAACAGATAAGGTCTGGCACCTGATAAGGATTTTGTGAAGGCGATAATCCTTATCCTTATATTTTTGTTGTCGATGTGAAAACTGTTGTTATGTGCTTGTTTCTCGAAACCAGAACAATGCTAGCGTGACATCTATAAGTGTCAAGAATGCTTTAATATCGTCTTTGTGATCTGGTACAAATGTTGTGGGGTTCCCCCCCTCCCCGATGTTTCAAGACTCGATCAATTTCTTTACCATGGAGTCGTTAGTTTTCAAAGCTCTCTGGACATATTTAAGTTGAGCCTTTAGTTTCACAAATTTGATAATGTTTTGGATTTGTGTTATAATACACTAAATGTTGAGTGTATAAGGACATCTGACTCATCATTGTACATTTTCACTGAAATCACACTATTAATCTAAAATTTCCGGCCGCAGTGATAGTCTGTAACCTCTGTTTTAGTGACTATATTACATATTCCAAAGTATCTAAGATTTTAGTTGGCACCTTTTGTCCTGTCTTTGTTAACAGCAGCAATCTCAGTCAGCCACTGCCTACCGATACAATTACTTTATGGGGATCTGTATACTGCCTATTTTATTGTTGGAAGTGGTCATCACGTGCTGTCGTATGGTGAAGATTTCTTTCTCTGTCAAAAAGGAAAGAGACAACTAAAATCTCATAGATTATAAGGGGTGACACCTTTAATTTTTTGCCACTTAATTTTTTTTTTTTAGCAATGCTGCACTTCTTCACCAACACTATGCCAGTGATCCAAATATTATTTGTTAAATTTGACAAAGAATTAGTTGTCAATTTAAGTATGCCATTGACTTACTGTGCTAATATTTCTTGAATCCAATTGTTCGTTATAAAAGAATTATGTCAAGATTTTTGAAGAAACTTGGTTTAATTTAATTTTTTATTTATTTGACTTATAAAAATTGTTATTGTAAAGAGTTTAATACTTCAATCACGCTCTTGTAATTATGATATTAATATCCACTGTCTCTGTGTGGAAGTTACATATAATAATGTAATTGGATTATTTTGTGCTTTTGTAGAAATTGTTAATATTATATGCATGTATTAATAAATTGAAAAGCACTGTTTTATAAAGGTTGTTTCTTATTTCCATGGTAAATGGTACAAGTATTTTCCTCTACCAAATTCTGTTCTTTCATACCATCAATAAGTATAACTTAAAGAAAACGTTTAAAGTTGTGCTTCGTTGCACTTTTCAGAAAATATTTTCCTATAAAATATATCATTTTGGTCTGTTTGTGGGAAATTTTAAGTTTATAGTATTTGTAAATGCTGTATAAATTATACAAGATGTCTTATAGTTTATCCTTTTCATCAAACACAATTTTAATCAACTGTCTTAAAATCCATGTCTGTTGCACTGTACTATTTTCATGTCATGTCGTCTATATAAAATTTATACAATGTAGGAGACAAACTACTAAAATAATTGCAAAAGTTATAGAGCGTGAGGCAACATAAAGCGATAGTTTTTATGTATTCTGTGTTGTATATCCACTGGACTGCTTCTAGAAAATGACTGCTTGACTTTGTTTAATTGTGTGTCGCTCTTTTTAAAGCCTCTAAGTGCATATCGGGGCAGTTTATTACAGTACGTGACTTTTAGTGTGATACCAAAGCCAGATTAGTGTCCCTCCCCCCTTTTTTGTGCTTGTTTTAGCTTCACACCTTGCAGATGTATGCATAGCAACTATCTATGTACTCCCGCCGCAACATATTCTGGGAGATGTGCGCTCTCTGTTGGTCTGAGTTTCATTATTAAATGTTAGTAGCCTCTGGTACTAAGCACTGTTTACTAGCTCATCTGGGTATACTGTTGTTTAATATTGCAACTAGACGAAAGTAATATTACCACTGCAGCATAATGTGAAATATTCGATAACAGGTGTGGTGATGTTAACAAAATCTTTGGAACAAGCTACGAAAAACGATGAAATGTGCCCGCAAATATTGTCACGACTCCCTGCTTCCATTCTCCAGATCTTCACCCTATTTAACCAGCTGGGGCCATGACCTGGGAATGAGGATATAGCTCATAAAACTAATCTAAATAAACCATACCCATCCTGACTCGAAATGGGATCATATTGAGAAAATATTAGACTTAGATATTCAATGAAAACACGAACATTGTTAAGTGGCCTCTTTAGTTGTTAGTTTGGAGTTATGGAAATTATCGGGCCCATATTATCCCCATTGTAAACAAATCCTCCTTTTACGCGCCTATGTTATAGTGCCTCTTCTAAAAATATTCTCTTTCTTTTAGCATAGAGCTTGTGTGAAAGTGTGGAAGCAATGTACTGTTTGTTTACAATGAGTGCATCAAAGCAGATCGTATGCTTGGAATATGGGAAGAAGTATCTGCAGTAAAAATCTAAGACAGTACATTTCTATAGTACACCCGGAAACGTTTGAATGTTATCGCGCCTATTCTGAAAATAAAGCAATCGTACGCCTATCACTGTGAAGTGTGCAACAAGAATGTCAATGATGCCTGCAACTTGAAACGTCATGAGCAAGGTTACTGTGGTGAGGGATCAGTTAGAAAGTGCAGCTTATGTAGTCATGAAACAACAAGAATTTCTTTTATTTGAGTAAAATCGGAAGAACTACATTTCTCATCCTTGATGCTACCGCCACGGGTAGCCGAGGTCGTTAAGGCTCGGACTCGTGAGCGGGGGTCTGGGGTTCGAATCCCACAGGACTGAGGTTATTTCCGGGCTTTCTTCAGTCCTTATAAATGGAAAATGCCGGGGAGATACCCTAAACTTAGGCATGGAACGTTTCCTTCCTTAATAAAAATTTTCACCCAATATATCATTTCATTTCATGTGTCATCAGTGTTCACCGCCTGTGGTGCCTCAGTAGTGAAAATGGGCTTTACACACCATTCAAAAAAAAAAAAAAAACCTTTAATGGTTTTAAAAACTGGAAGCATGAATTGAGAAAACAGCGGGGTCGAAGTTTGTAAAATTTTCGCTTTATTTCTGGAAAAGAAGTTATTAGCTCCACCTCAAATTATTTCTTATACATTTATACATGAAAAGCTTATAGTGTTAAAAGCGCATGCCTTTTCGCGCATAAGTATCATTTCCCTCAAGGGTTATATTACTGCATTACAATTTCTCATTTGATTTCGCTGTATACTAAATAATATGCTTCCTACAAAGTTGCTTTTGTGTACGATTGATTACTTTCCCTGCGTTACGAGTATTATTTCCGCCTGCATTTGTTGAAGTCACACTTGCAACCGTTTCTTTTCTCGCGGTCACAAGCGGTCAAACATCGGAGATGACCATGACCTGAAAGACCCGATTTTGCTGTTTCGCGCTCACGGACGTGGGATCAAAAGAAAGACTGTACTTGTTATAAAAACAATGCTTACTGGATTGATGGTCGTGTTTATTCTCAACGTATCTGGATGCCCCTTGGTGCGCTGCTCTGGCCGCCTACGTTAATTGCAGTAAGCGAAGTACGCGGTAGCTAGTGAAAGATTCTTGAAGTTTAAGATGTACAGACATTACGTTGATATGCACCTGATGTGAATAAATTTTAATCAGGCGACTCTTGATATATGATTTATTGCCTGCCTGCTTACAAAGATATCATGAACGGCGTGCAACACTACGTGATAAACACGTGAACTACGTGGCTGCCTGAACTATGAACTGAAGTCTGGAACTGCCTAAACCGTGATCTATCAAATGCGATCTAGCACTGAACTCGCCTGACTCACTTGAAATCTATAAATAGAGTCTCTTCTCTTGCACTCCACTTGCCTGCACTGCTGACTTGCAATCTGTTAAAACGTGTAAAAAAGTTTCCCATTATATAATAATTTCAAAATGTCTACACGTGGTCTACGGGGTTCACAGAAAGGAGCCCATGGCTTCCTGAACCTTCAAAATATTCAAATATTATTGGTGAGCTCTCAACCTCCCATGCGCACTCACTTTAAACGTTTCAACTCTTTGGTCTCTGATTGTCGAGTTCGTGGTCATCCGATGTGAAAGTGAAAGGAACCCACCTGCGTTACCGTCTCCTTAGGAATAGGAATAATCCCTACGGCATTTGTATTTGCTCTAATAATAAAGGGTTATTGTTATAGCCTGTTTTTTCCAGATGCACAGTTGTATTGTCAACTTGCGTCACTTGCCGAAGGCTCAATTTGCAACCGCACCAAGTTACATACTACCCTGCAAACACTTGCTCTTTACAAGATATTTTCTTACACGTTCATGATTTAACTTTAGAAAATAATTATACAACTGATATCAAACCTCTAGTCATCCACTCTCCCTTCTGAATTCATATACCATTTCTACTAGATGTTTATATTAGAGCATGCTTCATGCTATTTACCATATACGAGATATTAGGTAATATTAATTAGCTATAATTTACTCATTACGCAAATTTGTATCCTTGTGGGATAGGAGGCGGGAGATCTGTCTCACGCTACACTTCTACGCTTCTTCAACTGCCGTTCCTACAAGTCCACCGTCTCTGCACTGATGCATTTTGATGCTCGGTTTTCTCCGCTGCCCACCGCACTTGATCGTAGAAGTCCGCGTGATTGCAGCAGCCGTTGCGTTCACAAGGTAACGATAAGTATCACATGTTGCGCATGCGCAGACTCTAATTTAGCTTAAATACATGTAGTCTTTCCCCACTGTCATTTCTGCTTCTTAACGAACTTAATCTTACATTTCCCCAAGTTGTCATTCCCGTAAATGCCATATCACACAATATAAAAAGTACAACGTGCTATCACAGGACAAAAAGAACAGTACTTATGAATTTGAGTCTTCTTTCAGCAAAATTCGTTAAAAAAACCATGGGAACAAAAATGTTTAAGCATTAGGTTGAGAATCTCTAGCAGAGAACGTAAAAAGCGAGAATAATGTAATTATATAAAGCGTATACATGGAGGGATATCACAACTAGGTTAGAAAAACCAACATACAATAATATGAACGATCATAGTTTTAAAATAAATTGTAGGGAACAGAGAACGGATGTAGGTAAATTCTCTTTCGTAAATAAAACTATAAATGACTGGAAGGAATTACTTGCAGTTGAGGGTTGTCCTTCCCTGACAAGAGTTAAAAATAATCTAAAACCCTATGTGTAGAAATGTTTCAATGATATAAGTAGATATGAATGTAATTTAGTGTTCATATTAAGTTTTTCCTGAACTACTTGAAATGTTGTTTAACTGCTTATTGTATTTAATTATCTGACAGCCTCGTCTAACTTATTTATATTGTTGTTCAAAGTGATAATTTATATTTTTGTTCAAACTTATAAGTGTGTAGATCTACTGGTAAAGCTAATACTTTTATTAATATAGTTAATTAAATTAATATGTATAAAATTGAGTTGACCTGTATTTAATTATTTCGACGTATTTAACTAATTTGAGATGTTTTAGTTAGGTGAAATATATTTAATTAAATTAATATGTGTAAAATTAATTGGCAAGTATTTAATTAGTTTGAAGTATTTAACTAGGTTGGTATGCGTTTAACTAGATGAAATGTATTTAATTAAATTAACTAGCATGTAAACATGTTCAAAATTAATTCGACATGTATTTAAATTATATTTTTTTAACTGCTGGCTGTCATGTATTTAGTTAAGTTAACTGGTTTTCACTACTGAGGCGGTGGGCACTGATGATATATAAGATGAAAATGATATATTGGGAAAGGATTTTTAAGGAAGCAAACGTTCCAGGCCTAAGTTTAGGGTACCTGCCCGGTATTTTTCATTTATGAGAACTGAGGAAAACCTGGAAAAAACCTCAGTCAGGGAGGATGGTTCTGGCGGCATTCGAACCCCAGACCTCCCGCTCACGAGTCCGCGCCTTAACGCCCTCGGCCACCCGTGGGGTACGCATGAATGTGAAATTGGTGCCAGCTGAAATACATTATAGACAATTACATTAATACGGTCATCTTCACTGTTCACAGATTCCACTTTTCCACATATTTCTTGTGAAGATGATTCCACAGGGAAGGGCGGAGATCACATTCAATGCACTTCAGTCCTTATTTAAAATGATTTATCCCAAAACTTAATCTTATAATTCACCTGTGCAATTTCACCATGTTCAGCTTCTAACCTCTCATATATTTCATTTGGCTTCGTAAGAAATCTAATGTCAGAATGACGTTCCGAACTCGTCAGTTTCTTGCAGACGTGCGCACTAATCGTCTGTCATCTGTCACCAAGCACTTGGCTCACACTGCACTCAAACTAGCCCATGTTCTAACCTATGCCAATTATTTCAGTTGCATAACACAAACAATATTTAGGTTAGATGAATTATTTAACGCCTCTCGTATATTGAGCTTTCACGCCTTTCAGAACACTTTTATGCAGTATATCTTAATTAGGAACAGCTCAAAGATTTTTAGATTTTCAATATGCCAAAGCGGTGCGATGGAGAATTTATTATTGAATCACAAAATATTTGCTTGTTCTGGATTTTAGTTCGTAATAGTATTGTCCCTTTAAAATGTTCTATTTATCGTTGAAATATTCAGAGCATATTCTTTTATAAACTGCTTAGCTTATAAATAATTTGGAAAGGAGACCTTCTGCTCTTAAAATTAAACATTTATCAGAAAATCGCCTTTGGTTTCTAATTCCTTCATGAAAACACACTATAGCCAGTCAGTTATTCAGATAGCACAGACCTGAACCACGCAGTGCAGACTATAAAACAATCAAGTGAAAATTACGTGTTCTACGAGTATGCACATTTCATTTCCCAAGGGAAGAGACGCTATAGTGTAATTTGTGTTCGTCCACCGTGAACTCTGACATCTTCCTCCGGGACTCGATCCCCGGAGCATAAAAAGATAGTGCGGAGAGGAGAGAATCTATTGCCCAATAACGTCCATCCGTCAACCACGCCGGACCGTTCTAAATGAATATTATAAACTGCGACTGTGTGCCTGCATGTGTTTATAATTCAACCTGACACATATAACTGTGTCGGGCCACAGGGTGACCAAAACCTTTTCGTGCTAGGACTGTCTTCCTTAACTTCTTTGCTTAATTAATGAGTTCCCTCTTACAACGGAATAAATACATTATAGCGGAATTTATGCGATAATAGATATGAACGGTAATTTGAGAGAAGTTAGCGGCTGTTGAATGTTATCCTCGAAGAGTCCTAGGCCCTATTCCATAAAAGTGCGGTCTAATACATATAGTATATTAGTATGAGTCCTTTTAAAGTTTTGCTTGCAACTTTCTGTTCTACGAAAGAAGTACATCATTTATAAAATATTAGTAAAAAGCTACATGTGACGTCATATAACAACAAGATGGAGGAACAGCTGTTTGCCATACATCGCCATACCTTGGATTCTGAGGACACGAAAAGTAAATGTACTGATAGCGGGAAAAGACAGTGTAAAGAGTGTGGTTGAGAGCACTTTGAAAACATGCAACAGTCGAAATGAGTTTACCCACTGCCGACTTGACGTGTCTCAAACCTTTCATAGTGACAGTCCCAGCTTTGGTATATGGATGAGAACCTAGAGTTTAATTAAATTGAGACAAACCAAGGAAACAAATAGCGGAAATGTGTAAGATTAATTTTGGGTACAATTTAAATTATAATAAAATAACGTGGGATGGATTAAGTGCCCTCTATTTAAAACTAGAGAAAAAAAAAATAGAACGTCTTAAGAAAAGTAAATGTACTGATAGCGGGAAAAGACAGCTTGGTTAAATCGTATACGATAACAAATAATTAAAGGTATAGTGTTCTAAATTATTTATTTGTTTGTGTTTCAAACTTTTAGACGCAAAATACGAGAGTAGGTCCAGAAGTTTCTGCCCTCGCCGATAAGGATTATCGCTTTCACAAAAGACTTATCTGGTGTCATACATTATCTATTAAGTAACTAATTGCAACTGTAACTTCCGCTCCGCAGTGTTCACTTGTTCATATATGGTTGCATAAAGAAGGTTATGTGTAGAAGATTGTGACATGTTCAAAATGGAATTTCGAGCTGGTATTAAGTTCTTCGCAAAAGAAGGACTTACTCCAAGTGAAATTAAACAGCAATTGGAAGGTTATATGGAGAAGTAACCCCCTTATATTCTACCGTAAAAGAAAGGGTCAAACTTTTTCGAATGGGTCGAGAAAGCATTGAAGACGAAGAACGTGCAGGTCTGCCCTTGGAAGTGCTTACTCCTGAAAACATCCCTCTTGTGGAAGGAGAAATTATGGAAGACCGGCGGATTAAACTTACAGAAAATAGCAGCAAAGTTGAGTCATTCTAAAATAACAGTCCTTCAAATTATTTATGAACATTTAAACCTGAATAAGGTTAGTGCAAGATGAGCTTTCCTCAGTCCATAAGCAGCAACGAGTCATCTGTTAGGCATTTTTAGAGTTTTGCTGTGGCAACGAGAGAGAGGTTCTGCAAACCATTGTCACAGGAGATGAAACTATGGTCCTCTACCATGTTCCCTTATCTAAAAGAGAATCAATGGTATAGCGTAAACCTGGCGAAGTACCGCCTCTAAAGCCCAAGGTCACCCAAGAAGCTCATGACCACAATCTTTTAGCACTGTGAAGGAATACTCTTCATTGACTTCAAGGAGAGGAACACCACAGTAAATGGAGAGTACTATGCTGGCCTACTGCACAGACTACGTGCTTCCATCAAAGAAGAAAGACGAGGAAATCTGAGTGGTGATGTGCGCCTTCTTCACGACAACGCGCCTGTGCATACACCTGTGTTGCAAAGGAAAATGTGAAGAAATGTGGCTTCATGGAGATGGACCATCCACCCTACAGTCCAACTCTAGCTTCCAGTGACTATTTCCTCTTCTCAAAACTCCAGAAGGACTTTCGAGGAAGGGAATTTAAGTGTGACGGTGATGGTTACTGTATATGCCTATTTTGCAGACAAGACTTCCGACTATTTGGCGGGGGGGGGGGTTTAAATGTTAATTCAAAGATGTGAAAAGTGTATTGCAATAATGGGTAACCGCGTTGGAAAGTGAAATATAGTTTTTGTCTTTATCATACCCAGAAAATGGTTAGGCCGGAAACTTGTGGACCTACCCTCGTATATCGTAATTTACCAAAGTATCCATGCACCGTGTAAAGATGAATGCCAAATAGCTTTACGCCGATGGACTGGTTCATTAGTGCCATCATTCAAGAAGTTTGCTGGTCGATATGAAGCTTTAAACTGCCGTTGCGATAAAGCAGAGAAGGGTAGGTACATGCTGAAACCCAGGCAGTGGCTGTAACATGCCTCCAAGTGCTATGCTGCTCGCCCACCTTTGAAGCGAGTCTACAGAGGGAACGCAGCTGTGCTCTAACGAAACTTGTTGAATTCGTAACTCGCTAATTATTAATGCAGCCCCATCTGTCACCAGACAGGAGCGACATTCGACGTTACTTCATCGTGCTAAGTACGTACAACTGTGTCGACCTCGCACCTAACGCATCTCCTATGTAAATGAAGGAGCTGGTTGAAAAGGCTGAAGAAATCAAAGACCTACTACTACAAATGAGAAATTGTTGGGATCATGTTATACTTCTAATAAAGTTTAAATAAAGTAATGACAAATCATGTGGTGCCTGAAAGTACTAAAATGGGCTTTCGTAATTTTCGTATCAGTGACCGAAAGATCCGGCAAGTCTAACACGCGCATTTAGATTCTCTGCAACTCTGTGCGCAACGTTGTCAAATTATCGCAATTAATTTCTGCGGAAAATAAATAGGATCGGATACTTTTCAGACAGACATTGTATAATTCCAATATGAAGACACATTATGAGAAGTTTAGGAAAAGCGTTCAAAATCCTAAACAGATATTTACGAAACAGCAAAGCCATAAATGCATCTTATAATCTGAAAACAAATTAAATAATTTCCAAAGTTAATAATTAAATATACATGCTATATACTACTTATGTACTTTTTTTTTTTGGCAACTGCCTCATTGTGTCCAACACTACAAGACGATGAGACTCCTGTCGTAAATTTGTTTACCTACGCTGACCTTTCAGTTTACTACTGGGTGAGCAATGCTTGATGCAACCGCGGGACAGGCCGACAGCGCTGTGTCGGCGGAGGCAGGGTGTATATTTCCCCTCCGCTGCGCAAGGCTTCAGTGTGAGTTGAAATCTTGCTCAAGTAGCACGTGTTTGTTAGGCGACGCAATGCAGTGTATTAAGTGAAAGTATATCATATGAAATGGGGCAATACAAGTATTCTATTCCCCAAAGAGTATTCATGTATGATGCATGCGTGCATATAGAGTGAGTGCGTGCTGTAAGGAGATTATTTCAAGAGAAATTTCCTAATGTTCACGTTCCTAATCGCAGTTCGATTCATCGATTAGTAAATACGTTTCGTGAAACGGGAAGTGTTCTTTATATCTGGGGGGGGGGGACATTAAAAAAGAAAGTGTAGAAAATCCAGACACTTAGGTGAACTTGAAACATACATTTGGTCAAGAAATTTCTTAAAGGGAAGTGCAGAGTTTAATGAGCAATTTCTAAGCAGGTGTCAGAAATCCTTTAACAACGAAGGGAGGTAGTTCCAGCATCTCCTTGCTAATATATGTAGGTATTTTACTTTTCTTTTTATGTTATGTATGTTAGAAATAACTTACGCGACAAACATATTTACTGCGAACTTCCTATCACCCGCTCTGCCGACACAGTAGCCGGGGTCGCACGCTGGCCGCATGCCGCGAAGCCGGTTGCGTGAAGGATCGTTCAACCCGTACAAGGGAGGAACAATAGATGAAGGAACACGTGCTAAGTGGTTGGATCGTTGAATAATAATAATAATAATAATAATAATAGTTGTAGTAGTAGTAGTAGTAGTAGTAGTAGTAGTAGTAGTAGTAGTAGTAGTAGTAGTAGTAGTAGTAGTAGTAGTAGTAGTAGTAACTGGTTGGCTAACAAATCCTTTATGATTAAATATTACAAATATAAAAGGTATAAAGCGGTCCCTAGCAAAAAAGGTCGTCCAGAAACTGTTATCACTGCTCGCACGAGGTTTTGCGTCTATGCCCAGTACGGCTTTCCTCTACACTCGCGGCTGCCTGCCTTCCTGTCCTTGAACTTCCGAACAGACCCATTTACATTCATTCGCGAAGACTTAAGAGCAATGCAAAAGAAACTCAAGCCTGAAACAAGAAACCTCTGATCAAATTTTTCGGCCTTTACACGCCTGAATTGAATGGGACACTGATGACCTGAAATGTTAAACGGCGTTGGTAAGAAAACAAAAAATGTTAAATAAACATAACAGTTACTTCTGCCCGCTTAGCAATAATAATTGAACACACTTCGACAATTATATACCACAATATTTTATTACAGAATCTATTCAATAAAGTTATCACAACTTGCATAGACACAATTTCTCGCGAAAAAGTTTAACTTTACAACCATTTGTTAGCTTAATGCGTAAAGTACACGTGGTACTCGTTTCATTGTGGTCATTTCCGGTTCCCGCCCGTGAGAGGTGTGCAAGTTGAAACATGTTCAGTTCCACCTACAGCAAAAAGGAGATGACACTCGACGAACAATTTGCTGCTCTCAAGTGATGATGCTATCGTTTCAATAAATTCAGCTGAGGCCTATATAATGTTACATAAGGTGTATGAAGAGTTTATTCTTCCCTATAGCACAGCTCGAAGGTAGATTTAAATGTTTAAAGAAGGGAGGCAAACAATTTCAAAGTAAAGCAAACTTGATGTTCCAATTTTTGCTCTAAAGGAAGAAAATATTAACACCACTGCTGTCAATGTGAGAGAGGATCGTCGAATAACATAAGAACACTTTCAGAATCTCTGAAAATTTCATTGGCTGACACTCACACGTTGGTAACTGAAAAACTGCACATGAGACGTGTTTGTGCACGGTGGGTTTCAAGACTGCTGATTCTCGAAAAACGTTCCCGTGCAGGTTTCCCTACATTTAAAAATGACATTATAGGAAGATACGCGATTTCTCTCAAAGGTAATCGCTGCTTATGAAACTTAGCAGTTTCAGTTTTCAATATTTATACAACATAATTTAAGCTGGCAAGAACATTTGTTGTTTTATGAATATGCAAAAGGAAACAGTAAAGTTATTAGAAAGTTTTGCTCTCTGTCAGTATTTAGCCCGCTTCTAGAGGAACCTGGACACCGTTCTCTTTTTGAAACTTAACCCCACCTCTTGAATGTACATCCTCCGATCATTTACGCTTCCCTATGTGTACGCTAT
Source organism: Metallyticus violacea (assembly GCA_030762175.1). Classification (NCBI taxonomy): domain Eukaryota; kingdom Metazoa; phylum Arthropoda; class Insecta; order Mantodea; family Metallyticidae; genus Metallyticus; species Metallyticus violacea. The sequence goes on from CM060833.1 coordinate 19,105,729, forward strand.
GGCCTTGCGGTCATACTGTGTTTAACTGGCGCTCCCCCATAGCTCGGATTACGGAAGGCCATATAAAGCGGACACGTGGCGGACATTGTTGAACGGCCTGTAATATGAACCAACGGAGTATAGCCGTCGGAAGCGCATCTAATTCTGTTATCAACGCTGAGCGTGCCATGAACGTGAATACATTTGCAGTCAAGTTTATTGATTCCCAAAGAGGTTCTTTTTTAAACGTATATTGTTGGAAAGAAGTGTTTCGCGAAATTTGCATGCGATTATGTAAATTTCTCCTTCTGTTAACGGGAGACGGCGTTTCTAAAGACGTGGGAAGAAGCAATTTCCAGTCAAAGGCCATTTCCCATTTTCCCATCTTGATTGCGCTGCCAACGAATGAACTTTCAGCAAATACTATTTTCATTTAATACATATTTCTGCATCTTCTCCCTAAATGGAGAACAAGAAAATGATACATAATATTGTCAAAATATCGCGCCCTTTGTAATATGTAATAATTATTCACTTTGAACTTTCTTTCTACGGTGGAAGTCCTTGGCATTTGTTTCCAGAAACGCCAGTGAACATAACGTAATTAATAATGTTAACTTAAAATTCGCTGCATTTCTTGCCAATCTTTGAAAAAGGAAAAGTGTTAAAAAACGTTTTATTAGAAGTGCTAAAATTATTGATAAATTTATGAGCGAAGCTCAGTACACCGGGTGATATTAAGCAAATTTAACAAATAAATTATAATAAATGAAATAAAACCTTTCTCTCACAAAAATTAATAAATGTATTATTTATGTAACTAATGTATAATCTTGGTAATTGTAACACGAGTGAATGTTTAGCGCATGAGCGGAAGTGAACTCTAATTTTCACGAGTGTACAGAATGAAGACACGTGTTGCATACAACGTTTTATGTAATTTTAGCACAAAACTATTTACAAAAAGTTTTAAAATTTTGCAAAATGGGATTATGACGTAGAAAATATAGCTGATCGAGACAGAGCCGTAAGGTTTCTGCACTGACGTTATATTGCTGTACCACGTCCTCACAAATTTGACTGTAGTTCGCCTCAGTAGTCACTAAGAGAGACTCGTTATCCATTGTTGTTGATCTTCCTGATCGTGGCATATTCTCGAGGGTTTCGTTGCCGTCTTGGAAGTTCGCCAACCATTTTTGCACCGTTCGTTTTTTAACAACATTAGCACCGCATCATTTTAGAACCGCTGCAGTTGCATTGTTAGCTAGTTTAGAAGCACAGCTCGTATAGTCATTTTCAAGATGTTCACATGCGACTAAGCTTCTCGGAATACTGGCCAACACCAGGGAAAATTAAAACTAGCATCTTAAACAGTTTAACTCTAAGGCAATAATTTGTTCCCACCTTAAATTTGTTTGGCACGCATTTAATTATTGTCATCACTTAACATTTAACTTAAGAAAAAAAAAAACCATGAGGACCCTTTTTGATCCATTGATAATATAGATATACGGATAAACACTGAATTGTCAAATGGGGCATATAAATGTGGTTTATTAACGTGGGTAGTTTTGGTTGTTTATGTATATTTTAATTATAATTCTTTTGTGATTCCCTAGAAACGGCTGTTTTTGTAAATAATAATTTACCTGCCTTTCTTTTAATAATTGCACAATGGCACTAAACTTAAAAATTGGTTGTACTTCACCATAAAGTGGTGTAGAAATAAAAGTAGTAAGTACTTAGATGGTGTGCAATTACACTTCTAAAATCAACTGGAATATTCTTGCCCCATTTGACTGTTACAAAACTATTAATTAGAGTAGTTTTTCGTGAAGTTTGTGTACATTTTATACACCGTGTTAAGATTTAGTAATATGAACAAGCACACCGATTAGTTTTATCTTTATTTGTTAATTTATATTTAAAAAGCCAAGGCATCGGCGTTAACTTGGTGTATAGAGGTGTGCTAATGGCTTTCTGTGCATCTCCGAGGCGTATCCAGATGTGATTTAAGTTGCGGGAAAGAGGATAAATAAACCTCCCGGCGTCTGCAGTATTTCAATCCTAACGGCCCATAATCTTCTAATAGAGAAACACAATTTTCCACACACTTGAACTCCTCGCTTTATAAAGCAACTTGAAAACAAAGCGAACGTGACTAACTCTACGTCACTAAGTGGAGAAAGTTGAAACAATGGAAGGCTAGTTATCTTCTCCCAACTCGCAAATTAGCGAGTCTTATGCCTCCCTCCAGATATGGAGCGAGTCTATGCCGGCAGCTGATACAAACAATGCCAGGACTCCGGTTATCACGGCTTTTGAGATTATTTCCTGTAGGAAAACTTTGGGACAGATAAACTTCAAAGTTCCTTAGGGCTGTTAAGAGCGATTTTGGTGTCTGAGATGTCGCTATTCTCATGTTGTCCACCGCCTGTAAACTGCTTACGCTAAAGAGGAAATTAATCGAATCTTAAAGAAAAATTTAATGACATAATCTTAAGATACTCCTGTGATTTCATTTTCAGGTTAATTTTTATGATAAATGGCTTGTAATGATATAACATTCTGAGTGTTTTTTATGAATTTTATACTTTTTAGAAGTTTTTATTATTCCATTAATAGTGTGTGTGTGTGTGTGTGTATGTGTGTGTGTGTGTATGTACAATATATATAATAAATCAGAAGTTTATGTATCTATAAAGTATAAGGTTATATAAATCCTAAACTGACAGTACACAATACAAAGGAAAGAAGCGTTTTTCAAAGTGTCTAGTCATAATTGAAACCCGCCCATTTGCACAGTTGCGCATATCATATGGCGCTCATACGGGTGGGGAAAGAGCAACAGTATTAGCTAATCATTCCGCTGCAGGAGATGCAGTTGTGTGAGTATGGGTGCTGATCCCGAACCCATCAAAAGTGGACCCACGTGTTGTGATTCCATTCCTGACAGCGGAGAAGTCATCATCGCAAGAATGATGAGAAATGTGTACTGAAGATAAGAGTGAAGGGTGGCGCATGTATGATGTTAGCAAACGACCGATCTCCCACTTTCGGAGCAGGCGATTGTAGTCGCAATTGATCAAGTTATTGTCAACGTTGAATTGAGAATCACGGACAAGTTTAATTCCTTGCTAATAAGTTTTCATGTGCCATAAAGCACATTTCGAAACATTCGTTTCATTTCATTCATCCCTACAGACCTACACCTACAGTAAGCAGCCGGCAATATATAGAAGTCAATGCAGTCAAAGCGACAATAAATGAAACTTTTTAAAATCTAACGTTTTCTTCCTATCGTTATAATATGTGATGTAGTGACTTAAAATCTAGCCATTACAAGGTTTTGTGCAAATTTCAATTACGATAAGGTAACCAGGAAGTGTAAATATAGCAAACATTGCAGCATATACATTTTGTACTGTATCTTAAAAATGTATAAAGCCATCAATATGAAATTTTTGTGAGATATTAAGAATACTTAACTTAAGAGGCTCTGTAAATGTTAATTCTCTAATGAACATAAAAGTTTTTTGAACAAAAACAAATCATATTTCTGGATAAGTTAAAATTTTGACATAAATGTGCATTTTTCCCAGGATTGGCTGGACCATTCTTATTGAAATTTTGCTCATACTTAATGTATGCAAAAGCGAAGTGTAGCAATTATAAGTATTTAAATATCACATTTAGTTCATTGAAAGCAATACCAATAAAATTATTATTTTTTTTTTTTTTTTCAAAATTTTAAAATTAATTTCTTTTCAAGCAACTAGCACGCACACGCACGCACGCATACACACACTCTCACACGTATATATTATTCTAGTTCCCAGAATAGCATGTGGTCTGCAGTTTAAATAAAAAAATTATTCAATTCCACTAATAGTTTAAGAAAAAGGCCAAGGCTTTTCACTTTTTAATAAGATTTTATTTTGTTTTAAAGCTTTTATATATATTAGAATATTAAAATTACAGAGCATCTTTAGTTAAGTTTTCTTAATATCTTTCAAAAATATCATATTGATAGCTTTAAAAATTTCAGAGATGCAGTGTAAATTTGCATTATTTGTTACATTTACACTTCCTGGATAGTGTCCCGGTAACACACTCAAAGCGCTATTGTTATTTGTTTGTCATGTAATGATGTCCATACTTCTGCATCAGTTTGACCATCAAAGCATGTTGAGGTTTGTTAGCCAACAAGGGACAATGCACGAGCAGGGGGAGGGGTGTATCGAAGCAGACCGAGGGAGAGCATATTCCTCATGAGCCTTAAGAGCAAGCGGCAATAATGGCGCGTTCCTGGGTGGGTTTATTTCGGATAATAATTTAATCGAAATTTGCAATACTTCAGTCAACTCAAAGTTTAAAATTTATAAATGTTTCATATTAATGCATTTTCTATTAGTAAATTTTCGATTCTGGGATTGTAAAATTGTAATTAAATAGCAAATCCTTATTATCGTTTGTCATAAAGTTATCATTTCAATATTAAGTTCTTTTATTTACTTGATTTATTTATGGACACTCTATAACATCTCTGGTCATCAGAGTCCTATGCAATTCAGGGCATAAAGTGACCGATACGCTTTGCTCAGAGGTCTCTTCTTTCAGGCTTGAGGATCTTTATCGTGCCGTAAATGTACGACGCGGGACCCACCGTTTACTTCCCTTCCGAAGGAAGTCATACTTAGAACGTTTACGCCCCCCCAAAAAGTTATCAACCATTATATATTTTTTATTGTTGTGCAAACCTTTTCCTTTCTTTGAATAATAATGATGTCATGCGTCTTCTAGGGCCTTGTATTTTATTTCATATGCTACAAAGTTTACAAAGTTACTAATCTGGTAGTACAAGCTTGGTTAAATAATTCCCCGAAGAGAGTAGGTGTTTACAGCTTGCTACCTAAGATGGGTGGCCGCAAAAGTGTGTGTTAAACTTTTGGAATCGTGTAAAGGGTAATGTATTATTAACATGAAATAAATAAATGAATGCGCTTTCGAAATATTTAAATAATTTCAGTAACCACTACCTCGATATGTAGATTACAAAAAGCACTCCGCGTTGTAGTGGGTATCCTCTGCACGATCTGTACTGTGAAATGACCTTTAACGTTACACAATATTTAATAGGTTTGAAACAATGTGAATTCTTATATAATAATACTGATTCAGTCATCATGGCTACCGGTAAGTCAAAAAGTTTGGTAACAAAAGTAATGAAAGAAGACAAGGATGTTATAGAAACTAAAAATGTTTAAGATTTTTCTATAACTATGGAACGAAAGAAAGAAAATAATAAATGTAAATGTTATTATAGGGTCAAATAAGACGCTAAATTACTGATTTTTGCACCTTAAGAAAAGCCGTTTGAGGGGCGTTCAGAAAGTTTTGCAAGTGTCAATGTTAAAGTCCAAGGTAAGGACTGAATTCGATAGATTATCCTCACAATCCTCAAAATACTCTCCACACACACAGTTGTAGACGGTCATCCACGTGTCAAAAGCACTGCGGTACTCGGACTGAAAGATTGTCTACAGAGTTGAATTTATAGCTTGAGCAAGGCCATGCACCCGTTTAAAACGTTTTCAAGCAAAGAAACATTTCCCTCGAAGAAACAACCAGAAGTCGCGCGATGTAGGGTCAGGATGATCAAGCAATTGGACTTTGGCGACTTGCAGTTTCCTCAAACGTGCCGCTGTTGTGTGAGGAAATGTTTTGTCGTGCAAAAGCAACAGCCTTGAAGTTACTGTCTTTGGACGCCGCCGCCGCCTCAGCTCTTCAAATAAAGGATCCAAAATATAAGTACCATAGTATTCTCCATTCATTGTCAATCCTTTTGGCATACAATCAACTACTAATGGTCCTTCATGATTGAAGAAAACCGTGAACAAGCTCAGCAGTTTCCTTCCACATTTCTTTCTCCTCTTCTTCTCTCCATTGGTTAGAGGATGTGGAACCCATTTTGCACAGATTTTTCGCAGCTTTAAATGTTCATGGAGCATATTGTCACTGCTGCTAACACTGATAACCGCTTCCATACTTAAAATGTCGATTTTCCTTCAAGTTCCTCAATCTTCGAATTGTTCTCTAGATCACAGAGATCTCAGAGGCTGGTCAGTGCGAGAGTTGTCTTTAAAACTCTCTCGCTCATCTTCAAATGATCGAATCCATTTTGCAATGGTATCAAATGAACACACTTGATCTTCATGAACGCTACCAAATGGATTTTTTTTTTCCGCTCTTTCACCTATCTTATAGCATGTGAAAATGTAGGGCTAAAGTTTTCTTTTGAAATATTCACGATTTTTCATCAGCTATTGACACAGCACTGAACTCGATAGATCCTCGACAGTTACTATGCAAGCTTAAACTTACATTTATGCATATTTTGTTACATTCAGGTCCGTTGTTGCCAGCTGCGTTAGTTACATTTTTGCAGACATTATTGTCCAACAATGGATAGGCTGCCTGCAAAAAATTTTGAATGCCCCTTGTACCTATCGTAAACAAGCTCAGCAATTTAAAAGAACATTTTTAATGTGAAAGAGAAATCTCATATTCAAGATAATTAAGATTGAAATGGGAGAAACGTTATTCAAATCCTTCTTCCTAACCTTCAACCATTTTCAATGCTAGTTATCACAGTGTGCAGCAGCCAGCCCCTCAGAACATCACAGCCCAGTCCGCTCCAGATAACGAAAATAAAGCGTATTTCCGTCTATCTGGTAACATTCTAACTCGATATGTGACCACCATGGGTGGCCGAGGTCGTTAAGGCGCGGACTCGTGAGCGGGAGGTCTGGGGTTCGAATCCCACCAGGATTGTCTACCCTGACTGAAATTTTTTCCAGGTTTTCCTCTGATAAATGTGGGGGAGGTATCCTAAACTTAGATGTATCATTAGTTTCCACCGCCTGTGGTGCCTCAGTAGTAAACCGGGCATTAAACACTATTAAAAAAAAATAAAAAACTGAGTGTGACTTTAGTACTTACCTACCCCCCGGTCACCTTTTTATGCTTGATACTCTCCCTTTATTATTTATTTTATTGTGCGTAATTTTTGCTTGTCTTGTCCAAGGTACTTCTATGCTTTTATCGAAGTTAATGTTCAGCGTTCTGAAATTACAGATAGATTTGTGTTTCACCTTTTTTTGTTGTTCCCAACTTTCTGGTCAACGTTTACCATCCCAGTTCCCAACGAATGGGTGACATTTTTGTTCTTGCTTACCTGTGATAATCGCCCGTATTGTTAACTACATTATTTTAAGGAAACCTCCTTTACATGCTTTGGTACACAGTAAATAAAACCTAAATTTTTAAGCTGTTCTGAAGCTGAGATACCCTTTGTAAAGAGACGGGGAAAGTGGCCCTCAAAGCTTTCAGAAAATCCCGACTGCTTAATGCCTATCTTCAAAGACTTCTTAGTTCCCTTTCTGACTGCCTTCTACTCTATCTTGTTCTTGTTTCGAGGTCCTTAAGAACACTCTCTTCCTCCTGTTTCTGCTTTTATCTATAATTTATATGGCTTTTACAGTGTTCATTCTGACATTATTTTGCCAGCAACACTCGTGTAAATAAAAACTTTCTAGTCTGTGAAGGTACTTCTTTCTTGTTCACATATGAACAATAGCTTATTAAAGTCATACATTGGGTATTTCAGTTCTAATGCAATAACTAAACTTGATACCTTTTTATTCATAGCGTAATATGATGGCACATTTAATTGCATTCCATGGTTCATTTACACAAATACTTTATTATAGAACATGTCTGGTTTTGCATTACATATAATACATTGCATGTATAATTAAATACATATGCACAGTGTCCCAAAATCGCCGATACCATCACGGTTGGGCGAGGTCGTTAAGGCACGAACTTGTGAGCGGGAGGTCTGGGGTTCGTTTTCCTCCAGGACCGTCCTCCCTGGCTGAGACTTTCTCCAGATTTTCCTCAGTTCTCATAAATGGCAAATTCCGGAGAGGTATTCTAAATTTAGACATGGAACGCTTCTTTTCTTAAAAAAAATACTCTTCCCAAATATTTCATTTCATTTCATGTATCATCAGTGTCATCGCCTGTGATGCTTCAGTAGTTAAAACGGGCGTTAAACATTATTTAAAAAATCGCCGATTAATTTTTAGGAATAGGCAATCAACATTGCCGTTTGGGAAGAGAGCAGCTGATTTATCAATCTACTGGAAACCTGCTACAGAAACTCGTACATATTCCTCTCTGAAAATGAGTCTGCTTGTTGCACTCACTGTTTTGTACAAATGCAAGTTGCGTGAGAAGTAACTTCCTATTGTAATATGCTTATAACTTTCTTAATAATTGGTCTATTTTAGTGGAAATAAGTTTTGTCGTGAAGTTTACATGGTTGGTAACCTATGCAGTGAAGTTTAAAACTCCACATATGCACCGGAATTTTGCACCAGTGTTTGTAACCTGTGGGTAATTTTCGACGGACTTGAACAGGTATTCCTATGGTATGTTATTGAGGACATGGCGAATGCAATTGAAACATTTCATGTACAATAGAAAGTGAGGTACAAAATACTACTATTGTAAATAAGTTCCGAACGCCCCACATACAAGCCAGCAGACCACTGAGAGAAACTAGTCTACAAAGAAGTATGATACATGTGCAGGTAGTAGATTGTAGTTAGTTTGAGGGAGGATTTATTATCGAGTGATTGTGCATTTCTGTGCTACTGTGCTTTCATTGTATGCTAATAATTCTTTGTTAATTATCCGTTGTAAAACATAACCCTGAACAGGTTATGTGAAAACGATTATGTGGAAACAAATTCTTACGGAGAAATGGTAAGGAAGAAAATATCCCGGCAATCATATTTTTACTTATTTTGAAACTAATTTTTTGTTTAACTAAAGACAATTTCGTTTTAGAAATGGTTTGAGTACATAAATGCAGTTACATCCTTATGCTATGAAAAGATTAACGCTGGTAATGTGGTCTTATGTGAGTTATATGATCTTTCTAATGGTTTTGGCACTGTTTCTCATCATAAGTTTTTTACAGAAACTTGACTTTTATGACTTTAAGAGCAAAAATGTTGTTTTTTAAGATCTTATTTCACCAATAGATACCAGCCAACTAATTTTTAAAGGACGTATATCTAAATTTAAATTCATAGACCATGAAGTACCCCATGGTTCCATATTAGGGCCTGTATTATTTTATTATTTATATTAATGGTCTTCCTTTATCTGTTTGTGAGCCAAATCTGAACTCCTTTTTGTATACAGACGATCGAGGCATTATCTTATTTAAGTGTAGTAAAAACCAAATTATAAATGAATTCTTCTATTATTAATGATTGATTTAATGCCAATAAATTAAGTATAAACAATGGTAAATCCATGAACATTCAATTTAATATTGACACTGGAGCTTCTATGAAATTCTTAGGCATTTTTATTGATTCCGAACTTGCTTGGTCGACACATATCAAGTATATTTGTAAAAAAAAAAAGACCCGTGGACTTTTTAAGTTAAGAACATTAAGTTACGACTTTACAAAGCAAATATTAATGAACGATTATTTCCCTTATGTTTATTTAAGATATTTTCTTATGGAACAATCATCCTTTAGTAAATTAAGTTTTTTATTTTACAAAAAAGGCAGTTAGATCGTTTTGCGGAGTTCAAATATAATTGTAATTCACTGAAGTATTTTGACTTTGCCTTCGACGTATGTGCTTAATGGTTTATATATATCAAGGATAATATAGACAGTTTTAAAGTTGGCTCATATATTCATAGTTAGTAATCTCCACACCAATGAATTCAAGTATATTGAAATCCAGAATAGGCATTTAGCCTTTTCTGTCAAACTGTTTAGTAATCATCCACAAAGGCTTTAAGAGAATTAACTTATTTAATATTTAAGATGGTTCTACACCATAGAACGGTGGCTAATCCATTATACACTGTAATTTTTTAACGTAATATGGTAGTCTTGCTCCCTTTGATGTTACTATACTGTAATAGTTTCTGGCAATAAAGATCAGCTAACTAATTACTTGAAACAAGCCTTCCCAACATGAACCCCCATACTAGTGCTAAAGACCTTACGGTCCGCAGAATATAAACGTTAAATAAGCCAATACTGGAGCTTAGTAAATAAAATAAGTGTTATCGCTTTAGTCAATGCAGCTGAGTAGCGAATGGCCATGTTCCAGGAGGCCATGTTTTCCTTCCACCTGCCGGACCCGAACATTGCGCAGAACTTGTACCCGGCGGGCTACATTCATTTTCAATGTAAAGATTTACACTGTGGGCTAGCATTCCCTTACTGTTTGCTCGGACATCGAAACAAAAACACATTGCACTGGTGCTGCCCGATTTAAATGTGTTTATGGGGGAGAGAGGTGCTTCCAAACACTGCATCCTAGGTTTCACTTTACATAACACGCAAGAAACTGCGCTAAAATAGTTGCCATTCTTTCTTTTCTGATTGTTAACGTTGACAGTCAAATTCAGTGTTTAACTTCGTGAAGAAATTATTTAGACAGCCTTTCTGAGTACTTACAGCACTGTGTCCAGGCTACAGATCTTCGTGCCTTATATTATTATTATTATTATTATTATTATTATTATTATTATTATTATTATTATTATTATTATTATTATTATTTCATACCTGCTGCCCAGGCGCAATTTGTGCTACAAACGGTCCTCCCACCAGTCTTCTTAACCTAGAAATTAGACATTTGTTAATATTTGGCCGAAGCGGATTTGAGGAAGTTTGGTTCATTGCCCTGGACTCATCTATTTGCGAAGGGACGTGATGATGCAGCCAAATGTTGGAATAGGCAGAGGGGTTTAGGCAATTGGTTTAAAGGAAATAAAATATAGAGGGGCTGTTGTGGCCAGCCAGCTCCTACAAATTGTCTTGTAACTTGAAAGTATGTCTCTGTTTCCTATAATATAATCGATTATTGATCTTTTTTCTCGCTCAGACCAACTTAACTTATGGATGTCTTTATATGGGTAGAAGGCATTAGTAATTCCCAGATCATTAAAGGTTGCTTAACATGAAATAATAATAATAATAATAATAATAATAATAATAATAATAATAATGGTTCACCAACAATCGGGAGTAGCATTATTAAGACTTAAACTTCTTTTAGATGTTCAGTCTTTGAACTTACTTGCTTCTGCTTCTAAAGTCCAGGACCAAGTACGTGCACTGTTTCATTACATAAGAGCATTTCTGTAACCTTGTCTGTCATACTTTTTAACTTAAATTCAGAAGCATGTTAACTGTTAACTTTTCACCATGCCCCACTGCCTTTACCTGTTGCAAAAATATTTTACGGGTTTTGTCCCCTTAGTCAGAATTACGATGCTTCGTTTTATCTACGATATTAACACCTCCTTTTCCTGTGCGGCAGTTTGAGTAGGGTCTTGGCAGACCGCAGCGACTCCTGCATCCCCTACTTCAGTCTTATAAGGGGGATATGTGATCAGCATACACCTCGCCGGTCGTCCTCCCGAGATCAAAGGACGCCTTCTTTCTATCAGGCAACTCAATTGTCTTCACAAAGCTAGGTAAACCCCGTTTCAGACCTCCCTAACAGAAATTATCTAAATAGATAGCGCGGTTCGAACCCGGGACCTCCCGGTCAGAAGTTATCAACGCCAAGCAGGTGGTCGAAAAAATTAATATAAGCGTTAACAGTGGCAAAGCGTGGTTTTTCTATGTATTAATGGTAAATGAAACATGGGATGTCGATATTAACAAAAAATCTAATTTATCTTAAATATGCCAGTAAAGACCTCTGTAATGCTATCAATGTGTTTTCGGTTCAAAAATATAACGTTGTGACTTGAGCGATTTTTAAAGTTTATGTCGTGTACACGAGTCCATTATCAGTCACATTGCGGATTATAGAATGCAGGATACGAGCAGTGAAGTACTGGCTATGAATACCGCTATGGTGGCCGAGGTCCTTAAGGCGAGGACTCGTGAGCGGGAAGTTTGGGATTCGATTCCCACCAGAACCGTCCTCCCTGACAGAGATTTTTTCCAGGTTTTCCTCAGTCCTCATGAATAGCAAATGCCGGGTAGGTACCCTAAACTTAGGCTTGGAACATTTCCTTCCTTAAAAAATACTCCTTTCAATTTGCCGTTTCATTTCATGTATCACCTGTGTCCACCACCTGTGGTGTCTCAGTAGTAAAAACGGGCATTAAATACTACTCAAAGGGGGGGGGGAGGCTATGAATTGCTCATGGAGATCAGGCACAAATTAGAGCTATTTTTAAATATTGGTTGCCTAATAATCTCATTTCACTGATTTTCAGAGACTATTTTTCTTATTTTATTTTAATTGCATATACAGAGATTGCTTTAAAAATAATTTAAAATTGCAGCCGCTAGAGCGATTTCAAAATTTCCCTTTAACCCCCACTGGTGTTCATGTATACCCCCAACATATGTTTTTGGAAAATAATGTTATGCATTTATTTTAAAGAAATGTACCGAGTCGCGTTCATAAATAATAAAAATTTGGACCGTTAGAGCGATTTAATTTTTCTTTTAAAAAATGCGCTTTAAGTTAACGGCACTATATATGTAATTTTTCATTGTCATTTCGATGCTAGTAAGCAAGGTTGATGGACATTTGAACAAAGTTTTCAAAAATCTTTCATAGGTTCAACCCCAATAGATTCCTTCGAAATTCGCTAAAACTGTATATACTAATCACTAATCAGGTAACAATCACTAATCACCAGAAATGGCAGATAATTTCAGTTAAACCGAAATTCGTTTAATACACATCTTTAACGGAAGCTGTACTGTATTTGGCAATAAATAGTTCTAGTTTTTTAATTTGTTAGCGGAAATAATTTAAATCTTGATACAATAAATGAGATATGCAAAGCCTTCAATTTATGACGGTTCACAATAACCCAATGTCTCGATCCAGAAAATGGCCAAAATTAAACAGAATTTGATTTCTAGAATAGAATTACGTTCGAAAGCTTGAGTCATGGCTGCTTGTCTGGGGGCTTTGTATGGCACTAGTGCAGTTCTGATGTATCGCTGTGAGGTCAACAGAGCAATGCTTTGGATCTAATGGGATAAATAACAGGACGTCCGGCCTAATGGACGAGCCATTTGCTGCTAAAGGGCTTGTCTATAGTCTGTATCTACCAGTACATCCACAGCTAAAAAATATAAGAAAATAACTAATGCTGAATTCTCATTAATTGTAATTAACACCTCGTACGTAGCTATTAAAAGATTTTGCAAAGAAAATTAATAAAATTTCTAGCATAAAATGTTATTATGTAGTATATACTATTGTATTTGTGTTAAAAGTCTGTTCTAAGATAATGTTAAAATACACAAACACACATTTTAAATAAAAGTACTTGCATATATAAATAAATGACAAGCAATGAGTAAATATGGATGCTTTATTTATTCGTCTGCCTGCTAGTACCATAGCAGTGAATTTCAGTAGCTAATGAAAGAAACCACTCATAATAATGCAAACATTCTACGGGATCAACTTAATATAGACAATGGATACGCATACACCTATAAGGTTTGACTGTGCCACTCACAGACCTGTTGAAGTAACACAAAGGAATTCCATATTGCCTTTTAATTCTTCGATGAATATCTGTTGGTTTCTCGCCCTTACTCAAAAAAAAAAAAAAAAACTGATAAATGTCTGCTGCTCCTCGCTTGCGCATGTTCCAACAATTTTTGTCGTAGGTGCAACATACACTCTTGTGCTAATTTCAATAGTGATTTTACTGTCGAGCGTTCAACATTTGCGCCAATTTCGTCTAATTTGTCTTCTGTTAAAACTGTACGTCGTCGGTGTGTTTCTTGTCTTGCACTGAACTAGTAGTGTCAGATTTATTCATATGATCGTGAATTGCAGTTCTGTAAAGAGGCAATTTCCCAAGGAACTTCTGAATAAATTCCTCACAAACGCGACGAAAAGATTCATATTTATTTTAACATTTGCACATAAAAATGCGTATCTCTGAAGTTCGTTGTTTTCGCAAACGATTGTAGACTGGCTGGGAAGGGAGCCGGCCTTGACCATGCGAGCGGTAAGTACATATTCTGAAAGCCCGGTAATATCAAACGCCGAGTTTTCGATAGTGTTCATAATTTCATCTGCATTACTTCAGGAATGGAAGGAGTTATCTCAGAAAGCGAATGCCTAAGAGAAAAGGGGAGAACCAGCAAGAGGTGGCAACAATTTACTGGCATGTACACTTGAAAGTTTTCAATGAAAATAATGTGGATTTTTGTTTCACAATTAAACAATTTTACAAGCAAAAAAATTTATTTTGTTTACTCTCGCTCTGCTAATTGAGTACTAGCAACCATTTTTTTTACTTTTACTAAATTTACATTTTCAAAAAGGAATTTAAAATAACATTTGTAAGTCTAAAACAGCGTATTAGACTATTGGAAAAGTTAAATCAATGGTGTTATCTAGTTGTAGAGGTCCTTATGTATATCTTAATTCAATTTTGAAATATTTCTTCTCTTCTTCAAACAATGGCGTATTCGCAATCACCATCCTCTTTAAAGACTTTCAAAAACTTTTAATAATATTCTGCCCCTTAATCAGCCGATATCAAATGTATGTTAATTTTACTCTCTATTCCATTTCTCATCGCGTTTCATTACAGTTCTCTTCGGTTGGAAGCATGTAATTTAAACTTTTGAAAAAGGAAACTTTGTAGATTGATAAATAAACTATGTAACAATTTTAATACGTTTGCACTTCATTTATTAAAATTTTGTGGATTATGTATTTTATCTTTGTTTTATTTTCAACGTTTTCTGGAGTTGGTCTCTTCTCTCGACAAAGTTTTTGGCTACAACAAACTTGCTATCATAAAAACTTAAGTGGAATAATATCCAGCCTTCAAGTCGGTAAGGAGACTGCTTTTATGGGATATTCTTAGTAATGATAAAATGAAAGTCGATCACCTGATTGTCGACACAGAAATAAATACATTCATCCTACTGTGGTAGCAACTATATGGAATAGAATTCTTTGATTGAATTTCAACTTTAGTTTGTGCTTTAGGAATATGATTATTTTGATACTTTCATAAAATCGTATAATATAATTTACAATGAATGGGGAAAGTCTAGGCTGTATGGGGGATGTTCCAATGCTGTCAAGCAAAATATGTCTCATTATTCATCATTTGGCTTGGCTGTAAAATGTTTAGTATTGTCATTGAACACAAAAAGTTTAGAGATAAACAGGTGCATTTCTCTATAACAGGGCTGACCAACTAATGACACCGGGCTGCATACAACCCGTTTATTGTGATTCTAGCACCCCAAGGTTTTTAACAGTTAATCGTTCCTAATAATAACTAAAGAGACATTGAAAGAATATTTGAAGAAATGAGAGCGTAAATGAGTACACGACGCTTAATGTTACTTGGTATTCACCTTTACAGGGCAAGGAATAACTCCAGAATATACCTTAACCAGGCAACTGACCTTACAGGATTTGAACCTGGGGCTTCCTGATTTGTAGTTAGATACACTGACATACTGTCAAACCGCACGGTAGAAATATCGAGTCATTAAAATATATAGCTGCCACATATACGTCATATACTTCCAGTACTTCCATTACGTGGTCTTCCTAACTCCCCTTGACATGAACGTCATCCTAAACCTTAATGTTGCATAAGAACACACGACTCTCGCCGCATGGGATGGCGATGTGAATCCGTCACATTTTGGCTACTGACCAGTCTGCGTGTGTCTTCTGCAATCCCACCCATGTGTCGGGCTTTACCGAAGTATTGTTTGAAATTTGTAGGATGGATTTTGGAATTTAGGTGGGTAAAATCAGATTGGCAAGCATGCACACTACATATTATAAGCGGCACGGTTTTAGAAGGCATCTGAGCTCAGTCAATGCATGATAGTGACGGCTGCACTGCTGCCAAGTGGTGCGTTCAGAACAAGTAAGGTGGGGAGAGATAAGAGGAAATGAAGTAAAATTCGTTGCATTACGAATAGCCATAACGTAAACTTACGCAGTAAGATATGTGCTGAATGCTTTTTAACTTGCAACTCTGCAGATTAATGTGTTTATTTTCTGAAAACAACATACCTGAACTTGTGAAGGTGATTTATTGTAGAAAAGTCTTTTTCGTGCTCATCCGGAATCAGTTTCCTGCAGATTTATAGCCATTTCTTTATGCAAAAGTTTCTTTTCCGATCCTAATGATGTAGTGGTAACCATAATGGACTTGTTAGGCCTCTTAAAATCCCAGTAGTAATTTTGGACGCATGAAAAATAGGATACACTGCACGCATATCAACAAGGCCAGTCGCTCTAGGCGGGTACCTCCTTGTACCGCCTCATATGCCTCCTAATACCGTATGCCATATAATACCATGGTATAATCATAATAGAGTTATTCTATTGGTGATAGATGTGCGGCATTTGATTCTGAAACAATTCTTTTTATTTGTAATATTACTTTAAACCACTTGTGCTCTAAGAGAGTATATTGAAACCTGTTGTAAAAAAAAGGTGTCTCTTCAAGAAGTGCTGTACAAAGATTAGAGAATAAAGCTAAAACAAAGTACTGCAAAGGCCGCTCCCGAAGGTGAATGGTTTTAACGGAGGTAAAATTGGATGAAATCAAGGCCACTTTACTAATTCGTACGCCACAAAAATCAGCAATTAAACTTGCACTAAAGCCAAAACCATACAGGTACACACTTGGTTGTATCTTGCGAGAAGGTGGTCTGTATCAAAAAGCGAATTATTTCAATTGACTGCTGAATGAACTCGAAGTAAACAGAGTTTCAGATGAGCAAGTGACATTTTCTCACGATATGGAGCTTGGAACAGATAGAGGACTTTTCAATATCTACTCTAAGGTAAGCTTCATAATTCTTTTGTAAGCATTTTAATGGCAGATATTCACTGCTGGTATATGTACATATATAACTTGCAAATGAATTTCTCTACAAATTGGAATTTCATAAGTGCATGTTGGTTTTGAAAGGAAGATGTATTATATCAGGCTCTAATCACTTTTCGTTTGTTTGCATGCCTAAAGATATGTACCCTTGTCTTCGTTCTTACTTGGAGGGTTTTTTTAATAGTGTTTAACGCCCGTATTTACTACTGAGGGGGTGGACACTGAGGATGCATGAAATGAAATGATAAATTGGGAAAGGATTTTTAAGGAAGGAAACGTTCCAGGTCTAAGTTTATGGTACCTCTCCGTCATTTGCCAGTTATGAGGACTGAGGAAAACCTGTAAAAAAACCTCAGTCAGGGAGATCGGTCCTGGCGGGACTCGGACCCCAGACCTCCCTCTCGCGAGTCTGCGCCTTAACGATCTCGGCCTCCCTGGCGGTTTCTTGGAATGAATTATAAGTTCTAGTATAAGAAGTATAAAATTCAAATAACGCAGTTTGGTAGCTGAATTTATTTTGTAACTGATAATGTTAGAAAACTATGAGGCCTGCACGATAAAGAATATTTTTTACACGCATAATTTCTCGTGCTAAAATTTAAGCTTAAAATGTTTTGTTAGCTTGATGCATAATGTAAACGTGGTGCTGGTTTAATTATTGTCATTTGCGGTTCCGGCCTGTGATAGATGTGCAAGCTGAAACATGTTCAGTTCCGCTTACAGCAAAATAAAGGTGACACATGACGAATAATATGCTGCTCTGAAATTCTGCTTTGCTCTTAATAATTTTTCAGCTTAGATTTATGCAAAGTTATAGAAGATCTATGTTCTTCCGTATAGCACAGCCAGAAGTTTCTTTTTTTTTTTTTTTTTTAAATAGGAGAGGCAATCAATTTCAAAGATAGGTGAACTCGACGCTTCAGTTTGTGCTCTAACGGAAGAAAGCATTAACACTGCTGCTGTCATTGTGAGAGGATCGTTAAATAACACTTTCAGAAATTCTGGAAATGTCACTGAGTATTATCATCCACACGCTGGTAATTGGAATGTTGCACATGAGATGTGTTAGTGCACGGTGGGTTGCAAGATTGCTGGTTCCCGAACAAAAGAACGTTCACGTGCAGCTGTGCCTGCAGTTGAAGATGATGTTACAGGAAGATGCGGAGTTTCTTTAAACAGTAACCACTGCTGGTGAACTTGGCTATATCATTTTGATCCTGTTTTTTTTTTTTTTTTTGTTTTTTGTTTTTTGTTTTTGTTTTTTTGATTGATTGATTTTATTTATGGACGCTCTCTTTAACATCTCAGGTCCCATTCAACTCTGGGCGTGAAACGGCCGAAATTTTTTTGCTTAGAGGCCTCTTCTTTCAGGCTTGAGGTTCTTTTTCGTGTCGTAAATGTACGACACAGGACCCATGGTTTGACTTCCCTTCCGAAGGAAGTCATACTTAAGATTTTTACGGTCCTGGCCGGGTTCGAACCCGCGATATTGGGTACAGGAGGCAAGTATGGTAACCACTACACCACCAGGACCGATCCTGAGAGTCACCCAATGTAGGTATAATCATCTCGTGAATTTCCTTTGAGGTTTTTCCTCTCAGAAAAATAAAAAATTGAATCAAAACATGAATTCCAAACTTATCCACTTTTCACTATCGCTCGAAAACTTGGGTTTAAAAACTGTCATCGGTGTATAATTTGTGACCATAAAATATTGATATGTTTATGACTACATATATAAATGTTGCTCTTTCCCTCCATTAGTATACTCGCATATTTGTGCAACAAAGAACAATTAGCATACAATTTACGCACAAAAAGCACCAAATAACACGAACGCATAACCAATTGCTGATGAAGCCTTCCTCAAACTAACTGCAACCTTTGCGTGCAATTATAGTCTTCACTATTGGCTTCTCCCAATATACCGCCACGCTCTGCCGGCCACTAACTCAAATGACCTCACTGTATTTTGTTCTGTAGCTTTTTTCTCGTCTTATATTTAATTGAAATATGTGTTCTCTTCCTTTACGTAAATCAGACTTTATTTAGACATTTAATTTTTAATATATAAGAAAGCAAGGTTGATGTATCGTTTACTTTTGAATGCAGGAAATTGAAAAGCTCAACCCTTGTAATACTGTCACTGTGGGGAGCTCACAGATATGGTCATAGATAGGTAGGTAGATAACGGTGTTTATTTTACAAACTATATATATACTTTTATATTATATTCATGGCATGGGTCCGGCGACCGTACATGCTACTATTTAACAACGGCGGACAGTATATATATATATATATATATATATATATATTATTTATATAAAACTTATTAACACAAATAATTATATTAAATGACAATATTTATATAAAACATTAATTCGCAGATAATTATAACAATAAAAACACACATACTTTCTCTCTCTTTCATACGTCTGTAGATCACAATTATACATTGTTTAAACACACACACAGATTCTTATTAAGCACACTTTACATAAAATATCACCATGCTTTGAACGATTTTCATCCTGCGCAAGCAAGTCCCAGCATGCTAACCTGTCCCTATTCGAGTATGTAAACTTGGCTCCAAGGTCCACCGGTCAATGTTCTGTGTTTGGACAATGTGTCAGCATCTGTAGCCTGTCTTCCAGGCCTCCACAAAGAGGGCAAACTCTATCGCTTGTTTTGCTGGTAAATTTTTGTGCTTTCCAAAGCCCCAGTCTAAGTCAAAACCTGTTCGGTCCTTAAAATTCAAGTTTATGTATGTATAATTCCTTTCCCCAGTTTATTTTTACCTCATTACTAAACTCCAATGATGTTTTTTCTCTGCATACTGTTTCTACGTCCTGCCCCTGTTGATGTCAATTAGCTTTCTTCTAACTTCCCTCCATACATTATTGCTGTCCCCCCCCCCCCCAAGCCATCCCATTCCAATACTTTTTAATTCCCTCTTTACCAATAGCTATGGTTTCATACTTCACGGAAATAACAAATTGCCCTAGTGCTATCGACTATTAGTCATATATAAAAATTTGTTAAAAACTGGCAACGTAACGAAAAATTTAGTATGTATTTTTGTTATTAATCGTTACTTAGCTAATGTTAAATATACATTTAAAAGTAATATTTTAAAATACTTTTTGTATGAGCCTGAAACTATAAATTAATCTGAAAACGTAATTAATAATACCAATATAATAAGAACACTTGATTCTTGCATATCCATAATTTTATATACATTCAAAGCGATGTTGCTGATGAGAACACAGCTCGTGGTAAATGTATTAAAAAAAAAAAAAAAAAAAAAAGCTGCAATCGCTGCACTCTTGAGTCCATACATTACATTGATTTGCAAGTACATCAAAGTTAACTTTGCAGTTAACAGTGCGTAATAAGCTATTAACAGTAAGTATTCGGATTGCATTTGTGAAATTTCTTCTAATGTTTCGCTAGGTTTGAATTTTCGCCTACTGGTCGACGTTCCTTGGCTATTGCCCATACTATACAAGTGAGAATGAAATCGAGATCCCGTAAACTTCCCAGGAGGAAATTATTTTTACAGTACAAGAAAAACAGCAAAAGGAAAAAATGGTAATTACTTAGATGGATTCTAATATCCAGCACTGTAGATGCATGTCCGAACATAATTGTATCGCAAAGAACAGGACGGACGAAAAGGAAAAATTAACAAGAATAATGAAATAAAAAGGAGAAAGAAACGAACAGGGGGTGTATGAAAGTGCCGACGGAATAGCTAATTCATTTCCCTCCCCGAAATACAACTCTCGAGACGGTTGTTGCGCTTGCGCAAGGCAGTTTTCTGTGATTCCCCTCGGGCATCATTAATTACCCGTCGTGCACCGCGCGGCACACAATCAGCCTCCGGCAAGACTGGCCTGCTTTTCACTACAGAAAAAAGAGAGGGACAGAGATGGTGATAAGCACAAAGAGAAGGCATGTACAATGTTCTTTCTGACTTTGCTTTTTTCTGCGAGTTTGTGTTTCTGCAGAGTATTTTTTTTTTCTTCTTTTCTTTCATTTCTTGTGTTCCATAACCCAGTATTATTTTATTTCAAGCTCATTTTAATTCGAGAGCCCCACGTTTTTCATTACACACATTTCTGAATAGCATCCAAGAAGGTTGTTGGTGCAAGTTTTGATTTGAGGTCCTCTTCGTTGAACATAAACGTGCCATTAACTTGACCGCAGTTTGTTTTATCGCTGCAGTAGAGCGCGCTTTTTGGAAGTAAAGGAATTTCCGTTTAACGCTGAGCGAGTATTTGGTAGTTTAAATCTTTCTTGATACATAAGGGTGTTCTAAACAAAGCGAGTTTTCCTGAATTAGTTACATAATTATTAACTCTCACAAGAGCAAATGCATGACTTTTTGAATAGAGTAGGCTAAGGTAATGAAGCAAAATCGAATTAATGCTAAATAAATCATGAAAATGTCATTGTAATGTTGTAATAAAAGCTTTGGATGTTCAAATATCGCATTTTGTTTATCAATAATGCTAGTGATAATGGCCGAGCGGTGGTGTAGGCGTTAGCGCTTGAGACTCGCATTCTGGCGTCCCGGGTTCAATGCCCGTTGTAGCGGCCATCGTGACATTGGTTTTTTTCGCGGTTTTCTCTAGTCACTTAGGCGAATATTAGGATGGGTCTTCTCTTTCCACGAATTTAGCGCTCCCATAATTTTATTCCGTTGGTTCTCTTACAGGGTCGAAAGTGTTAGGGGTGGTTTTCCATCTATAAACATATTAGGCACCCCGTCTACGTCAGCGCAGTCACCGCCCTTATCTCAAGCATTCCAACCGAAGGTGCCCCCTTTGGAAGCGTAGGCACAAACGGTCAGCACCTTCGACTCCAAACTATCCAAACCAAGTGAAATGAAATTAAGTTACATGCAACATTTAAAAAAATTCATACTCTACGATCCATGCTTAAATCCGTTTTGTATGAGCTGATTGCTCCGGTTATTTTTCTATATATCAGGGGCAAGTCATAAATCATGGCAACTATTTTTTCTCGCGAACAAGTGACAACATGAAAAATTTAAAATATGCTATTGAAAGTGTATGAAATGAAATTTCGATTCAAGCCACCAGAAAGGTATGTGAGCACTGCGTGTCTCAGCACGTTCCGAAGTTCACTTAGTGAGCGTCAATAGTCAGGAACGGAAGTCACGAACAGTGATCATCTAGCGTATGTGCAAATAGCATTTCTCCGCGGCAGGAATGCACAAGAATGCCATACAGAACTACAGGTGTGCGCGAGCCCTGCCCTATCGAACAGTGGCAAGGTGGATAGTAACCTTCAAAGAAGCAGAATGTCGACTGGCGAAGTGCCGCGCAGTGGGCGTCCTTTGTCCGCGGACAAGAATGTACAAGTGATGGTGGTAAAACAATGCTTACGCGATGATAGCCGCTAGGCACTTGTAGAATTAGAGCAAACTGGAATTCCGACAAAATCAGTGCATCCCATTTTACTGAAGGACCTGAACATACAGAAAATGTGTGCAAAGTGCCACATCATTGAAGGGAGATACAGAAGTGAACTTGCTGAGAAACATGTCGCATCAATCTGGCGAGATTTCAGGAAGAAAGGGATGGTCGCATCATTGCAATGTGGACAAAGACACATAAACGAGAACTCAAGCGACAGTCCAGAAATGGCGTCACCCTGGGTCACCACGCAACTAGTTCCGTCAAACTCCTTCATAAACAAAAGTCGTGGTCATTCACAGTCAAGGTGCTCTGTGTGTCATGCAGTGCGTGAGGGGATCAGCGAATTCCCAATATTACAGGTCTGTTTTGGTGTCCATTGCACCGTGCCGTACGCACCAAACGGTCAGAACTTTTAAACAACTTCATTATTCTCCACGCGACAGCTCAAGCAGTCAACTTTGTTAAGTGTATTACATAGTGGTGGGAAAGCGAAATTCTTCCCCTCTCGCCTTAATAGTCTGATCTCAGTCCCTGTGATTATGATCCTATCCCCAAAGTGAAGCGGTCATTGCGTGGGAAACATTTTGCTAACAAAGCGATCATTTTGACAGCATTTCGATGCAAGGTGGATCACGTTAGCAACTCTCGTACAGCGCCTTCCCCATCGCTGGCAGCCAACTGTCGTTGTACTTGCATATTACTTCAAGGCTGCTAAACACTGTAGGTTGCCTGGAAGACCCTTTGCAAGTAGTTGTGTGTGACATATGCTTATAAGAAATAAACCAATGTTGACCCCTTGCTGTGCTTATTCCCTACTAGGGCCACCTACACCCAGCCTTCCATCACTCGATAGTTAATGTCACATACTTTAAACCGTATACCATTGAAGAACTAAATGAGTTCGAAATATAGCAATTTCAAGTGTGACTTTATCTAAGGGCTTTATCCTTTTCTACTTTTATTATTACTGTTAATTTGTTACATTGTTAATAGTGTTACTTTATTTTTATTTTTATTTTATATATATATATATATATATATATATATATATATATACAAAAATTAACAGTAACTATAAAAGCAGAAAAGGATAAAGCACTAAGAGAAATCACACTTGAGATCGCATACATTCCGTTAGGATAAACACCAGTAATAGCACAATAAGAAAGAAAGCCAACGTGCCCTGTATATTTAGCTAATTGCTTAGAATGATACTTACATTTATTAAACCAAAATTTCATAACACTATCTTGGATAGATGTCATAGTGTAACAATAAAGTGTGTTAGAAAACACTTAGAATAAAGTGTGTATTAGAATAAAGTGTATTAGAGAAAATAAGAAATAAAATTAAAAGAATAATACATAAATAGTAAAGAAGTCAAAAGCAAACTTAAATTAATAAGCCAAGTTAAAAGCAACACCAGAGGTGCAAACAGTATAAAAGAAAAATAAAATTAAAGTAACACTATTAACAATGTAACAAATTAACAGTAATTAAAAAAGCAGAAAAGGGAAAAACACTAAGAGAAAAACAGACTTGAAATCGCTATATTTCGAACTGCTGGGGTTCTTCTATGGCAAGAATACAAGTATATAGATGATGGCGCTAGATTGTTATAAACGTGGTGATTTTATATATATATATATATATATATATATATATATATATATATAAAATTAACAGTAATAATAAAAGTAGATAAAGTATCCCTATCTACTTTTATTATTACTGTTAATTTGTTACATTGTTAATAGTGTTATTTTATTTTTATTTTTCATTTATATTATATATATATATATATATATTCCTCGATAATCACCACGTTCACAACAATCTAGCGCTATCATCTTTTGATTTCCCATGACTTATCGAACAGTCTTCGTATTTGGTATTTCTCCATTATAAAATAAAAAGTTAGCAACAAAAACTAGAATATTGTTAGTAAATAAGTGGCAGGATATTAAACATTAACAACAAGAAAGCAACAAATAAATAATATATAAATCCAAGCCCTGAAGTACACGCGCTTATTTTGGTTAATATAGTTAGACCAAAAAAAATCCACTTAAAATACTAAAAGAATAAAAAAGCAGTAATATAATTAAAATGGGCATTTATTATAAGTGCAAACAAAGAGTAATATCACTCATTATTATTGAAAATAGGTGTTTAAGTTACTTATTAATTTCTTTATTATACAATTAAGATACTTAAACTTACTTTTCTTAGTCATAAGCAACAAGAAGATGTTTTTTCAAGGTATCAACTGTCAAACTTTGACAAAGTTTGTCAAAGAGAAAATTTTTCTTCGTGGAAAAAGAACTTTATATTTCCACTGAAGTGGTTGATGCATATTTAAAATAAACTATTTCGGAAGGACTCATACCAGTCATTACAGAGCATTCAATTTTCGAGACATTATGGAAATGTAGATCAAGACAAATTAAAGTAGTTTTGAATAGTCCTGGAGAATGATCAGCAGATGCGCAATGTTTTCTGGACGAGTTCATTTTCTATTTATTGCGTTTATAGGGGAATCGTTTTAAGAACGGTTTATTGCACCGCTGTATCGCTCTCATCTTTCTCGCTTGAAATTGTTTGTTACATTTATGCAATTAAAAAGTTACTCCCACCACAGAATTGTCTCGCGCAGATTGATATCAGTTCATTCGCCAGGACTATTTAAAACTACAATGCTTCCCTCATCCTCTCTGTTTTCCGGTCTTCGTATGCTCAAGGCAACCTGCGTTCCTTTTATTAATGAAAGTTTTGCTATTTAAAAATCTTAAGGGAATGGGTTAAGCAGAAAACTGATTGCTCGAAAAGAAATAAATGTATAAACAAGATTCTCCATAGATCTTTTGTGTGGTGACCATGCCATTTTATAACTTTTTTCACTTCGATATAGTGAAAATTGTATGCGCTTTTTAAAATGCGTAAAAAAATCACGGAAGAAATCATTAACGATCCAAAACAGCAAAAAAAGGTTATATTTAAATAAAAACTAGCCCTGCCTACTCCAAATGTATCGAAACATGTTAATTTCTACCTGACTCTTAAACACAATCCATCCAGATAGAAAATTCGCCACGGGTGGCCGAGGTCGTTACGGCGCGGACTCGTGAGCCGGAGGTCTGGGGTTCGAATCCCGCCAGGACCGTCCTCCCTGACTGAGGTTTTTCCCAGGTTTTCCTCTGTCCTCATAAATGTCAAATGCCGGGGAGGTACCCTAAACTTAGGCCTGGAACGTTTCCTTCCTTAAAAAAAGCCTTTCCCAATATATCATTTCATCTTAAATATCATCAGTGTCCACCGCCTGTGATGCCTCCGTAGTAAAAACGGACGTTAAACACTATTAAAAATATCCAGATAGAAAAAGAAGTTTGCCTAACTTCCAGGCTCTGTATATATCTCTGTATTATCCATTCATCGTAAGTTAACAGCAAAACTGAAACACAATCAAATTAGAGAAGTCATGTGATTAGTTCGTGACCAAATTACCTACAATCTTCGTGACACAAATAGTCACAAATTTTCAGACTTTTCTGCTCATATTTCCCGAAATTAAAGTTCCTATGTGTGGTATAAAGAAAAAAAGTTTAATTAAATTTGATTATTTGAATAAAATAAACATTTACATAGTAGGATATTGATAATGAGGCTGCCGAATATAAAACGCGTCATTACATCGCATACGAAAGCAGCACTTTTGTTTGTATCCCCCAGCGCTGAAGGTGGCCGATTCAAAACAGATTTGAAATGACAGTCGAAAGTAGGAGTGCTTTTCAAAGTATTCAAATTGCACTTTGTTATTTTTAAGTGTCTTCCGGAGAGCGGGTACCGACCCTTATTCAGCAAGAGTTGCCAGCAAGAGCACAAAAAATCCCGAAAACGTGATGTTGAGAACCCAGTTCTGAATGCACAATAATTCTCACAATCTTCTCTTACCATATAATTTTGAAATAATATTTCCCTCTCTGCCGCCCCCGTGGACCGTTTTACAAATTCAGCCAGTACCGCTTTTGCAATGGCTTAATGTAAGCGTGGAAACGTGCCCCGTTTTCATCATCTACAGACAGGGATAAATTAATCCTCGACTCGGCATTCTATGCTCGAATAATAGCGTCAGCTCCATCCTTCCAAATTGTTGTTTGATGTAACGATGGCTTTCAAGGACTTAAAAGGGCCTTAAGTAGGAATTGAAACTTAATCCAGGAGGCATCTTAAGCAAAAGGCTTCACTTACTTCCAACGAGAGAGCAGGAATTTAGTTAAAATCCTCGAGTAGAGAGATGCTTTACACACCTAATGTTGTTTTGATGTTAAACGGGGCGTAATGAACCCAAGTTTCACACTCCAAGTTGAGCTCGGAATCCAAACACGTTCTTAGGAATATTTAGTGTCTGTTTGTAAAGGAACCCGCCAAAAGGCACGTGCCTTGTGTGTTAGGCAAACATTTCCAGGTCCGTCACTAGTAAATCATATCACCAAATTCACTTATTATGTCATCAACCTCTAACATGGTAAAGTTTGCTTATAAATAGAGTATCAAAGTACACTTGCTCGTGCTGGCAACACTATCCTTATGCGTGAGAGAGAGGCCAATTAAAGTACTGGCGTCTAGCCCCAAAATCATCAAACTCTATCATACTAGCTAGTAATTCCAACAACTCCCACCATATGGCATATGCTTTATTGTGAAAAGTAATTACTTTGTTGATACTTCAATACCAAGCTTTGCTATAATAATTAAATAGATTATTTTCGAAAACCAAGAAGTGTGTATGATAATCTAAAGAGTACAACAAATACCGAGGGTGCCAAAAAATGTATACACACTTTCACAGTAGATATCTATTTAATATATTTCAAAGTTGAACCGAAAAACAACAGTAATGTGAGGTATGGTGTATTGTAAACAGATGTGACTCACATACAATGATAGCGTTGCTACGTGACATGTAAGTCAACGATGAACAAATGAAGCCAAGATTATCGTATGATATTCTGTAAACAGATGTGACTTGCATTACGTTATGCTAGAGTTGCTACAACAAAATGGAGCCAAGATTATCGTTTGAACAGCGGAAAGTAATTTTGGAAGTGGTATTGGATAACCAAAAAGGTTGAAATTCAAAGGCAATGGAAACGTGTGTACAGAATAGAACCGCCAATGCGAGTAACAATTGCACGCATTCGAGACCAATTTGAGACTTATGGTACCGTATGCGATGTTCACAAGGGCAGATCCTGGAGATCTCACACAGCAACAAGCCCCGCGCACTGGATCCAAAGCACTATCCTAGGCACTATCCTACGATAGGACTTCTGCCTATGGGGAACTTTTAAGGATGCTGTATACCATAGTAAAATCAGATACACTGGCAGCACTTCGGGAAGAAATTGAAACGGCATGTGCTACAATCGCTGATGACACTTTCGCAAACGTTGCTCAATCAGTAGTTCAACATACTCAGAAGTGTATCGACGGCGAAGCAACTGTTATAACTGTTGATTAGCGCTCATCATTTTCTGTTTGTATGAATTCAGTTTTGTTGTGTTAACAGAGTTTTTTCTTTGCTTGAAGTGTGTGTACATTTTGGGCACCTCTATTAATGTTAAATGAACGTATAAAAAGTGAAACTTTGTAATTGTTAAAAGTTAATGTCTTTATTACAACATGCTTGTGGATGTGAATTTACCGTATTTATGCGAATCTAATGCGCCATCGAATATAATGCGCATCCCAATTTGAAAAATTGCATATTGTTGTACGGCGTCTTAGAGATAAACAACCCGATTCATAAAGCTGTCATAATATAGAACGTATAAGTGGACTATTGTTACATCTTGGAGCACGTAGGACAAAATCCATCACCCGTGCTTTTGTCAGAACAGTTGGCGAAGGTCAAAGAAGAAAAAGTTATTTCTTATGGTGTCACTAGTCACAGGTAGCCCGTTCTTCCTCCTTTCGTGTACGAATTCCAAAACGCTTTCTTTAATGTCAGGGTGTCTTCCTTTGCTTTAGTTGCAAATAATACTAATTTCTATCGTCGCCACAAGTGAACATTGCCCTCAGTTTCATCGAAATTTTCTTCCTGCCTTTCTGTTACCATCTTTTTCAGTATATTTACTTTACGCTTGAAAGTAGCACCATAAGATGTTATATATATATGAAGCACAGGTTTGGATGCGTAAACTGGAAAGTAAAAGAAGATTCCAAACAGCAGGAATGAAGTTTTTTGAGAAGTGTAAAAGAAACAGGAAGAACTAAAACCAGTTAGAAATGAGAGGAATTTTAAAAATTTGAAATAATAACTGGCCATCGACAAGTATACTTAGATTATGTGCACCGCACAGGAGAAAGTAGGTATTCCTACATATCTGACATTCCTTCCTTCGAAACCATATATAACAGGTAATCCGCCCCCGCCGTTGCTAAGGTTTGGACTTTGGAGTGTGTGCTTGCCTTGTGATTATGTGAACATAGCAACTACAGGCTCGGCGCGCGCTCAGTGCTGGTGCCCTAATTGATGGCTTCCCTAGTGAAATTTCGACTGCGGAGCGACTTCTTGATGACCCTTGATGGGCTCATTTACAGTGAATGGGTAATACTAGGTTACTAAAACAAAATTTAAAATACAAACCAACAGGAAACGGGAATTTAGCTCTTCCGAGGAAATTATGGTTGGATCAATCTTTGTTGGAGACGTTGGGGCCCTATATTATGATGATGAAAGAAGCAGAGCGGTAGCAAACAAATGCAAAAATCATTAAAAGAGTTTAGAAAAGTGAACTATAAACACAACTTCGAAGAACCTTTATAAAACAGGCTAATCCATTTTGAATTACAACTATTTTTGTGTGCTTACTATTATTGATCAAAGCTATGCGAGTAGGAATGCAAGGGAAAACGGCCTCTAAGGAGCCGGGGACTGGTACCACATTGGCCCCACGAGACTGTCAATCAGCTGCGGACGCTGGCCAAAAATAACTCGCTGTATGCACCAGAAGAATGAACAATTTCCGATGTAATTCCTATCTTTATGTAAGAATGAGGCATGGGCTCTTTGCATACATCATGCAAAATGTCAAACTTTTAACTAATAGAATTTACAAAATATCAGAATATTGCTCTCATGAGATCGATGCGTCTCCAGGAAATAAAAATGGTGCTTAGATTGCATGTTTTAATATGTTAATGGTTCTGTCTTTATTTTGTGAACGTATGTGTGAGAATATTTGTAGAAATTGTGAACATTTGCAGTATAAAATATTGCCTTATAAATTCCAGAGCATTGTACAATTCTATCCGAGCAATGTGCGGTCCTTGGCGAAATGCTTTATTCGCTCAGCAAATGAAAGCAGCAAAACTAACGGACGCTGCATCCTTGTTCCACGAAGAACAGGGAGGATGATGAATGGTGATCGGGTGTTCCCTCCTCTTCCGCGAAGTAATTCAATCGAGCGGTGTGAAATATAGGCAGCTTCACGCAATATCGCTTTGTCTTGGCGATGTTTCAATCCGTAACCAACTTCTTGAATAGCCATTGTTACCTTGGGAACCGTCAGCTGGTTAGAAGCGAGTTTATAAGATTTAAATACCTTGTCCATTTTAACCTACTGCACAGTCTTTCTATAATGTGTTTATTATATTTTCTGTATCATATTTTAGTTATTGATCTTAAATACCACAGTGTCACAGATTAATTTTATCACAATAAACAATTGTAAGTAGTTCGAGTTATATCGTAAGATATAAAAGTCTTATAAAGCAAATAACACTTTTATTCACAAATTTAACGAAAATTAATCTCCCGGATGAAATAACAAATGGGATTATTAATGGTTATAATGTCACAACATTGCGGTTGAAATCAATACGTTTGTATAGTACGGGACAAGCCTTGATGGCCTTTCGTCTTGGAACTCAGATTACAGTCCTCCAACTGCTTATTATGTCGTGTTGACATGATACGCGTGAAGAATGAGGTGTATCAGAGCTCGCTCACCAAAACAACGTTGATACGTCTCTGCAATCACTTTCGGTACTGTTTAGTGCTAACAGAGCGGGCGTAGAAGTGAAAGTAAATTATTTATTCATTTATTCGTTATTTATTAATTAAGGAATGCCTGGGTACCCTGTCTTTCCATTATTAAAAAAGTGCTCATAAAGCACAAGTTTTCTCAGAATCTATGTGAATTCAGAGTTGAAATTATTGCGGGTATTTATTAAAGCTATCGACAAACACTTAACCCCGCATTTTATCTATGCTTTCATTAGACATATTAAGGGTACAAAAAAATGTATACACACTTTCACAGTAGATATCTATTTGATATATTTCAAAATTGGACCGAAAAACAACAGTAATGTGTAGGATGATATTTCAAAATGCTCACCATCGGCGTCGATAAACTTCTGAGTACGTTGAACTACTGATTGAGCAACGTTTGCGAAAGTGCCCGCAGCGATTGTAGCACATGCCGTTTCAATTTCTTCCCGAAGTGCTGCCAGTGTAGCTGGTTTTCTACTATATACATCCTTAAGTGTTTCCCATAGGAACAGAGTTACATCCGGAGAACGCGGTGGAAACTCATTTGGACCTCTTCGTTGCATCCAGTACCTCGGATAGTGCCTAGTAGGGTCCAGTGCGCCGGGCTTGTTGCTGTATTTAATATATTTCAAAATTGTACCGAAAAACAACAGTGATGTGTAGTATGATGTTCTGTAAACTGATGTGACTCACATACATTATGATAGCGTTGCTACATCACAGGTAAATCAGCAATGAACAAATGAAGTCAAGATAATCGTATGATGTTCTGTAAACAGATGACTCATATTACGTTATGCTAGCGTTGCTACAACAAAATGGAGTCAAGATTATCGTTTGAACAGCGGAAAGCAATTTTGAAGTGGTATTGGAAAACCGAGAATGTTGTTGAAGTTCAAAGGCAATGGAGACGTGTGTACAGAACAGAACCGCCAACGCGAGTAACAATTGCACGCATTCGACACAAATTTGAGACTCATGCTACCGTATGCGATGTTCACAAGGATAGATCTGGGAGACCTCGCACAGAAAAAGCCCGGCGCACTGGATCCAAGGCACTATTTGGAAATTGTACGCCACATAACAGGATTAAATGCTTCGTTTGCATTTTGAGTTTTTCTATGCAAACATTTTTCAATAAAATCTAGTTGAATAAATCCTTATGTGTGTGTATATGCACGCGCGCCTTTCACACTATGATGCCTTTAATTAAGTTCTTCTCTATTGCACCAAGATTGTCTGTCATCTTTAGGACAGAGACTACAATGAGGATGAGCATGAGTGAAGAGCTGATGAAAGCAGGTAGCCCAGACTGCATGTTGCATATCCTGTAGATTGCCCAAATTATTTCTAATAGCTTGGCCATTGTAAGTTTGCAATTTATCTGCTGTGTCATCAGCGGGTCTCTTTACTCCAATTGCTTTTCCAACTGAGAGTTTTTTCCCCCTGATAAATCATTTTCTTAGTCTTCGAAGCTAAGAACCCGTGCATTTCTGTACTTGCCTATGCACTCCAAATTCTCCATTGTAATGTCATCCCCATATGTTTTACTACCCAAAACTTTCAAACATCCTTCTCAAGATGAATATGGGTTAGTTCAGAAACCTTTCTGTTATGGTTTAGGAAGTAAACATAAAAGCAGTAACTGCTCCAAAAGTGGGCGTGGCCAGAATAAAACCACATGCCGATTATATACTAATCAATAATTCAATGTTTCTTTAAATTGATTTTAAACCACATATTCATGTTCAGTACACTTTAAATACTAAAATATGAATGGATTTCCCAAACAAGGGCTTTCTTACATTAAACGAAGCGAAGAAAAAGGACATCACGACAAAGCACCAGCATACAATAAAGCGATTGCTCCCTCAAAATTATTGTATATAAAATATTAAATATTTCCTTGTCGTCCCTACACTCCGGATTTGGCTCCCTCGAATTATTTCGTGAAGAAAGAAATTTCCTTCAAACATTTTGTGGATAGGATAGACAAATTATTAAATCGCTGGATAGGTTTAAAAAGAGATAATATTGAGAAATAAGCTATTTTTTTAAAAAAAAAGTTATATATTTATTTTTGCTAGGAATTAGCGAACAGTCCTCTTAGATTTGAATCTTCCATGCATGTTCTCCAACAGAATTTAATTACATTGAAATAATAATACTTTTCTAGTTTCACAATAAGAAAATGTTTCTGTGACAAGTTCCAAAATTCTTAAAATTCCCATATAAAGTACTTAAAGCATCCAGAGAGTAACTCGTACGACACATTGAAAAGACAAATTCATAATTAATACGGGCATTAAAGGGTTCCGAGTTCATTTATGTCATCTTTAATTAATTTCATTCATCCTCCAGAAAATTGCAATGAAAAAAAGGAATAAATGAACTTCAGATAAGCAATAAAAACTTGTACATACAGGAAAGTTTTCGTTAGAGATGGAAATGGTGAGGACAGCTGTAAAGCCAGAGGACTCAATGCTCTTACGGCTAATGGCCCTGATAGAGAACAGCAATTAGGGGCCCATGCATTTCAGCGCATCTGCAGATTATACACGTGGAGCTTTCGAAATGTTAAACGATTAGTGCCGATTCGCTGTTCTCAGTGAAACTGAGACAATGTAGCATTAAACTCGTTGTTTGAATGACAGGAAATGTGCGCTGCAGAGAAGCGGGTGTGCTATTTGTCATTTGCGATCTCTTGCTAACGGACATACTTTGAGACTAGATATTAAATATTATTGAAACATTTGAATAACGCATTCTTCTACTCAAGTATTTATTCACATTGGCTGCCATGACAACGCTCTACACACATTTTACGTGACGCTTGAACAATAATCTGAGTCGAATTAATTTTACAGCTTAATTTTATTTATTTGTTTGTTTTCCATAATTCATTTCTTAGATCAGTGATGGTTACTAATAATCAGAGCCCGGAAATTGAGACATTTATTTTGGTTAATATAGGCCCAGAAAAAGGCACTTAAAATACTGAAATTAATCAATAATATAATTGATATAGACATTTATTAAAAATGAAAACAGGGAGTAATATCATTCATTAATGAAAGTCAATATTTAAAATGCTTACTAATTTCTTTATCACATAATTAAAGTACTTAAACTTCCTTTTCTTAGTTACAAGTAACAAGATGATGTTGTTTCAAGGAAGCAACTGCCATAGTCAGCCTCTTGTCACAGAGAATATTTTTCATCATGGATAAAGAACGTTCTACTTCCACTGAAGTGATTGGGGCATGTTCAAAATTAACTATTTCGGAAGGACTCGTACTAGTTACACTAGAACATTCACCTTTCAGGATGTAATGGAAATGTTGATCAAGACAAAATAAATTAGTTTTGAATAGTCCTGAAGAATGAGCAGAAGATGTACAATGGTTTCTGGTGGAGTTTATTTTCTGTTCATGTATTTATAGAGCAATCATTTTAAGGAAGTTCTTTTGCACAGCTATATCGCTCTCATCTTTCACGCTTGAAATTTTTTGTTACATTTATGCAATTAAGAAGTTACTCCCACCACAAATTTCATAGAATTGTCTCGCGCAGATCGATACAAGATCATTTGCCAGAACTATTCAAAACTACAGTACTTCCCTCATCCTCTCTATTTTCTAGTATTCGTATGCCTGAGGTAAGTTCGTTCCTTTTACTAATGAAAGTTTTGCTATTTAAAGAGCTTAAGTGAATGGATTGAGGAGAAAAATTTTGAATGCTTGAGAAGAAATAAATGTTTTTCAAGATTCTCAATAGATATTTAGTGGTGAACATGCCATTTCATTTTTATAACTTTTTTCACTTAGATATATTGAAAATTGTATGTGCTTTTTAAAATGGGTAAATAATCGCAGAAAAAAACTATAGGAATCCAAAAACAGTCAAAAAATCTTTAAATCTTAAAATAGACAAAAAAAGAGGCAAAAAATCGCATCATCAACCTCAAATGTACTAAAACAAGTTCATTTCTATCTGACTCTTAAATATATCCACCCAGATGAAAAGGGCATTTTTGCCTAACTTCCAATCTGACAATCACACACAAAGAAAAAAATGACTCAGAAGACTCTTTCCTCCTGTCTGTGTTCAACTCAATCCTTTTATGCCCGCTTGGTGGCTAATGATTCGTAAATTGTCGTGAACTAGTTTGGCTCGATTTACCAGATTGTACTCAGGTTACTGTGCAATATTCTAATGAAACATAACCACATGGCTACAGAAATAGCCAGATCTATAAATTAAGAAAGCACTGGTTTGTTCTTCATTCTAAGCTGCCAATGCCACATACATTGTTCCAGTTCTTTATTTCCAACATAGGCCTATTGCCTCTGACGCTGCCTCGTGACTGTTAACATTACTTTTTTTTTTAATTTAACCCCCCTGTAACTACGAAACTCTAAAGAGACGAAGAAGGGAATTTAAAATGAGTGCGTAAATGAATACGACCGCAACTCTTAAGTTACCATGCATTCATCTGGAGAAATTTTGAAATATATATATATATAAAACTATACTCACGTAAGTAACATTACGAATTTTGAACCCGGATCTCCGAATTTGCAGACGGCACCTGACCAGAAAATCACGTAGGCATTCTTAACTATCTCTAAACAACTGCATGCCTTATTTAAAATGAGCATTTTCCTGTGCAGAAAGATTGATGTTGTTATATCTTTAAGCCGACATTATTATACGAGAACTGTTCAATAAAGAAACATTGTGCACTTTTAGACATGATTTCTCCCGTTATAATTTAACTTTACAACATTTTGATAGCTTAATGCGTAATATGCATATGTTACGAGCTTCATTGTTGTCATTTCCTGTTCCTGCCTTTGAATTGCGTTCAGTTGGTGACACGCGAACAATGTGTTGCTCTGAAATTCTGCTTTCATCTCATCAAGTCTTTAGCTGAAGACTATGTAACGTTACACGAGGCCTATTGAGGATTTTTGTTCTTCCCTATAGCACAGCTCGAAGGTTGTTTAAAATAATTAAAGAGGGGAGGCAATCAATTTCATAGGAAAGTCGACCCAGCGCATCAGTTTATGTTTTAAAGGAAGAAAACACCAACATTAAGAAAACTTCCCGAAATTTTGAAATTTTCGCCCAAGCTTTGGTAAGTAAAAAGCTGAACAATGGACGTCGCAGAGTTCCAAGATGCAAAAGAACATTTGCATGCAGATAACTGAAGATGCGCAGTTTCTTTCAAAGGTAATCTAATCGCTGATTTTTGAAACTTGGCTATTCGATCCTGAAAGTTATGATCATCTAATTTTTGGATATTCAAGAAAAGTTTTGCTAGTTTAACTACAGAGATATCCTGAAAAATCGGCAAGGGCATATTACAACAAAAGGCTACATTTTCGTGCAACAACCTGGATGCTGTACTAAGACAATACACTGCTGCACATTGCAAATGCTGTCACTAAATGTGGCACAAAAATCAATTGGAAGTATGTGTCCCTCACCCTCCCTATATATTGGCATCTGAGCAAAATTTGTCGGCCGTTTCACGCTCTGAATTGAATGGGACGCTGATGACCTGAGATGTTAAGGAGCATCCGTAAATAAATCAATAAAAAAAAACTCCCCTATAGCCCTCCTGTGGTGCCTTAATAGTGAAAACGGGCGTTAAACACAATTACAAAAAAACCTCCCTATTGTGCAGATTTAGTTCAGTGTTACTTTTAATTTTCCCCCTTAATTAACAACCAATTCATTGAGTTCAAAAACCAGCAAAATTGGGCCATTGGGGGTTGGGGCTGACCTAACCTAAAACAAAATTGATCTAAACCAAGTTTTTCCTTGAAAAAAAAAAAAACTATTGGTGCCGCTAGAACTACTTTTAAATGTATCGTTTCAGGTTAATGCCCCTCCTAATAGTTTCTAAAAATCGAGAAATCGATATATTAGGAATAGGAGTATACCTGAAAACGGATATTTAAAGAGTGAGGATTAAAGCGATATTTAAAATTCGCTCTAGCGGCCGAAATTTTTATTTCTTTTAATAAAACTCGGAATATGCAAATGAAATAAAATAGTAAAAATATTTTTTTGAAAATCAGTGAAATCGGATTATTAGGAGTAGGGGTTTACATAAAACCCAATATTTAAAAGTCGCTCTAGTGGCACCAATATTTATTTTTTCGCAACAAAACGTTGGTCCTGGTGGTGTAGTCGTTACCATACTTGCCTCCTATACCCAAGATCGCGGGTTCGAACCCGGCCAGGACCGATGGATTTTTTCGGGCGTAAAAAGTATGGCTTCCTTCGGAAGGGAAGTAAAGCCGTGGGTCCCGTGTCGTACATTTACGGCACGAAAAAGAACCTCAAGCCTGAAAGAGAGACCTCTGAGCAAAATTTGTCGGCCGTTTCACGCCCTGAGTTGAATGGGACGCTGATGACCTGAGCGTCCATAAATAAATCAATCAAAAAAAAATCGCAACAAAACTCGGCATATGCTATTTGAATAGTATAAAGAAAATAAGTTTTTGAATATAAGGGAAATCGGACAATTAGGAGTAGGGATATAACTGCAAATCAAAATAAAAACACGCTGTAGCTTTTAATTTTTTCTCAATTGTTTCAAAATAAAAAGACAAATTAACTCAGCATATAAACAGTATTTATAACAATGCATATGTTTTATATTTAATAAAAGCATTGTCGTGTAGATAGTAAATGTGAAATATTAATCTAATATGTGCATGAACATTATATTGGTATGTAAGAGCACTCTGTAATACCTTCAGGAAACGTTTGATTTATTGCTTTTTACGGCAATAAAATTTAAATTAAATTTCAAATTCGCTGAAAATGATGGAACTATCGAATGTATATTGTTGATTGTGTACATTTACTTAGTGCATTGTAATTGGTTTAGTAACAGTAACATGTTTTTGTTTTATTGACACGTATGAACGTTTATGATTCTTAAGTACTCAAGGTAGCTCGAAACGTTCTGTTATTTTTCCATATTTTAGTATATGCACAGGTAATATCAAGGGCTCATGGTTACATATAAAAATATTTTAAAATATTCATCCAGTATGCTTACTGTGAGGTGTGTATATCTGTATGTGCGTGCGTGTGTGTTTTTACTGCTGAAGCTTCACAGGCGGTTTACTTTCAGTGTATACCGCCACGGGTGCCCGAGGTTGTTAAGGCGCGGACTCGTGAGCGGGAGGTCTGGGGTTCGAATCCCACCAGGACTGTCCTCCCTGACTGGGGTTTTTCCAGGTTTTCCTCAATCCTGATAACTGGCAAATGCCGGGGAGGTACCCTAAACTTAGGCCTGGGACGTTTCCTTCCTTAAAAAAAATATCCTTTTCCAATATATCATTTCATCTCATGTATCATCAGTGTCCACCGCCTGTGGTGCCTCAGTAGTAAAAACGGGCGTTAAACACTACTAAAAAGCTGTCGGTCGTCATATAATTCATTTAATAATATTGTGCTATTAATTTTTTGGTTAAATCTAAAAAAAAATAGCATTTATTAATAAGGCCATAATTTGAATTTTATTTTCTTTTTTCAAGTTATTCAACTTGCTGAGGAATTCCTTAATTTACGCAGCTCCTGCGTGACCTCAATTGTACTGCTTGTAGCTACATGAACATTAAATTCCTACCTTTAGCTCCGCAAGTTCTAAATGGAGTTAAAATAAATATAATTATGAACAATAACTGTGCTTATGTCAGCAATACTCTTAGTTATTTGTTTGCTATTATAAAATATTCATATAGAAAATAAACCACTCTTTAAGAGGAAAAGCATGTCACCTGCGTGCCGCGTTCACGAACTTAAAACTCGTTTGCGATCTCTTTTTGTTTTCTTGAGGGAAGAATTAAAGCTTCATATTTTTCGAGCGCGGCGTATATGTCCTTTTAGCAGATACAGTCGCGAGCGGAGAGGTTAATTATGCTCAAAGCAGCTGGGAGTTTAAGATTTTAATCAAAGCGTTTGAAGATGTGGGAGTTGATAGCAAACACCGGGAGAGAAACTGCCACCATTTGCATAAGAGTAGTTACTAACCTGTAGAATAGACCATTATGTAAAGTGGACTGGATGGACGGTTGGCACACCTGGAGCTAAATGCCTGGCCGTAACAAAGTTGTAACTGCGAAGTGCCTTACAGAGGGCCATTTTGTACTTCGTAAAATGTGCCACATTCAGAGAAAATTCCACCAAGGAAAGCAACTTGTAAGCTTAACTGCACCGGTTGTTACATAAACACTGTGTTTTACTGAACTTAAAGAAAGTGGAAACTCTTAACGTTGTCTTATGTTGTGAATAGGTGGCAGAGATCGTATCACCGAACTAACGGGCTCAGGATCGATGTGCATAGTAGAACAAATGCAAGGCTATAGCAAGAAAATATGTACATGGAGCGCTGTCGTATTGCTCTGTTCACTACCAACATTTTTCTGTGTTTAACTCGAAATTTTACAAGTTAAAGCTAGAGTTTAGATTTTCCCAGAGTACAGAAGCATAACAACTTAATTTATAAGTGAAACTGTGAGTAATATTTATTTCAATTTCATGTAGTTAAAGTTTCTTCATTGTTTCACTTTTCATTTCCGCGCAATAACAACAGAGTTGCATTCAGTTGTAGGTTATGTTAGGCTAACCTTACGAGCTGTATATTGTACATATTTCTGATTATTCCAACATCTCATCAAATGATGAATTTCACTGTGCTCCTCGCGTATTTCATGGGAGAAATAGTCCGTTCCTAGAACTGAATGACAAATAATTCAAAATTTGATTTCTCTTAGTGAAAGATGTCGAAGAATTGGAACAGATGTTACGCCCTCGATTACAATCACAAACTAAGCGAAACGATGTTTTGAATTCGATGTTCATGATACTACTAATTTTAAGGTACTATACGACAGGGAGCTTCCAAATAGTTAATGGAGATATATTAAAGTGGAGAAAGCAAAGGTTAGCAGAA
Source organism: Metallyticus violacea (assembly GCA_030762175.1). Classification (NCBI taxonomy): domain Eukaryota; kingdom Metazoa; phylum Arthropoda; class Insecta; order Mantodea; family Metallyticidae; genus Metallyticus; species Metallyticus violacea. Next base: position 19,145,187 of record CM060833.1, read on the forward strand.
CCATCCATAAAGTTACTAGAGCAATTGCAGCTCTTAAGCGTCAGTTCATTAAACTGCCAACCGAAGAGTCGAAGAGGGTGTTGTACGGAAAGTGGTGATAGGCTTCGCTAACATCCAACTTTCCTGGAGTTTTAGATGCTACAGACTGCACACACATAGGGATAATAATGCAGAAGTCTTAAGAATAGAATTATACCCTTTAGCAACTTCCCCCCATGTATGCTCTTTATCTTTATTTGAGATCGATTTTTTTCAATTGTTCCTTGATACTTTAGCACCATATCAATGATAATTTGCTTCTCGCGTTTGCTAAAATTTGCCTTTCGCATTCGCTTCGACTTTTCCTTATCCATGTTTGAAGATAAGGCGGAAATTTTGATTAATTGTCGATTTTCTCAGGTTAAACAGTTGAACATCAACTCGCTCTGAAGATGAATTTCTCTATTGCTTTGCGATATTGCCATAGTTGCAAACTCCATGTTAGGTAGTCTGAGAGTATTTTTACGCGACAGAAACGATGACTAACCTTTTAAATTACAGTTAAAAGTCATCTCCAGTTAGCACTTTTATACAACCAGCACTACGTGTAACCTGTAGTAGCCTACTTTAATGAGAATAAAAAGTATATTTTTCTGTATTACGTATTTTAGGCTTGTATAACCCAAATCTATAGCATTAATATGCATATTTTATTTTAATTCCTGCTGTAAATAAATGCAATAAATAGCTGAGTATATACCCCTATAAACGTATTAAATTATTCAATATCTTATCATTCTTAAATAAATTATATATAAATATAATAATTGATGACAGGGGTCCTGATTAGATTACTGCTTATAGAGGTTCTATTTGTTCCATATCAGCTTCCTCGTCTCACTATGTTGTTCCTTCTCCAAGTCAAATATGGAATTGTTACCAAGGTGGATGGATAATTATCTCATTAATCCAATCGTCCATTCTCTTCCAGTACCTTTCACATGTTGCTTCAGCTTTCCGGTGCTCTTCATTTTCCTCTCATGTCAGGTTTTCTACTTCAGTTAATGTAAATATGTTATTTTTATAGCATCTCTGCTCTTTTTATGCCTAGAATTTGTGGCAATGAAGTTACAATGTATAGGGGAGGTCCGATGATATGATGATCATATTCTTTCGCTGGTCCATCCACAAATTATTTTGGACGCGGTTTGTTTTCATTTATAAGTAAAAGTAGTTCCCCCTTTGTCATGACGATGTCACTTGCAACCCCATGACAAGCCAGTCACCCCAAAATTTGCTGTTAATTAATACTTTATGTACTTGGATCGTATGGCATCGGGCATTCTCCATTATTATCACGCTGGATTCTGGAATGTTAGAAAGTAACTAAACCATTTGTAGAAATAGCTGCCTGTGCTGCTTCCTCGATTATCTACGTTTTGGAAAAAAAATCTATTAAAGTAGGCTAACAATACACAGAGCAACTGAACGTATAAACAAACTCGACTTTCCAGCAAAGCGACCTGAACGGTTCACGAGTCACTTAGTACATACAATTACAGAATGCGTGAAAAATCGGGTAAGTCCAGTTTTGATCGAAAATGAGTTATTGGCACCCAGCGATTCTCCGCGAGGAGTTTCTCGTTGTGAAAAATCGGGTAAGTCGAATTTCAATTAGTTGAGGAAATATTGAACTGTGAAAATTTTGTGGATCGCAGTTTACGGTAACATTTTAGGTAAAAAATACATTAATTCATGCTTTTGGGGTCAGTTTCAAACGTTGTTTTCTCTCTCCTAAAAATTTTGCTTTTGGAAACTTACCTGGTTTTCCACGCAGAATAAGCAAAGTGGCAACATAGCAACCGTCCCTCCCTCTTTGCCTTTCATCTCCCCTTGCTTGATAGCTGTCATAAAAAGTAACTATAGTTAAAACTTCTTCGGAATTTTACATTGTAAATTGTAAATGCATATACACTAATGTAGCTATCGTGACATATTGAATAGTGTTTAACGCCCGTTTTTCAACTACTGAGGCGGATATTGATAATATAAGAAATGAAATGTTAAACTAAAAAGAAAGTTTTTAAAGGAAGGAAACGTTCCATGCCAAAGTTTAGGGTACATCCCCTGCATTTGCCATTTATGAGGAATGAAGAAAACCTGGAAAAAAACTGTCAGGGCGGACGGTCCTGGTGAGAATTGAACCCCAGACCTCTCGTTCACGAGTTCACGCCTTAACGAACTCGGCCACCCGTGGCGCTATCGTGACAACGCTTGGCCAATGAAACGTGCTTAGATAGGTTGGTATGAAATGGGAAAACATCTTTCTTAAATCACCCCCCAGTTGGGTGGCTTCTCTGGGAGGTTGCATTTCATTTCGTTTATATCGGAATTTCAACAGAAGAGTGAAAACTTGCAGCTTGTTAAAGAAACAAAGGCTCCTTCCTGTGACAGGAAGAAAATTGCTTTCCATATAATTCAGTGGGGATTCCTCACCTTCCCAGCAAGGTATACGCTTGAGTGTCTCCCCTGATCGATCTTTCCGTTAGATTGGTGTCTAGTTTCAAAAACCACAGGATGGAAGCAGATACGATGCTTACCCCAGCCTTCTCCCGGGTAACGTTTAAGGAAGCTGACCACAGTGCAGCGGAACCAGCTTCAATGTCCAGCCCGGTGTACTTCTTGTAATGTTTGAAATTCCTGGTTCCCCAGAGCTCGCACCGTAACTCTGAAAGGCTGGAACATCCCATCCTCCGGTCTAAGGGAATTCAATATAATACAGTAATATTTTAAGTAAATGCATAATAATAGTTGAAGTGAAAATTTATGAAAATTTAATGTATTCACGGGATCGAAAACTTACCATTTTACAACATGCTAGCAGTAGTAACATAACTGGTAGTGCTGATGGTGGTAGCAGTAATAGTAGTAATAGTAGTAGTAGTATTAGTAGTAGTAGTAGTAGTAGTAGTAGTAGTACTAGTAGTAATAGTAGTGGTAGTAGTAGTAGTAGTACTAGTAGTAATAGTAGTGGTAGTGGTAGTGGTAGTGGTAGTAGTAGTAGTAGTAATGGACTTTTTACTGTACCAGTTTTAAAATACATTCAAGTACAGCTGTCGCATGGGGCTTACGGCTGTACATGCTATCACCCTTATAACAATCAAGAGGGCCATACACAGATGCATATATGCATCCATCATCACAAGTTTTCTATTATTAATTTTATATAAAATACGTAAACATGAATGGAACCCCTTACTCTTGAGCCTCCCTTCCATTTACACACACCTCCTCTCCAACCCCCCCCCCCACCTTCTTCACTATTCTCATTAATCTTTTTTGTCGGGACTTCTCTAGACATATTCCCAAATTAAAACAATTAAATTCTCCCGGGCTGTTTTAATGACAACACCGGCCGTGAAAGCCTAAGAAGTATTATATTCCCAAATTGTGTATCTCGCATGCACCAACACTTCCCAGCAAATGTTCAAACTTTTATTAGCATTCAAAAATTGCGGTGATATATGCTCACTTCTTAAAATCTCTGTTTCCCAGCATTCTATCAAAATATGCCGCCAGGTATCGCTTTCTCCGCACAATGGGTAAATCTTTCCCGAGAGCATTAACTGTTTTGTTTCCTTTCCAAACCCCTAATATGAAGCATGCAAGACCACTTCTTTTTTCCTAGTCACAGATAAATAAATAATCCCCCTCTCTCCCACATCAGATGTATTTGAGCTTGCAGGTTAAGCGATACTTTTTCTGCGCATTGAGACTCAATATTTTGCCTATCTATATCTCGGAATCGCCTGTTCACTACTTTTCAACTATTTCGTGTAATGTCCTCTCCCCTTAACCAAACATACCCTAAACCAATTTTGTCTAAACCTTTCCTTATTCTTGATGTCCATCTCGAATCCCATCCTTCCTTTATTTGCTCCCTTAAACAAACAGCTCGAAGAAGAGCTTGATTCCCTCGTATTATTCTTAACCAGTACTTAAATGACTTATTTTTAAATTCACACTTTCGTTAGAAATACCAAACTCTGAGTCCCACAATTTGCTGTACCCCTCCCTACTTGTAGCAATCGTTTTAGAAACTGTGTTTGTACCTGATTCAGTTCTTCGGTGTTTTCCCACCCCCAGAGTTCGGCCCTGTACGCTTATTTCCAAATTCAGATTTGCGTAACTCCTTTGCGAAAAGTATGCTACTAGAAGATTTATATAAAAAAAAAAGACAGATAGGGTAGAAGATAAGTCCTTACTTTTCGTAAACTGGGTGCTGGCAAACCGCCAACTGTTCTGCATGATTTCCACTGTTATTGTTCGCAAGTTGATGGAACTCTTGTGTGTGAGTCGCACTTTTAGTGGAAGAGGAAGCCAGTTAATGCACGCATATATATGTAGAATGGGAAACTCGTTTCAGATTTGCAAGTCTCCAAAGACTTAACGAAGTAATGTGCATACGCCAGATTTGCAGAATAAGTTTAGATGTTGACAAAATCCATACTGCCACCGCGTTTACACAGAAGCCTGGCGAGGGCATGGATTCAAAATGATTAATGGTGAATGGGAACCTCTGCTCTTGTCTGCGTAGAAAAACGTTTTCTTTGTTAGCTCTTGTTTTGAACTCCTATAGACCGTGACACTTATAAAGTGTTGTATTGGCAAAACCTGAGCTAGTTAATAAATACATTAAAATAATTAAATGAACTATAGAATACGTTTAATTTGAGTGCTCCTACTTTCTAGCCGGTAGTAAACACTGTGAATTAGTAAACAATTTATTCTATTACTCGCATACCATTACGTTCCTTCTATATAATCCTCTGTTATATTAATCACTAGGGAGGGGTTTTATACGGTAAATAAAGTGAAAATAATTCTTTTAGTGTAATGAAATCACGAAAATTGTATCAAAATGTTGAAAATGTGCAGTTTTTGTGTAGTACAAATTTAATTTTTATTTATATACTAAAACAGAGAAAACTTTGGAAATATTTTATCACATTCACCATAAATGCACTTTTTAATTATGCTTTATCTTTATGCAAAAATACATATTTAAATGCGCTTCCTTTTATTTTATAAATTGAACTCAGAAATGCATGCAAAAGAGCAAAATATACATGCATTTCTGCACTAAAACACATTAAATACGCTCTAAAATAACAAACTGGTGGCAAAAAAGCAACACTAAGAAAATCATTGTTGTTAAATGTATTGTATACTGTGCATTTACGTCCATGTTGGTCCTGGTGGTTTAGTGATAACCATACTTGCCTCTAAGCCCAAGATCAGTGAATTTTCTTTGGGCGTAAAAATCCTAAGTATGGCTTTCTTCGAAAGGGAAGTAAAGCCGTGGGTCCCGTGTCGTACATTTACGGCACGATAAAGAACCTCAAGCCTGAAAGAAGAGGCCTCTGAGCAAAATTTATCGGTCGTTTCACGTCCTGAATTGAATGGGATGCTGATGGCCTGAGGTGTTAAAGAGCGTCCGTAAATAAATCAACAACATTTACGTTCTTTGCCGAACTTTATTTTTATACTTATTCAAGAACAAGAATGTGAAAGCAACCCTTTAGTGCATTTTGTTTACTTTGCAATATTGTTGCGTGTCCCTGTGGGTTTTTTGAACCCGTGCACATCCGCCAACCCGTGTTATTGTACAATCAAATATAGTTATGATCATTGAAATAGTTTTTACTCAGTATTCGCATTGTTTTGAGAAGAGAGACTGTTGATTGTGCAAACGCTATTGCGTTAAATTAATCATGGATGCAGCTATCGCTATGTAAAGGGAACGTTCTGAACAACCCACACAAGTGTTCTGCAAGGCTTGAGACGGTTTCGGGAACGTAATACTTATGATAGACTGCGTGCATCAGGGCGCTCTAGGTCAGCACTGTTACAGATGGCCGTTTTTGAGAGATCGTCATTTGACAGCAGTTGAGGCTAGATACACCTGTAGTAGCGATGCAACATTAACTTAATGCAAAAGATGACCCACGGAAGCAAATCTGAACACAGGAAGTAGCTGGGTCAGAGTTGACATGATAGCATTAAATACCGTCTTCATTGTCCGAGTTCACGTAGATTGGACAACTGAACAATGGAGCCCTTACACAGAGTTCATGCTGAGTAGAAGAGAAACGGTGTGGAGAAGACAGGGGAGCATTATGCTGCATGTACCTTTTCGTCAAGGGTGCCATTTGGAGATGGTTCAGAAATTGTGTGGGATATTGTTAGCTTTGATGCATGTAGTGACCTTGTGTTCAATGAAAATGAATGTTTAATGACGCACCGCTATATTGAGTAAGTTTTCCTTCCACATTTTATCCCCAATGCTCTCCACATCGGCAAGAATTCCATTCCAATGCAGGATAACGCCCAACTCCACATTACCTCGATTTCTGGAGAAAACGGGGATCGTCACGTTAGATTGGCGTGCGCAAAATTTCCACCTGAATCCCATCGAGTATGTGTGGGATACGTTTTCACGTATTCGTCAACGAATTCTCCACATGCTGGACTAATTTCATGTAGGTCTTACACAGAAATCGGATGGAATTCAGCAATTGATATTTATAATAAAATTTCAAGTATGCCCGCCAGGATGCGGGCTGTTATAGGAGCTAGGGATATTATAACACATCTTACAGAACATGTAAGAAAGATTTCAAGATAACATAGTCGTTTAGGCATGACAATTTACCATAAATCGTAGTGAAATAAATAATATGTTAATAAAACGTTAAAATACCGAGCATGCCAAAAAAGGTATACGTACTTTCACAGTAGATATCTATAGAATATATTTCAAAGTTGGACCGAAAAACAGTGGAAAGCAATTTTGAAGTGGTATTGGAAAACCGAGAATGTTGTTGAAGTTCAAAGGCAATGGAAACCTGTGTACAGAACAGAACCGCTAACGCGAATAATAATTGCACTAATTCGAGACAAATTGGAGACTGGTGGTACTGTATGCGAAGTTCACAAGGGCAGATCTGGCAGATCACCGCATTACCACCGAGATGCACGTGCATACCTTGATGACAATCTTCCGAGGCACTGAATAGGACGAAGAGATCCGATTGAGTTTCCACCGCGTTCTCCCGATCTAACTACGTTGGACTTCTACCTATGGGAAACTCTTAACAGGGAGGTATACGTAAAAAACCAGCTACACTGGCAGCACTTCGGGAAGAAATTGAAACAGATGTGCTGCAATCGCTGAGGACACTTTCGCAAATGTTGCTCAATCAGTAGTTCAACGTACTCAGAAGTGTATCGACGCTGATGGTGGGCATTTTTAACAACTGTTGTATCTGTAAAAGCCTAAGAGGATTAGTGATCATCATTTTCTGTTTGTGTGGATTCGGTTTTGTTACGTTAACACAGTTTTTTTCTTTGCTTGAAGTGTGTATACATTTTTGGCATCCTCTGTATTTGTGAAATGTATGAGAAAATTGATTATTTACTATAAAGATATGCTCTGAAGGTATTATATTACATACAAACACCAGTCAACACGTAAAATTACTTTATCTGATATTTTCAGAAAAATTCAGTGTTTTACACCTTTTTGCTCGGAAGAATGCACAACAAACTACCAGAATTTTTAATAATAAATGTTATAATCATGAATATTAATTAATTTTCTAAAATTGATAATGACAATATACGATATTTTTTTTTTCTCTCGCTCTACGTCTCCATTGTCTAATTTCTTCTTATGTTCCATTAAAAAACTTGCATACTATAAAATCTCTTTCAGCACAACTTGTTACCGATCAAAATTTTATATAAGGGAGATTACCAACCTTTGAGAAAGTAGCATTCCTACCATTTAGGTAATTTGAAACCTCTGACATCGTTAAAAATCTGGGTTGTTAGCAAGCACTCTGCCCAACTTCTCTGCAGGTTCTGCTGACTCTCTAGTGCATCATACGCCTCTAATTCAGTTATTGCTGTGGCGATACATGAAAAATGAACTGATATGTATGCTAACCTATTTTCAGCTTTCACATTTCGCAGTGTCTCCTTTGCTTTCTGTATGCACGTGCTTTGTTTTAACCAACACTGTTTATGACCTAAAAACGCTTAATGTATTAGAGATCAAAAATTAACAAAGAACAGGAATTTCTGAATGTTAAGTTGTTTGTTGGGGTTTTGTACTTGTCATCAGATAGCAATCAGTAATTTTCCCAGAGGTTTCTGAAGATACTCGGTACATTCCATGACAAGTTCATAGCCGCCATGCCCTTGCTCAAATCTAAGGAGGAAAAAAATTAGAAGGCAGGAAGTATTGCGTAATTAAATACATGGGTGGCCACAAAAACTTAATGAGAGTGCACGTGTAAGAGGGGGTCATTTTGATAAAATGTATGTGGTTTTGATTTATTATAAAACCAGTTAACTAATATTATTACGATTTTAAAACATCTCAAACCATTTTATGTAAATTTATGACAGTATTTATGATAAAACTGGTTATTTCACCTACATTTTCTAATGTATTTGAGAAAGTAATGTACAATAGATGTTTACATTATCTTGAAAGTAACAATATTCTAGTTAATGATCAGTTTCGGTTTTTGGAATGGCATTTCATGAGAAAATGCTATCATTAACTCGCTAACGAAAATTTAATTCCATACAATGAAAGAGTACATGTAAGGGAAATATTTTTCGATTTACCAAAAGCTTTCGATTGTGTGATTCATGAAATTGTCATAGAATATTTAGCTTTTTATAGAATAAAAACAAAGTTTAATTATTTATATCCTGCCTTGACAAAAAGAAACAAAAGTGATGATAAATTGTCCCTTTAAAAATGCTTAATAGTGAGAAATAATTAAATATGGAGTGCCTTTATTTTAAGCCTTTTTCTTTCTCTCATTCTCCCTTATATACTCAAGATGTCGGTCCTGGTGGTTCAGTGGTAACCATCTCCTAGGCCCAAGATCGCAGGTTCAATCTCGGCCAGGCTCGATGGATTTTTTCGAGCTTAAAAATCCCAATATAGCTTCATTTGAAAGGAAAATAAAGCGGTGAGTCCCATGTCATAGATTTACGGCATTTAAAAGAACGTCTAGTATGAAACAACAGGCCTCTGAGCAAAGTTGAACGGCCTTTTCACGCCCTGAATTGAATGGACGCTGATTTACCTGAGATGCCAAAGAGCATCCGTAAACAAACCAAATCAACAACTGTCCAAGATATAGGTAATACTGTCCTGTTTGCAAATGATACAAACATATTGATTATTCCATTAAATTAAACCCAGTTCTGAGCTCCTTGGGTGTATTGTTCAAAGCAAAAAATTCTATAAATCTAGATAAAACAAATGTTATGAATTTCATCACTCACAGATCTGCAAATCCCTTATTCCAAATAAAAAAATCTAACAGTGTACTTCTACAAACCAAAGATATTAAATTCATTGGTATAAGAATTGATAACTGGACAATATATCACATCGAATTTTTCATACCTAAACTTAGCAGTGCATAAACTATGCATACCTAAAGTATGCAATAAGTGCATTAACTTTGGATTTAATTAAGACTTTAAAATTTATTTTAGGTCTATTTGAACTCAAATTAAACGTAGTCTTTCTTATATTTCGGCGAAACTTAGTGGAAAGTAAACGTGTTTTCTTTTTACGGAAATAAAGCTATACGAATAAAGCTGGTACACATAGCAGACATTCATACAGAAATCTTTTTAGGCAATTATAAAGTTTAACTCTTCCATTTTTTTTTTTTTTTTTTTTTTTTGAATGGCCCGTTTTTACTACTGAGGCACCACAGGCGAGACTCTTCCATATGAATATACATTATCAATAATGAACTTTTATATAAGAAATAAAGACAAAGTAGTACAAAATTCTAGCGTGGCTTCCTGACGCTAGCTGTCGGCCCTGTTGGTGTAGTGGTAACCATACTTGCCTTTTATACCCAAGATCGCGGGTTCAAACCCGGCCAGGATCGATGGATTTTTTTTGGCGTAAAAATCATAAGTATAGCTTCTTTCGGAAGGGAAGTAAAACCGTGGGTCCCATGTCGTACATTTACGGTACGAAAAAGAACCTCAAGACTGAAAGAAGAGGCCTCTGAGCATAATTTGTTGGCCGTTTCACGCCCTGAATAGAGTGGGACGTTGATGACCTTTTATGTTAAAGAGCATCCGTAAATAAACAAAAATTAAAGCAATCCTACGCCAACTCTCCCCTTAACCCGTCATACACTATCTCAGCGTTTCCCACAAACAGTTATCTTTATCTTGCCTCTTCCATCTTATAAGCAATAATGAGTGAACAATATGTTTTCATCCGCATACCATTATTGTGTAATCATTGTCATCCAACGTCAATGTCACAGTTATATATTATTATATATTACCCGAGGTTAGCGCTAAGATTAGTGTGTATATACACTAACCTTAACGCTACCCTCGGGCAAATCCTAGAAACCGGTAGACCTAGCGGTTCTCTGCGGCATGTTACGGCATGACGGCTAAGCTCCTTTTCGCAAATGTAAATTGATAAAGGCGGGTAAATCATTTTAATGGTGGAAAATCTCCCTTGATTGCAGCAGAAAAAAAAATCTTTAACATCGATTTATAGCATTTTGTATGCGTGGTATTGTGTTAGCGATTAAACGATTGCAATGGGGCAAATTTCCTTTAGTTTCGGCAAGAGAAAAAAAAATAGCATGTGAGGACTCTAACCTTCCACCTTCACAATTATAGCATGAAGCTATACCGTTGGAATTATCATACATTGTGCTTGAATGCCTTGTTATCTAGCTGTATCCCGGAAAGTTACATTCCTTTCGACTTTCTCTGGGAGCTTTTGCCGCTCGAGTTTCTCTGCGGGTAAGGAAAAATATGCATTTATGTTGTCACTCTGAGTCTGACGTCATCTTAGCACAGGGAAGAGACAATTGCCCAACGTTTTTAACAGGTACGTTGTGCGAAAGGAGGTTGCGGTTAATTAGCTTCTAATTCCGAATAAATACTGTGTTCCTGGTTGTACACATAATAATCAGTATCTGAAAGTGTAAAAAAATTAAGATTTCAAAAAAATAAAGAGCAGATAAGAATTATGTCTTCTATCCGTGATAGTGATTTCGAACCAACAATGTAAGTGAATGGGAAAACGTATTACATATTGTTTTAATGTTAAAACTTAAAAAGCATATATATTTAAATTATTTATTTGCAACATATTTGAAATCCATCATGATGTACACTCATAGTACAGCATGGTTTGAGGTTAGTAATAAGAGATAGTTCTGTTGTCTCATATTAAGCGAGGCTCCAGGATGTAAATAGAATGTGTCGTACAGCAAAATTTATATTAGTTTAGGGTATAATACTATCTACTTCCACCAAAATAAATCATTAGTGATTTTCTTTTATGAATACGGGAAATAATTTATATGGTCATGTTAAGTAATTTGATTTCCACGGTTTATTGCAAGCAAATATTTCCATGAAAGAAATAAACACAATATTAACATTTGCCTTTACTTATGTGGAAATATCATGAAATATCAAATGCATATACAGTTGAAATCTACCTAAATGTCATAAGTAGGTACAGTGACCCATAATTTAGGATTGTTTGAAGTTAGGATGGCGTAGTATAGTTTCTATGTTTCCTTATGGAAAGTATTAGTTTTAAATGGAAAACTGACCAAAGAGACATATATGACTTAAAATTAAATATCTTTTTGATGTAACAAATAGTTGTATTGAAATGTGAAATAATCTTCTGCATTAGCTATAGGTGGTACCTTATGAATATTAAGGTACCTAATATAAATCATTCAAAAACTGAAGAAAAAGGAAATGAAAACTTCAGAAACTCATCTTAGAGCCTCCTGCAAAAATTGAGAACTCTAACCCACTAATGATGTTGTATATTAAAAATCAAAATAATTTGACTATAAATCTATGGGTAAGAAGTTAAACAAAAGACAGAAAAGGAATATTAATAGGTCATAAGCAGATTTAATGTAATATAAAAAGGGAGTTCATTATCAGAGTATTAACATATTTAATGCACTACCAATTGTTCATTAAGATTTGTTTGATATAAAGAAACATTCTTAACTGCTCAAAGAAAGGCCTGCTATTCTATAAATGAATTATGTTCTAGATCTACAAATATAAAATGATTATACAACTTAATCCAATATATTTCATGTAAATGGATATCAATGTAATTCATATATTTTACATTAATTAGCCATGGAAGCTATACATGAATGTATAGAAGACAAAACAAAACAAGGAAAACTACAAACAAATATTCTGTAAGCTAGATTTGGACTGTTGCACCAATTAGTAGGACTACAATACAACATATCAATTAGGCAACTTTTGAGATAGAATCAAAATTACATTTGCATTGGAATTAGTTTATCATCAAATTTACTCAGAAACTAACTTCACATCATATAATTTGATTTAGGAAATGCTAAGAATCAGCTGCTATTGAAAGTAGTTTTAATATGAATGCTAGATCAAGTTATGTAAATAGTGTAATTCCTGATTTAACAGCAATAACATATTGTGCATTGAAAAAATGATAATAAAATATTGTAATATTTTTTAATCATGGATAGAGAAATTGTTTATGGATTGGCATCACACTGCTCAGTAAACTGAATGGAAAGTAAATTGTATTTTTCAAGGAAAAAAAGTATTGTTTGAAGTAATAATATTTTGTGTTATATGCGAGCAGCTGGTTAGAAGAAGATCAGAAACTCCCAAACATTTAGAACTGAAGATGATTGTTTCACATCACATTCACTCAAATTATGAGCTTTCTATTAAAAATTCCTGCCTTGTGCAAGTTTGAACAGTAAATAGTAGTAGCAGTAGTAGTATTTATTTTTCATGCATCAACATACAAAATTTTTAACAAAATAAACACAAATAAAAAAAAACATTAATTTTAAATATAACAATTAGAAACAGTGCCTTCTGCAATTCCAGCAGGCACTAACTCCAATCAAAATTTATTCCTATTTGAATGGCTCAGCCCCCAGGCCCTGGCTCATCAGCAGCTACATCTTGGAATATCCAGGGGACCGTGCTTCGATCCAACCAAAAACAAAACACAACATTAAAAATAATTTATACATTCAAGTCAATATTGAGTTATAATTCCTACAATAATAAACCTTCCTTTTTTAATTAAACCCATTTGGCCAAATTCCTGAGTTGCTTATTCCTTAGGATTTTTTACACACTAACACCCTGGTTATTGGTGTATAAGCATCCTGTTTAACTAACGCTAGATAACTAGTCCCATACCCTCCCCTACTCATTTCATCCTCCTTTCAATATCTGACAATACTATACCATTTCTCAAGCACCTTTCCTAAGTATTTCACACCCATAACCATTTTTGTCTTACCTTGTCTATGTATTTTCCCAGTTCCTTAATGGTTTCATCTGGTTTTAAATTTAAAAATGTTCTATCTCTTATTTCATTTGGTAAGATTTCCTACTTTTGTAATAGGAACTGTTCCCTTGAAAACTTGGTTTGCTTACATTCTAATGTACAATGCCAAGCACTATCTGTTCTTCACACATAGGACATATCCCCTTAGTGTATTCATTTTTTAATCTGCTTAAATATTTTACTCCTGTTCTAAATGATGCCAATCCTTCTCTTCCTACCTTATCACAAATTTCAATATATCTCTCTCTTCCCCATACACTTTTAGTGTACTGTATAATTTCAGAGATTTTTTGGGGAGTTAAAATTTGCCCATATTTCCTGTTTGTTAATCTCCTCAAATCTTATGAACAATAATTAATATTATATTGAATAACTACTGCAAGATGAAAAATAATTCACCAGAAATAAAATTAAACTTTGTACATATATCAAACATAAATAATTGTATTAGAACCATGTGTCATCAATAAATTGGCAAAATTTCTGCCTTGTGCAACTGTGGAAGAAAATCATTTGGACCTCAATTAATAATGTATTGAATAACTACTGCAAAATGAAAAATAATTTAACAGAAACAAAAATAAATTTTGTGCAGTTAGTCCTCATATTATTAGAATCATATGTCATAAATAAATTGGATCTCAGCATGTAATTATTTTATCATGTTTACACTCAGGGGAATGTATTTTTTTTTAAAATACTGCGGCTTGTCCTGAAAATATGAAAAAATATTAAAATATATCCAATGTGTTAATTTTCAGGCTGATACCATACATCGTTCGGGAGAAAACTACAAAGAAAAACTTTTGATCATTTTAGCAGTGATATTTAATTTCCATAGTTTATTGAAAGCAAATACTTTCATGAACTAAATATTACCACACATGATTAAAATGTTGATTTTATACTTGGAAATGTTATCAAATTATCCAATTATTAATTTAAACAACATATACAGTTAAATAAAATAGTTACACCCAAGTTAAATGTCAGAAGGAATGCACAGAGCTCCCTAGCACAAAGTAATTAAAAATTAAGATAGTACCTAACCTATACTACACATAACCTTTAAGAAGTGGTTGTCAACTACCAATGCCACATTTAAACTCAAGCACTAATATATTATCTACTCTAAATAAAAAGACTTTTCTCTCTAAATATTTTCTGACTATGCTAAAACTTTTGATAGCATAAATCACAAACCTGTGTTACAAAAGTTGAATTTCTATAGTGATACAATGCTATTTTTAAATTGGTTCAATTCATATGCAACTAATAAGAGTTTAAAAAACAAATAATTGTGAACCAGTTCCTGAAATTGCTAAATTTCGGTTTTGAGCCATGTGCTTTATTCCACACCTTATAGTCTAATGGATCTTGCACATCTTGCACATGATGCTAGTGAATGAGTTATTTCTGGGGAGTCATGATTTATGTCAAAGGCATTTAAAGACCCAAATATTTGGTTTGAAGTTAATAAGCTTTCATTAAATTTGAATAAAAAAAGGTTATTCAATTTAAAACTTAAAAAATATAAAATATACCTAAGAGACCACAATACCTTAAGTTCAGCTCTGGCTGCTTCTCTTTGAGAAATTTGGATAATCATGTGAACCAAAGTGTATTAAGATTAGTGTACTATGCAGATTTTTATTCCATTATGAGGCATGGGCTAGATGAGTATAGTATATAATATTAAACCAGAAAAAAAAAGTAAATAAAAGTATATATGTATACAGAGCAATTCTCTGTGGTGTTGATTCTCGACAACTATGCTGATAATTTTTTAAGCGGATCAGCATTCTTACACTTATTGGAGAGTACAGCTATTCTCTCATTAGTTTTGTTACTGATAACTTTGATAACTTTAAAATAATTCCATTTGAACATAAGCACAATTACTAGGCATACAATTGACTTGAATAAACCAAGGTCAATGTATTATAACATAAAGGTAAAGGTTTTTTTTTTTTTAATAATGGAAATAGTGGTGTTTCGAAATGCCCCATGGTGTGTTCCTTATTAATTGGTAATTATTTGTTTGTCTTTTTATATATGTGTTTTATATGTTATATGATATGTTCAATAACCTTGAGTTTTGCTCATCATAGGATCTGAGAGCAAAAACACCTACTACTACTACTACTACTACTACTACTACTACCACCACCACCACCACCACGACCACGACCACTATTGCTGCTGCTAGTACTACTACTACTACTGCTGCTGCTGCTGCTGCTGTTTTTATCATTACTACTGCTATTACTACTGCTACTACTAACAATTACTACTATATTACTGCTGCTATTACTATCACAAATTGTTTTCTGTAAATGTTTTGTTATAATTTTCTCTAAAGTAATACGTCATATTATTCTGCACGCTTAGTTGATCCTAGGCTGCTTGCCAATGACTTCACTGTCGAACTTATTGGCGTGTTTCTTAAAGCGTGTTTCATAAAGCGGCACACTGATTTGTGTTTAGTGGACTAGTGAAAATTCTATGCAACTATCAGAGAGTACTCCTGGTGTGTCATTTAGATCATTTAACTATTATTTTTGGAGGAATTGTTTCCAGTGAATATTATTATTCCAGAACATTAAAATGCCTTCGTTTTTGTCAAGATGCAGTTAATATGACGAAAGGCAGCGTAATGTGATGAACTTCTTAAATAATCAACTCTATAAATTAACTGACCATCATATCAAACAAAATGGCCACCAAAGTTAAGCGATCTCACACAATATCTTTTACTTAGCTTATTGTCGGTATCATATAATTTTGTAAAATAAATTGGACACAAACGGAGTATGCAATTTCTGAAAAATAAATCCAGACAATATAGTTGGTTTTACAATTTAGCTTTTGTTACAGAATAATAAAACATTATACCCTTTTTTCATTCCTGACTCAGATTTACACGTACCACATATTTTTAATAACTAATATTTTCGTATTCTGCCCCTTACTTTTGCGATACATAAATTAAATCCGTTTAATGGCGTGTTTTGCTCCGCGTAGTACTAATGTTGAATTCGAACCATAAAACTTGTTTAGTCATTTAAATGTTTATTTTCACTACAAGATACTTTTTAAAGTTTTTTTTTTTTTTATATGTATAATAAAGCTGAACTGACATGCAATTTGAACCACCAACACAGAGACAGAAACAATTAAGCACTTTGTCTATAAATAGTATTGTAATGTCAATATTTACATTGCGTATTAAAACAGATGAATCTTGTATCTAATGGCATTAATTAACGTTGACTCCCAGTGTAGGCACAGAACAGAGCTGCAATTACCAACATTAATTAGTGAAACGCGGTTGAATTACATTTTTCTGTATGCCTAGAGATCGCTTTGAGGTTGTTGTGTGCCTACCTTTTGTCAACTGAGGAATTGAATTGAATCCTAAAATGAGCACAATTTATGTATAATAAACTTATAAGCTTATCTTGCAAGGATTTGTAATTAATTTTAAAACTGCCTGTTTTACTGAAAGTAAGACCTGTATCGTGCTGAGAAATAATTGTTTAATGCAAAGATTTACCATTTGTTTGCATTACATTAGGTTGTTTGTTAACCGAACACGTGTAAAGTCAAAGCATTTCTATCTGTCCGTTGAAAATAACTTAGATGATGTTGCTAGGTTTGAATCTCAACTGTTTTTGAATAGATATTAATATTGGCCATGTGGCAGCTACTTTTTTCGTCTCTAATTCTATAGTTAAAATATTATATACAAGATGCCTATTTTCTCTGCTATAATTTTTATAGTTGCTCGTCAATTTAGCACAAAGTTAAGTAATACAACTTTATTTATTTCTTCTGCTGCGAGAGTCGGCCCTGGTAGTCTAGTGGTAACCAAACTTGCCTTCTAGATTCAAGGTCGCGGGTTCAATCCCGCCCAGGGTCGATGAATATGACACGTGAAAGAACGTCAAGTATAAAAGAAGAAGCATCTGAGCAAAATTTATCGCCTGTTTCACGCCCTAAGTTGAATGAGACAGTGATGACCTAAGATGTTAAACAGTTTAGGTAACTAAATCAAATGAATAAATAAAGTCTGCTGGGAACAACCACCACAATCTTCTTCACATTTAAACACACGATACTCTTTTTATTTTACTACATTATGAGATATAGCACAAAGAAGTTCCTTTAAGCTGCTAATACATTTTAATGAATTTCAAAAGGATATATTCCCTTCATTGGTAAATATTAAGGGATAGATTTCAGCACATTTGCTTGTTTTATTCCTTACAAGGGAAATATTGAACCAAATATGCTAAAACGTATTTTGTTACAGATGCAATTTATAATAAAGTGGTTCTCAAACAAAGAAATTAACTATCAATTTCAACCGTAAGACTCAAAATCGAGCGCAAAACTAAAGCACTGACTAGATTGAACGGCCCTGGCCGCCTGCCTGAAGGTCACACTCCGTACCACTTCAAGCAGAGATGTCCATCTATAAAATGCCTATATCTTGAACCTGGTATTATTATTATTATTATTATTATTATTATTATTATTATTATTATTATTATAATTATTATTTCATGCAGCCTTTTTATGAATAAAAATGACATTACCGTCATTTCTCTGAAGGAAATGTTCAAGGTATGTTTCGGCATGTGATATGGGATTATTTTGTTAATTCCAAAACAAATGCTACCACTATATAAATACATTTTATGTATTTGAACACCCCCAATGTTTCACATATGCTATCTTCACGACAATGTTTTTGTTAAATATAAACCATGTGCATGATTATAAATACATTTTATATGTTGAATTAATTTGTCCGTTTATTTTGAAACAATAGGCAGGAAACTAAACTCTGGACAGCTTTTTATATTTTGGTTTTTAGGTATACCCCTACTCCTAATGGTTCTATTTCCACAATTTTCAGGTATTATTTTTATTGTTTTATTTAAATGGTATATACCGAGTTTTGTTTTTTATAAAATTATTGAATAAGTAAAAAATATAGAAGAATAAATGGAATTGTAACACTATTTTATCAGTTGTCTTAACTATATTAAAATATGTGTACTTTATATAACTATATATTGGGCTCTGTATTTTTGCTGATTTTTCACCTGTAGTGGAAAAGAAGGGCCCTTATTTGGTCATATATAAATTTATATATACTGCCGCTAGAGCGAGTTTTAAATTTTGGGTTTATGGTAAACTCTCACTCCAAATGGCCCGATTTCCCTGATTTTCAGAAAATGCTTTTCTTGTTTTATTTAAATGGGATATACCGAGTTTCGTCGCGAAAAAACAAATATTGGTGCCGCTAGAACGATTTTTAAATTTTGAGTTTCAGGTAAACTTCCACTTCTAATAACCTGACCACTAATGTTCATAATTTTTTGTATTTCATTTCAATGGCATTTACCAAGTTTCATTGAGAAAATCAAAAAGTTCGGCCACTAGAGCGACTTTTAAATTTTTACTTTAGGTTAACCCCCATTCCCAATGGTTCAATTTTACTTTTTAAGGACGAGATGAATAATTTAATTCGTTGCTAAATGCCGAGTTTCCGTGAGAAAAATAAAAATTAACACACCCATATGTATCAACTTTTTAGTTCAATCCCCATTGTTAATGGTCCAATTTGCAACTTTTTAAACCGTATGAATCATTTGTTAATTGATGGCTATATACAGATTTCCGTTTATAAAAAAAAGCAATGCGGCCGCTAGAGGCTAACATGCATCTGCATATACACATAATATATGCTACACTTTTTTTCATTGTCATTTTTAATGCCTAGTAAGCAGGCTCGATGGAGATTTGAAGATATTTTTAAAAAATCTTTTTACATTCCTTCGGAATTCGTTAAAAAGCTTCAAGAAAATATTACCTCAAGCAACTCACCGCAATATGATGAACTGTACGTACCGGATATGAAAGTTTGTTTGCTGTTGTTCTGGAATGACTTTTATTTCACAATATAACCTCTATTTTCGACCAAACTGCAGAGGTTTTATTGAACCCAAAGTAATTTCGCTATGAAAAATATATCAGTTGTAAAAATTGGTCACGCAATCCGCAATGCTGGCACGTTTCTGCAATACGAAGAAACACCTTACTAAAGTTAGCGTACGAGGCAAGGCTGTCTTCCTGCATGCAACGTTAAAACCAACATCACGGCAATAGAATTCTGACGCTATTTTTAGAAAAGTAGAATCATTACTGTAATCTTCTTAAACAGATTCGCCTGCACATATATAAAATATAAACGTATGACATGCAGCGTTCTCAGAAGGCCGATAAAACCTGCCTTCTAGATTTAAACTTTTAGAAGTTCATTTGTTTTAAAACTTCAGCCATCCATATTTAAATTTTGGAATGTTTGTGCATTATACGATAAAATGTTCATAGTTCATTATTAGTCATGTTATTTGTGGGCCCATTAAACTTTCCTTCTTCCTCATCACTGACTTCGGGAAATTTACATTTTAAATGCAAAAATACAGAAGAGTTTCTTTGCCCAGAATTAAGGGATTCCGATGTAGACATTTTGTGTAGTAATGCTAAACCCTTGTGGCTTATTCACGCAAGGACAGCAGACTTTACTGTACCCAAGTTGTAAACCCAGTATTAAAACCTTCACCTGAAAATCTCCAAAAATATTGTAGTTATATTTTCACTGCATTATTTAAAACCGATGTCATATTTTTTGCATGCTTTTCATAGCATCGACATTCGCTACATATACAGAGGGTGCCAGAAAATGTATACACACTTCAAGCAAAGAAAAAAACTGCTAACATAAGAAAACTGATTTCACCAAACAGAAAATGATGAGCTCTAATCATCTTAGACTTTCGCAATTACAACAGTTGCTCAAAATGCCCACCATCAGCATCGATACACTTCTGAGTACGTTGAACTACTGATTGAGTAAAGTTTGCGAAAGTATCCTCAGCGATTGCAGCACATGCCGTTTCAATTTCTTCCCGAAGTGCTGACAGTGTAGCTGGTTTTCTACGGTATACAACATCCTTAAGAGTTTCTCATAGAAAGAAGTCCAAAGACGGTTCTGTTCTGTACATACGTCTCCATTGCCTTTGAACTTCAACAACATTCTCTGTTTTCCAATACCACTTCAAAATTACTTTCCGCTGTTCAAATGATAATCTTGGCTCCAGTTTGGTGTAGCAACGCTAGCATAACGTAATGCAAATCACATCTGTTTACAGAACATCATACGATAATCTTGGCTTCATTTGTTCATTGTTGATTTATCTGTCAAGTAGCAACGCTATCATAATGTATGTGAGTCACATCTGTTTACAGAACATCATACTACATATTATTGATGTTTTTCAATCAAACTTTGAAATATATTAAATAGATATCTGCTGATTTTTTGGCACCCTTGGCATTAATGGGTGTTCATTTCCATTATAAGAAGTACAGTATTTAAATCAACTTTTAATATCTATACGAAAATCGCCATTCTTCTACTAGGTATGATGTCCAGGAGCATCCATAACTGAGCAAATATTATTACGAAACACTTCAGTGCTGTCTTCAAGAAATCATAGAATAGAAGCAAATTGCATTTTTTTTGAATATATTCCAGCTCTTGATCGTAGGATTTAAAATTTTAGATTGTTGTTTTCACAAGTTTCTTCAACAACAACAACACACATGGGTTAAGCCTCCAGTCTCATAAATGTTCAATAAAACTTTTTAATCAAAACCTTTTTTTTTTATCTTCCTTTCACCTTTCGGGCGATAATCCAATATAATCTTTGCTGTGCAATTTTGTTTCATTCTTTGAATGTGTTTTCACCAGTTATTTCTAAATTTTATATCCTATTTATTAATTTAAAATATTTAATTCATTTCTAATATCTTCATTTTTTCCTTTGTCTAAGGGAGTACAACCAATTACACTTCTCAAAAATCTCATTTCAGTCACTTCTATTTATCTTCTCTTGTGTTTAAAACCCAAAACTCACAACCATATAGCAATATAACGATCACCATTACTTTAAGTTTCTTTTTTCGTGTTTTTATTATTATATAAATTGTGTGGCACATAAAGTTAAATTTGCTTACTTTAGTAGAAATATGTTCTTTTTTTTATATAGGAGATATTACATCCTAGATAGTTTAAAATTACTCATTTGTCAATGGGTTTTAAATTTAAAATTATTTTAGCTCCTACAATTTATGTTCTTTTAAATGTAATAATGTAGTTTTCTTTATTGATATATTAAAATTGCAGTTTTGATAATATTTTATTTAAATAATATCTTTTGTAAATCGTCCTCTGAGATAGTTATAATAACCTAGTCATCTGCAAAAGTAATGTATCTAAAGTGTGATTCTTTATTTCAAATTGTGCATCTAGAGGTCAATTGTAAATTATATTTTCGATGAATAAATTAATAAGAGATGGCGAAAGCGGACATCCTTGTCTTACCGTTATATCCTTCAATTCAGTTTCTTTATTACCTTATTCTCTATATACAAACTTCTTATTGCTGTTACCAAATCTTGAGGTACACCTTTCTGTTTCCTTATACTTAACCATTTATCCTTGTTTACTCTATCAAATGCTTTTTCAAAGTTTATAAATCCCGCGAAGGTTGGTACGTTGTATTTCTTATGCTTCTCGTGTATTTGATTGACAGAAAATTTACAGTCCGAAAAAGAACAATAGCTTTCCACAATTACATTAATACGAGGTTTATACAGCATACATTTATAACAAGTACCTAATATATTTATTCTCTTGTAGTTTCCATAGTTTTGATGAGCCCCCTTTTATAAATTTGGTATATTTTTGCCACTTTCCACTCTTCAGCAAAATGTCCAGTTTTCCAACATATGTTCAATAGATATAAAAGACGTGTTATTTGAATGGATCCATATTTGATTAATTCATTATTTATATTATCAGTTTCAGAATTTTTTGTTTTATTTTTACAATGGTTGGTGATAATTATTAATTCTTCATAAGAAACTGAATGTATTTTTCATATACTAATGTCACAACTATATCTCCTCACTTGTTCTGTCCAGAGATCTTTAACACAAGATATCCATTTTTTTCTTTGATATGCAAGTTTAATTTAAAATTATTTTATTGTGGCTTTTTAGAAGTTTTAATGCCACATAGGCCTTTAATGCCGATTATGCACATCATATTCTAAGTCGCTGATATTTTTTTCGCACGAACTTCTCTATATGTAAGGGCATTCCTTGTTTAAATTTTAAATTAAGTTTTCATCTCTTTTCATATAAAATATTTTAAGTTTACATATATTTTCTTTAACCAATCATTCCACCTATTTGATATTTTGTTATATCTCTTATTTATTGTTTCAAATGATTCTGAGACAAACTGTATTATTGTTTCTTTTAATTCTATCCGTTCTTCATTAATATTTCTGCTTACAGGTTTTGGCCGTATATATAAATGTATGTACACCTATGATGGTTTCTGTTAGATTCACCTTGTAATTTATTTGTTTTCCCTGGCAAGAGTTAAGGTGATGGGTCTTTCTCTTCCACTACCAGGTAAAAAAATCAGCAAAAATACAGAGTCCAATATATAAAGTACATAAAAAGGAAAATTAAAGCAATATAATGCTTGTAGTTATGGCAATTGATAAAAGTAGCATTACAATTTCATTTATTCTTCAATAATTTTCTCGAGTACAAGGGGGGGGGGAGAAGAAGAGAAAAAGCGAGGGACTAACTGTTGTGATCCCCAGAGTTGAGATGTCAATTTAATCTACCGACCATCTCTGACTTCGGAAGGAAGGGAGTTCCAGATTGTGGGAACTGACACGCTGAATGAGGTTAAGTAGAAAGGTGGTTGATGATGAGAGATAGTAAATTCATATTCGGTTTTAAAGGTTAGGGGCAGGTATACGAAACGAGAGGCGATGCATTGAGGGATGGAGGTATGGAGGATTTTGAGCAAGAGCATAAGGGAATGGAGAGTCCTAACGGATACAGATATTAGGTGAATTTTAAAATTTTCATTAATTCCTCTTTGTCATATTTCTTATATTATTTCTTTTCCATTTAGCTGGAATGCTAATTTGTAACTTATCAAGATAATGGTCAGGACCAAACATCACAACATCTAAATATTGTTGCGTTAAGAATTAAAATAGAGCCTTTTCATTAACTAAGTGTAATCTATTATATTTCTTTGCCCTCTTCAAACCACGTATGTTTATGTGTATCCTGCGGAAAAAATGTTTTTTCTTAAATTGCTGAAATTTGCAAAGTCATTTAGTAGTCTTCCTTGTGTGTGTGTGTGTGTTATTTCTCCGGGTTTTCCTGTTGTTGTTGTTGTTGTTGTTGTTGTTGTTTGTGTTTGTGTGTGTGTTTAATGCCTATTCTTGCATTTAAATCTCCAGTTATTAAATAGTCATTTGAATTCATTTTATTAATTTGATTCTTGAAAAGTTTATAGAACTCTTTGCATTCCTCTAATTTACGTTCACATTATTGCCACATAATTCTTTACGGTTCTTAATCTTATTTTTTTATTCTTTCATTAAAATATTCACTGCTATGTATTCTATCCTTTCAATTTCTTCTTATTAATATTGCTATTCCAGCTACTGTGCTTTTCTCTCGTGGCACTCCATTATAGGTAAGTATGCATTTTCTAATTTAGTTGATAGTTTTAATTTCTTTTTAGTTTCTAGGATTACGGCAATATCTACATTCATTTTTTCCAATTCATTTTCTAGCTCAGTTTCTACCTCTGGGGTTCCATACTCTTACTTTAATTATTTAATTTCTGACTAAATATTTATTTTATTCCTAACCGAAATCGTCAGCTTTGGGACAATCCTGTTTCTAATATTTGAGACGTTTAGTAATGTTCTCTGAGTACGTTACTGACATTCTGCAGAGTAAGATGCGTGAAGGGGTTGCCATATTAAGGCTAGACATTATACCCTTCAATTATATTAACCGCAATTGGAAGGGTTATCTCATTCGCTTTCTTTCCGAACCGTTGAGGACTTCCCCCTTATTTTCCCGAGAATAGGTTTCCAAATTTGTTCCCTGGAGAAGGAGTGCCTCTCCGCACGTTTATTATGTTTCTTTGAGGTCTTTCACGTCACACTGACCCTGATCGACCAGGGTCAGTGTGATCTGAAGCTAGCGAGGGAACGGACGTTGCACCCTTTGATGAGATTACCTCGAAGAGGATACTCATATGCTACCCTCTACAAAAGTTTTATATCCCAAATAAGAGTTTCTTAAATAAATAAGCGAGATTCTGGTGAATAGCTTGCTTCGAATGTGACATCACTCTCTTGTCTGTTTCGTTAGGTCAGAATCGGGATTATTACTTAAGGTCAAAGCTTGGACGCTTTGGTGCAAAATACTGTTTATTAGTAATACAGACATTTTTGCAAATACGGGGTAGAAGGACATTTAATACATTTATTTACACCGGTTATACTGGCAGTCAAATTCTTCGGACTTCATCGCGAGGTTTTTGAAGTAAAGGACATCACTATTGCCAAGCGAGTTTCTATCGGTATAATCAATTGCTCTAGTTCTGAGAATATGCTATGGTCAGTGGGAGTGCCCCTTGGTGACGGAGAGAGAAAGAGACTATTAAAATGCCATAGTTATTTCAGTTTGTTTAAAAAAATGCGGTGGTTCTTTAACCATCCGCTAGGTTGCACGTTATCGTACTTCCGAAGCCGATACTTTTCAAAGCAAGCGCAGTAAGGTCTAAATAAAAGTAATCACCTACTATATCACGTTTAAAATACTTTTCTTTAAAATAATTAACTTGCTGAGATAATTACAAATTTTGAGAATATGAAATACATGTTGCAACATATGAAATTGACATGAAGTTTCCATAGACACGAACAAATGAGTCATTTTTTTTATTTTACACTATTTTTAAAATTGGAGAAATTATGAAGTTTATTTTGTAATATATTGTTGATAAAACGTTCGTTAATTTACTAAAGTTAATTCTCAAATATCTTATTAACATCGGTAACATAAATAATGTTTATTGAAAATAAATTAAAAATCAATTAAAATACTTGGATGATTTTGAGTTCTTGTTTACTTTAAATTACAAGTTACAAATTATATTTATTTTCAATTGTATCAATCATAAGTTATCGTTTACAACTTAAAGCTGTGTTTAATTTTTGCTAGATTGTGGTTTTATCAAATACTTTTGGCTACAATGTTGCCAGTTTTCATCTTGTCTTTTTGGAGCTCATAAATGAATTTTAGAAATTCTTTTATACACAAGAATCGGGTCATTCACGTTGTGCATGTTATGAACAATCTAACACTGTAATATAATCCTAAATAGCTCAGTGTAAACTTAAGCATTTAACATTATAGAATATTTGAAAAGAGACATTCCATGCTGCTACAATACAACCAAAAACTGCTAAATACTGTCTTTTAAATTGATGTTGTCTTCATTTCTAGTGTTAAGTTTCAGATTCTAAAAATCCCAGAAGAGGATAGATGTAATCAATTAAATTGAGAAGAGGCTAGCATACACAGTAACGAAAACTTCATGAATGACCTCTTTCATTTTTCTCTGACAATGATGTAAAAATGACTTACCATTAAAAGTTAACACATTTTGGGTAGGCTCAGTCTTACAGCTTTAACGGGCACTCCGCTCCTGATAGGAAGTTGTTAATCACTGATCAATAATTATAAAATATCTTTCTCGTGTGGTTCCAGTTACTACTGTTATCTTATAGGCATGTGTGAGCACCCACGCCAATAATTCATTTATCCTTCTACGGTGAGAATATAATTTGATCTCTCGCTATATGAATAAATAAACAACCATTTAGATAAATTTTGTTACTCCAGAAAAGTCACAGGGTCTTTTAGTGAGTAACTGCACTATCAATACAATAAAGCTGAAAATCACCGTTAAATGGACGCTTTGAATGCTATTATTGACGCACAGAATTTAAGTGAACTTCCCGAGAAGCATTAAATGCTTTTTGGGCGACGGAGGGTAGAAATGTGTCACAGAGCGAAGACAAGGAACGCGAGAGGGTGGAGGGGGTGCGACTGCCGAACAAGATGCCGAGGTTCCAGCAGGGCACTGTGCCAGCCTGCACACCACTGTGCAGAGCAATGGGTTTCCAATAATGCCTTGCTCCCTCGTTGTACCAGTCTAAAGAATGTTATTTACAATTCAATATTTTTGACTGAAATCGGCCTTACTAGAGAAAGCTTTTGTAACACGTTGGGGTTTGAACCGATTCGAATTATGCTCCATTTGGTTACGAAGGGCAGACAAGGCCATTTGGCATAACGTATACATAAACTAGTAAACCAACTAAAAACTCTCACAGATTGTATGCCAAAACAGTAAGGTCCGGGCAATGGGCCGTTGAAATTGTCTGAGTGTTCGGGATGGCAGCAGTTTTGACTTCAAAGCGATGAACAGTTAATTCTTTAAGCTTAGAGCTGTGCCCAACCGCTAAACAAATTAGTCCCGGAATTTTAAAGCTAACGTAAAGTTTGCTAACCAGCGAGCTGTTGTGAAAAAATAATCCCCCTATGTACCGATGCTGTGGGAACCATAAACAAAACCATTACGTTCCGTCATTCTTTACAATGGTGGTAGTGGTGGTGTATTCATTACAGTGGCATCAATACAACACAAAATCATTTTAATAGAATACACTGATCTTTATGTGCTTTTTAGGTATGTTTGATTTTGCACAATATATTCATAAGATATAAAACATATATTAACAAAAATATAATAATAAATACCAGAAACAGAAGGATAATAAGAATGACAAAAATCCCATTATGGATGACATACAATTGGATTCAGTCAATGTGTTTCCCTCCTACCTCTTCGGTTATCAGCCTTTTCAGACCTGATCTATTTCACTTTCATCGGAAATTTACCTAATCTCTCCTCTTCCTTGTCTGCCAGCAAAGTCCAGCATGACCATCTCTCTCTGTTGGCAGTAAATTCATATTCAAGGTGGAAAATTCTTCATATATGCATATTGTTTTTAGCTTTAATGAGAAATATGCAGTCTGCAACCTCAAAATTGTCAGGAAAAAGTAATATAGGCAAGCACGTGAAGTTGTTTCCAATATGTAAGCCTATATGTATTCAAAAAGGGAAAAACGACATGAAATTGCATTGCAAAGAATTAGTACAATTAATGGGGGGGGGGGGGGGGAATCAGCAGTAGTAAGAGGAAGAAGCGTCTTTAATAACGGTGAAGAGAATTGCTGACACGAAGAAAGTCCAGAAAGAAGCCGCAATATCTTGAAGCGTGTGACAAACCTGAATGTTTTTATTCATAAGATTAAAGATAAACATTAATTTCAAGGATGAGATCACAAAAATAAGAAAAGTAGTAAAGGAAATTGGGTTATAATAGAATAAAGACAAAATACCTGAAACACATTCGTACTATTGGAATAACTTGAACACCGTTACTAAGGTATCTATACAAATTTTAAAAGACCGAGCGAATATATACGAACTGAGACTAGTATTCGTTTTGCCAACACTACACCTAAGAGCTGATCAGATGGCAGCTGAGCTGGATTTATTCTTATCCATGCAGCAGGCAGTTTTTTGTTTTTTTCCTGATACCTTGGCAATTTTAAAATCAAATCAGAATACAAGCAATTATAACTATGTAATGAATGATAAAAACTGCGTCCTTTGACTAAAGATACACTTCATTCTAAGTTTAGTGCAAAATTCCCTTCTGGTGATAAATATTTATCTTCTCATAATATACAAATTAATAAATCACCAAATTCAAATTCCCCTAATGTAAAATTATCGATTGCCTCACTCTCAATAGGGAAACCTTGGAGTTCTTAAATTCTAAAAACAAGAGCTGTCCAATAAAGAACTGTGATATTTTTTGACAACATACCTTTACTAACCCTCATAATGTTTATGATCATTCTCAAAGTAGTCCCCATTGGATATAACACACCGTCCCAGCCTTTCTGTCAGTCTTCAAAGACATGCTGGACACTATTATTTCACAGGTCCATCAGAATAGCCTTCGCAGTCTTCAGAATTGTTTCTGGTGAAGGGAAATGCCCTCCACGAAGGTGTTGCTTCAATTAGGGGAAAAGGAAAATGTCACACTGGGCTAAATCTGGACTGTAAGGAGGGTGAGAGACACATTTCACATTGCTTTTTGTGAGATATTCAGCAACAATGTTAGCGATGTGCGGCCGTGCATTATTGTGGTGCAGCCTCCAGTTTGTTGTACTCAAATATGGTCTCGCAGAATATCAGGACATGTCTGTTATGTGCGCAGGTACGATAGTGCGTTTCCTTGAATATGGAAAATGGATCATACTTTCCCAGCAGAAGCAACGACTTTCATTTTTTTATGTTGGTGATGAACAGAGCTGTGCGGTTTGCTCTCAGGATCGAAAGGATGTAGCCAAGTTTCCTCAGATAGAAACTCCACATCTTCGTGTGCAATTTTTAGTTACCAAAGTGTGAGTAGCATCCAGTAAAAGTTTCAGCATTTCTGAAAGTATTCTTAAAGTTATTCGACGTTCCTCTCTCACAATGACAGCAGCGGTCTTAATGTTTTCTTCCGTTAGGGCACAAACTGGAGCACAGGGTTCATTTTCCTTTGAAATTGATCGCCTTCCCTCTTTAAACATTTTAAACTATTTTCGAGCTGCGCTATAGGGAAGCGGGAACCGGAAGTTACAATAATGAAATTAGTGCCACATGTGCATCAGGCAGTAACCTAACAAAATACTGAAAAGTTAATTTTATGTTAAAAAGAATGCCTGTAAAACAGAAGTTATATTGTTTATTGAACAGTCCTCGTAAATCTAAACGCAATAAAAGTGCAATCTGCTGTAAAGCTTGTGTTTCACAGTGAGGACTTACCGATACCACACCCTCCAACGCATCTAACTGCAGAAATGCAGTATTTTTAAAGCAGGTACCTCAATTTGTGAATGTCATCTTATAACCAAAGGTATTTAAAGTCCTTGTTCCCTCTAGACTGAAAGACTGGAGTCTTCTGCAAGGTGATACTAACTGCCAAGAAGAGTTTCAAGATAATTGCTTAGTATACTGTAACAATATTTTTTCCTGTGATGGATTTGAGCATCAACATAAAATACACAATGGAAACCCTTCATTGACTCTTGGAAAACCAGTCTATGAAACGTTTTAAAACAAGAAAATCATATTGGCAAACATTCAGCATGAGAAAGACTATATGTTGGTAAATGAAAGTCGTTGCGTAGGTAATGGGCTGGAAACTTACACTAAAGTTAAACAGGACAGCAGGAAGGTATGGCCAAGGCGTGACTCACTTATGCCAGTAGAGGAAAATGCCATACAACCCACTCTAGTTAACTGTACAGGATCATGCTGCCTCCACTTAACATAAAATTAGGAGTTTAAAAAAAATTGTATCAGCAATGTGAATTATAATGGAACTGGGTTTATTATTTTAAAGAAAATTTGGCTGATATTATTGACGCTAAAGTTAAGGGGAAAATGTTTGTTGGTGTGCAAATTTGATCGTTGATTGCAGATGGTCAAATATAAAATAAAACCTGTATTACCTTGTCCCGGCACCTTGTTACTTATACCGGAATGTATATCTCCAAATTTTATCATTTATTAATCAATTAATTACCACTGTAAATAATATTTTACAGATCATAATCAATAATTACACTTATATAAATAAAATAAGGCAACTTAAAATAAAATACTAAATCCAATAAACAATTCACTACACTAAATAAAATTACAATGTACTGGGAACGTAAAATAACCAATAGCTAACTACCCACCTAAACTAAAATTAACCGTGAGAGCCGAACGGTCAAGGTGCTGGTAACCCGCATATTCCTCATCCTGACAATTAGGGAAAATTGTAATTTCTATTATTACTTTTTATTTCCATCTTCTAAATTCATTGTTTTTTACTTTATTTTAAACACTATTTCTCTTAAAGTTTTAATTATTTATATATTCTTATAATATGTATTCATAAACTTATCTCCTTGGTTCACTTAGCACATTACAACTCTCGCTTTAAGTATATTTCTAATCAATCATTATAGCAATCATCCACTATGTAAGTATTTGAATACTATTCAATATGCACGTATAACTCTTATTCGCTAAACCTTTCACTTACTAACTCCCCACTGCTTTCGTATTACATACGAGGTCTCTTCAAAAAGTATCGCGAATTTTGAATTTCCGCCGGCTACGTATATTCGATTGTTTTGTGGCGTTATGTTGGCACTCATGTTCCTCACTTATGTTGACAAGCTTGACCATTTTGAATGTTCAGTTAATTGTTGACAGCTATTTTGCTTGGACGTGTTTTCGCACGTCTTCGATTTTTGCCTTTTCCAAAAAATGGAACAAAGAATCAGTATCAAATTTTGTGTGAAAAACAAAATTAAGTGCGCGGATGCATTCCGAATGTTGATTGTGGCATATGGTGAAGCTACCTTGGACCAAAGCAACGTTTATCGGTGGTACAAAATGTTCTCAGAGGGTCGAGAAGATGTGAACGGCGAAGAGCGTCCCGGACGCCCGAGCTCGTCAACAACAGACGAAAACATTGAAGAAGTGAAGAAAATAGTATTGGCCAATCGTCGAATCACCGTTAGAGAAGTTGCTGAGTACCTAAACATATCGATTGGCTCGTGCCATTCGATTTTTACCAATGATTTGGACATGAGACGGGTCGCCGCAAAATTCGTACCAAAGTTGCTCAATTTCGACCAAAAACACCATCGCATTAACGCTGCTAAGGAGTTGTTGAACTCTGTCCGCGACGACCCGAATTTGCTCCAGAGGATCATAACTGGTGACGAATCATGGGTTTATGGTTATGACGTGGAAACTAAAGCTCAATCATCCCAAGGGATGCTGCCACACGAGCCAAGACCGAAAAAAGCGCGCCAAGTTCGGTCGAATGTGAAGGTTTTGCTTACAGTTTTCTTCGATTGCAGGGGCGTGGTGCATCATGAGTTCTTGCCACAGGGTAGAACAGTCAATAAGGAATATTACCTGCAAGTTATGCGCAATTTGCGCGAAGCAATCCGCCAGAAACGCCCGGATATGTGGAAGAACAAAAATTGGGTTTTGCACCATGATAACGCCCCTGCTCACACATCGTTGCTTGTGTGCGAATTTTTGGGCAAAAAAACCACACTTATGATGCCGCATCCACCGTACTCCCCAGACCTGGCCCCCTGTGACTTTTTTTTTTTTTTTTTTTTTTTTTTCCAAAACTGTAGAGGCCCATGAAAGGACGACGCTACGCCACGATTGAAGAGATAAAGGCGGCATCTAAGGAGAAGATGAACAAGATTACAAAAAACGATTTTTTAAAGTGCTTCAAGGATTGGAAAAAACGTTGGCACAAGTGTATAATATCTGGTGGCGATTACTTGAAGGGAACAAAATATATATTCATGAATAAATAAATACTTTTTGAAAAAACACAAAATTCGCGATACTTTTTGAACAGACCTCGTATATCGTATCTAATATTTAAATTAAAATGTATCACTCACTTTTACTCATACTCTAATCACTTAAACACATGTCATCATCACCATTTATTATCCACCATTTCCTTTTGGAACCGTTCTGCCCCTGGCTCCCCCTATCCTCGTAGTCCTCATCTCCCTTCCGATCTTCATTCTTTCTCCACCTTTGCACTATGTTGTTTATTATCGTGACTGTCACATCTTCTCTCAGTCTTCTTTCTCCTTCAGTATTTGAGATGGTTGTATAATTAGTGTTGTGTGTTAATAATGTACTTATGATCTTTTATCACTTCCCTTTTCTCCTTCCCCTTCCCTCACTCTTCTTTCTTTATCTCTAGTAGTTGTTAATGTCGGTTTTTCCCCCAATCTTTTTTCTTCTTCGCCACCGTCCCAAACTTACATTTTTCAACTCTTTAGAGTTACATTTTTTTTTAATTCTTCTTTCGTCACATTTCCTGCTTCCTCTCTAGTCTCTTGTAATTTACTACCTTCTCCTATATCTCTTCTTCCTTCTCCGTCTCCATTATTTTCACTATCCAGCTCCCTTCTTCTTTTTCTACACTCTTCTAATCTATTTTATGGTTTACGCATGTTTCATTTCCATTTCTTTAGATAAAGATCACCTCCCCTCCCCGCGATTCTCTTCTTCCCTGTTGTTGTCCAGTAGTTTCTTCTGTCATTATCCTCATTACCACCACTTTCTTCTTCATTCCTGCCTCATTTTCAACCTGCAATAACACTATCGTGTGCAGTCTATTCCTGTTATTGTGTGTGTTGTATTTGTGTACGTAATCTCTCTGATCTTCTTACCTCTTCTACTTGGGCTAAGTCACTGTCAATCTTCTCCTGTGGTACTTTCACTTCCCGCGTCATTTTGCTAATTTTATCAGCAAGTTGATCATATAAGGTTATGTTTCTTATGATGTGTGAAATATGATGACCTCTTGGAATATCTCTGTAATCCCTTACATGGTTTGAAACGTGTGGACATTCGAACAAAACGTGCTTGGTGTATCTTGTTTATCACAGAGATCATATACAGCATTCGTGTTTTGTTTATTTTTTTCCAAAACGTTTTATGTGGCCGTGTCCAGGGTATCATTCCTTTCGTCGGTGAATATGTTTGAGCCTCACTCTTTCGAGATATTATTAAATATCTAAAAGGTTATTCTTCCTACTTCTGTAGTGTCCCATTCTCGTTGCCAGAGCTTATTTCCTGTACAAAGTTACATTTCCTGTCAATTGTTTCAGCTACTTTTTCTGCCTTTCTTTTCTTGAACCAAGATATTGCTCCACTCAATTTTGCGAGATCAATAGGCTATATTCCTGTCGATACTAACAGGGCATGAGTGGGCGAGGTGCTGAGCGCTCCCGTGAATCTTAATAAGATTTTCCTTTGCGAGCGTCTTAGAAGAGTTTTAATTGCTACGTCATTCATTTTTTTCGCCCATACGTCTGCCTCGAAAAGTTATTGTAGAAGTAAAAATGTTTGTGTTATAAGATGCAATAACATTGAATGGGATTTTAAATCTGTTTTTGCTTTATTCTTGCCAATTTCATCAAATATTTTCTGGGTTTTCCCCAACAAATTTTGTATGTTCTCTAAAATTTAATTTCTCATACAAAAATATACCTAAATGTTTATCCTCGTTTCGTCTTCGGATATTTTAATTATTATATTTTAAGTTGGGTCTCGTTTTAGATTACCTTTCAATAACCTAAGTGCAGATTTGGTTGGGGAAATTTGTAATTTATTTCTTCCACACCATTCCTTTAGTTTGTTCTTAAGTGGTTAGCACGGCTTTAAATTTGAATTTCTATTTTTGCCTTCTGTTATAAAAAAGACATCGTCACCGTAAGCAACTTTTTGCTTGACTTTGTCGTCCTTTGTCAATTCGTCCAGTAAAATTTCTATGACAATGTCCCAAAAAGTCGGACCTACTACGATCGATCCCTGAAAACATCCCTTTGTACTTTCTCTAAATACACAGAAGGTGCCAAAAATGTATACACACTTCAAGCAAAGCAAAAAATGTGTTAATATAACAAAATGAAATCTCACAAACAGAAAATGATGAGCACTAATCATCTTAGACTTTTACAGTTACAACAGTTGCTCAAAATACCCACCATCGGCATCGATACACTTCTGAGTACGTTGAACTACTGATTGAGTAATCTTTGCGAAAGTGTCCTCAGCGATTGCAGTACATGTCGCTTCAATTTCTTCCCGAAATGCTGCCAGTGTATCTGGTTTTCTACAGTATACAACACCCTTAAGAGTTCCCCATAGGTAAAGGTCCAAAGGAGTTAGATCCGGAGAACGCGTGGAAACCTCTTCATCCTATTGCCTTTCAACTTCAACAAAATTCTCGGTGTTGCAACACCACTTCAAAATTGCTTTCCGCTATTCAAACGATAATCTTGGCTCCATTTTGTTGTAGCTACGCTATTATAACATAATGTTTGTCACATCTGTTTACAGCACATCATACGATAATCTTGGCATATTTGTTCATTGTTGATTTACCTGTTACGTAGCAACGCTATCATAATGTATGTAGTCACGTCTGTTTACAGAACATCATACTACACATTACTGTTGTTTTTCGATCCAACTTTGAAATATATTAAATACATATTGAATGTGAAAGTGTGTATACATTTTTGGCACCCTCGGTATATATACTATGTCCAATACCTTTAATCTCTTCTGTTTTTATGTTTTTACAGTAATCTTTTAACATTACATATAAGCACTTAGGGAAACCTTTCTGCCATATTCGTTCAAACAAAGCAAGTCACCATAGATTGTTGCAGGCTCAAGAAATATCACTTGAAATGCCAATAACATATTTTGAATTTGTCAATTTTAACCCTATTTATTAGTTGACTAATTGCATCTTATGTTGATCTCCGTGCAGATGAACAGTTGGAAAATATGTTAAGCGAAATTAAAAGTCATATTAAGCTCTTTTAAATGCGTTGTAAAACATTTTAGGAAACCGTAAACCCCCAAATTAGCGCGAGATGTGTGAACTGTGTCAGTCATACAAAAATATATATTTAACATATCCCTGAAAGTGCATTTCTTGCACCCGCACCTGGATTTTTTCCCGAAAATCTGTTACCGACACAGAGATACATAAGAAATATCTATCATGGAATATCGCGGATAATGAACTCGATCCTGGTGGTCTAGTGTTGATTTTATTTATTTACTGACGCTCTTTAACATGTCTGGTCAACAAATTCATTTCTGGCCGTGAAATGGTCGATAAATTTTGCTCAGATACCTCTTCTTCCAGGCTTAAGCTTCTTTTACACGCCGTAAAAGACACGGGACTCATGGCTTTACTTCCTATCCAAAGGAAGCCATATTTCAGATTTTTATCCCGAAAAAATCTATCGGTCCTGGACGGGATTGAACCCGCGATCTTGGGTTTAGAAGACAAGTATGGTTACGGTGGTCTAGTGGTAGCCTTACTTGCCTCGTAGATCCAATGTCATTGGCTCGATCTCGGCCAGGGTCAATGATTTCTGTTTGTGTGTGTGTGTGTGTGTGTGCGCGCGCATAAAAATCTTACGTATGGCTTCCTTCGCAAGAACAGAAAAGCCGTTGCTGCAATGTCGTAGATTTACTTCAGGTATATGAATGTTAGTTATTTCTACACATTACATATTATAGTTACTGTTTTACGTATTTCCTTGCTCTTTGAGTGCTTGTTAATTCAGGATCATATACAACTAACACCCTGGTTGTTG
Organism: Metallyticus violacea; assembly: GCA_030762175.1. Lineage (NCBI taxonomy): Eukaryota > Metazoa > Arthropoda > Insecta > Mantodea > Metallyticidae > Metallyticus > Metallyticus violacea. The sequence goes on from CM060833.1 coordinate 19,180,990, forward strand.
TGTACATGGATCCTACATCGCTGTAACTCTATACATTATAAAGTGAACTTGACAAATACTTCCCTAAAGGTATCTTCCCCCATCATTACCTAATTACCATCTTCCTTTGCCTTGATCACTTTCCTCCATCATTTTTCTCTTATTTTCCCTACATAATTTCCAAGCCGATTAAAAAAGTCTTTTTACTACTCCCAAAAATCTTTTTAATGTCAGAATTTCTGTCTGCATTTTATCCCATTTCTTATTCTATATTTCCTCTCTCCATATTTCGGTTTCTGTACATTCCAGTATACCGTGCAACCAACTTCTCGTCTATCTTGCCACACAGTGGGCACAAATCTTTGTCAACTTTTAGCCCATCTACATTTATTGTTCTGTTCTTGCCCATGCCATACACTCTCCGCCTATTTTTGTCACAGACCTCAATATTTTTCCCTGCCCCACTTTTTCTTAAAACTTCAATAATATATCACTGTACTCTTATCTCTTAGGCTACCCAATACTTCTGTTTATATCATCGATCCTTGCTTTCACTTTGTTCCACTCGCCTTGACCATTTAGTGTCTGTAAACTAACTAGCTCCCCTAAATCAATTTCTCCTACATTTTTCTTTAATCTACCTGACCAATTCCCTACCCAATTACCATTTTGTTGTGCCCCCAAGCACTCTTTGAGAGTATTTCTTTCCTCCAATGACTGCATCCTCTGCCAATATTTCCTAATGCTATTACAAGACCTTTCGGCTCACCCTTCCTAATTCCATCAGGGATACTCCATTGGGTGCAGCTCTAGGTAATCCCAATAATTTTGAAGACTGCTCTTTGAATCTGATCTATGCCTTCCCTTTGTCTGTCCCCCATATTTCTATCCCATGTATCATTTTTGATTTCACTGTAGCCGAATATACTCTCTCTATTTTGGATTTTCTGATGTCAGGTCACCGCGATCTCCAGATCTGACTATTGCGACTAAGTTTTATGGGGAAACTTGAAAAGTAAAGTAAAGGCCATAGACCATCATGCAGTTAAAAGAAAACATAAATCGTGAAATTATTGACAATGATAACGTTTAATTGCAACGAGTTGTGATGCACTTCCAGAACCAGTTACGGGAATTGGTTGTCATGGAGCCAACTTAAAAAATGTAATTTTTTAAAAAAGAAGTTCAGATTAAAAAATTGCATAGTGCTACTTGTTCCTTGGCAGTTATTTTTATATAATTTTCTCACATGAAGGTACTAAAACCCTCATATCCCATTAGGTCACCCTATACATTTACTTGCTAATAAGCAACTGCAACTGATAATTATTGAAGTTTTCTGAATGTGAGCTGACTCTTCTTTTTTCTATATTTTGACTGTTGGTAACACTACTTTTAGATTGAGAATAACGTTTAATTTGTGACTTCAGTAAAATGTATTAAAGAGAAAGATTTGCGGACCACAGACTTATTTTGATTGGCCGCTGGTTGGGCGCTCATGTTCTAGAAGTAGCAGCACCACTGTATGTTCCTGTAGAATATCATTAATTTCCGTTCATTAGCTCGAAATGCACAAGGTAATATTGAGACGAGAGCAAGCGATACACCCTATGCCGGATAAGTATTTTATCTGTAAGACCCTAACTATGTCATAAAGGTATGTCTTCCTTCTTATAACCCACGGCCATTTTAGTGTTTGAAGAGCAGCAAGAAATTCTGTAATATCCTTGTTCTAAAAAAAAGCTATCTGCCGATTGAGAGCTCGAGTTTGCATCTTTTAAAGGTTTGCTTATCGCTAAACCTTTCACTCTCTTTGATATGGCGCTGGAGATGAAATACCGTCTTCACTGTTGTGTAACGACTAAAGCTCTGAGGGGAAAAACCCCGATATTTGCAATAAAATTATCCTTATCCCTCACAATAACAGCACTTTAAAAACCTTTTTAAACTAAAGTTTTAAGCTTCCAGTTTCTGCCGCTCCACCCGCTTTGTTTAAAGAAATAAACAGTGTTACCAAACTCGACATGCTATAAATCTATCGAGCTAAGTGAAGCCAATAAACACGGGGTTAAGTACCCCAATATACTTATTTATCTGCGGGATTCACGCTCCGGAATTTGAAGAGATAAAGCGATTAAAAGAAAAATAATGGAGACAGCGGGACACGCAAACAAACAAGTTACAAATGATCTGTCCAACTTTGCCCTCGGCTCATAACGTGGCCAGAGAGCACATTTCAAGTGCAAAACTCCTGACGGGTCATGAAATATATGCCGGGCTTAAAAATATATCCAAAAACATAGCGGAGGGATAACCAGAGTTTCGACGTTCTCTTTGATTTATGCATCTGATGCGATGAATAATTAGCGACGGGTTTATTGAACGTCAACCCACAAACGTAAACATAAAAATTGTGAGTCCGTTTGCACTGCTGGGCTGAATGGTGCTCCTTTCAAAGCGAGTTGTAACATTCCGGACAGCATTAAGTTTCATCTGCAGGTTTTACAGAGAAACTGGTAAACATCAAAGCATTAAATATATTTGAATATAGCCTGTAAACGACATCCGCAAGTAGAGGTAACTTTCTTTCATTACCATTACTTAGAATTGAAGTTTCAGCCTCTCAGCCATAACACTCGTCAGAAAATATTTTTATAATTTTTGGACCAATGTCTAGTAACAGTTCTACCATCTTTTCCAATTGCCCCTTACAACACAGAAAATTATGGAAAAGGTTCTTTTAGGCATTCTTGTTATTGATGTCGGTCCGGGTGGTGTAGTGGTTACTATACTTGCCTTATACACCCAAGATCGCGGGTTCAAACCCGGCCAGGATCGATGGATTTTGGGCGTAAAAATCGTAAGTATGGCTTCCTTCGGAAGGGAAGTAAAGCCGCGAGTCCCGTGTCGTACATTTACGGCACGATAAAGAACCTCAAGCCTGAAAGAGAGGCCTCTGAGCAAAAATTGTCGGCTATTTCAGCCCTGAATTGAGTGGGACGCTAATGACCTGATGCTAAACAGCGTCCTTAAATAAATCAAATCAAAATTGTTACTAATGCGTCCATTCTCGTGTATTCAGGATGTCCCTAAAGTCCGGTAACACTTTTCTTAGTTTATGACGCAAAAACTACAAATGAAACAGCTTTGGTAAATACGAGGAAGTCCATAAGTTTCCGGCCTAACCATTTTCTAGGTATGATAAAGGTAAATAGTCAGAAGTCTTGTCTGCAAAATGGACATAAACAGCATTCATCTCTTCTTCCTCACACTTAAATTTCCTTCCTCGAAGGTCCTTCTTGAGTTATGAGAAGAGGAAATTGTCACTGGGAGCTAGATCTGGGCTGTAGGGAGAATGGTCGATCGCCTTCTTCTTACCTTCCTTTCCAACAAGTTGTGTGCACAGGCGTTATGAAGAAGGTGCACCCACCACTCACCTTTCCTCGCCTTTTCTCTTTGATGGAAACACGTAGTCTGTGCAGTAGGCCAGCATAGTACTCCCCATTTACTGTGGTGTTCCTCTCCTTGAACTCAACGAAGAGTATTCCTTCACAGTCCCAACAGATTGTGGCCATGATCCCTTGGTTGACTGAATGACATTGGTCTTTAGAGGCGGTGCTTCGCCAGGTTCACGCCACTCCATTGATTCTCTTTTGGACAAGGTATCATAGCGGAGGGCCATAGTTTCATCTCCTGTAACAATGGTTTGCAGAACTTCTCTCTGCTTGCAGCGGCAGAGCTCCTAAAATATCTGACAGCATATGATTTGTTGCATCTTTTGGGCTGAGGAAAGAAGTCTAGGCATTCACATTGCTAACCGCATTCACATTTAAATGTTCATGAATAATCCGAAGGACGTTGTTTTAGAAAGACACAATTTTGCTGCTATTTCTGTAACTTTGAGCCGGCGTTTTCCATAATTTCTCCTTCCACAAGAGCAATGTTTTCAGGAATGAGCACCTACAAGGGCCGACCTGCACGATTATCTTCTTCAATGCTTAATGGACCAATTCAAAAAAGTTTGACCCATTCTTTTACGGTAGAATATGAGGGGGATGCTTCCCCATGTACACCGTCCAATCGCTGTGTAATTTCATTTTGAGCGTGTTTCTTTTGTAAAGAACTTAATAACAACTTGAAACTCCATTTTGAACATGTCACAATCTCTTAAACATAGCCTTCTTTATGCAACTATATCTGAACAAGTGAAAACAGCGGAGTGGAATTCCAGCTACAATTATTTATTTAACAGATAAGATATGACACTATATAAGGCAATAATCGTTATCGGCGAGGCCTGAAACTTGTGGTACTACCATCGTTGTCATGTCAAAGAGGAACTCAATGCTTTTGTTTTCAATGTTTGATTTTACAATCACTCTTTATGGGAACCAAGTGTAACTCGTCAGAAGTCTACACGGTAATCAAAATCTTGCCATACTCTTTGGAGCATATCCTCAGATACAGTGGTGCAACTTCCTCATTCCTACACTTGAGTTCTTCTAGCTTTGTGGTAAAGGGAATACGTACATAAAATCTTTGATGTGTTCCCATAGGAAGAAGTCATAGGGAATTAGATCCGGGGATGTGGAAGACCAGTTTTCGAAACAGTTATTATTATTTCCTGCTCGTCTGATTCAGTTGAGGTAGCTCGTAGTTCAGAAAATCACGAACTTCGTTATCGTAATGTGCTGGGGCCTCGTCCTGTAGAACAGAAAATTGTCCGGATATTCTTGCATTTGTGCGAACATCCATTGCTCTATCATGTCCAGGTACAGAGAGTTTCGGCGAAGAATGGTCCATAAAGTTTCCGCGATGACATTGCGCAGAAAATGTACACGCTCATATTCGATGAATTCATGAGGATTCTGGGTACCCCACATTAAACAGTTATGTCTGTTGACTTTGCCATTCATATGCATTGTCGCTTCGTCACTAACGATTATGCCATTCACGAAGTCGTTATCTTCTTTGCACTCGAATACAAGATTCATAGCTCTGTTTTTGTCATTTCATTTCAACTACTGCAAGAGCTTCATACACAGTGTCTTGCAAACTGTCGCACGTTATACTTGCAGCTCGCGGGATGCTCTACGAACTGACTTTTTTGGACTTCTTATGAATGCCTCTCTCACTGTCGAACGACCAATTCTTTCCTTAGGACACTAACAACCAGTACTCACAAATTTGTACTACTTGGTGCTTCTTTACCGTACCTGGTCCTGGATTTACCTTGCACATCTTTAGCACTCTTACATCTGTAGAATTCCGACACCTAAAGTGCGCTCTTCGCCAGAAGTTACCATCCTTACGAATGCGGGAACTAGGAGCATTGGTGGTCAAAGCCAAACAAGTTCCTCTCTAATATGACAATTATACGAAAGCTGTATCATTTGTAGTTTTTGTAATAAATTAAGAAAAGTGTTACCGGACTTTAGGAACATCTGTATATTAGGATGACCCTTATTTTTCAATATTCAGCTCCCACTCCTCTGTCTTGTTCCAAAACTATCTATGCAATTCAAACGGTATAGGTTGGGCACCTTAAATGCTTTGAAGTAAGCACATAAGCATACGGAACGATTAAACGATTGTTTGCGTACAAAAGCGGCATATTCTTCCCTATCTCGACCATTTTTTTTCCCCCTTAGAGAAATTTATAAGGACATTCAGGCAACCACAGCAATTCTTATAAAAATTATGAATAAAATTTCCCAAAACTTTAATCGAAAAATTCCTGAAATAACATGGAAATTTACGAAATAATCGGCTATTTAATAACGCCTTCAACTTCTATAAGAGAAACACTTTTTTATAAAACAATAATTTCTATAGAATCAAAACATTAACGAATATTGAACATTATTTTTTAACTAAGAGGGGATTTAGTAGCAGTTGGGTATTTCTTGCTGTCTCTGGTACGATCTGCAAAATAATCAGTTTCCCAATTTCATTTTTTGTGAGAAGTTATATTCCTGAATGAGTTTGACTCTATTTTTTGCAACGTCATTCATAACAATTTCTCAAAATTTTGTAACCTGGATCATTATTCCAAGTTGAAGGGTCTTTGTCAAGGAAATCAGTGCTGATAGAAAATCTCTTGAATATTTTATTTATACCAGGAGTTACAAAAGACGAAATTTCTTTTTGTTTATAAAGGAAGAAAAAAATGTTGTTCTCCAGATGATTTTTTCTTCTCCCACAACTTTGAGTGCTTCCAGTACTTGAACCATAATTACCTTAACCGCTGTTGAAACTCAAATTAAGATAGAGCCACATTTTGGGGAACTAAGTATCAGAGATTGTTGGAAAATAAATTGTAGCAGCATTACTGATTTCAGGATCAATATCCTGATAATTTATGACTAGAACTGCAGGCAAGGGAAAAGAAAAAAGATATATTTTTGTGGTAATTATGCACTATCTGTTTGACATGTCTAATGCAAATGCTTCCAGACAAATGGAGGAATTTTCACTACCATCACTACTTTGGCTGTTAGACGTTGAATCATCAGTTTTTGATGTAGGAAGCTGATGAGTAGCAAAAAGTCCCATTTCTTCATAAGTCCTCCCCCCCCCCCCCCCCCCCCGACAGTTTCCACTGCTTCCTTCTTCCAACCATGCAACCTGGTTCTTTTTTGGCGCTAAAGCATTAAAGCATTATTATCATCTTCAGGTTTAATCTGTTCGAAAATATCTGAATGAGATATGACAAAGAGATCGTCCATTATTGCCACAAATTGTTCTCTCGCTCTCTCTCTCTCTCTTACCTGTAGTTCTAGTCACATTTTCTATAAACCTTTCCATTCATCATAGAGTTTGAATAACTTATCAACTCAGTGGTCAGTTTTTCTAGTAGCAATTCGTGTTTTTTGCCAAACAATGGAAACTTTTTGAATCACCAATACTGCACTTTCTTTTGTTGTAAGATTTACAATTCTTACAGTGTAGGGGGAAAAAAGCTTAAAACTTGCGGGTTCGGAAGTAGTTTAGACTCCGAAGATGTACCCAACAGAGAGACATGAACTTGTTTTCTTAACTTGTGTGACAAACTACCTGAAGAAGTTGATGCCATTTTACAAGTCTAGGAAAAACACGTCTTGAAAGACAGTTTAGACCAGCACGGGCAGTATTACAAACAGTGGTACTGAAACAATAACGGAAAAAGCATTTATTAAAGAAATCATCTTTGGTTTTTACAAAATAAGACAATGAAGCACATAAATTAATTATAATAGTATATGTTTATTCAATAATATTAGAACAAAAATTTCTGGGCTAAATTTTTAAACCTTCATGATCGATAAGGGTCACCTCTCACTTGTTCGATTGAGCTGAAAATTTGCGCAGAGTTTTAAGAAGATAAGAGGATGAGAGCAACGCAATTTTAACCTATAGCTAAGGGTCCCCTAATATACGAGGATGGATCGGAAAGTAACACATAATAAATAATTTTCTTTTCAAAAAGTTTAATAGGTACCATTACATACAACTATACAAATGAACCGACATCTTTTGTCTATTTTTCTACACTATCGCCAACTTTCTCAACACATTTTTCCCATCGTGATACCAGTTTCATAATACCCTGCTCATAGAAGTTCGTTCGGTTGTAGTATATCTGCGGATTGTTTTCACTCCTGCATGTGACGCAAAGCGTTGACCGACCAGAATTTCTTCATAGGAACAAACAAATGAAAGTCCAATGGTGCCAGGCTTGGACTGTACGGTGGATGCTGCAGCACCTCCCAACCTAATTTGCTGATTTTCTCTCTAACAGCAGCAGCAATATGGGGGCAAGCATTGTCATGAAGTAGTTTGACATCGTCAGCATTAATGTTACGGCGTATGACGCAACTTTACCAACGTTTTAATGTAGACTGCAGCATTCACATTGGTCCGTGTTTAGCAAATTCCGCCGATAAAACACATGTTCATATCCCTGAATCCTAACACAAGCACTTTATGAGCAGCTGTTACCGGCCGTCCGGAACGTGGTGAATCACACAGGTTATCGCGGCCTTCTTTTGAAGAATGCACAGCACCTGGAGACATTGCTACGACCCATACAGTCGTCCCCACACGCATGGCTCTGTGAATTTCACTCGGATTATGCCCTTTAGCCCACAAAAATCGCACTACACCTCTTTGCTCTTCACAAGTGGACGACAGTAACATGCGCGCCATCTTTGTTGCATAGTTCACGCTTCCCTCGCTAGATGTACACATCAGAACAAAAATAGCATCTGTAGTGAAAGCTTCAAACTATGTTTGGTGAAATTTCAGCATCCGCCGCAATACCAACGCAAAAAAAAAAATAAATAAACATATTAAGCGTTACTTTCCGAACCACTTTCGTATATAGAGCGTACACAAAAATGAGTTCTAATAACAGCATTGTAGGATTGATTGATTAATTGATTATGCTTCAGTAAGCTCTGGAATTTTTCCTCCGCACTTAGAAATTGTAATAGAGAAGTTTTTTAGTTTTTCCATAGCTTCACACTTTATTAAAATTTGTTTTGCAGGTGTTTCCGTAATGGCCAATGACAAATTATTATTCCAGTGAATTTACTGGTTTGTTTCTTATTCCTACTCAATAGGACTTAAGCTGTTGTGCTATCGGATATTTTAATAACAGTTCTATCCAATTCTGAATCGCAATTTTTTTTCCATCTTATATATTTCTCAGTCCTTTGATACTGCTATTCTAGCACTTTTCTTGTTAATACTACAGAAAGGTTCTGTTTCTACGAAGTCGTTCTAAGTTTCAACATTTGCTGATCTTATCTGCAGCTTCATTGGCTTATGTTCCATGATGTACAGACGTCCAACTAGATTTCCTCCAGAATCGTCCTCCCCGACTGAGATTTTTTCCAGGTTTTCCTCAGTCCTCATAAATGGCAAATGCCGGTGATGTACCCTAAACGTAGGCCTGGAACGCTTCTTTCCTTAAAAAAAATTCTTCCCAAATTTGTCATTTCATTTATCATAAGTATGATGCCCCAGTAGTTAACACTGTTCAGGAAAAAAATGTATTGTTTCTTTGTGGGAAGATTGATAATTAGAGACATTCTCATACAAATCTACAGTTGACCTGATGATATTCAAGTTTAAATGAGAATACGTTGATTAACATAACTTCTCGCAGATGTTAAGACAGGTCAGAAGAGATTATCCTTTGGTACTGTATGTAAATGTTTTCCCACCCAGTCAGTTTTCTAATTCTGATTCTAAATCGTTGTGTAAAATTGTGTTTCGTAGACATGTAATCATGTGAAATGTCAAACACTGCGGTTCTTATTGAAGAGAGTACAGTGTTATGTTGACGCTCTCTCCAATTGCCCACAGTATCAATTCTGTGAGCAGTACAGGATAGCGGACATGCATATTTCCCACGGGAAGCGTATTGTACATTTCATGCACCAAGCAGTGAGTCTGGATTTCTCAGTTTCCAAGAACATCGGCAAATCCGTGGCGGACTCGCATGATGAGATAAATACACACATGTGTAATAGTTCTAGGTAATGCAAGCTATCACTCCCACCTAAGAGTTAGAAAAACAATAGGTCTACCATAAAGCACGACATGATGCGTTCCGTGCAAGATTATAACTTGAACAGTCCGATTCCACTTCCAGTTAAGGGGGGCTTTTTGAAGCCATCAAGGCACCAAACCTACCAAAATAGTTTTTCAATGATGAAATTGCAACGTCTCATGGCCATATCACTATAACTAAAATCCAATTTTGTTTTGTCAGCCTTAAAAAATCAGCGACGAAAATAATGTGAACTCCTGTGGGGAATGATATAAATGGCAATTTGTGGAGTAAATGTCTGGAAAATAGAGTTCGTATAGATAGATAATTGAAACACCGCCACTGAAATATAAGTGTAATGCATATGTTATTAGCCCAACCATCCAATTTTGTGCATTTTAATTAGTAATGTAGATATTATATACCGAGGGTGCCAAAAAATGTATACACACTTTCACAGCACATATCTATTTAACATATTTCAAAGTTGAACCGAAAAACATGAGTAATGTGTAGTTATGATGTTCCGTAAACAGATGTGACTCACCTACGTTATGATACCGCTGTTACGTGACAGATAAATCAACAATGAACAAATGAAGTCACGATTGTCGCATGATGTTTTGTAAACAAATGTGACTCATATACATTATAGCGTTGCTACAACAAAATGGAGCCAAGATTATCGTTTGAACAGCGGAAAGCAATTTTGAAGTGGCATTGGAAAACCGAGAACGTTGTTGAAATTCAAAGGCAATGGAGACGTGTGTACAGAGCAGAACCGCCAACGCGAGTAACAATTGCACGCATTCGAGACAAATTTCAGACTCATGGTACTGTATGGGATGTTCACAATGGCAGATCTGGAGATTTCGCACAGCAACAAGCCCCGCGTCCTCGGCTATGGTTTTGCAACGTTTTGAGCACTCATCGTAGAAATGTACAAAGCAATGTGCACGTGAGACTGGGATTAGCAAAACCAGCGTACGTCGTATTATTAAAACAGCAAAGTTGAACGTTTTCATCCCAAGACTTATGCAAGCATTAAATGAATGAAGATGATCCTGAAACGGCATGTGCTGCAATCGCTGAGGACACTTTGGCAAACGTTGTTCAATCAGTAGTTCAACGTACTCAGAAGTGTATTGACGCCGATAGGGCATTTTGAGCAACTGTTGTAACCAAAAATCTAAGATGAATAGTGATCATTATTTTCTGTTTGTGTGAACTCAGTTTTGTTCACATTTTTTTCCCTTGCTTGAAGCGTGTATATATTTTGGCACGCTAAGAATGTGTGTGTATGTATGTATATCTATGTGTATATATATTGTGCGTGTATCATGAGGTATAGCTTTAATATGTTAATTGTTTATCATCAAAAGAGAAAGTTTCCTGGCGTAATTGTCTACGGTAACCCAGCCAGAAACGCAGATATAAACGGATAAGGGTTATACCACTTCTTAAAAGACCTAACGTTGGCGAGGGTCGAATACGTTAGGAGATTGAACTCGTCAGCCATTTGTATATAAATGTTTTAAACTTTCAAATAGTAGCGGGTGGCCTGCGAATTTGAACCAGCCAATCGTATATGTATATTTTGAATTTTTTAAGCAAGGCACGAAACTCGCGCGCGATTGTGAACCGCTTTGGCTCGATGAAGCCAGCGTTAGTTAATTCGAACCGAACAGATAAGGCGGCATTTGCTCAGCTGGGGCTTGAGTTCAGATAAGTAGATACCAGTTAGTCAGACGACCAGACACCCAGTTGTAAGATTTACACGCCGAGACACTAATCTGGAAGCCCTGCATTCTGCAGGAACACCTTGCTCACTTATACTTGTATTGGCGCTGGTACTTTTAAGTTCTCCAGGCGGAGACACCCGATTTTATGTTTTATGCAACGCGAGACTCAAAAGTTCTATTTCGGGCGAAGTTCTCAAATTCAGCTCGTCTCCTTGAGGGTTGCGGCAACTAAATTTATATTCGACATAGCTAAGTTCCAACGTACGCAAAATACCAGAGGACTTGAAAGATTTGCGAATAATAAATTACCGTATACCTTATGTCGCATCGCTTGATTATTAATACCCTCTTCCAGTTCTGTTGAGCACGAATCACAAAATAGAATAACAAAGCCCTGATATATTGCTCTCATAAGGGTGGACAACACCACCAAAGCGACCAATAATCAATTAACGATACACCGCTACAAAATATGCGTGTAATTCGCTTCATAACTGGCGACCAACCTGTTCCCACCGAATAAACCGCTTCAGAATACATACTCGTACATACATTATTTTTGGTTCATTATCAGTTCATATTCTCTAAAACCTGTAGACGTTCCTTGCTGGTATGGTGATATTGTAGCGAACTTCTGAGGCCGGGACGCCCATACAGCGCGTAGTTCAGAATCTTAAGAATGAATAGCCAGTTCATAATATATGCGGGAGAAAGTGACACTTACGATGAAAATTAAAGTACGTAAAATAGTGACTTAATTTCATAATGCATGCTTTCGTGATCGAAATTTGATAGGAACAGAAATAATACCAAGGGGGTGATAATTACACTAGATGAACAATTAGTAAACAGAAATATAAGATTAATATTTAGCCTTTTCAGTCCCTATACAGGGTGGACAAAAATTATGTACAAATTTCAGAAGGTGATTCCTGACAGGATAAAAAGTCCAATGAACATATGTCCGGAAATGCATATTTTCTAAAGTAGATGGCACTGATGAACGGCATCACTCATGCATATGCGTTCTGGAGCGTAAAGATCCTAAGTATTGCTTCCTTCCAAAGGAAAGGAAACCCGTAGACATGTAAAATAAAACTAAAGCCTGAACGAAGAGGCTTCCGAGCAAAATTTATAGGGTTAGGCATGTAAAATAAAACTAAAGTCTGAACGAAGAGGCTTCCGAGCAAAATTTATAGGGTTTCATGCCCTGAATCGAATGGGACACTGATGACCTGAGATGTTAAATGCGTCAGTAAATAAAACAAATCAACTACATCCATACATATGAAGATCGCCTGTTATCTGAAACCGTGGCAACAGCGCTTGTATATAGAAGGACTTGGTCGGGACTAGATAGCACTAGCTTTGATATGGTGCATATTAACGTTAAAACTTGAAAATACTGTTATTGAAAATACTTTATTCTCGACTGTATAGATGCGAACAATAAATTACGAAAAAGCAAAGTAAGATATAAATTTTAAATGTATATTTATTGACTTAACGTAAATTAAAATAAGGTTGACGGCCACTCTTTATTTCCGAGGAAGCTTGAAAATATGTCGCATACAAAATCCAATAACTGCACATTTTTTTTTCTCGGGATGATTATATGATTGTTTCTTCTTTTTTTGATTGATTTATTTATGGACACTCTTTAACATCAGCGTCCCATTCGACCCAGGGCGTGAAACGATCGACAAATTTTGCTCAGAGGCCTCTCTTTCAGGCTTGGGGTTCTTTTTCGTGCTGTAAATGTACGACGCGGGACCCACGGCTTTATATCCCTTCCGAAGGAAGCCATACTTAGAATTTTTACGCCCGAAAAAATCCATCGGTACTGGTCGGGTTTGAACCCGCGATCTTGGGTTTAAGAGGCAAGTATGGTTACCACTACACTACCAGAACGGATTATGATCGCTTCTGAAATGGCTCAAATAGTCAAATTTGACACAGATGCTCAGCTAACGTTAAAGCAACTATTGTTTTCTGGCCGGCATACATAAAGAATGCAATATATTATCATTGCGTTAGGTAGTTGTCTTATTAAGCAAGAATAAGGCAATGAAAATTGTTCCCAAGCTTACGTTTGGAAACTAAGACAGGTATGCATAAATTTTGTAATGTCTAACGCTTTGGAAAGATAGTTTCGACATACAGATGTAGCTGTAGAAGAGAAGTCTTGCTTTTTTAAATGCGATCAATAACGCACATAGTAGTTGGTCATAGGCCCGGTTGTATAAAACTCTAGATATCTACATCATAAAAATCTGTCCCATAAATGATATTGAACAGATGGCTTATATCCGTTTCCTAGTAAGAATATAAGCTTTCGATAGCTACCTGTTTGATAGTGGTGCTTAGAACTGTACAACAGATAGTGCGTTTTTATCATGTAGTTGCTGTGGCTGTCGCCAGTAGCGTTCTACTATATTGAGTATTGCTGTGAAACAGTAGAACATCAAAGTGTGACTACAAAGGCCCAGCTCCGCAAATGTTAGAATGTAATATCTCAGTAAAATGTTTCAGTGACGTTGTAAAAGGTCGTGATGAAGGAACAGTTGTTTGCCACCTTGAATTTAGTTATTGAATTGGGCTATTTCCACTCCTTAGCAATAAACTCCTATGTTTTAACCTACAGCACACACTATTACCATTATTAATTCTTCTGTCTTTTTTCTCACAGAAATAATGGTCATTGAAATACTTTATTACGCATTTGTCAGTATTCAAGCGTAATATTGGTATACTTTCGTGCACATGACTATGTCGTACCATCAATTCAATTGAGATTTTTTTGGTAGTGTTTAACGCCCATTTTAGCTACTCAGGCATCACAGACGGGGAGCACTGTTGGTAAACAAGATAAAATAAATTGGGAAAAGTTTTTTATAAAGGAAGGCGGCGTTCTAGGACTGAGGAAAACCTGGAAAAAACTTCAGTCAGGGAGGACGTCCTGGTTGAAATCGAACCCCGGACCTCCCGCTAACGAGTCCGCGCCTTAACAATCTAGGCCACACTTGGCGGCCAGTCGAGAGAAGGCAGAAGAATCCAGCTTCTCCATCGCGCTCTAACAAATTTTATTTTACTATCCATTAATTTATATATAATTATTAATGTTGCCTTTTTAAAAATCACATTTTCATTTCAAGCATAAATTTTGAAAAGAGTGTCATTAGAGAATGATGCGAGTAAAGAAATTAAGATCGTGTAATTTATCCAGAACCTTAAAAAATAATACACTAAATGCATTTGGTACTAAAGATTAATATCAGCTCTGGGTCATATTTTAATAGTAATACCTACTTGAATGGCGAGGTTGTTAAGACACGTATTCATGAGCAGGAGTTTTAGGGTTCGATTCCTACCAGGACCGTCCTCCCTGGCAGGATTTTTCAAGGTTTTCCTCACTCATAAATGGCAAATTCCGTGAAAGTACCCTAAACATAGACCTGGAACGCTTCCTTCCTTTTAAAACAATCCTTTACAATTTATAATTTTTCTCATATATCATCAATGCCTACCATCTGTGATGCCTCAGTATTTTTTTTTTTTATGGACGCTCTTTAACAGCCCAGGTCATCAGCGTCCCATTCAACTCAGGGCGTGAAACGGCCGACAAATTTTGCTCAGAGACCTCTCTTTCAGGCTTGAGGTTCTTTTTCGTGCCGCAAATGTACGACACGGGACCCACAGCTTTACTTCCCTTCCGAAGGAAGCCATACTTAGGATTTTTACGCCCGAAAAAAATCCATCGGTCCTGACCGGGTTCGAACCCGCGATCTTGGGTTTAGGAGGCAAGTATGGTAACCACTATACCACCAGGACCGACATCCTCAGTAGTAAAAACGGGCCCTAAACACTATTAAAATTCAATTAATTGCGCTAACTCGATGGCAAAATGAACGCTAAACGTGTTAAGAAAGTTGATGAAATTAAATCTATCAATCGAAGTGTCTGAATAATATAATTGAAAATAAGAACTGACTGCGCTAACATATGCTAAGCTGAAGATTTAAAGCTGGCAATTAATTCTTTTCCGGTTTATTCCTAGATATTAAGTGCGCTGAGGTAAACGTCAATAGCATTGCTCCCCAAGTAGAGTTATTCTAGTTTTCTTTGATAAAAATTCACATACTTCCTCCATCTTACACATCAGACATCTGAGAGAGATAACTTTCGATTTTTCGTCAGATAAACTGTCGAAAAATATTTTGTTTCATATTCTCTATGAAGCACTTATCGAACATATCGGAAATATTTATCTCTACGATAGCCTATCCAACATATATCTAACTTTTCAGAAATCGAGCCATAGTCCATAGCAGGGAGTGAGTTGCAGTCAAGACCTTGAGAGAGAGGTAACAGAACAGACCGACCTGCTTAGTGAGGAACCTTTAAGACTGGCGGTGGCAGAGTACATAAAGAAAGCAAGTCTTGATTCTAGAACAAAGAAGGCATATAAATGTCTTTCTTGGTTAATAAATAGGGCTAGTTTTGTAGCCTTTTGAGTAATGTGTGTTACAATATCGTGTTCTTCATAACCCTTGAATACGTTAACAATTTAAACTAGCCCATGACAGAGCACACATAAAGTCATAGTTCCCTGGTAGCAGCAGTTCTGTGTAGGCTGGGGCTCGCCTGCCCAGATTTTCACGGACCATCATAGAAAACAAAATATTGATGCCTTTCGTAACAGTTTACTTTACTCTTATGAAAAGTATTTTATGCGTTCATTTATATAAAAATAGTATAAAAGAGTTTTTAAAACGTAGAATCAGAATGCATCGTACTCCTATTAAGTTCATTGTGTCAGTGAAACGCACATCATTCCTCTCGTTCACGAACTAAAATTAATGAGTAATGCATTGCTATCACATATTGTTAATTATGATTTATTTTCTTGTTTTATGTAATTTATATACACTTAATATTTTAATTGTTAGTATTGTTTAAGGATGTATTATAATAAAAAGGAGAATCTAGAAAAAGAGTACATATTTTGCTTGTTTTTATTTCAAAATGTATAAACCAGTGATGAACAAGTGAAAGTATATAAGATACAAATATAG
Organism: Metallyticus violacea; assembly: GCA_030762175.1. Lineage (NCBI taxonomy): Eukaryota > Metazoa > Arthropoda > Insecta > Mantodea > Metallyticidae > Metallyticus > Metallyticus violacea. The sequence goes on from CM060833.1 coordinate 19,197,324, forward strand.
GATTTTAAACTTTTGAGTTAATCTTAGCGACAGCCAGAGATCTTAAAGGGGGTTCGTGGTTAAGGAAAGGTTGAAAAAAAGTTCATAGGTAATTTATTATAGCCATTTCTAATTCATAAATTTATGAATGCATTATCAATTTCACTTGAATTGAGCTTATAGCTTATTTTATATTCATCCATATCATGTATTTGAAAAGGGTGTCATTCAACGAAGATATTTTTACACTAACCAATCAGATTAACAAAGCTCCCCTTAGAACACAAAAAATAACGGAAAACATAAATCTACATTTACGTTCGACAACAAAGTTAGTCTAAAAATATCGGAAAACCACCATCGTTCATTTGGAATTATCGGCTACCAAAAGGTCACCGGCCTACAGAAAACTGATTATACTCAACTTCTATCTCACCCCCCCACCCACATACCGTCAAAACAAAAGCCCTCGTGATGGACGTGGAATCCACTGCTAACATACATATCATAGAAGCCTCTACACAAACCCAAGAGAATAAAAAAAATCCAATCCAAAAATGTCAGCTCTAAACTCGTAGAGAAAGCTCATACATTGATGAAGAGTGGAACATTTCGTATTTCATTTGTTGTTTTACCCTCTAATTTGCCTTTCTCGTTCAAATAAATCAGAGTTTCATGTTTTTAAGTAACACTGCTGTATAATCCTTAAATCATACCTAACGACTGAAACAAACCAGCAACCCCCCTCCCCCCCCAAAAAAAAGGATGCCGGCACACGCTGTTAATTTTTTTCCTGCGTAGTCATGGGGGACAAGATTCTAGTTCCAGTGACGCACCCATATCACTGACGTGTTTTTCGAGATGGCGGGAGGCGTAGATTTGATCCCGGTAACCGCATGACATTGCTGTGGTTACCAGCCCGACAAATGCTCACAATTTATTGCTTTAAACGACCACTGAGCTACATGCACCTGCAGAAAAGATCAATAACAGTGCCAAGTTTGGTTTAGAAAACTTTCTGGTAAATTTAATATGGGATGTTGTCACATGCTGAAGCCAAGAACATTATAAATTTGGAAAATTTGTAAATTCTAGCATTTCTATGGATGAAACATTTATTACCGCATGGATATTATTAAAAAACAGCACAAATAAGGCTTATCTGACAACATAACCACCAAAAACTTATTGTTTTTCACCTAACAAATGAACAGCTTAGATTGGACAGATAGACCTCAAATAAATTTGGTAGAATTAGCAATTAGTGCAGACTTAATTTAATTTTAATAATGAATCGTCTATAAAGTGCATTTTGGTAGCGGCCGATTTCAATGCAACTTGATCTGTCACCACTGGCACGGCTGGGCGCTTCCAGGTGACAAGAACTTCCTCACCTGGAGCTATAATATGGGCCGACCACCTATAAAAATTTAACAGCACGACAAAATGAATACAGTGAGGTTATTTGAATTTCTAGCCAGAAGAGCTTGTCTGCGAACTGGGATAAACCAGGCATCAAAGCCGTATATGTATGTGCAGATACCAGCTTGTAGTTTGAGGGGGATTTATTTAAAGTCAATGATTATTATATTTGCCAAACTATTTATCTTTCGCATTATTAGTTACCTGCAATTGTAGGTTTTGTATAAAAAAGTTTTTAATGTTCTTATATGTTTAAACAATGTTATTAACAATGTATGGAATATCAAAAGAGAGTCTATTCCTCGTTGAGTCTCATAAAAGATGCAGCCATAAATTCGATGGCAATAGTGTTCTAATTCCGCATTTCTGTGAATATGTATATAAAGTCTCATTTAGCGAGCGGCATCTAAAATAGTTTCCTTATCGCGCCATAGTTGCTGTTTAAGTACTTGCAATTGAAACCGTTTCGCTCTGTATCCACTTAAGTGTTTATGAAGGTCTTCCTAGGGGGGAAACATTTTTAGCAACAGCATTTGCGTCATAAAATTCAATGAACTGGAGGCCTGGGGTCTGATTCCCACTAGGTTCGCCCTTCCTGACAGACTTTATCCAGATTTGCCTTAGTCTTCATAAATGAAAATGCTGGGAAGGTACCCTAAACTTAGGGCTGGAAGGCTCCATTCCTTAAAAATGTTTTCTCAATTTAGTCTCATATATTACCAGTGTCAACAGCAAAAGCAGGCTTAAACACTACTTAAAAAAGGCACGAATAAGAGAGTCTGTCCTAGTAGTATAGTGGTAACCATACTTGCCATCTAAACCCAAGATCGTGGGTTCAAACCCGGCCAGGATCGATGTATTTTTTCGGGCGTAAAAATCCTAAGTATGGCTTCCTTCGGAAGGGAAGTAAAGCCGTGGGTCCCGTGTCGTACATTTACGGCACGATAAAGAACCTCAAGCCTGAAAGAAGAGGCCTCTGAGCAAAATTTGGTGGCCGTTTCACGCCCTGAATAGAATGGGACGCTGAAGACCTGGGGTGTTAAAGAGCGTCCATAAATAAACCAAATCAATCAAACGAATAAGAGAATAATTTAAAAATACGACAATACTTACAGAAAGGGCAGAAATAAGCAGCAAAGTACAAAAAGGCAAATAAATAAATAAAGTTCCCAATATTTGATTGTTTAAAATAATATTGCTGTGCATTTAATTCTTTTTTTTTTTTCCCTTGTGATCAACAATAAATAAATTCTTCCTTACTTCGGCCTCTAGTCATAAGGAACAAATGTCATTTGAAATTTCAAAATGGGAGGTGGCTAAATGTAAGGGAGTGAGGGCTAAAATATAACTGGCCTTGGTTTTAAACTTTTGCATCTTTATTCAAATTTATTTTTTAATTAAATTTATTTTAAATAATGGATTACTCAAATTGGGGAAATTTAAATAAGAACACTCGGTAATGATTATATATAGTATCTCGTGGAACGTAATCATTTTCAATGATGTATTCTAAAGCTGTCATTTATATTGTAAACAGTCATTAGTATTTATGTTATCATTGTCATTTTCAAAGGTTTAACTTGTTCAAGCAACTTCAGAGCTACGTTTAATATCTTACAAAAGTAAATGCAACTCTCTCAAGCAGCCATTTACATTTTAATGCAAGGAGAGATTAAAATAAAGGGTTTGTGAAAATATACAGCAATTTGCTGGGAAATATTATATCAAAAGCACCAAAAAAATATATCTTTCCTTCCCCGATTTCCATATTAACGATGCCTCAAGGCGTCCTTACGTCTCTCCATGTCCATACAGTGTAAAGAAGGCTTCATACCCGAGAGAGCTATTTCGGTTGCCTAGCCAACGGAAATCAAAGTTATGACCTTTGCAAATGCAAGCAGCAAATCACTGCCCATGGTCCTCGTCATAAAATACATGATGTAGCGTATGAATAATTTCCACAGCGTCACGAGATCCTTGTATTTCCAGCATTTGCATTTTTTGAGGTGGGGAGAACCACAAATATTCCTACCCTCCCCGCACGGTGTTCTGGGGCGAGGGAATGAGTAGAAAGAAAAACGGATGTGGTCAAACAGCACCGCCGTACAGTATTTATACTGAGTCGTACATTCCTTGTACAGTATTAAAACTGCCGCCCGGATACTGTGGCTGACAGTCGACAACATACCTTCCGCGATGGCGCACCAAAAAAAACTTAACATCACCGTGCATGCAGACTCATAAAAATAACGACAGGAATGCATGAGGAAAGAAACCGTGCTGATGACGAAAAAACCAAGGGAAAAAACCCTTTTTTTTCTGTAACGAAAGCAGTAAGATTTGGGACCAAAATGTTATATTAAAATGCTCTAATTGATTTTAGTTTCTGTATTTATTATTAACTTTACCAGAACTGATTTGGAAGACTCTACGGGTACTTTTAGTGGCGCAGAACAAAATCGTCGAGCTCCTCAGTTTATAAGGGTCTAGGAATCCGTGATTTAAATCACTGGTAATAATATAATAGCCAAATTCAATACTCATAGGAAAAAAGCACAGTAACAGCAACTGGTGAATATTCTTTAAAATTAATTTAAAGACGCATAATCTTCTCGCTTTTAATGCTGCAAACTTTGTCACTAAGAGGGCTGGAAAGAAAACCCTGTCCACATGTTAATAAACAATGAGGGCGTTATTATTCTCAACATGTCTAGAAGAATAACAAAGCTAATCAACACACTCAGCGTCACTACTGCACGAACAAATGCAAAGCTGTCTAGCAAACGTGTAAATATGAACCACCCTAAAGTACTGCTTTCTATATGTGAGCAATGTAAATAGATTAAAGCTGAGGTAGTACATGTCAGAAACGTAAGGCAGCCTGTGGCAATGAAATTTTGCCATATCGAACGGTAGTCCTTGGGGTGCCGAACTTTCGATAATAGAGTGAAAGATGCATCACGTTTAGCTCGTCATGTCCTTGAAGAGCATTACGTTCATCTGATTCCAACACTACTGGAGGTGGGTCACTGATGAACAGTGAGAGAGTTAGCCGCAGAAGTCAGAACAAGTCACACTACAGTGTTGCAGTAGGGTTCTCCTTTCCGACATAAACAAAAACGGATAGCTACAAATATTCAGTGTCTTCCAGAAGTATGACAGCAGGTGATAAAGGTAGAGGAATGTAAAAGTTTCCAGGTTCTAGAAAAATAAAGAGTCTCACAAAAGTAACACAGGATTTAAATTGCGCGCCATTTTTTCCGTTAGGTTGGCAATGCTGTCTGAAGCGCAGCTCTGAAGAAATACACGGTGCGAGCGCATAACTTTCGTGAATACATGTTACAAATACGGAGAGCGTTGTGCTGAAATCCTGAGCAAAACACGCCAAACAGAATGACTGTAAAAAGACGGTTCAAAAGTTTGAACACAAGATTCGTTGATGATCAGCAAAAGGAGTGGACGTCCTGTATCGTACAATCGGCCGCTGTGAGCGCTAATGTCGCTGAGTGTTCGAGAACGTCAATTCGCCTCAGGTCTCTTGATTTAGACATTTCGAGAAGTACCATGCAGCGGATTATGGTGAAAGATCTGCGTATGCCCCCATGCAACATTCAAATGACTCAACACCTTAAACCGAACGACCACGTGAAGTTAAGGGGCATTCGTTAATTGGGTCCTAAAGTGTCTGCAAATGTGGATGGTGATTTTGCTAAGAAACGTATCTTCAGTGACGAGGCGCGTTTTACCTGGATGGATATGTAAACAAACAAAACGTTCGCATTTGGGGCACGGAAAACCCCCGTGTTATTGAAGGAAAGTCATTTGACTCCCGAGTGGCTGTATGGTGTGCACTTTCGTGTGATGGAATTAGGGGGCCGTACTTCTCTGAAAACGAGTCCGGGAGTGCAGCAACTGTCAATGGTGTACATTATCGCGAGATAACAGCATTCTCTGGCATCAATTGGAAACCATGCACTTTGCCTTTGATGTTATGAGATGTTGTTCCAGCAGGCGCCACGTGTCACACGCCGCGCGAGGACATTGAGTTGTTAAAGGATGGCTGATTTTGCGCAACAGTGATCACCAAGATCATAACACCGTGTGACTTTTATCTTTGGGGATTTGTGAAGTCCAAGGTTTGCAAACGCATACCAAACATTCTTGAACTTAAAGAAGAAATCCGACGCGCTATCGCAACTGTTGAATCATAAATCTGGGGTTGCAAAGTTTGTCAAAAGAGTGCACAGTTTCATATGAGAGGTGGAGGATATTTGCCGGATATTATTTTCCATATTTAATCGGAGTATTTATTTTTTCAAAGTATGCACAAATTTGGCAATTCATGGAAGGGTTTGCCAGCATGGATGGCCGAGGTCGTTAAGGGCGGACTCGTGAGCGGGAGGTCTGGGGTTCGAATCCCATCACCGTCCTCCCTGACAGGTTTTTTCTAGGCTTTCCTCAGTCCTCGAAAATGGCAAATGCTGGGGAGGCACCCTAAACCTAGGTCTGGAACATTTCCTTCCTTTAAAAAGCCTTTCCCAATTTATCATTTCATCCCATGTATCATCAGTGTCCATCGTTTGTAATACCTCAGCAGCAAAAATGGGGCTTAAACACCATTAAAGAAAATGGGGAAGGGTACAAGGGAAAAACAATCAACTTCCACTTTTTACTTTTTTTACAGGAATGTAATTGAAGTTTAAAAACGCTACAAAATTAAGAACATTAGATATATAGAAATGGAATTTCTAGAATAATTCTTAAGAAGTTTTCTAACAGATTTTTTCTTTTGAAATTAGTGTCATGCGTTATTTGGTCATGATAATTAACAATAAAAAGTCAATGCAGGCATACTTGTAAATAAATACAATCAAGTGCAATAACTGTATTATGGAATGTACCAAATTATATACAGATATTTGCTGATGAAAATATAAACATTCATGAAAAAATCATTGAAAATAATTATTCAGTCAAAATTATTCATTGTGTATTACAGTAATCTTGAAAAATAGAGCTGAACATTTTAGGAACAGGTTCTCTTCAGGTATTGGGGTCATCATATTTTGCCTTGGAATGTGGAATTAAACTTGGATAGGAAGGGGCATGCTCATCAGGCTGTTTGCGGCACATTTTGTCAACAATAACAGCAGACTCCCAGGAGTCCATTGTAGGTTGTTCGACTGATTATAGTTCTGGAAGAAGTTTTATCAGCCGTAATTTCTCGTATATCTTGTCTCCATTGGACATGTCTTTTTGCATTCTTTATTAAGAAAGGAACACCACGATCTAAAATTATCCCGGGAACACTCAATGTTATTGAAGGCAGATCGTTTCACGCGGCACCTTCTGATGTACTCATTCCAATCGCTGGGTGTTTCTGCGTGAGTTATTTTTTTATTTATTAAACCCATATCTCTGTCATTCCGTATAACTGTGGCCTCTGGTGGGAAAATTCACTTTTACCGATTCAAATCTGTTGTACTTCTAAGTACTTATGGACCATAGCATGAATGAGTAAATAATGGTGTAATTTTTATTTTGGTCGGGGCACAAATCACAAAAAAAATTTGGAAATTACTAATTGGTGGTTAAGAATGTGTACTTTGTGTACTCTGTATGTTTTAAAACCAAAATCAATTCACGGATTAATAAATCGCGTTCCTGTGTTGTAACTTTTACGAAACACTGTTTTCTACATTTGCAATCCTCGCTGGGAACTATGATCTAATACATTTGCTAGCATTACCATGTGTAATGTTTAGATATTTTCTTTGGCCTACTCCGATGAACTGTGATATTTTCATCACTTGATTCCATGTCGAAATTCTACACACAACAGTAACACAGTCTTGCCTGAACGGCAATGTACTGAAATTACAGCTGTAAAATATAAACCATAACAATGCATGTGCTGGTTATTAATAAAAATCAAGCTGAGAAACATTAAATCAGACTCTTGTAAAGTAATACGAAACTACAGTCATTTAATGTATGTGAGCTTTTGATTGCTTTTCCATTTTACAGAGAACTCCGATTGTTTTACCCCTGGATTTTTAAGGAAATATATTTTTTTTTCCTGTATGAACGTGCTGTACTATAGTACTACACACCTACAATCCATTGGCACCCATATCTCAAATTTTACCAAAAGTGAACTTTGGTTGTAAATTTTTGTATATTTAAATCATACGTTACTTTTTGACCACCCTTTCGTTACCCTTACTACTTGTGGACTTGTTGTCATTACTTTTCTTCCCAGCCACGTGTTTCACTGACGTAAAATGATCTCGCCCTCTCACATTGCACAAGTGTTGAGTTCGTTCAGTCTTTCTTTAGACATTGAACTTGCGGTGAAAGGCTTTTATTAATTTTAATCCCTAAAAAGATCGTTCCGCTACAGAAATAATCAGCAGTAACGTGAGAAATAATGTAAAAGGCGCAGACTCGTGAACGACTGGAGTTCGATTTCCACCAACTTCGTCTTTCCTGACCAGGGACATCTCGACTCCATACATAATTATTAATTTCATGGTTTTCTGCTTTTACCCCAAATTTAAAATATTTCTGGGTGCTGATGCACTTATGGTAGCAGCGCTCTGTTTTGGAATATTTTTACACCTGTATCCTCTGGTACATCTCTTCAGAACGAAGTTGGCTACACTTATAACCTGTTTCATGGGGGTTGCTAAGGCAACGATGGACTCTGGCTTTATGCTCTGAGATAACACTTACAGCCTAAAAGGAGAATCAGGCAGTTGGCATCATCTAGAATGGGGAGAAAGGTGTGTCGTTGACTGCCCGGGTTACATAGCAACTCAGAAGGATGCGCGAGCCGGCGAGCATTGTCAGCTTGTTAAATATAACTTTTGAGACTTTGTTTAGCTACAACAATGTTTAAACTTTTCATTTTTTGCTTTTTCTACTTGTTTTATAGTTTCGAGCTTAAATTCAATTTATTTGATTGTTAAAGTATTACTATTGCATTTAGAGCTGGCTATATTTAAGCGATTGGAGTGATACTGTTGTTTGTAGCTTTGGTTTCCTATAGCTCCATTTCGGTACATAATGTGCATCTTTACATTTAAATAAAATGACGTACAAACAGTGAATTTTATGTAAGTATGTATATACTGTTCATTTTTCTATTTCACACCTCTGTAGTTGCTCTGGTATTTTGTACTTTATGTTGAAATATTGCAGTTTTTAATTTATCAATACTCTTTTGTTTGATAAGTAGTCTAAAACAGTAAGTAGATATAATTGTTGGTACGACACTGAGAATTGGTCGCCTTATTCCTTTTAGTTTTATTTTTTACTCAAGGGTTTGTAGGAGGGAAACTGCTGTAGTGAAATCACAGTTTATGTTCTTGTATGGAGATATTCAAAAGAGACGTGAAATGTCTTCCTGGATAGAGTATCTGAACAACAATAACACGGATAAACTTCCACGCGGGTAAGCGCTAAATGAGCGAGGCGATGTTACCCACGATTCGAGATATTAACTGCTGGTTACGTGTTTGTGATTTTGGTGCTTGTTTGTTTTTATAAGAGTTTGCAGCTATTCGCCGCAACTGCGCCATCAATGTTTATGTGTTGTCACGTGCTCGCTTAGTATTGATATATATATATTGAAAATAACTTGTGTTTTGTCTCAGGTGGTGATTACATGCAAGCCGCGCCCCCTAGTGGCAGCTCTGGGAAACAGAAACAAATGAATAAGGCGACCTGTTCTGAGACATTACATGACTGCTCATATCAGTATAATGTTATACTATTGTAAGCAACTGTTTACTAAATACTCAAATTATTTCCAAATTAAACTCCTTACGTGTCACGAGCCATCGTTGCGGAATCAAGGATTGGAAAATGGTTGAACAAAATGTTTCGCGCTGTCGGGAGACTGTGTTGAAAAATAAATGGTATTTTGAAAACGTAAAACCAATTTTTCTTTGTTACACTAGCCAGTTATCATCGCGCAAAGTTTGTTTATTTGGTTTATTTACGGAAACTAACATCCCAGACAATAAGCTTTTCATACTATGCGGGCGTGAAACGATCCATAAATTTTGCTCATATGTATCTTCTTTCAGGCTTGAGGTTCTTTTAGTTGACGTAAATATACGACACAGAAGCCAGGGCTGTGCTTCCCTTACAAAGGAAGCCATACTTCGGGCGAAAAATTCCATTGACCATGGCCTGGATTGAACGCATGATCTGGGATGTACAAGGTAAGTATCGTTACCACTAGACCGTAGGACAGACTTTCTTTAAAAAAATCTCTCTTTTAAAAATTACACTTCAAAGATGGAATTATCAATAAAGAAATAAAACGCGTTTTTTTTAATTTGATTGAAATCATACCACCGTAATCTATTTGTTTTATTACCTAATTTATTAGACCTCTTTTTCATTTTTCCATCCCCCTACTATTAAAAAATTGGAAAAATTTTTAAACATCCTATATAGCCACTTCCAGTTTTCATGATTTGCTAGTGGCACTTTTGTGTTTCCAGTCGATTTATCTGTATCCTGCTTCATCTGGAGATATTTCAAACCAGCTTTCTTCTTATTAGTAACTTCTTTTATATCCTCGATCCATATTTGTAATTATTTTCTTCTTTTTATAGCTTTTTCCTAATGTTTCTTGTCCTGCTTTATTTCTTTGAGGTCTTTTCTGTCTTCGTTTATACGTGCTTAGAACTTGTTGGCCTAAAAACAGTTTTGTTAGCAAAGAATTCTTTCCTGCACTTTGAAGTACATTTTTCTCTCAGCTATTTCCTTTTTTATTTCTTTCGACTTATTTTCATGAATATTCTTATATTTTAAAGAAGCAGAGTTGTAGGAATTATTCTCGTGGCATTTTTGCCGACATAATCTATCAGCACTTTTATTAGTGAGAATATAAGCAAATACACAAGTGAACATTTTAATGTTTTTCTATACTCTCGGTCAATACTACGTGATTAACTGGCAATTTCAGAATTAGAATTCCGGAAAAGAATCAAATGACTCTATCGCATCACATTTCTGAGTTATCTGTACATGACTCTAACATACTTTAATTTGCGTTCATAACACAAACCCAAAATGCATTTATCCTCCCTAAATTTGACTCTTATTACACATATCATTGAAAACAACAAACTATATTCACTTAAAAAGAATGCAAGGATTTTCCAATATATTATAAAATTTCGCAACTTGAGTCAAAGTGAGTTTTGTTGACATTCATTTGTAAGTCAAATTTGGTATTAGCTTGCACAGAATTTTTTACAATGTCCAGATGGAAACGCTTACCTTATTCGTAACTGACAAAACCAAATTAGGTTTCAAAGAATGATGCATCTCATATTTTTAAAGATTGCTAGCAGATCGTTCACCAAGTGTATAAAATGTTGGACTTTTTGTCTTCCCAAGAAATCCAGCAGTCAGAACTTTGAAAGAATTGCAAGTAAGCAATTCCCTCTTTGAGTATCGTCTCTATTGTGCGATCCTTTAAGAGCTTCCTGATTTGAGGCAACATGGTATAGCTGAGTTAGTACAGAGTCGACCCGGAAGGCTAAAAATCCGTGGTTAGAATTCGTTCGTGACCCAATTTTTCCAGTCTGATTCTCCATTTCGAACTTAGACCTTTGGATACCAAGTGGGGAAAAAAACAATTTTCATATATATTTATTATAAGAAATAAATATTGAAACATTTAGGTTTCAACAAAAGTGCAAGAAACAGTACTATAACCATAGGCATGTAATGGTTTAACAGCACAGCACAATTATATATATATATATATATATATATATATATATATATATATATATATATATATATTGAGTCGTGTTTAACGCCCGTTTTTACTACTGAGACATCACGGGCGATGGACACTGATGATATACGATGAAATTATATATTCGGAAACGATTTTTTTTAAAGGAAGGAAACGCTCCAGGCCTAAGTTTATAGATCTCCCCGGCATTTGTCATTTATGAGGACTGAGTAAAACCTGTATAAAACCCCAATCAGGGAGGACGGTCCTGGTGGGAGTCGAACCCCAAGCCTCCCCCTCATTAGTCCGCGCCTTAACGATCACGGCCACCCCTGACAATTTATATAATAAAGTATTAATATTACCTCGAACTTGTCTCTCTAATTTCAATATCACAAAAGTTTACTAGCCCAGCACAATGGAAAGGTGAATTAAGCATTAGTAACAACACTTGCTTAACTTCAAATAGAATATCACATAATTTATTTAAATAGCACAGTAAAAGGTAATATAAAGATTAATATAAAACGCGCCTTTCTTCCAATTACAATCATTTAAAAGTGCAATATAATGGAACAAGGAAAACCTCTTAAAATGTAAGATGATTGCGATCTCTAATACATAACTTAAAGAAATGTCTTGATCAGTGGGTAAGGCATGGAGAAGTAACGATCCCAACAATTTGGAAACGTTAGACGAAAAACGTGTTCACCTCTCGAAGTTACTACTCCGTCTCTGTGTTGTTCGAGACACATTCTTAGAAACCCCAGAGCAGGGCTAAGACATTCTCGGTGGTTTCACATCAATCTAGACCAATATAACAAAGGACATGGGGAGGGATTACCATATGGATGAAAGCAAGAAGGAACAGATACTGGTATGTTGGTGCAAAGATAGAGTCGTCAGCATAGACTCGCCGCTGTCTGAACAGTAAATCGCTGGCCTGACTGATAATTATACATGCAGCGGAGCTACGTGCTGGTAATGCAGGTTACCAACCTCGTGGTTGAGATAATTGGCCCATTAATTAGTGTTCTATAAATTAAATTATTTGTCAAGTTGAGTGACTACGTAATATTTCTGTAACCGTTGTAAAAATATATTATATCATTATTAAAATACATTATATATATGTTTATAAATAGAGACCATAGGTTTAGGTGTTTAATAGAACAAAGTAGGCAAAAAGGCACTTAAAATGATATATGCAGTGAAAATAAATATTATACAATATTATTGGTAAATAAAAATTAATTTAAATGTTCATTAAATTTTTCAAGTAACTTTTAAATTACTGTTTACTTGGAATTATGTGTACGCTTTTTAAAAACAAATCAATTTAGAAAATGTTTTTTTTATATATTTTTGTACAGAAATATTTTTTGTAGAAATGACTTTTCTCAACAGTTTTGTATCAACATTGTGCGGATTATGAAAGAAGAGTCTAACAAAGGATGTCGCCGAAATTCCAAGACAATAATGTTGAAAGTCGGCATCTGAGTGAAAATTTGTGAAGGCGATTCACGTAAGAAATAAACGAAACATGCGCTTATATAGGGAATGTCCCAGCCCTCCTATCGTCTGCAATAACCAGGAATGGGACAGGGATTGGTTGTTTTATTCACAGACGCTCTGTAAGATCTCAGGTCATCAGCGTCCTAATTCGACCGATAAATTTTTCTCAGAGGCCTCTTCTTTCAGTCTTGATGTTCTTTTACGTGCCGTAAATCTACGATGGGACTCACGACTTTACTTCCCTTCCCACCCGAAAAATACATCGATCCTGGACGGGAGTTAATTCGCGATCTTGGATTTAGGAGGCAAGTATGGTTTTCACTAGACCGCCAGGATCAACTGGGAGAAAGGGAATTGGGGCGAGGCTGAACCGAAAAACAACAGTAATGTATAGTATGATGTTCTGTAAACAGATGTGACTCACACACATTATGATAGCGTTGCTACGTGACAGATAAATCAACAATGAACAAATGAAGCCAAGATTATCGTAAATCAACAATGAACAAACGAAGCCAAGATTATCGTATGATGTTCTGTAAACAGATGTGACACACGTTACGTTATGCTAGCGTTTCTACAACAAAATGGAGCCAATGTTATTGTTTGAACAGCGGAAAGCTATTTTGAAATGGTATTGGAAAACCGAGAATGTTGTTGAAGTTCAAGGGCAATAGAGACATGTGAACAGAACAGCCACCGCGAGTAACAAATGAACGCATTCGAGACAAATTTGAGACTTATGGTACCATATATCGTAGAAAACCAGGTACACTGGCAGCACTTCGGGAAGAAATTGAAAAGGCTTGTGCTGCAATCGCTGAGGACACTTTCGCAAACGCTGCTCAATCAGTTGTTCAACGTACTCAGAAGTATATCGACGCCAATGGTGGGCATTTTGAGCAGCTGTTGTAACTGAAAAAATAAGATGATTAGTGCTCATAATTTTCTGTTTGTGTGAATTTAATTTTAATATGTTAACACAGTTTTTTCTTTGCTTGAAATGTGTATACATTTTTTGGCACCTTCTGTATATAAGGAATCGCCAATACATTTAAAAACAACAAAACGTCATCTGAATTGTATGAATATAATATTATTGCATAACTGTTTTTATATTCTTTATTACACATAATTTTAATAACTTTAAATGCTAAGACTTAAAAACATAAATTAATGGTCTTTATTTTCAAAATAAACCTGCATTAATCAATATTCTTAAGTGAACAACTGAAAATAAAATATGCAACATATTTATTTTATTTAAAATGGCTATTATCTCATATTTATTTGAAAACAAATATAGTTTTACTTTTTTGTAAGCGGTTTAATAGAAATGAGAAAAATTCAGTATTACAGCGTACTTTTTTCAATTTAATTTGCTCGAAGTTCAACCAGTTACTCTAACCTTTCTCCCTCATAATTTCCTCTTAGAAATAGGTTTCTTCGAGGCCCTCGAAATACTCTCTTTTACCTCAAGTACGGCTTCTTCATTTGACTTAAATTTGCATCCAGCCAGGAAAGTTTTCAGTTTTGGGAAGAAATAGCAATCCGAGTGAGTGAGGTCCGGTGAATAGAGCGAGTGTAAAAGCATTTCATATCATAATCGGTCAATTTTTCGTGAGTGAAATGCCTTGAATGCATCTGCACATTATCATGATGAAACAATATCTTTACGGCTATTCCCAGACGTTTTTCCGCGATTTGTGGGTTCAGTCTCTCTAAAGGTGATGCATAGTATTATGCAGCAATGGTTTTTTTTTTTTTTTTTTTTTAATTAATCAAGAGAATTCTTTTTTCATTCCAATAAAAGGCATCCTCTTTTCAGCGGATGGAACGCATTTAGCCATTTTCGGAGGCGCGATTCGCCTTGTGCCGTCCACTGTCCATTTGCAGTGTATTTTGATGAACTCACGTTTCGTCCATAATCACAAAACATTGTAAAATTGGTCGGATTCTTCTTAAACATTTCCAAATAGTCGGCCGATGTTCGCAAGAGATTTCGAGTTTTCTCCTAAGTAAGCAGACGCTGCATTCATTTTACACAAAAACAACTTGCACACGCTCAGTTGAAATGCCTGAGTCCTCTGCTAACTTTCACATTTTCACTCGTCTGTCAGGAAAAACAACATCATGGATTTTATCGATGGTTTTGGTCTCACAGGATTTTTAAGCTCCAGGTCACGGTGCGTCTTCGATGCTGGTTCTGTCACATTTGAAAACATTTGCCCAAAGTTGAAGGATATCATAGGAAGAGCTCACCCAGGCATAATCCTCTTATGAATTTCCTTTACTGTGTTCCCTTCCAGATAAAAGAATTGAATCACATCACGGATTCCCGTCTTATCTATTTTTCATTGTTACTCAAAACGTTTATGTTTAAACAACTTTTAAACAATGAATAAGCATCAAAATAACTTGTGACCAAGTTTTGCGAATTAAGTTACTTATCAAACCACCAAAATGTAAGTCAGCCTTTGCAATTGGAAGTTCTGGTATCATATGTATACTAAACATTAATTTTACTTATAAAAATTACAATGAAAACAATTCATCTATTAAGATTCCAACAATTTTTGTAATTGGAGTTATATTTATTATTTGGATTGTATATTAAATAGAAATGAATTAGGAATTAATATATTCTTAATCATTTCGTAGATCATTTAATGCATTGTTTGAAAATTTGATTAGAGGATGGGTTTTTTATATGGGTTTTTTTATAAGATGCGTGTCAATAGCGCTCATGATAAATACTTCCGTTTAACCGCTCGACTATGAACGGAAATTTGTGACTAGTGATGACAGAATGAGACTAAAAGCTGTATGATCAAAGCTCGGAGTCATGCCGTGAATCGTGTGCTATGCCGAACAGAATTCTCACATATTAACGCTTCGCGATTCTGCTTTTTTCCCCCCATTCTCTCTCTCTCCCTCGCTCCTTTCTCTTTTTTCTTTCTGTGAGTAGGAGTTGATTCCTGTTAATTAATTCAGTATATGAGACAATGACATGTTTCCTTTGTTAACGTTATAGGAAAATAAAAGTTCAAGGGGCTGCAATATTGTTCTGATAAATGTTTTAGCATGTGCGGAGGCAGTTGTGGGCTGCAAGATGCTTTCATGTGTTTTAGCTACTAATGTAAAGCGGTGTAGACTGTATATTCCCAGGCGATCGATGTTCTTCTTTCCTTGTGTGTACAAACTGGGATCGTAAAGCTATATTCAAGTAATTACATAATCCCACAGCCAACAGTTTCGTTTGCTGAGCTGCGGTCAATACAACAGTATATCATGGCATACAAGCTTCTTAATGCCTAATACTCTTGACACTTGGAATACGACACGCAATGTTATCTTTTGGGATAAACCGTTGTATCGTTGATTAATATTACATCCTTTGCCACCACAGTTTACCAGCAAGGTTGCTGTTCGATTACAGTGAATGCTAAATGAGTTGGTGTGGGATAACATCAGTTGGCAAAGTGTCCGCTGCGTCGATGCCGGGAGTGATTGTTAACTCACTTCATTTCGCACAGCATTTGGCCGTCAACAGCTGACTTAAAATGTTGCATATTTTACGTATTCAATCGGAAGTATTACATGTGTAATTATGTTGGTTTTTAGTGCTTATACTGTCCTGTTATCTAACGGTTTTTCCTCGTCATTTTTAACATCTTTTAAAATCTTCTAAAATGAAATCACCCGTACTCCATTTCTTTTTATACACTTTTTTCAATCCTTCGTTTTACTTTTTTTTTTTTTTTCCCCTTCTTGAACGCTTTGAAAGGTTTGTGCTAAGTATAATTTTGGTACAACATTGGTGTTACTACACATGGATGTAAGTAATCTGAGCAATTCAATGAAATTATGAAGATGATTTTACCTCAGGGCTGTTTGTTTTACAACTGTGAGCTTTCTCAGGGATTGAAAGAGTGTTTTCAGCACATGCAGCATAAACTTTCTCTACTGTATTATATACAGTCACAATTTTAATCGCTAACTACTGGAAGGCAGTAAGAATGAACAAAATTGACCGGAAATTGTCTTATTAGCTTTAACTCCTGTTCTTGGAAATAAGAATCAGAGAGTTTTTGCCATGAAGTGATTTTGTTACTGTAAACCACAAAGTCACGTAACCCTAACGGCAACACAGAATAACGCTGTTTACCCAGTCAGAGTAATACATTAACACTAGAAATGGAAGATTTGTTTAAACTCGCCGCATTGACATTGAGGGCGATTTACTTGAGAATGTGTTCTACACAACCTCTTAACGGATAGAAATGTCCAGAGAGACCAGATTTAGGAAATCCAAAATTGATTGGATTTAGGTTCAGTAATAGATAATTTGTCCTAGAGCACCACTAGAATAAATATATTATTTGCAGACCTAATAAGAGTTTGTTAAAAATAATTATGACTGTTTTGAATAAACTGTTATAATTGTTACTAAATAAAATCGCAAGTAATATTCCCAGATAAAAGTGATTGACAAATTTATCAATGTGTGTGTATTATTCTTCAAATAAAGTCAGGATAAACAAGTGAAGAAATTTAAAGGTTTATTAATGTAGTAATGTAATTTATATTGTATTGATTGTATAAATTATTTATAGTATTGGATTCTTTGGTTGGATCGGGGCCTGGTCCTCTGGATATTCTATTAGGTAACTGCTGATGAACCGGGGACTGGGAGGCTGAGTCAATCAAATTGGAATAAATTGGAGTTAGTGCCTTCTGGAATTACCAAAGACGCTGATCGTCTTAATTAAAATTATTTTTTTTCTTTAGTTATGTTCATTTTGTTAAAAGATTTTGTATGTTGATGTATGAGAATTAAAAGCATTCATTCATATTCTTCGAAACAGCAATTTAGACGTAAAATTTCCCTCCTCTATTGAGGAGTTACTTGCAGATGATGAGGTTGCTGTTGTGCGAGTGCTCCGTTTTATTTGTGATTTTTGGAGCAAGGTGTGAGATTATATCATTTTATTCATGACGACATTTTTAGACTATTTTAAGACTGTTGTGTTTTCAGCTCTTGCTGACACGTTACCAGTCTTTTATTAATGTTGACCATATTACCGTTGTTAATTGTTATAGGGTGTAATTGTTACAATTTTAGACCCTTATGAGACTGTTTTGTTTTGAGCTGTTGCAGCTGTGTTTTAATACCAGTCTTGTTTGTTGTTGACCATATTGCTCTTGTGCTTTGTTATGGGATTTTTATGTCACATTTATAGACCATTATAACACTGTTGTGTTTTCCGCTCTGCAGCCTTGTTTTAGTAACAATCTTGTTTGTTTTTTATCTTTTGCCCTTGTTATTTGTTTTGGGGTTTTTATTGTTATTGCCCAATGTGCTTAATGCCCTCTTTCACATGGATTTGGGTGTAGATATTCGCGCCCTTTAAACAATAATAATCATCATTATACCTAAAATAAGATATTTGCCGATTGGCGCTTGACTTTTTTAGTGGTTAATAGTGCATCATTTCCTCACAAAATACTTGCCCGTTTAACCCTCGTGTGCATACGTACAAAATGGAGGAATTAGTACAAATAGCGGCATTTGGAGATATTGGACACGAGTCATTCTCCAATAGTATCATTTTCTCCCATATGATATTGCATAATAGTTACAGAAAAAGAAATATCCACTAACGAGATATGGTAAATCCAACACGACATTTAAATCATTAACCAACGAGGAATGCCGAATCTATTTTCGATTTGAGAAAATATCTCTACAACGTCTAGTGGATGCTTTACACGTACCTTCCCAGAGTTATAAATGAACAACGGCACTCTGCTATAGGTAACCCTAAATATAAAACTAATGAAGTTTCTATGTAGTATCAAACTATAACACAGTTTCAATAGATGCTCTCTGTTTTGCACGCAAGGAAACCCATTTCCCTGTTGCGATCACAGTTTTCTTGTCAATTTCTTTCCATAAATTCGTATCGTCATACGGATTACAAACAATAACCTCTCATAGCAAAATAAAGTCATCGTTTATGCTGAATCGAAGTTTTTGGTATACATCCTGAGGGCTTTCTTGGCTTTCAGTACTCATTTTTCTTACCGTAAAGCCTCACCGTAGACTTTCACCGAGGTCGTGCTACCTTATCAGATTTCTGGCTATGAGAACCTGATGCATGTGCAGAATATAGACCACGTGACTGCCGTTTACGGTGACTCAAAGTAGACTGGGCAAAAGATCTCTACTAACACCACACAGGTTTTGTTGATTTGGTTTATTTATGGACGATCTTTAACACCTCAAGTCATCAGTGTCCCATTCAACTCAGGGCGTGAAACGGCCGATAAAATTTTCTCAGAGGCCTCTTCTTTCATACTTGGGATTCTGTTACATGCCGTAAATCTACGATACGGGACTCGGTAAATCTACGATCAGCTTTACTTCTCTTCCGCAATAAGCCGTACTTAGGATTTTTACGCACAAAAAATCTATCGATCCAGGCCGCGATCTTGCGTCTACGAGGCAAGTATGGTTACCACTAGGCCATCAGAACCGACGCCCTGGAGATTGCTGGATAATCCTGTATTTAGAGAACTTTTAGACACCTTAACAAAGACGTCTGTACCAAACAGATCTACTCTAAGGAAAAACTACTTACCAGAACAATTCGTGCAATTGCCTACTTAGTTCTCTTATTATAATAGAAAAGCTTTTTAATGAGTCATTCTTGAGAACAACCCAGGAATGAAAAAGTTGTTAGGATGTGACATTAATTTAAGCTATAAAGAACTGTTAATTGTGGCACATGTTAAATACTGTCCTGTCACATCCTGAGATTTTGAAAGATCTTTCAGCATATAAATTAAAATTAAGCATATAAATCAGCTTTGTTTTCCCCGAAGTGTTATGTTTATGGGCGAGCGGGTTAGCCGGTCAGTCAGTTCTTGGTGATTAATGGGAGCGTAAAACAATAAAACAAACAAACCATACAATTTAAGGGCCTCATTACTTATAACATAATCAAATGCTGAGTTCAAACTGCCCGTCTTCATTCTCCACACATTTTTGGCATCTCTTCATCACTCGCATTAATCCATTTTGAAAACTCCTGACAATTTCTGACGGATATTTTCTTTGAGTTCTTGTATAATGCACGCATTCGTCTTGCACACGGCATTTTTTAATTTAGCCCAGAGCTAATGATGGCAGGCTGTTAAATGATATATGTAATTCTCGCTTGTTTAGCAAGAATACGGAAAGATTTTCTATGGAAAATTTATAAATGATTAACAATCCCGTGTAATATTTTTTCGGTAAGAACCCTACACTGCACTTTTTCTTATTTGTTTCTTAGGCTATATACTTCCAGTTTCCTGGAATTTATTATACAGATTATGAACTGTTTTACAATCTGGAACGCCTACACGTGGAATTTTACTTCCAATTGTCTTCGAAGCTGACTGAGTCAACACATATGAATCGAATCGTACATAAAAAATATGCTGTGCCATTGTAAACACACGAGGTATAATGCACTTAATATAAATTGTCCAATTAAGAAATGAACAACCCAACACATACCCGGGAACAGATGTGCTACGACTGCGACATTCAACAAGTAAGCAAGATGCTTGCTACCCTATGCACGGTCCGCTCATAGGAAAAAACCCGCGCCAAGGGAAGAAAGCATCACTGATCGCACTGTATTTAGCGATAAGCGTTGTCACATGACCATGTACCTTTTGTGGTACGTTTTACTTTTGTAGCATGTTTCATTCATATTTTTAAATTTAGAAAAAATCAAGTTGTTTATGGGAAAGGAATTTACGATATGTAAAAGTAATGAAATTTGAAAGGAGTAAAATTTATCGCCATATTATTGAATGCGATGCTAATGGCCAGAGATATTAAAGAACGTTCTTAAATAAACCAAATAAATAAGATAATATTAAGACTTTAATTTATATATTGCTAAAAACAAAATTGACGCTTATTTCTTTCTTTTTCTTTTATTTGAACTTCCAAGCCTACTGAAAAATTGATTTTATTTTATTCAGGATTTTCACTAACAATAATTGATGGTTAATAATTTTGGTGTACACAAAAATCATTTGGTTTGTATGAAACGCCTCTTTTGAAAACTATTTGCTATTTTTATAATTTAATGTAGTTATATGTGTATGCTAATATATTATTGTATAATGTATGAACTTGGTTCTAGTATTTGCTTTACTTCAAGCTATAATGAAAATAACAAAGAGATAAGTTATGATATTATAGATAATACAAAGCTCTTCGATACCAATGCATAGCATTTTCCTCTATGAGTGTTTCAAAAGACACCCTTCCTTCCCTATTAACCAATTAGTTGAAAGAACCCCGCCTTCAAATGGCCGTCCCCCACTCTCCTGAACATTCACTAATCTTTCCATACCGTGGTCAGAGAGTGTCTTGGATAGCTAGAAGGCACCCACTCAGCGAAACTCCCAATTTCAAAGCTCATTATTAGATATTGATTTTGGAAAATCGACGGAATACTGCTTTCTCTAATTGGTACTGCCACAGGGGGCCGAGGTCGCTAAGGCGCAGACTCGTGAGCGGAGGGTTCTGGGGTTCGAATCCCGCCAGGTCCGTCCTCCCTGACTGAGGTTTTTTCCAGGTTTTCCTCAATCCTCATAAATGGCAAATGCCGGGGAAGTACCTAAACTCAGGCCTGGAACGTTTCCTTAAAAAAAACGCTTTCCCATTTATCATTTCATCTCATGTATCATCAGTGTCCATCACCGTGGTGCCTCATTAGTAAAAACGGGTGTTAAAAAACATTAAAAATATCTAATTGATCATTTTTATTTCAAGGCCGCTTTGAAGTCATTGCGAAACACAGAAAGACGCACACGCACGTACACACACTTGTCGGCCAGGCATACCGAGAATCAGCGCATTACACTACGCGGTGTGAAGACATATACGAACAAATGAAAAGTGAGGACGTGACAGAAATATACTAACGTGCTTTCTAATGACGAACTCATAGGGAACCTCAGGTTTTGAATCTGCGACCTCGGCCTGAACCACCACATACGGTATCGAAATCCACGAGTGACTTATCTGCATATGATGACAGTGACGTCAGAGTTGCACGGCGTCCACGAGTGTCCCTCTGAACCAATTGAGGTGAATCATGTTTCTTTTCCACTTTGTAGCAATTTCTCTTGGGATTTTATACGCATCACCAATGGTCTGGAATAATTAGCCTTTCTCTTCTGAAAATCGCATGTCAGCACAGCAAGTGCTAAGATCTATTTACAGTAAGTTCCAGTGACGTGACTTCCGCTCTGTACATATTTGCAGAACAATTTCCCTTTCTTCCTCACATTCATTTGCTCAGTAACCGTTACAATTCACACCCCTTACCTCGTCCCTGCTCTTCAGTATTAAGTGGATGCTGACGATTCTGTTTGACAGCGTTGTCACATTTTTTGCTTTATATGACTTTGGCTATGAGGTGAATATCACTCATCTATGAATGTTATGATTATTCTTATCACAATTGTTATTATTATTATCATTATTACTATTATTATTTTCTACTAAATGATATAAGAGGATAAGTTCATTTATTAAGTTACAAATGGATATAGAATTTAAACAAATAAGAATACTGATTTTAAAAATACATTTATATCTTAACATGATCGCTCTGTACATTGAGACATTTATTCCTGTTTCATGAGCTCCAGCAGTATAAAATTCTTTGTGCTGGTTTCGGAAAGAGACGGTGACTTCCCTTTCCACAATATTATAGTCGAGAAAATGTTCATATGTAAGATGTTTAAGACAGCCCAGCATAATTAGAAATTTCTGAGCCTCTTGTTTGTCTTGTTGGAAGCATGAGCACGATCGTTGTCGTGCAAGAGCAACACGTCTTGCATCCTGGTGGTTTTCGTTGAATGGCCTTAAGAAGTTTCCTGTGGAGGTTACAGTATTTACGGTTTGTCCTTAAGACTGGAATGCGGTGAGCAGTATGTCTTCGTGATCGCAGAATACCATGAGCTCCTCCTTCCCGGCGGTTAATCACTTTAAACTTTTCGCAAGTAGCGCAGGATGTTTCCACTGCATTGACGCACTCTTTGTCTCGGGGTGGTAATGGTGAACCCAAGATAATCCGGGCTAGCATGGGTCCATAGTAGTGGCGATTATCTGTCCTGCATTAAGAGATAGACCATGCCAACCAAAAACAACGAATATAGTGTATAAAGTAACTCTTCTGTCTGCTCAGATCCAGTCTTCAAATCGTTGCAAATTCGCCTCTGTGACAACTTCCGTTGACCGGCTGAAGCGGTGTTCATCTTCCATATGTGTCCACCCTTCACGGACCTTTTGTTAATAGCTTGACGTGACGGGCACTTCTTGCCGCAGATTGTAAGCATTTCTTTTAAGAATAGTCTATGCCTTTTGTCCACAAATGCCGCACAACGGAGCGCTGTTTGAGGATTGTACACTCACTCGCCATCTTGTAACTGCTGTTTCGCTATTGTAAACATCAGTTGTCTCGTGTCGAATGTCATTAAATGCTATCGGACTAATTGTGTATAGTGGCAATAGCCTCGGATGCCTAATGCAAATATATAGTGCCGATGTTAATTTATAACCTACTTAATGGCTTACACTGGTAGCTCCCCTGCACTGTAACGTGGTACCAGAGGAAGGTTAAAATAAGCAAGATAAGATTATTATTATTATTATTATTATTATTATTATTATTATTATTATTATTGTCATCATTATTGCATTATTTTCCATTTTTCACTAATGCTCCTTAATACTAACTCTATCTTTTCATGTATTATTCGGTCAACGTTTCTGTTGTGAGTAATATTCATTTTTATAACACTTGCATAACGTTTTACGCAACAAGTTATGAGTAAAATCGTCGATGCGATTAAACGAAAACTTACATCTAATGATTTGCAATTTTTAGGGGATCTAATAGCTATCTGGATTAGTGATATTTTAAATAATTTTATTGTAGCAACTTACACGAGAATCACAATTTTTTAAAAAGTTTTTTACATTTTGAACATTTTTACAGCTTGTTTTCAAAGGATAGCATATCGTGTCTTTTCATCGTGGTAGCGATTGGGATGTTGTAATGCCAGACCCATTCTTTGCATTTTGTGTTTCGGGGTCAGCTTGCGTAGTGCCAACGTGCAATCACACTAACAATCATAATATTAAAATATCGATCATAATTATAATATTGATACCATTGATTATTATATCGTTCATGACTTGTTAATAATTCCTGAAATTCAATACTTTCCAATTTTATTCTAATATATATTATCGGTTGACAAACATGAGGCTATAACCTTACTGGTGATATCTAAGGAATGAACTTAGAAACTACCATCTCTTTTAATTTGAACTCGGCCAAAGTTATACGTTGTGTGGCACTATGTTGAAGCGCTGTAGAAGCAAATTTTGATCTTGTTAATTGAAGATTATAGAGAGCGAATGCCAGGCAAGCAAGACAACGGCAGTTTTCAGATGTGGTTGCCTATGCGACGCCATTGAATGGTGCAGAGGAACAAATAAATGTTTGGATTAATCGGCCAAAGCGCTGTGTAAACTTGAGAACAAGAAGTTTACAAACAAAATCCCAAGCCTGTGTTTGTCTATCGAGAAGTAGGGCCAGTTCCGCTTCTAACTCTTCTCGACGTAATAAAACACGTCCGGGTTTTGGGCAAAGAGCCTTTCAGCAATCAAGGTGGATGGATGGGGGGGTAAATTAAGTGCCTTCGTCCACAAAAGCCACTACCCTCAGCTACAACACTTTCCGCTCTACCCCTTTGTTGGAGTGCCTTTTAAAGCCATTCTCCGGTTTTTCTTTTATTTTAAAGTGCTTACAAAGACCTCTGAAGTAAACATGCTGCTTGGATAACGAGAGTATGCCTTCATTAACGGAAACTCTTTATATTAACACATTCTGATCGCCCGTGAGTTTCCTAGAGATCTTCGGAGTCTAACATCGACATACATAATTATGTATTTTATTGCCGTACACGCATGTACCAAGTGGTAAGCATGCTTTACTTTAAAGGGTCTCCAGAATTAAATAAGAGCGTAGAAAGTGGCAGGTTTTCTCGGAATCTGTAGGAGTAGGGGCTGAAGTTTTTACACTGTTTATGAAAGATTTGAATGTTCGTTAATATAGGGAAAAAATTTTATCTGTTTCTTCATTAGGTGAAACTGTTTATCTGTTTTGTCATTTTTCTACGAGTAAATGTTTAATTCACAGCAAATTACTTTATCGTTTAAACTATAGCCAAGAGAGCATGCCAAGAAGCGATTTAATGGGGAAGGAATGAGGCTAGAAACCCAGTATATAAGCTTTGGTTGTTTTTTGTAGGGTTCATTTTAAATAGAAAATATAACAAACAATTTATGTACCTACTAAATATAATATTTAACACTAATACAATTTAGTAATCATAAAATTATAAAAAATAATTGCAATATTACTAATCTTCTGCTTAAAAAGAAAACATTTACTTAGTAATCAAAAGCTGCACAGATACTCTGATCGGCCGGCCATGGAGCGAATTTGTAACGACTTAGTCCGAGCAGATAGAAGGGTAACTACAAACACTGCAACCACTGCTATGATTGTTATGGCCTGCTCATAATGCGTTTTCACAAAGTCTGTTTCCTTTCTCACTATATCATTTCATTTCATGTATTATCAGCGTCCACCATGGTGCCTTAGTAGTAAAAACGGGCGTTAAACACTATTAAAAAAAAGTCTGTGCACGTTGGCACTGCGCAAGTTGACCCCAAAACACAAAATGCAAAGAATGGGTCTGGCATTACAGCATCCCAATCGCTACTACGATGAAAAGACGCGATATGCTATCCCGCATTGTCACAGGTGATGAGTCTTGGGTTCACCATTATAAATAAGCACGAGACAAAGCGTGAATACAGTACAAACATCCTGGGCCACCTGCAGGAAAAAGAAAAAAAAAGGGGGGGGTAAGCAATGTGACACCATTCGCTGAGAAAGTGATGCTCACAGTCTTCTAGGCGTATTGTTCACGCATTCCAGTCTTACGGACAAACCGTAAATGCAGACTTCTACTATAACATCCTCAGGAAACTTCATAAGACCATTCAATGAAGGCAACCAAGACTCCTCACTAAAGGTGCGTTTCTCTTGCATGACAACGCGCGTCCTCGTATTGCCAACAAGACAAATGAGACGCTGCGGAAGTTCAAGTGAAAAAAGCTCGAGCATCTTCCGTATATCCCCGACCATGCTCCAAGCGATTTCTATTTGTTCGGTCCTCTTGAACATAATCTTTCGGGTGTACATTTTCTCGACAATGAAGCTGTAATAAGGAAGCCACTCCCTGGTTCCGACAGCAGCCCAAAGAATTGTATGGGGCTTATGAAACAATGGGACATGTGCCGCAATGTACAGAAGTATTATGTTAAGAAAAAAGTACTTTTCAAATGATTACTTGTTTAAGTTCTACATTCAGTTGTAACTTAATTAATAATGTAAATATTCCGGAGACTGCTTCTTACATACGGCTAGTAAGAAAGACTATATATATGTTCACTGTAATGTTGATTCGAAAAATCACTTTTTGTTTCCCCTGTAAAATTTGAATGTGTACACTTTTCTGCATAGAGTGCTTCTTACACTTTGCTTGTAACACACATGATGATAACAACATCGCCCAAATATACAATAACCGAAATGAGAACCATATAATATCCATTAGAGATATTCTTTTACTGTACCCCTCCCTACTTATAGCAACCGTTTTGGAAAAGGATGCGTTGGACTTGATTTCAGTTTTTTCTCACCCTCAAATTTCGGCCCCGTGCGTCATACTTGACTTCACAACTGCCCTGTACCCCTTCTACATTGTTCTCGGCGGTGTTTCGGACATTTTCAATAAAATATTTAATGCCTCTATATTTTTAATTGTGCACTTGCGTTTTTTGATGCTAATGTGTTTTGCTCCGTTTCCGTTCTCTTGAACAAAACACCACAAGATTGTGGATATTTAATTCTCTCTCTCTCTCTAGACTGGGCAGAAATAAAAGTGTAAACCGCAGTGCATTTGCAGTCATTTATGGAAAATGAGGTGATCAGACACTAAAAGAGCTATACCATACTAAATTACGTAAAGGATGACATCACAACACCTTATTGTAAAAGGAAAAAAAAATCTTCAGAGAGGCCACGCACAATAATTGATAAGTTTCTCCGCCTCGGAAACCAAGAAATATGCAGGAAATTTCATCAAAAAATAATTCAGATAGATATTCAAAACAATAAGTCAGTTCATTTTGATAGTAAAATGTACTGTAGCTTTAGTATCAGCAATATTCATCTTATGGTGCCTGTTAGTACTTAGAAATGACAGCAATGAGTGACTCCTTCGACACAAAATAACTCTCTTCTCTGTTCTGTTCTATTCTGTAGTATTTTCATACAAAATAATTCGCTAAATCCTGCACTGATAATCTTAGGTCGGTCCTGATTCATATTGGTAAGCGCCAAAACAAACACGCAATTTGTCACGGTGTTTGCCATGATCCCCTCTGCACGGCAAGGATAAAGACAGAGGTCATGCCCGTTAACTACATTAGAGATTCCCTTTGGATCCCCATTATCCTAGAAGAGGATTAAAACGGTACACAGAAATTTACAGTGTGCGACTAATACGCACGTGGAAAACGATAAGGTCGAAATAAGCTCTTTAACTATCATAGCTTCTTGCGAGTAATTCGCTCTTTTCCTCCGATAGCCATTATTCAAACATAAACCGGGGTCGTAATTTACAGCTTCAGAATCCTTAACTCTTCTAATTTCTTTTGCACAAACACAATTACCCTAATGCTAACTCGCTGTCCTTCACAATTGCAAATGAGTAGAAAATCAGAAAAACTACCTGCGTTTTATTAATTCTTTTGTAATATTTTTTTAAACAAGAGGCTACAAACAAGATGTAAATTCACAGCAAGTTTAAAATAAAATGAGTTGCACTGTTAGCCAAATATTTTTTGTTCCATTTCGCAATACTAAAATTTTAAGCTTTAACAACAATTAATTTGAGAAAGTCTTCCATTACTCCCCATGTTAAATTATCAAAATTCTGGCACACTTTATTCCGGTTGTTTCTGAAATATAAACTTGAAAGTTTTATAGGTCACTTGGCATATATTTATCTTTAATAATTTGAACTGATTTTGTTTCAATGTTGTTAGTTTTATTTTTCTTATTTTTTCCAAAAATCAATTTTTATCAACATTTATTATTTAAATAGTTTTCCCAGGAATTATTTCATTTTTCTTTTAATGCGTACCGAAGCACCAAAAAATGTAACAAAGAAATGTGGAGTTAGTTTTTACAATATTTTTTCATACCTTGCAGCATTATTCACAACATTCCCACACCATAATCCGGATCCTCTGTGTCTTCATAGCTTCTCTTCAATTTTTCTACATTTTTGGCTATTTCCTCAATCACAAGCTCTCCCTTTTTGCTGAGAAGTGCGCCTAGATGGTGGGGATGTTGAAGCCAGGTTCAATGCCTTACATTTTCAGTACTTTGATTCTTCCTGTATTAACACCATTGCATGAAAAGATGACATTATCTCTAATCTAAGAGTATTGACACTAACAAACACTGTTTTGCGGATCCTACAGCACAGAATATTACTAAATGGTTCCTTTGCATTTTGAGTCTTTCCATGTAAAGATTTTTTTAATAGATCTATTTGAAATAAGTCTCTCTATATAGATTTGATGGCAAGCATGACAGATTCTGTTACACCATGACGCCTATAATTACATTAGATGAGAAATTAGTTTGTGATTGACACTTGACGGGGTTTATGTCGGCTACTCAGCTGGCGGGAGGCTCGTCTTATGTTGATCATTTAGGTAACAAAAGCACATTATCGTCAGAGGCATGACACCATCGGCATTGCACAGTTAACAGAAATTGCGCAGCGGCAGCATCACGTTTTCAAGAGAATCCATGGAAAGAAGAAGCAGCAGTGGAACGTTTTATAATAAAATTTGATGACTCCAGTGATTTCATTAACAGTGGTAGTGCACATAATGAAATAGAAATTGAAATCGGCAGCGAAGAGGAGGAGAAAGAAGAAGAAGAAGAAGAAGAAGAAGAAGAGGAAGAGAAAAAGGAAGAAGAAGAAGAAAAAGAAGAAGAGTGCAACCATGGAGACGGACAGCGAGTGACGGGATGTGGCAACAGAAACATCAACCACAAGGTAATTTTTCGCCTACTATAGTTTCTCCTCTATTATACTCGCACCAAGAATTGTCCGTCATCTTTAGAGCAGAGACCATGTTGGGGATGATCATCAATGGAGAGACCGTCAAGAGTGGCCGAGATCGTTAACGCGCGGACTGTGAGCGGGAGGCCAGGACCGTCCTCCCATGACTGAGGTTTTTTCCAGGTTTTCTTCAGTCCTGACAGTAAATGACAAATGCCGGGGAGGTACCCCAAACTTAGGCCTAGAACGGTTCCTTCCCCCCAAAATATCCTTCCCAAATTTACAAGTTTACCTCGTGTATCATCAGTGTCCACCACTGTGGTACCTTAGTAGCGCTAAACACCATTAAAAAAATCAATGGAGAATTCATGAAAGCAGGTAGCCCAGACTGCATGTTCTATAGATTGCCCAACCCAAATTATTCCTAATGGCTTGGTCATAGTAAGTTTGCAGTTTATCTTATTATGCCACCAGTGGGTCTCTTTACTTCCCCAATAACTTTTACATCAGAGAGTTTTGTTTTTCCTGATAAACCTTTTCTTAGACTTCGAAGCCAAGAACGCATTTCTGTACATTCCCAATTCACCTTAATATCATCCGTATATGTCCCCCCCCCAAACTTTCAATAATCTTCCCATGATGAATGTGGGTTAGTTCACAAACCTATCTATAATGGTTTAGGAAATACTAGAAAAGAGTAACTCCTTCAAAAGTGAGGGTGGCCAGAATAAAACACAGAATCCATATATATGCTAATTAATAATCCAATTATTCTTTGAATTGGTTTTAAACGACATAGTCGTGTTCAGAACACTTAAAATACTAAAAAAACAGCAGAATTAAGAAAATAGATTTTTTCAGCCCCAAACAAGAGCGCAACAAATAAAGTAAGTGCCGGAACGTTGTTACCGAGAGAGAGACTGTTATGCTGATAGGTTAAATTTTTTCTACAGTTAGCCAGTGTTCCGAAAAGCGCGGTCAAACACGAAGAACCCGACGATAACATTGTAGCTGCACGTCCTTCCTGAATTATTACTTGTAATCGTTTATAAAGAATATCAATAGTTCATCCATAAGCTAAATTTAAAGTATAGCCTTGAGTATGTGACATGTACTTGTAGCAGGTGTCCTCCTGTTTAGATCCCATATGAATTGCTTCATGAAGAGTTGTGTGATATGTAAATGAGACAAGAGAGCATTTTTTGGGTTCACTATACTTGACATTTTCGCCGGTTCCACTTTTTCTTGGCCAGTGGCATTTTGACTGTTGGTGTCAGTCCTGGTGGTGTAGTGGTTACCATACTTGCCTCCTACACCCAAGAACGTGGGTTCGAACCCGGTCAGGACCGATGAATTTTTTCGGGCGTAAAAATCCTAAGTATGGCTTCCTTCGGAAGGGAAGTAAAGTCGTGGGTCCCGTGTCGTACATTTACGGCACGAAAAAGAACCTCCAGCCTGAAAGAGAGGCCTCTGAGCAAAATTTGTAGGCCGTTTCACGCCATGAGTTGAATGGGACGCTGATGACCTGAGATGTTAAAGAGTGTCCATAAATAAAATCAATAAAAAAACCAATAGTTGACTATTGACTTAGCATGCCATTAACTTTTAGATTTTAAAACATCCGCCACCGATGCTCTGCACATTTGACTTTTCCAAGAAGTAATTTTAAGTTTTGATGTCTCCTTGAGGTGGGCTGAATGGGCAACTGGGATTGAAGCAAATTTTACCAATTTTACAAGAGTCATCTTTAACACTAACTTTTATAGAGTCTTTAATTATTAATTAAAACATCTTCAAATATCCTTAACTGATAAATAATAAACAGGAAATATCCAGTTTCTGCTCAATTTTTGACGTACGGAAGTAAAAGTGACCAGGAATTTCGTCGTAGTGTGTTACTGTTTAGACGAAAGCGATAACTCTAAACCAGTGGTTTCCAAGATTTTAAGCCATAGAGCACTTTTCATTGTAAAACTTAATCACGGAATTCCAATTTTCACCTAGGACTTGCATAACCATACTGTTTGAGAATAGACGATAAACGTTCAGAATTTGGAATTAGACATGTTAAACATGCCTTATTAGTTTGTTTCATTACAAAATATATTT
Source organism: Metallyticus violacea (assembly GCA_030762175.1). Taxonomy (NCBI): domain Eukaryota; kingdom Metazoa; phylum Arthropoda; class Insecta; order Mantodea; family Metallyticidae; genus Metallyticus; species Metallyticus violacea. The sequence goes on from CM060833.1 coordinate 19,228,420, forward strand.
TCAACTCTAATTTCACTTCATGCATTACAAAACTAATAAAAAACATATTAAAGCATTGCGTTTTAAAACGAACTGAAAGCAAGTTTTGTAAATCCAAAAGATATCCTGCAAAACTAAAAATGCTACCTGGGACCGTAAAAGAACTATTCTAATGAGAGAGATGAATCTGAATTGATTTATATAACTTGACTATATCTGATAGAATTTGTAACAAAATATCTTACTACATCGAGACGAGATTTGTGTTTTGTTTTAGTACCTGCATAAACAGATAATCCTGATCCACATAAATAAGTGGTTACAAAGGGCAAAAGATGGTTTTTAGCTTTCTTAGACTAAACTTTAAAGTCATCTTTCAACTCACGCTAGAATTCAGATAGTGCCTTCTTATTTAAAAAAAAAAGTATCTTTTGTCTTAGAATCTGATTTCAAAGCAATTAAGAATTTATATAGCTGCGTTGCCAAAGAGACCGAATTTCTTGATAGCAGAGAATGGGTTTTCAACCCAAAAATTTTCTTCCGTATTTTTATGAACTTCTTCCAGAAAAGAGCTGCTGAAACTATAAACAAACTTGATATGTGAACTTGAAACTCATTTAATGTATCTCCAGGTATGTTTGAATCCAGTTCTTCTATATATTCTTTAACCAATGGGAAGCTGTCAAGATTGTCATTGTTTACTCATTCTCCTTGCACTGTATCACTGGAGTCAAACACTATGTTTGCTTTACCTTGCGGTGAGAGGCTTAAATTATTAACTTTCTCAAAAATATCACTTAAACATGCAACTTTTATTAGCCAGCGTTCGTCACATAACCTGTCTCCTAAAGCGAAGCCATTATCAGGTTCTGGCTTCAGCCCTTATTTCTAAGAACCGAGTCAAACTTTTATCTCGAGTGAGTTTCGTTATTTCTGTGTGAAAAAGTAAATTCCCAATGTCATCACGCAATACTTTGAATAGTCTGGTATTCTTAGGTCGTGATTTAATAAAATAAACTAATTTCAAGTTTTCGTCCAGGACTCCTTTTAGGGAAGGTGCATCTTCTTCACAGCAAGGGCTTGACAGTGCAGGACGCAATGGCTACTACTGCACTCCTTCGCTTTTTGTTTAATTTTTGAGATAACGTTCTAGTCATAATCTTCGCGCCTTCTATGCACATAAGAGAGCAGGTGCATAAGTTTCCGACTTCCTGATAATTATCGCCTTCACAAAAGTCTTATCTGGTGTCATACCTTATCTGTTAAGTAAATAATTCCATTCCGCTGTGCTCAGTTGTTCAGATATAGTTACATAAAGAACGCTATGTGCAAAAGATTGTGACATGTTCAATGGAGCATTGAGCTGTTATTAAGTTCTTCATAAAAGAAGGACTTACTCCCCAGATGCTCGCTGGGTTGGAACGAGCACGAGATTATTGAGGTTTGTCCCGCAGTTTATACCTCATTTCTCATACGTATAATATCCATGTGACATAAGTAAACAATTGCATAACTGTAATCTTAGTTCACTTAATAAAGGCCACAAAGGCCTCCGATGTATATTAGTTCATGGCGTACCTATCGCCAAATTAGCCTCTCAAATCTTTTCTAGCGTCCAAAATGAAAGGAAGTTTATACACATAGTAAAGCTGGTATTAATGGAACTTTTCACCCTGTTGCTTACAATGGCGAATGTTAATAGTGAAATGCACAATAGCTAGGAGGCCAAAAGTGAAAGCGAAGGCCATTCAAATGTTTTGCAATCCGCTTGAAAGCCAAAGAGCAGCTATTTGCCCTTCAATTGCAAATGGGAACGCAGGCGAAAAACGTATCCCTCATTGGTAGCCGAACATTTGCCGAGAGTGGTGTTTAATCTGGTTGGAAATCGAAACCTAGTTCATGAGAGAGAGAAAGGGGGATGATAAGTCAGTTTAATACATTGATTACACTTTCCCTGCTTTTCCACAATTGAATGGAATGGAGGTGGAGTTTACTGTATTGCTTAGAGGCAGAGTTACCATACATCACGTACTCACAATAAATAAACGTAGCTTGTGAACCATGAAGACCCACTCCTTCTCTTCCACTTTAAATTCGCGGCCTGACCATGCGACCAGACAATTTGCATACGCAACTACAACTCGTTCCCGCCAACCCCCGTTTCAATTAACTGTAAGGGGTGGCGGCGGTGGACCAAAAAATGTGCATAGTGACTGACGTAGCAACATTGGTAGTTGAACCACCTGCTTCTAATCCAATTGTACAGTTAGACAAAGAAACGAGTGGTTGCAAGGGCTCATCGCTATGTTCCCACCTCTCGTTAACTTCTAGCCGAACTAAAAGGTTTGTTTCATTGCACAAGAATGCCTGAAATGTATAACTTCCCCAGCCAAGTTTAAGTTCTTACATTGTTATAAAAGGGGGGGGGGGGAGTTCACTAGCAATTTACAGGGTGAACCACCTAAAATTTGCACAGCAATAACTATTTCTGAAATAGAATTGATGTGCTGCTTTCGGAGAATGTAAGTTTAGACACGTGGTTCATATATGCAGTCAATGAACAGATGTTATCATGATTAAAATGTGAATTTATTGTATAATGTTATATTTTTTCAAATGGAACAATGCCTATTGACATCAAGAAAATAAAACTAGATGAAATTAGAATATTAATGGGTTTTTATGATTTTAGTACAAGTAGTTTACGAGCTATCGTATATGAAAGTTTTAAATACCCACAGTTGTGTCTTCTTACTTACTAGGCTACGATCTCGTATGTTTACTTTTTATTTAGTATCTGTTTTTCTCCCCCTTTCTGAACTTCCAAGAAAACACAATTTGCATTTTGTACTTAAGTATTTTTACTTTACCATATGTCGGTCTGGTGGTATAGTGGTAACCACACTTGCATTCTAAATCCAAGGTCGTGGGTTCAAACCCGGCCAAGATCGATGGATTTTTTCGGGCGTAAAAATGCTAAGTATGGCTTCCTTCGGAAGGGAAGAAAAGCCGTGGGTCCCGTGTCGTACATTTACGGCACGAAAAAGAACTTCAAGCTTGAAAGAAGAGGCCGCTGAGCAAAATTTGTCGGCCATTTCATGCCCTGAATAGAATGGGACGCTGATAACGTGATGTTAAAGAACGTCCCTCAATAAACAAATAAAAAAAACTTTACCATGTATCAGCACTCTCTTAAGAAATGGAAAAGGAATAAATAAATTCTGTAAAGAACAGAGAAAAAATGGCCTTCACAGATTGTGTTCACACTACCAGTTAATTTAAGCCTCCAGTCTGTCATGTAAAATTTGCTGCACAAATTGTAGCATTTCAGCAGGTTTCAGAACAGGCAGCTGTAATAAGTCATTTCATATCTTCTGGTGTAGTCGATATGTCCTTGTAGACAGTGTCTTTTTAGCTTTCTCCACTGTCCACAGCTTTCTCCACAGAAAGCTGTCTAAAGTGGTCAAATTTGGTGAACGGGCAGGCCAACATACAGGTCCTCTTCGTCCAATCCAACGATTTTGAAACAATCGGTGAAGACAAGTGTAGTACGTCTGTTGAGATATCTTTCAGCATACACATTACAAGAAACAACTGACATTCCTTCTAAATTCTCCTCATATCTTAGTAAATACGCCTTCAAACACGTCCTGCTTCAAGAAATATCATAAGCTTTTTTGATTTGTTTATTCAAGGACGCTTTTTAACATCACAGGTATCAGCGTCCCATTCTATTCAGAGCGTGAAACGGCCGACAAATTTTGCTCAGAGGCCTCTTCATTCAGGCTTGAGGTTCTTTTTCAGGCCGTAAATGTACGACACGGGACCATCCTTCCTAAGGAAGCTATACTTAGGATTTTTACGCCCGAAAAAAATCCATCGATCATGACCAAGTTTGAACCCGCGACCTTGGGTTTAGAAGGCAAGTATGGTTACCACTACACCACATATCATAAGATACTGGCAAGGAAGTCCCAATGCAATCATTGTAAAGACACAAAATGTAAGCAAACACACGAACATCTTGGCCTAGTAACTAAGCACTTAAATGATGCAAACTAATTTAAACTCCAAAATGATTTGAATGCCTTAAATAAATGGAGTAAAGCAAACAGTCTTTCTTTTAAATACATGTACCCAGGTTATGTCTTTTTCTGGAATCAAAAGTAACGTTGATTTTATATGCACTATAAATGAAACAAAGTTACAATTAGTCGAAACAAAAAATTATCTTGGAGTAATTTTCAACAAAGACTTGTTATTTTGTTAGTGCAGCAATAAGAATCTGGGATGTATTATTCGCAATTCATCTTGTTACTTTTCCTCTACAAACTATTACACAATAAGATTGATGATTCAAACCTATGACAATCAATATGCTTTTATATTGCAAATATCACACCAAACATATTTCGTAATATATTTTTTATTCCAAGGGTTAATACTGATGCATATAAATGTTCTCCTGAGCTTAGAATACAAGCATTATATAACAAATTACATTATTTAACTTTTGATATATTCAATATGAATCTTTATACTTTACTTTATCTTGTGATCATTTATTACAAAATATACATTGGTTAACTTATCATTTACCAACATTACCAATTTTTTTTGTTTTGTTTTTTGTTCTGTTTGTTTTTGTAACGTTTTTATCACATTTAATTTATTGGATTCTGTTCCAATAAATTAAATCCATCTGATTTTACAATATCTATAAAACATCAAAAGTTATGGACTTCAAGAAAAGCAGCCTTAACATAACCATATCCTCTTTATATGTGGTTTTTAAGACAATAATATAGTATAAGCTCCTTTGGTATCCGATTTCACATGATGCTGCCACTTCTATGTGAATAAAAAATTTTACTTGTGTTAATGAAACCAAAGAAAATATTAAAGAAACAGACTACCTTCAGTAAAATAGTTTACATTATATGGAAATGTAAGTTACACGTATAACTAATTAAACTTACATCATAAAAGCATAGCACATCTACTTTTCCTTGTATATATACACGCGATTACCTGTAATCAAAATAGACATTATCGATTCATTATTTACACTCCCATGCGGTGTTTAATGACACCGTAGATAATTTATGCCCTTGATGATATAGCTATTACTCCACCCGTTTAAGACTATGGTATAAGCTCTTTACCATCTCATTAAAACGCGATATGCCTGCATAGATCGTCAATCAAAATTCAACATGTTCGAAAGCATTCATCAAACTAAATTATACCATCACCTATAATAATGGCTATCAAGTTTTGCGACACCTCTTCGGATGTTTGCTCATAAATTACATTACCTAAATCCTCCATTGGTTCCTGCTATTGGATTTCCCTGGCATTGAACTCAAGGCCAGCCCTGTAAACGTAAAGCTGACATATCCTTAGTAAGCTAATGAGATCAAGTGATAGCAAAATGTATATACATACAGTAGTGTACAGTGTTATAAGCATTCACCACTCCTACTTCGCTGGTTCTTTCAACATGCGATTTAAACGAAGGTCATATAGTGCCAAATCAAGCCCCCCCCCCCTTTTTGTTGCAAGGTAATAAAAATTGTGTCAATGTTTGATAAACCAATATATGAAATTAATATTATATTAATATGTATGTGCGTTTATCTTCGGAAAAAATAACGTTTATATCCCATGTATTTTCGTGGTTAGATTCCCACAAAGGTGAAAAATGGATCATTTTTGCAACTTTTCTAAAAGTGAAGAAATACCATAAATTATGAAAAAATAAGGACTTTTACTTAGTTTTTTTTTAATGTACATCTTGAAGATAAGCTGATTTATTTTAACGAAACATAAGGCTGCTAGACAAAATAGTTTAAGAACAGAATACATTTAGTTGATATATATATATATCCCTCGTACAATCCCTTTGAACTATAATGAACCTGCAATTAATTTTTCTTCTCTATTATTACATGTAGAATAACTGTTTTCTAATATTCTCTTTCACAGTAATGATATTAAATCTATTTGACTAGGTGTATAAAACGAGATCCCATTTCACTCATTATACCTTTATTATAGACACTGAATGCATCGTGCATGTTTTCAGAGTCCATCAGTGGCTAAACTCACCAATAGTGGACATTCATATTAAGTTTCAATTTAGTGTTAAACATTGCCTACTCGGACCTTTTCAAATTGATTATAATTTAAATAAAGTTTGAGTTGATCACGTTGTCTATAACCACGTACGTTTGTTCCGTGGATCAATGCAATTCCGAAAGAAGAAATTGAAATTATAATACTACTAGAAAATTTGCACATACTTCATTAAAGCATATGTAAAACGGGATGTTTTATGTATCAGCTGTTAATTGTTCATTTCATATTTAAAAAACTGAAAATTATGGCTTATTGTGAGTTCGTTTTTTGAAGAATACACGTTTTTTTACAAAGACTAATATGTTGGTAGGTACCGTGCGATCAGTTTTGTTTTTCCCGGAAGTGTTTTGTTTTCGGACGAGCTCGTTAGGCGGCCAGCCGGATCTCGGTGAATAGCGGGAAGGTGGAACTATAAAACAAATCAACCATACAATAAAACAAATCAATGTAAGAGGCACATTACTTAAATTATCAAATGAGATGTTAAAACTGCCATCACTCTCCACATATTTTTGGTTTCTCTTTAGGAAATTATTCATCATTCACTGTAGTTCATTTTGAGTAATTCGAACAATTTCCTGAACGAAGAATCCCGTTGAAAAAGATGCATGCTCACGCTTCCTGTCGGTTAATTCTCTGAAAAAAGGGCTTAATTTGGTTCACATAAGTAACAAAATCAATGTATGCTAAAAAATGCTTCTATGATTTCTTTCACCACTGAGTTAACACACATGAATCGCACATAAAGACATGCTAGCCATTGTAAACACACGTAGTATAAAGCACTTTATATATACTGTCGAATAAAGAAACAAACAACACAACACACGACCGGGAACAGCTGCGCCAAGACTGCGACAGTCAGTAAGGTCAACAAGTAAGCAAGCAGGCTTGCTACCTCCACAGCGCGGCAAATGAGTGTTGGCTCACTCATAGGAAACCATCATTAATCGCAAATGAATGAACTTTTATTGTGATAAGTTTACAAGAACACAAATAATTACGAGTATGAACCTTAATACCGTACATGCTAATACTATCCGTTTACAAACAAGTATATGCCGTGCGTAGCATTTGCTACGATTACCTTCGTATCTACATATAGTAACATACACATATATGTACAACAATATACTTGCATCACAGATTTACAATGGATAGTTTCTTAAACTCCTACGAGGGTACATCCATAAGTTTCCAGCCTAACCACTTTCTAGGTATGATAAAGACAAAAATTTTATTTTCCTTTTCAATATAGTCCTTTATTGCAAAACACATCTCATATCTTTGAATTAACATTTCAATCCTCCATCCCAAAAATTGCCAAAAGTTTTCCTGCAAAATGGCCATAAACAACATCCATCACTTCTTCGTCGCACTTAAATTTTCTTCCTCGAAGGTCTTTCTTGAGTTTTGAGAAGAGGAAATAGTCACTGGGGGCTAGATCTGGATTGTAGAATGGATGGTCGATCTCCTTGTAGCCACATTTCTTCACAGTTTCCTTTGCAACAAGAGCTGTCGTGAAGAAGACGCATACCACAACTCAGCTTTCCTCGCCGTTTCTCTTTGATGGAAACACGTGGTCTGTGCAATAGACCAGCATACTCCCCATTTACTGTGGTATTTCTTTGAAGTCACAGTTCCTCTCCTTCACAGTTGCAAAACATTGTGACCATAATGTTCTTGGTTGACTAAGTGACCTTGGCCTTTAGAGGCGGTGCTTCTCCAGGTTTACGCCATTCCATTGATTCTCTTAAGGACCGTAATTTCATCTCTTGTAACAATGGTTTGCAGAACTTCTCTCTCTATCGTTGCCACGGCAGAGCTCCAAAAATGCCTGACAACAGAGGACTACTTGCTACTTTTGGACTGAGCAAAGAAATTTAGGCACCCATCTTGCATTAACCTTATTCAGGTTTAAATGTTAAGTATAATTCGAAGGACTCTTGTTTTAGAAATGCACAACCTTGCTGCTATTTCTGTAACTTTGAGCCGTCGGTTTTCCATAATTTCTCTTCCACAAGAACGATGCTTTCGGGAGTGAGCACATATGAGGGGGATGCTTCCCCATATACACCGTCCAATCGCTGTTTAATTTCATTTGGACTAAGTCCTTTTTTGTGAAGAACTTTCTAACAGCTCGATACTCAATGTTGAACATGTCACAATCTTGTACACATAGTCTCCTTTATGCAAGTTTATCTGAACATCTGAACACGCCGGAGCGGAAGTTACAGCTGTAATTATTTACTTAACAGTGGAACGGTATTATTGGGTTCCACTGTTGTTCGTTATTTTGCAACGGATAATATAGTTGTTCCAATATAGGGGGATTGATGGGTTCTCAGGGTAAATTTGGACTGTTTTTAACGACTTGAAAGTCGTTAGGGGGAAGGAGATTGTTCACTGTATTAATAAGTCCGGCACTGTTTGAACATTTGATTTATTTAACAACTTGGCAGATTACTTCCTGACGGCTCGTAACTGACCTCACTACACACTTAGACTGACCTTAGAAATGACTTAACAATGCCCTCAACTGAACTTTAGAAATGATCTAGACTGATTACTTTCGGATAACTCGGACTGCCTGATTCCGTATATTTCTTTCGCGTCTCTCGTATGATGTCCCTGTTTCTCTTGAATGAATGTCTGAATCTGAATCTGCGAAGGTCTGAATGTGCGAGAGAATGTCTATAGAATGTGTGAATGTCTGACTTCTGCGAGTGTGAATGTGCCTCTTAATGTCGGAATGTCCCTCTGAATCTATGAATGATTCTCTGACTTCTGTACTCCAGTTTTTCTACCACATCGCCACGCCTCTCGCTAAATTAAACTCCCTCGTGTATTTTTCTATTTCCGTGTTGTACTTTCATTATTGGCTATCTTAAAAATATTTATTTGTAACTAAGTTCTCCTTATTGGTTGACTTTTATTTGATGACCAATGGTTAGAATTATTCTTTCCCCCCTGATCTAATGTCTTCCCACTAACTTGAATTTTCCCAGAACAGCCTGTCATAAATTTCGGCCCTTTCCTTACATTCTGATTTCTATTGATAATCTTTTGCCTTCCTTAGTTTGTAGATTTCCAAATGTTCTCAGAGATAACGCACGTGTTTATGACTGTTTTCGGCTTTCCTGTAATAAAACATTTTCGTCTCCGTTCTGACATTTTCATTTTCTCTTAAATTATTGCTACGTCTGACTTTGTTAAATACTGTCCCGTTACGGCCACATGTTTCCCTTATTGTGAACTCCTAAGTATTCCTTGGGCAGAAGGTTCGTGACCTAACAAAAGATAGTTTACCCTTTCTTCAGCCTTGTCTAAGGAGAGGTCCGCGGACGAGTCGTCAGATATACATATCTGTCTCTTAACATCTTTACTACAAAATGTATACAAAACCCTTTTGTAAGATACCATCACCTGTCAAATGACATACACATAAGTACACGTTACAAATTATTTCTATTTCTGGTATACCTATCTCTAAATGATTTTCTTATACCTATACATAACAATTACCCTCATCAAATCTAATGCCCTTATAAATATAACTCTGTAGCCTTTAGTTATTAAATTAATAAAGGCAGCATTATTTCCATCTTCAACAGATAAGGTATGACACCAGATAAGACTTTTGTGAAGGCGATAATCTTTATTGGCGAGGTGGGAAACTTATGGACCTACCCTCGATATACGTAGAACCCTTACCCCTAAGTTCCCTTCTCGTTTCCCACCCTCCCATGTACGACCACGTCAGCAGCCCACTTTTTAGTCGTCGAAAATGAAGTGGAATAGTTTTTTAATGTTCAATCTAACTCCTTTTGTATCTCTGTTGGGATTAAACCCTTCAAATAGAAATATGTTTCGCTTTTATCTGTTTTTTAGAAAATACTAACATTAGTTTGTTTACACCCCTGTTACAAACAAATGGCTACACTCAGGCATTTGAAACTTTACAGCACGCCATACAAAGGATGATGCTTAACAACTGTCATAGTAATATGGCCATCTTCATGACATCTACGAATCAGACCGAACACCCTGCGTATAGTGACATTTGCGGACCAAGACAAAAATAGGCACCATATGTATGCTAAATGACGTGTTCGTCCAAATCCAATGCATGCGTGAAAGTATCATACCCATGGTTGTGAGAGTACTGACTGTTATCCAAAAGAAGTATAATACACCTTGTATTATTTCGAATTAAGAAGCAAACAACAAAACACATGACCGGGAACAGCTGCGCTACAACTGCGACAGTCAGCAAGGTCAAAAATAAGCAAGAGATATAATGAAGATATAATACTATTGCGCAAATAATAAAAGAAAAGAAAGAAGCCTACATAAAACACTTGAGTCAAAAAACAGAAGAAACCCTAATAGAATACAAAAGAAAAACAGCTATTGCAAGAAAAGAAGTAAGAAAAATTAAAAGAGAATCGTGGGATAAATATATAGCAGACTTAGAAAATGATGTACATGGTAACCAACAGAGAGCCTACAAAATTCTAAAGCACCTAAATAAAGAAGAAAAAGATTATATAAAATTAAATAGAATAACAAGTGAAGAATGGTTACAATATTTTCAGAATTTGTGGACAAAAAAAGAAACAGAAGAAGAAAACGAAGAATTTACAATGGAAATAAATGAAGTGGACCCTATCACATACGAAGAGCTACAGCTTACCTTAGATAAGAACTGCAGGAACAAAAAAACGCCAGGAATAGACAATATTAACAATGAACTAATCAAACATGCCTCAGAAAAGCTAAAATATAGATTACTGGCATTGTTTAATATATGCTGGAAGTTTGGCTATGTACCAGAACAATGGAAAATAGCATTAATATGCCCAATATTCAAAAAAGGGGATAGAAATAACTGCAGTAATTATAGAGGAATAAGTATATTGAATACTTGCTATAAACTATATGCAGCAATAATAAAAAATAGATTAAATATCATAATGGAAAATATAGTACTAGAAGCTCAGAATGGGTTTAGAAAAGGAAGATCCTGCATCGACTGTGTATTTGTCCTAAATCAAATAATTGAAAAACACAGAGAATATAATATTCCCACATATATAGTGTTTTTAGATTTTGAAAAAGCTTTTGACAATGTACATAGAAATATACTGTGGCAAATAATGGAAAACAAAGGCATACCAAAACACTTGATAACAATAATTAGAGAGCTATATAAGGACAACTTGATAATGATCGATTCAAATCAAAATAGAACAGCGACAATAAATAAGGGAGTTAGACAAGGGTGCCCATTATCACCCACATTATTTAATTTATATATAGATGACATTGTCAGAGAATGGCAGAATAATTTAAATGTACATTTTAAAATAAACAATATAATTTTAGATGTAATGTTATTTGCAGACGATCTAGTTTTAATAAGTGGCTCAGAATTAAATATGCAAAAAGCTCTATTTCAACTAAATAAAATAAGCCAAAGATATAAAATAAAAATATCACCAAATAAAAGCAAAGTAATGGCTTTTAGAGGACCAGAAACAATAAGAGCAAAAATAATAATACAAGAGACAATATTAGAACAAATAAACTCTTTCAATTATCTAGGCTGCAGCGTCTCATACACAAAAAATGATGATATAATAAACAAAATAAATAAATTTAACCAAATATGCGGCACCATCAAACAAAACTTAAAAACCACGAGGAAAGAGACAAAAATAAAATTTTATAAAGTGATGGCTGTTCCAGTTTTAACATATGGGTCTGAATGTTGGACAATGACCAAACAAATAGAGAAAAGGTTACAATCAGCAGAGATGCGCTTCTTAAGACATGTAGCATGATATACATTAAAAGACAGGAGAAGAAGTGTAGATATACGAGAAGAACTAAGAATCTTTAATCTAATAGAAAGAATTAAAGAAAATCAAAAGAACTGGAAACAACATGTGGAGAGGATGGAGGAAAACCGCTATAGTAAACTGGTTTTAAGATATACACCAAAAGGCCAAAGAAATGTTGGCCAACCCAAAAGAAGATGGACAGAGCAGTTCTAAATTGTGGGACTGGAACAAGCCAATAAAGGCTTAAACCGTGATTGATGATGATGATATAATGAAGAAAAAGTTAACATTTGTGTGTGCTAATATACGCTCTGTAATTCAGCCTGTGCCTCATCGCGAAGACTTTCTGTTTCTGAATCTCCCGAAAATGTTTCTATGGACTTTGACAAAAAAAAAATAGCTGTATTTCCTTAAACAGCGAATAACAGCAACCAACAACTGCAAGTTACTTTCCAGTAACAGAGTCCTCCAATCTTAATTTCACACAAGATAAACTCTGTGACTTAATGAGGGGCATAGAGCTTTCTAAACATTGGGCAGAAAGTTTGGCATCAAGGCTGAAACAATGAAATTATCTTTATTTTTGTGTGAATTTGGCATTTTGCATTGGAAATAAAGAGGTAGAGCAGTTCTTTAAAACTGAAGGTAATTTCAAATATGGCAAATATATTGAATGCATTGAATATAGGTAATACATAGACCTAACCAATAGCCACTCTTAATTGATCCTTCAAAGACTAGTGTTAAATTAGTATTTTATCATAAGTTGCCTTCCATTCATGAAGCGTATCCAAATATGAAAAATGTTCTCTTACGAGTAGATTATAAGAAAAAATAGAAAGATATCTGTTGTGATTTCAAAGTAATTGCGAGTGTGACAAGGGGCCAGGGACTCTCACTTTACTTGGAAAAGTTTGCCCCAAAAATAATCATTAATACCTGGAATGAAAAATGTTTTGCTTGAACCTTTGTTAGAGCCGAACAATTTTTTTACTCTTTCGCCATTATATGTCAAACTAGCGCTTATAAACATTTTGGTAAAATATTTTAGATGGGAAGGATACATCATTTACTCACGTGAAAATTGTCCCAGACTCAGTAAAAACTGGCTTGATCATTGCTCCAGAAATGAGGGAACTCTTTAAAGACCGCCAATATGCTAAGTGATAAGAAAGAAGCTTATAAATCTTTTTAAAAAACTGGGCATGATTTTCTGGAAAATTGCAAAGAACTTGCCGAAGACCTATGAACAGTTGAGCATTCGCACTTTCAAACAGTGGTTACATGAGCAACGAACCTGGCGAGAGCTTCCACCAAGAAATTTCGATGATGTAGCATATGGAATGGGACACTGACATTATTATTCCTGGATAGTTAAAGCAGATTCTTCTGATTTTTTATTAGTGTTTAACGCCCGTTTTAACAACTGAGGCATCACAAGCGGCGACACTGATGATACATGAGATGAAATGATAAATTTGATAAGGATTTGTTTTAAAGGAAGGAAGCGTTTCAGGACTAAATTTAGAGTATATCTCCGGCATTTGCCATTTATGAGGACTGAGGAAAACTTGGAAAAAATAACTCAATCAGGGAGGACGGTTCTGGTGGGAATCAATCCCCAGTCCTCTCGTTCACGAGTCCGCGCCTTAACGTCCTCGTTCACCCGTTGTGGTCATCTGAAAATGTATATCATAGACAGGCCAAAAAGAGACTCCATAAAGGTAACCAATTTAAATTTTTTAAAAATACTTTTTATTTATTTTTTGACTTAAATGCAGTAAGTGCTATAATCTAGAAAGCAAGAGTCAACCACGCATTTAGGCATCATTTACGTATTGTCACGCTTGCTATCAAGACCCTGCTCCCGTAAAAAATACAAAAGAGCCGGCGAGTCCACCGCTTATCACGCTTATTGCGTGAGCTAAAGTATTGTAGGAGTAGGAACCTCACAGGTATAAGTAAAATTGCTACTGCCATTGCTACTTCTTTTATTGCATATGAGCTATAAGATGTACACATTAAGGTCTCCACGATTGTTGAAAGCTTACATTACCACACATGGATTATTAAAAGTCAGGTCATTGAGGCCGACAGGGCCCTTACCTTAGGGGTGATGCCAAGAGAGCTGAGGATGCAGGGTGGCCAGCACCACCACAGGATAGCACAGGAGAGAGTGAAGGAACGTTTTAAGTCTCTGATACCTCCTAATTTCACTGCCAACAGGGGGGGGGGGTCTTATGTTGTACTATTTACCAATTATGGTATACCAACCTAAATATGAATTATAGTGATCAATGAAAAGGCAGTATGTAGGTGTAGGATGAATCTAAGTTTAGCATGATTCTGCTGGTTGCTAGGCGGACGATTGCGTCACGGCAAAATCCTTTAAGTAGTCAACGGAAGTGTAAACCAAATGAATGTAACTAAGTTAGAACTTTCTGATTCAATTAAACTATGTAAAAGTTTAAAATACTCAAGCGAATAAAAGTAATTGTTCTCATAATTTTGACTATTTACTAAATCATTGCACCCCTCGGCCGTATATGTGACAGTATATAGTGACCTTTTTTTTTTTGAGTGACTTATTTATGGACGCTCTTTAACAGCTCAGGTCATTAGCGTCCCATTCAACTCAGGGCGTGAAACGACCGACAAATTTTGCTCAGAGGCCTCTCTTTCAGGCTTGAGGTTATTTTTCGTGCCGTAAATGTATGACATGGGACCCACGGCTTTATTTCCCTTCCGAAGGAAGCCATACTAAGGATTTTTACGCCCCGAAAAAATCCATCGGTCCTGGCCGGGTTCGAACCCGCGATCTTGGGTTTAGGAAGTTAGTGACCCAAAAGTATAAAAATTATATATTCTTTTCACCACAACGTTCAACGTTTCAAAAACTCCCAGAACCCAGTCAGTAAACCACAGTATTGGTTAATATAAAAATAATACGAAAAATATATGAAATAAGATTTTGTCTGCCCCGGTTTTTGGGACGAAAAAGCACCTCATTTTCGTTGTTTTTATTGCGATTTTGACTGTGAGGGCTTAATTCTCATCTGTAGTCACAAATCACAGGTTAAAATCAGTCTCATATCTCCGAAAACCTGCCTATATCCCTTGGGAAATTTACAATTGGATACGCTTGTAATCAATAGTATATGTGGTCCCTAAGTTTTCTCATGGCGTAAAGATTCTGTTAGTATACGACGGCGATTTTATCTGAGAGGCCCAAGGCTAAGCAGTTTCAAACATACCCATTATATCATTAATTTTATTAAAAAAATATCAGATCGTTAAACCTTTTTAAAACATCGTGTTTAAATTTATCACTTTTAAAGCATACATCTAAATAGCATTGTACAAAACCCATATATAAGCTTTGCTTTACAGGAAATCTAAAACCTTGAAGGTAGTTTATTAATTACTGAGGGGAAAACTGGAGGCCGAATTTTAATGCTATTTATTTATGTGTATGTAAACACATGATGCATGTGGTATATTTATTTTTGTATTTCGAAAGCCTAATTATATGAAAGTTAATACTTGAATGATATATTAGTCATCCAATTATCTGATGACCGACGCGGCAGCGGTCGAGTCTGGATGGACGTGTTGATGCTACGTTGGCTTTGGATCGTATTCCACTCAGTGTCGTTTGAACAATTAAATAACACATATCTAATCCTAGAATAATGTCTGCTAAGAATAGTAAGTAACAAATGTAGGTCAATGGTTCTATTTCATAACAAATCGTGTTTATGGTTATAGCGCCCGCAACAAGTCCACTCCTCTTGTCAAGACATTATTTGAAGAGAAATCGCCAGGTAAATGATGGAGGTAATTTTATAAGCTAATGTCAGAGTGGTGTAGAAAATAAGGCAGACATTCTAGCATTCTCTTATCTAACGTGGACGTCTAAATAACATAAAGTGCATTGGAATTTATGATATTATCACTCTAGTGTTTCTGCCAGCGACTATTTTGTTGCACCGCCCACCGCTACACTAGAGTAGCCCAGCTTGTCCTGGTAGCTTACTGGCCGATGCAATCTCCCACCGCCGTTTCGGTCATCAGACAATTAGGTGACTCGATATAAAATATGTTTATATATGAAATTAAGTTCATAAACGTACTTTCTTCATCTAAGTTAAGAACATCAATGTAAATCATGTTGAATTGGGATTTTACTCCCTTTTTATGTATAGTTCACTTATAAAACGACTAAACTTGGTCTACCTTAAAAGGTATATCAAAAGAAAGAATAAGATTTCTTAAATTGAAAGGGTAGGTCTCGTGTGTCGTTTGTTTCTGCATTCCTTGCACACTTTCACGTTGGGAACACGTTCAGTTCAAACTCTGCCATCGTATCCAGCTCTACGTGTCTTCAGAAGCGGGAGTCTCTTAACTTTTGGAGCAAAAAGTTGCTCAAGGGATTTTCACGGCCAGGTCACGTCGGTTTCTCGGCCGATAGCTCCAACTCTTAGCTGTGTGCCAGACCATATCCTTTCTGAACGTCCGGTCAGCTTCAAGTGTACTGTGATAAAAAAATCACATGGAGTGTAAGGAACCTTGCAAGGCTTTTCTATAAAAGGATTATTAACTGATTTCACCCTCTAAAATCAGATCAGGAATCTGTAAGTTGCAATGGTTGTAGCAGTAGTACAGTAAAACTTCAAGGAGCTTATAAAGTAAAGGCATATTTGATTTAATACAAGATATTAGATTTGAAATATAATACAAACTAAAAAACAAACAGGGAAATTCAACAATAAAATTAAAATATTAATAAAATAAAATAAAACAAATAAGAAGGAGAAGTTTACAAGTACATATACAAAAAAAAAGCAAGAAGTTACGTTGGGTGTGACACACACTGTTGGATTTTTCCTCCACTCCTTTCCCCTGTATTCAGCCTTTTCACACTTAAGCCATCTCATTTTCATCATAAATTTACCTATCTCTCTTCTCCTTCCTTGCTTCTCAGCAGAGCTCAGAATAACCATATCCCTCTATTCGAATCTGTAAAGGAGTGTGGCGGATAATTTTCCCTCCATTCTTTCGTATCTTCACATTCAGTTAGTATTTGTGTGCATGGTACCCCCTATTCATAATCTTCAGTGATTGTAAACATCCGTCATGCCCCTATTAGTTCCTATTTTGATGCACTCCTGCATCCCCCCCATTTCGGATTTTACCCCGATTGTACATCCAGCGAAATTATCTTCCTGCATCGTGCAACTGTCTGCTGCCTATCCATATCCCTGAAGCGATTCTTAACCTTTCTCCATCTGCTTTCACTATTCCCTCGACCTTCCATAAAAATGGAACCCACCCTATCGCTTCCGGTACCTTTCTTAATTTGTTCCCTTCCGTCATTTTCTATTCATGGTAGCATAATGGCCTAATTAAATCTTGGTTTTGGTTGAATAATTCGCAGTCAATGCTTCACTACTAGGATTTTAATGTAAGATCCAAATTCCCTCTTAATTCTGCAATACACCGTGTCCCTTCCAGTCCAAAAATTACTTTTAGAAAACCTGTTCTCACTGAATCTAGGTTCGCATTTTGTTCCTATCCCGAAACTTCTGCCCCATATGCCATTGTAGATCTTACTAGTTCCTTATAGACGGAAAGTTTCCTCTGCTTATTTTATGTTCTTGATATTTTTCTATGTGCTCACGAGATCATTTTGCAAAGGTGAATAAACCAGCCGGAATATTTTTTGCAAGTTAAACAAAACTTGGGAAATTCTACTGAATTCCCGATATACAAACACATTTTTCTCGGCGGATACGAAGCTTATTAACCCTGTTATCGAAGACAAATAAGTTAAGGTTTCCAGCACGAATGCTTCCACACCTTATTACTGCCCAGTCGCGGATCACCCAAATCTTCTTTCAACGGTCCAAATATATGATAACCGTTAGACGAGAAATCATACACTATAGAGAGAACGTTCCAATGCCATTCAGTGGAATTCCTCGAGCTTTCACCTTGTCAAAGCAGCTATAACTTGTCTTAAAATATTTATAAAATTGGCTGTTGACGTGTTTTGCCTCAACTAGAGGCTGGCGGTGATTGTACTACATTTGTGAAGAAAATCGATGAACAAAATGCTCTGGGAGCCCCAAAACTGTCAGAGAGCGTTCCCACCTACTGACAGGCGAATTTTTGCTTCAAAGATTCTGCTCTTTTCTTAGTTTGCTTCGACTCACCAGTATAAAGGGTACACCCATGTTTCATTGATTTGTTGCAGGATAATGTGTTCTTGATTCCGGTAATGAGCCAACTGCCGAGACTTTTCCATATTGCAAGTCATGATTGAACACTTTCATAACTTGTTCGAACCTCAGAAGTTATTTCAAAAGTCGTCTAATGTAGTTCACAGATGTCTGGAAGGACCCAAATGCTTGTTTCCTTTACGCTTGTCCAAGGTCAATGATGTGACTTTCATTTTCCACAATTTTTCGTCCTTTTGTGACATTGTGTACCACTCAAATACTTGTATCTTAAGCAGTGTCTTATTCCTAACCTGTGCCCTTAACCAGTGCAAAATTTCAGCCGGTTTCACTAGATATCCAGTAAAGGAGTAACCATTACAGCAGTTATGTTATGTGGAATACACTAAAGATTCTGCCCAGTATGTGTTCTGTTAGCTCTGTGGCAGAGTGTGCAATGATGCCGTGGTTAAGAGCATAGGTTCGCCTCCTAGTATGAAGCATTTTCTTTAATAAATCTTTGTAGCATATTATAACTAATTAGTTTCGTAATATTGTTTCCCATTCTCAGCAAAGTTTATATATATTATAATTAATATTAACGCCACGGGTGACCGAGGTCGTTAAGGCGTGGACTCGTGAACGGGAGATCAGGTGTTCGATTCCCACCAGGACCGTACTCTCTGACTGAGGTTTTTCCAGGTTTTCCTCAGTCATAAATGGCAAATGCCGGTAAGGGGCCCTAAACTTAGGCCTGGAACGTTTCCTTCCTTAAAAAATATCCTTTCTTAATTTATGATTTCATCTCGTGTATCATCAGTGCCCATTGCCTGTGGTGCCTCAGTAGTTAAAATGGGCGTTAAAGACCATTAAGAAAGTAATATTATAATATTTTTTTCATTATTTGTTCTATTCAAATGCAATATGCTGCACATGCATTCCTTGCACAAGTATGAAAGACAAAAGATAGCTTAAGGGTACAATTTCAGGAAGCTTGGCATGTCTTTCGCCCACACTACTGTAGAAGTCTGATATCATCTATGCCCCGAAGATTGAGGGCCTAGGGTTCATACGTGATATTAATTTGTGTGTGTTTTCACTTTAGGAAATAAATTTTTCTGTTCATGCACTTATTTAGTTATTTGTAAAGAATACGTTAGTTTGTGATTCCGTTTTTTGTGTATGCATGGGCAATACCAAAAAAACTCAAATAATACTTTCAATTATAATGTGATACTATAGTAACATAAAGTTCTACATATACAACTATAAAACCAATAATAAAAATTTTGTTATGTGGGATTTGAACCCAGAGGCTTACGCAGAAGGACAATGTCTTCTAAACCGCTTGACCACCGCTATTCCAACCTAATGTTCTCTTTCCATATGCTTATGATTGTTAGCATTAAGTTTACAGGCAAAGCGCCCACTGCAGTATGCACTCTCTGTATACGCTTGTAAATACAGCGTTTACGATCGTCACCGAAGTCTCCCGATTGACAAGTAGAATCTGGCGATACCTCACTTTTTTTTTTTTTTTTTTTTTTCCAGAGGGTTTACTTCTTGCTTGGATATTATGCTACTGACTAAGGAAATGGCTATCGAGGCGATCCTGTTTCCCTTTCTATTCCTGAAACCCCCACGCGTTTTGGCTCAGGGCGTGTCTGGCTTTTACTATTCACAAGCATAAAATCAAATGTCTGCTTTATGTTTAATTTTTAATTAAATGGCTATAGGTTTATTTCCAATAATTGGGAATTTTTATACCGGGCGCAGAGAAAATGCCTGCAATGAATATAAGTGTGGTAAGAAAGGCAAGTTCATTATACGAGTTAGTCTCATAAATATTTTGTTAACATCCTCGTATGAAATAACTCGTCAAAAATCAAAATAAATAAACAGCCGGTAAATCACAGAATTATTCCTTCTAGGCTAAGCTGCATTGCTCGATAAATCAGTTAACCGTTATTCAGTACCGTAATGTCACATAATTAATTCAACATTTTTGAGATTTTTATAATACCAAATCTTGAAAACTCTGATGATTAGCTGTTGAAAAACGGATATCCTCGCTCATGAATTAGGTGAAAACATTCTAAAATCAATGTTTACTGCATTTCTTTTAACACCCATTCTTTTTTCTTCGAGTATCATAAAGTTCCTATTTCAAACTGAAAGCCTAACCTCTCTACAATGTGTGAAATTATTAATTAATATTCTGTATAACAGGCTTCTTAACTAGAACTAGACGTAATTACTACTTTGGCTCTTCAAAAAGTTGGTCCTAATGGTCTAGTGGTAGCCATCCATACTTGCTTCTTGGACCCATCCAGAATGAAGGATTTTTAGGAATGAATGGTGTTTCGCCCGTTTTTACTGTTGAGGCGATGGACACTGATGATACATGAGGTGAAATGATATATTGGGAAAGGATTATTTTTAAAGGAAGGAAACGTTCCAGGCCTAAGTTTAGGGTACCTCCCCGGCATTTTTCATTTATGAGGAATGAGGAAAACCTGGAAAAAACTTCAGTCAGGAAGGACCGTCCTGGCGGGATTCGAACCCCGGAACTTCCGCTCACAAGTTCGCGCCTTAACGGCCACCCGTGGTAGTATTAATTTTTTGGGCATATGTTTTACTTCGGAAGGGAAGTAAAGCATTGTGTTCCAGATTTACGGCACCTAAAGAACCTCAAGCCTGAAAGAAGAGGTATATGAACAAACTTTATCGGTCGCTTTACGCCCTTAATTTAAATGGGACGCTAATGGCCTGAGGTGTTTAAGGAGCGTCGTAAAATAAACCAAATAAATTTAAAAGAAAGAAAACCTCCAACGATAAGTTGGTTTATATCTTACATTAAATTCCATAGTCAATATCCTCTCTAAGAATGTAACTTCCCTTTTCAAATGTTCAAACCTATGTGGTTTTCCTTTCATTAAATGCTGTAAATTTCATGATATTTGTAACATTGCACGTAGAGAGTCTCATTGTGTCCTAAAATTTAAAAGTAATGATACGATCTTAATTTTTTGACCAAAATACTTTTATTAGATACTTGTTTGTGTACCTTAAAATTGCGTTAATTCTTCATAAATGCAATGCCAAGAAATAAGCTATTTAAGTGCTTCTTTAAATGTTTTACGGTTACGTTTGTTTTCTGTTCCTTACAAGAAACTTCCACTAAACTTACGCGGTCGTTCGCTTAACTTTTCCTGTTAGGTATCTCGACGGCCTTTGAAGCTCTCTGAGAGGATGAATGTGTAGGATATCAGGCTTGGGGCTTTTAGTAAACTGAAGGAAATGGTAGGGGTTTCCATCCCTTTACCGCCCTTTCAACTTGGAAGTGACAGAGAATAAAGTGCGCGGTTTCTAGTCTAAAAACATAGCATAGAAGATGCTTACGTGCAAAAGGGCCAAGGGGAATTTAATTATTATGTATGACGTCTAGTTGTCGAGAGTGTTTTTCTTGGGAAACGACCTCGAAAGTAGCTTTTTATGTTGCGAAAATAATGGCTAGATGTGATAAATAAAGTAAGCTAAAAAAATCGGTACGAAAGATTTTTTGGGACGCTAAGGTGGTTTAAGATTAAGCATTGAAAAAGTAGCGTATTGACGATTCCAGGTAAAATCGGACGGAAAATTAGAACCGATATTTTGTTACTACAACAATGCCTAAAGATAAATGTTTTTATGAAATATGGAATGATTAGGTTTCGTTGTTTTATGGAAAATTATCAAAGTTAATGTACTTGATAGTGTTTTTGTAAATGCGTAGATCTCGAGGTCCTTAAAATAAACATCTGAACAGTACCTCGTTTTTTAAAAAAAAAAACTTATTAATTTAAAATGTTTAAAGATAATTAGTTTCATATACCCGTCCATAAGATATGTCAAAACTTTTGAGAAACACTCCCCATATATACAAGATAAAAATGTAATATGAACAGGGTTCCGGACTTCTTTATTTCCTTGTTATAGCCATTTTTTTACCCCTGTACCACACAGCAGAAAACTCAAAAACAGTACTGTGGAAAACAGAACGTCGTATAAAATGTTCAAAATGGCCTCCATTAGCACGGATACATCCTTCAATACGCCGTTGCATGGACTCCGATGCGCTGATGCATTCCTGGAGTATCTCGTATTGTCTGGCAGTCTTGCAGAATACGAGCGTCAAAGCTCTCTACACCTTCGGCTAATACATACATCATATGAGCATCTGCCAACTCCATATTAGAATACATCATTTTACTGTATCTGGAACGAGGTGCATAAACACACAGAAGTGACATTACGTGCTCGGTGCTACGTCAAGCAATGAAGTAGCATAACAAGCGGAATACGTCGTACGGAATGGCCACAATAAATATCTTCCTTTTAAGTGAAGTTATTTTTAACAACAAGAAGAAATGAGTAGGTGGACGTAATAATATTTTTAGTTTTCATTTGCTATGCGCTCATGTTATTTCCATAGATTTGATGGTTCTGTAACCCGGTAATCAAGATTGAACATCCTCCCGTTAATGCCAGTTCAAGTTTTAGCCTTGGAGATACACTGAAAATAATTCCCCCAAAATAGACCATAGAACGGTAGCTTTACAAGGAGATATAAGTTTATTCATTGGCTTGCAAATCCAAGTTTCCCTCTCATTAAGAACACTACAACATGCAACTTTACGCCAAAATAACCAGATGTATTTTACTACACTAGAGTAAAACATTAAGATATATGGTACCTAAGTCACAGGACTTACCTTTCGGAAAAGTCCCCGGCCCTAACAACTTTGAAGAGGAGGTTGAAAAGAAGTATGGCCCACGTTGTCCTGAAGGCGACTCTGTGTGTGGAAGGAGGGCGAGAGCATACATGCCTGTCAGAAGGTGACATCACAGTATGGTAGAACTTTTTAGGCAAGTAACCGATCCTTAGCTGGCAAACCATTCTGACGTGGCCAGGTGATCTGGACAAAGGACAAGGTATAATTCATGAAGGAAATGCGCGCAAAACTACACACAGGGATTGAAATACTCACGAATTTCCACTAAGATGTAGTAAGACATACGTAATTGTATGAAAGTTATCACCTATACAAAAAAAAAAAAAAAAAAAAAACAGGAGCTATATGTCATTGGCTGAACGATCCATGCCAGTTCTTCCCCAAAATTTTCGAGCGAATGTTCATTACTTTCTTCATCTGTGAAAGGTTATTAGTAGAATATCTAGGAATCTTTTCCCATTTTATCATATCATGTCATGTATCATCAGTGTCCACCGCCTGTGGTGCTTCAGCAGTTAAACACCATTCAAAACAAAAACACCTAGTGTTTCTCCTCCACAGAGCTTTCCACTTCAAGTGACATACATTTTCTTTTTGTTGTTCTCTCTTGCGCGTAAACCAGTAAATAGCACATAAATAAAGCTGGTTGCACCGCGAATTGAAATATCTCCTTCTCTAACTCTTCTAACGACAGAATTAATTGCCCGTTCATCATGGGATTGATTCAATTGAGATTGTAACGCAACTGTAACATTAATATGAAACCACAAGGAAAACTTCCGATGGCCTTTCAGTTCCAATTTGTATCGCTATGTATCGAAATTGCCTGAGATAGTATTTACATAGTGAGTAGGACGAGGGGGGGGTGGGGTTAAGTACTTCGATCATTTTATCTGAGGGAGCAAATAAGGTAACGGCGGGATATGGTTTTATAGTCAAATATAAGAAAGTCTTAGACAAAACTGGATTGGGATATATTTGATTATGGGGACAGGATATTAAGCGCAATAGCTGGAAGATCATCCACCCTACAGCCATGACCTTGCACCGTGCGACTTCTGGTTGTTTCCTTGAGTGAAATCTTGCATTACTGGAAAACATTTTAAACGAGTGCAGGGCCTTTCTCAAGATATAAATTCAGCTGTTGACAATATCTCAGTTCGAGTACCAAGTGCAACAAGTGATTCCACCATCTACAAGTGTATGTGGAGAGAGATGGAGTACTTTGAAGGAATATGAGGATAAATTTTCGAATTCAATTCTTAGCTTGGACTTTAAAGTTGACACTTGCAAAACTTTTTGAATGCCCCTTGCACAAACGTATTTTCATAAAAAACTAATAATTCATGAAAATCACATTTCAGCCGTCGGTAAAATAATGTAGCATCGAACTACAATACTGAACCTACCACACTGGAAAGTACACATTTTGGATGTACTCTTCAAAATGTTCCATATTTTTGACCCATTGTGCTTTATTAAGTATAATGTATTGCTTTTTTATTCATTTACAGGAAACAGAGGCCTGGAGGCGCCCTATGCCGTCATGGTCTACGTGCACGGCGAGTCCTACGAGTGGAACTCCGGCAACCCTTACGATGGAAGTGTCTTGGCCAGCTATGGCCACGTCATCGTCGTCACCCTCAACTTTCGTCTTGGCATACTCGGTAAGTGTACGAACATTATTCCTAATATTAAAACATTAGAGTTTTTGGACCGTATTAAAGCCACCGTCTAAAGATCCAACGGCAAGTTATTTATACCCCCCCCCCCGATCATTGACATGCTATACTTGTTGTCGGGCGATAGTCGCCTGAGGTTACGCCGATTATGGCTTATGAAATTAATCCAGATGAGATTTTCAGAAGCATTTCTTCCGATGGACTCATTACTCCGTACTTAAGGACATCATTTATTTATTACCCTTAAGATAGGCTTTCTGGGTAACGCGCTTGCCTCGAAGCGCAAGGTTTGATCCGGGCTAAGTAGGATGGATTTTTCAGAATGTAAAGACATCGTGCGCAAGTTCTTTGTGAAAGGAACATTATGCCTCGATTTACGGCGCGTCAAGGAACTCCATACCATAAAAAAAGAGGTACTTGTAGAAAATTACAGAAAATTTCACATTCAAGTAGTCTAATAATTTGGAAGCAATGAGCTTACCTGCTGTTACTCTGAGGAAAGTAACAGCCACTAAAATTTCCCTGATTAGAGCGGTAACAAAAAACATTGTTCGTTTTCGATCATTTCAACCCATTTTCTGACAAAACCTGATGTTTTGGTGATACCAACTCTTGGATTTGTAGGCAAAGAACATCAACATTATCATTCTGTCTCCCTTGAGGACTAGAACAATCCGTAGTCAGAAAGCATAACCTCAAGGCTGGACGTTTGGCCAATCTTGTTCGATGAGGTACAGTACTTTCTTGCTGCGTTATTCTCGCTTCCTATCGAATAAAGGAGAGCTAGCAACACTTTAAAACGTCACATATACGGCGCTTTTTTTTTTTTTTTTTTTTTTTTTTTTTTTTTTTTTTTTTTTTTTTTTACAATATAGCTCAATACGACCATTTGAATCGTTTTAACGTTTATAGGAACTTCAAAATTGCACTAAACACACAGTAGTTCAAAAGTATTGTGTAATTTTTTTCTCTTGTTCTAAAGGGATATGTTTTGTAAATAAAATGTTTGTATAATTCATGAAATTCGTTCACCAGCAAAATTTAACCATTGGGCGTGCGGATTAATGTAAAGCGAAAGTTTAAAAACCGCTCTAGCCGCGGCAGTATCAGGAGGGAGGTAACTCGGAAAACGGAAATTTAAAGAATGGTGATTAAAGTGAAATTTAAAAATCACTCCAGGGGCTGTACTTTTTTTCCTCAACAAAGCTCAATATAGACCATTGAAATAAAATAAGAAAAATAGTTTCTGAAAATCAGTGAAATGTAAAGCTTACCTGAAACCAAAAATTTAAATATCACTCTAGGGGCATTAATGTTTATTTTTCCCAACGAAATTCCGTATATACCATTAATATAAAATAAAAAGGTTTCCGAAAACCGGGGTAATTGGGCCGTTAGAAATGGGGATATACTTGAAAATCAAAATTTAAAAATCGCTCTAACGGCAACAATATTTATTATTTCACAACAAAACTGGATATATTATATTTAAATAAAATAAGTAAAATGGTTACTGAAAATTAGAGAAACTGGACTATTAGGAGTAAATTTAAAACAAAAATTTAAAAAGCTCTCTAGCATTTCATTTTCTTTCAATTATTTCAAATTAAAAGGACAAGTTAACTCAGCATATAAACTACATTTATAACGAAACATGTGTTTCTTAGTTCACAAAAGCATTGTCGTGAAGTTTGTGTGTGAGGATTATATTTGTATGTAAAAGTGCTCTGTAATAACCAATAGAAAATAGTTGGCTTACTTATTTTTACTACAATAAAATTTAAATTAAATTTCAAAGCCACTGAAAATCGATGGATCTTTCGATTGTATATTATTTAATATATATATTTTCTTACTACATTGTTATTGTTTGTAAATAGAAACATTTTTATTGACACATATGAATTTCTTCTTAAATACATAAGATAAATCGAAACATTTTATTTCTCTCTATTTTAGTGAATGTAAATATGATGCCAAAGGTTATATTTAAAAATGTTTAAAAATAATCACACAGTACATCTTTATATGTCAATGGTCATACATTTCATTTAATTAATAGCATACAATTAATTTTTGTGATTTAATCTCAATAGTAATAAAAATAATTGTAAAAATGTGCTTTCTCTTCTGTAAAACTTATAGATTGCTAGAATTCCTATTTTGTTTCCCTTACTTTGCAAAATTAGAGTAATTTCTCTACAGACATTCATTTTCAAGTGGTTCTGAAGGGAAAAAGCAAAAAACATTTAAACAATGTATCTAGTTCAGTTTTTCTTTTATTATTTGACTTTAGATTTCATCATACTAATACCACTAAATAACGCTATAACTTATTTCATAATTAATAAAACTGTAATTTGAATTTTATATTCTTATATAAAGTTATTCTACTTGGTGAAGAATTCTCCTAGTTTATGTAAATCTTATGTTACGGACATTTTTGTAAAATATCTATGAATTAATTCGAATTGTTTTCACAGCATTAAGACTGCAAATGTAACTCCCTTGTCCATGAGTTTCCATTTAATACCTCTTCTAGTTGCAGCAGTTCGAATGAGTTTATTTTTTCTTTAACGTCTGTCAGTAATATATCGCCAATATATATTCGGACATTTTAGGAAAACAATATATCATGTATTTTATTCAAATGCATTGCTGAATCAAGACCAATAATATACGGCCTGAAAGCACTTTATCGTGAAATAGGTTATTAGTGACAAAGGATGATAAAAAAAAGAAGAGGGTTGGATAACACTCTTTTACCTCTCACAGAACAAAAAACAAAGGGCTGTAATTTCCACAGTGGAATGAAAAGTAATTGCGTTTGGAAAAACAAATTGACGGAAAAGTTTTCAGTTACAGGGCTAAAAAAATCAGTTAGCAATGAGATTCAGTACAGAATTTGAATGATAAAGAGAGGACATTTGAATACCAAATCAAAATGCAAACTTTCTTTACTCCAATTCCTTCTCGAAATGTTTCTAAGGATCTAAACTAAGGACGGAAGAGAATTGGTAATGTTGTACTTACTGTTAAATGTATCGAAGATGTTATCTCTCGAAACTTTTGAGATTAACAAAGCCTTCTCGTGGTGTCTACAATTATAAGTAGATGTTATACAATCAAACTCTTTTCGAAGCTGTAACGAGCACGTTGTACAAAAACAGAGATTAAATTAAATGAGTAAAGTGTGAGAAACCCAAAATAAAATTATATTGTATATCTGACACCAAAACAAGTCTATGCCCCTCACAGAGATCTAAAAGCAAAACAGCTGTTAGAATGCAAAAAATCATGTCAAATTTGCATAATATTCAGGCGTTCCGTTACTAATTACTTAAGCGTGCCAACTTTGCATTCATTAATATATTCCTAGAAAGGTCTAAATACCCGTTGAAAATAAATTAGTTCCTGATGTAAATGTCTTTCTTAAAACATTACGGATTGAACACGATTTTGTAGATGTATGTTTATATTTCGTTACCTTCAAACGTTCTGCTATATATCTACCTAATGGAATCAACAAAAACCATTTGTTTGATTACAAAATATTAACTGAAAGGAGTGTTTAATATATTTTTCTTTATTTGCTTTTAAAATGCAACGCAGTAACACAAGGAACAATCTATGTTACATTTGCGTGTATTAATTGCATTCCTTTTGCTATAATGCCTTTTGGCATTATATGTTTAAAATTTATGCTTGATTCCTGAGCTTTAACACATAGCAATTGATGATTCTCACTTACTCCATATAAGATTCGGTTTTTAAACTCACTAATATATAAATGTCATAATAATAAATAGTTGAATGGCTTAATATGAAACTCATACAATCTGTGGTTTATCTGCAGTAAGGATAAAATATTAATGATTTAATATGTAAAATTTTATCTTATATATTCTAAAAAGAATGTTCTTTGTGGTATCAACATAAAAATGTCCCAATATATTAATAAATACACACATTTTAAGTTTGTGTTAAAAATATATTTAATGCATGGGTCGTAGAACATACATGCTTAGGTATATACAATTAGACATAGGTAAAATAAACATTTAAAGTAATAATAAATAATGGTAAGAAAAGAATTTACAGCTATATTTGTGGAAACTGCTTATATATTATTTACAATTACACTAGTTATTGCGTTCTAACGAGAAAATAATTGACTTCTACATTCGCACGTTGGCTAGGAAAATGTCCATATTCAACAATTTGTGTGATCCCCACCATGCCTTGAACATTTTTTTCTGGAAACAGAATTTTTCTCAAGTGCTCCAAGTGGTTACATTCGGCCAGAATATGTGCCCACCCGTTCCACAAAATGTACAGATTTTCCTACCAAAACTACCCTTTATTTTCGTAGCCTTCTAAATTCTCAGTCTAAACCAGGTCATTGCTGATCTTGCCGTTTTCCCTAGAACGAGCATATACAGAATGTAACAAAATGGTATGTCAAAACTTTGGGAAAACATTTCTCGCTCATAGAGGACGTAAATGTGTAATATTTGGTACGGAAATGCTTTATTTCCTTGTGAGAGCCCTTTGTCTACAATTCCGCTTACACGGTGTGATATGCAAGCTAGAAAGCCAGCATAGTGGCAATACCCCACAACAGAACAGTTGCTTAATACCTACAGTAGTTAAACATTCGCTTTTACCTCTGGGAAGACGGTGGGAGATTTACACTGATAACATTTACAGTTTTATATCTCCATATTTTGAAATATATCAGATCGAAATGTAAAACACATATTTAGAGATATTTAATCTGCTTTTGATAATTTTTACAGAGTGTTTATTGATTTATTAATGGTGAAATGAAATTTTGAAAAGTTTGTCACATATTTTATGGTACATTTTTTCATTCAATCCAGGGAAAAGTTTGGAGTTCACTCCTCAGACAAATAATTTATACTAATAGGCATACATTTAGCTATAGTAACTGTTTGGTAACTTATTTAAGCTATTTTCTGTAATTTTTTTTTAATTTGACTAATTGTTTTAATAAAATGTTCTATGATCTTTCAACCATAAAACTGTATATATTCTTTACACTTTTTTTTGAATGATTTATTTATGGACGCTCTTTAACAGCTCAGGTCATCAGCGTCCCATTCAACTCAGGGCGTGAAAAGGCCGACAAATTTTGCTCAGAGGCCTCTCTTTCAGGCTTGAGGTTCTTTTTCGTGCCGTAAATGTACGACACGGGACCCACGGCCTTACTTCCCTTCCGAAGGAAGCCATACTTAGGATTTTTACGTCCCGAAAAAATCCATCGGTCCTGGCCGGGTTCGAACCCGCGATCTTGGGTTTAGGAGGCAAGTATGGTAACCAATACACCACCAGGACCGACTTCTTTACACTAAAATTCTGTTGTACTTAAATGTGTATTCTGTTTGAAGGAACAAGTGTTCCAAAATTAATGAAAATCCTTCCTGTAGTTCCTGAGAAATATACCTATATTATGAAAAATTTAAATTACTGAAAAAATGCATTTAAAATGTATATGCATATTTCTTTAAACACATCTCAATTAAAACTATCCATATCCATTCTGTTCCTTTGTCTAGCAAGTTTTTCGATACTCTGTACTGAAACCTTTGCTACTTGCTGGTCATCGATCTTCAGTGTCTCCTCAGTGAAGACTTCAGGTATAAAGCACAATTTCCTTAGGAATCTAAGTCTTGCCACATTGCCATCATTAAATACTATTGCAACGTCTAAAGCAGAAATATTCACTGTTAGAATGGAAACAAACACAGTTTGGGGACATCTTTTCCACATGAGAGCATTGAAACTTTCATTTGGATTCTGCGTGTTTTTATGTATACACTTTACTAGGAGTTGTGGTAACGCCAGGGCACGAAAATTTGGTTTAATGGTCATTGCTACTTCATAAGGAAGACTATTCTTCTCAGTTTCCTTGTTTTTCAAGAATTTGCACCAGTCTCTTCTTAGGAGTATAGGGCATGTTGGGTGGTGTTCGTTGCACTAAATTTTAGTGGGGGAGTAGGCATGTTCATCACAACACGTAAAAGATTTTCACCTTCTCTTCCGAGACCTACACATCTCAGTCCATACGCAAACCTCATGTTGGCTTCAAACATTCTATTATAAACCTTTGACATTTTGAAATATGTGTCACTATCACAATTTTCATATAAAATGACTAATGTGAAAACTAAACCTTCTCCTCTTCCATTATCCACTAAATTAAATTTTCCACCACACAAAGAACACTTGCAGTCTTTTCTAAGTGCTTCTGCTAGAAATTCAGATCTATAATTCTAAAACCTGTGTTTCTGCCATTTTAATCTTCTTCTGACATAATACCTAACCCAAGTTTTATTTTAGATGTACTTGGAGAAAAGTTAATGTGTGCATTTGTAGGGTAACCCTAACCTGAACATCATTTTTCCTCTTTAAAGTATTAATGTGGCACTCATTGTACTTTTTAAACACTCTACCTTGGCCTTGGCATTGTAAATTAAAGATCAATAAGTTTGCGTAGCACAAGCAATAATACAGTAATTCAAACTTGACCACAATTAAATAAAACTCCGCAACACTTGTTTATGTATCTCTAAACCTTGTACGAGATAAGTGCTGTGATCATAAAATGGTCTATTTAACTACTGAAAAACACTCTTACTACAAATATAGTTTCTAGGTTTCATAGGCAAAATTAAGCAAGAAAATTATTGTTTCACTTCTGGGAACTTTAAAAAATTGGCGTGGCTCAATACAGTGTTTGGGTTTTAATTTTTTATTCTATTTGTGATTCGAATCTCAAAGTAAAAGTTTGGGATAATATCTCAATGATATGCACTTTCAAATAAATAAATAATATTATTTTGAATTTTTTTATGATTTCTGCCACCATCTCCCCTAATGGGGTGGGGATATTGTAACCACTCTTAGTTCAGATTCATCATTGTTGTGTTCGTTCTGTATGTACCACGACGTTCGATTGTTATGCTACTTGGCGTAGTGAGTGCCGAGCACGTAGTGTCAGTTCTGTGTGTTTACGGACCTCGTTCCATGTACAGTAAAATGAGGTATTGAAATGTGGAGTTGGCAGATGCTAATATGATCTACAATTAGCGGAAGGTGTAACATTTTATATGATTTTCTGTTACCACATTTCTATTTTTGATGTTCTGTATGTGGTACAGATGCAGAAAAGGTTTCTAACAAGGAAATAAAACAATTCCAGATCCAAGTTCTTGTTATTTATTTTATCCTGTGTATGAGAGAAATGTTTCTCCAAAGTTTTGACATAACATTTTGTTACACTGTATATCTCTCTACTCTACGTTAATTTCATTTCATTCGATAGCCTCAAGGAAATTTTCGTGTTCCACTCTGCCTGGATTTCCTGCCTTCTGATACTTTTGTTATTTTCATTGCCTCGTTGCCATATTGAATCCAGGCCAATTTCGTTAAGTCCTCTTTCCAACTCTGCCGCCCAGTCACATTAGTGTTATATTTTGTACCTAGCGTCTATAGCATTAGCTCGAAAATTTAAACCATTATGGATTTTCACTTTGAGTACGTATTAAAACTGATAATGAAATAAATAAATTCTGATCATTTCACATAGAATATTTTCTCAACAGTGGTTCTTTCTTTATGGTGAGACAAACACATTTTATTCTGTAACTTAAACTTCCATAATGGAATCTTCAAAAACTTAGGAATTACTGAAGAATAGATGTTGCGCTTAAGGTTGAATGTCGCATGCAGTTTGGTAGCAGACCATCCACCTCTTTATATGCGAGTCTATTTCGTCATGAACCACCGTATCAAAGATATAAAAATTTGATCAAAAATGCAGCAACCATTGTAATTGAATCAAGAAAGCCGATGGCTAAAGAGGAGATGTCACAGAGTGTGTTTTGTAGTAGTAGATGTATTTGTTTCAATAATACTTTATGAGATAAAGTAAATTAAATGCTTATCTACAGCACGATTCTAGTTGGACCGTTTGTACTCCTATTTATACATAAAAACTGTTTAAAAAAACGGAAACAAACAGAATCGCATATATACATGCGACGAGGTGCAGAGAAGTTGCTTTAAAAAGCTTTTAAGGCAGGTATTTCTTAAACAGCATAGTGTGACATATTCACTAGAGCTCTGTTTCAATTTAGAGGTTCCGCGACAGGTGGCCGAGGTCATTAAGGCGCGGACTCGTGAGCGGGAGGTCTGCGGTTCGAATTCCCGCCAGGACCGTCCTCCCTGACAGGTTTTTTCCAGGTTTTCCTCAGTCCTCATAACTGGCATATGTCGGGGAGGTACCCTAAACTTAGCCTGGAACGTTTCCTTCCTTAAAAAATCCTTTACCAATATATCATTTCATTCATGTATTACCAGTGTTCACCGCTTGTAGTGAGTGCCTTAGTAGTAAAAACGGGCGTTAAACATCATTCAAAAAAAATTAAGAGGATAATTGTGTGCTGTTGTACGGATATCCTTTGTGATTTCAGAGAACTACAGATTTGCTGTAACGAATACCACACACAACTCCCAAATAACATTTTATAATGTTATATAATTATTAGTTATTAGTTGGTAGGGATTAAATAATGTTTTTATGTAATTAATTTCGGATTATTTAGTTCACTATAATGCAGGAGTTTGTGTTAAAAAGATATATATGATCTATAACAGACATAAATGTATTATATACTTTAGTTAAGTTTATTCCATTTAATGACGCTCTTTAACTTCTCACGTCATTAGCGTCCCATGCTATTCAGGACGTAAAACTGCCGATAAACTTTGCTCAGAGACCTCTCTACTTTCAAGTTTGAGATTTTTGTATGTGTCGTAAATATACGACACGGGACCAACGACTTTACTGCCCTCCCGAAGGAAGTCATACTTGGGAGCTATACTCTCAAAAAATCCATCGATCCTGATCGAGGTTGAATCCTTGATCTGAGGCAAATATTGTTACCGCTAGATCTCCAGGACAAGGTCAATAGAGGAATAGAAAAATCTTTGTTAATGTATCAAATCATGAATATGGTTTTTATAAGTACTGGCTGCATTACATTTTTTAACAAGTCAGGACAAGGGGCCTGTGACAGCATAGATGGCGCAATAAAGCGAGAACTACATAACTGGGTAAAATATAACATAAAGTATGTTTTGATTTATTTCACTTCTAATGAAG
This sequence comes from Metallyticus violacea, assembly GCA_030762175.1. NCBI lineage: Eukaryota > Metazoa > Arthropoda > Insecta > Mantodea > Metallyticidae > Metallyticus > Metallyticus violacea. Next base: position 19,262,251 of record CM060833.1, read on the forward strand.
AAACACGAGGAAGAAACGAAACATTTAAGTTCCAAAAATTTTCCTGGCTCAGAAACTGTTTTCAGAACAAGGAGCACATATTTACTATTTAGTTCCAGCAAATAGAAAATGATCTGTAAAACTAGTATATCTGAAATACTTAAAGCAGTTGAAAGCAGGTGGTAATTGCGCTGTGAGGTGTTTTAATTTATGACCATCTTATTTTTAAAGATTCCATTCCGAATATTTTACAATTAAAAAAACATTAATAATTATCTTTAAGTTTAAATGTCAATAAGAATGTTTAAGGTTATGTTATGGTATTTTTAAAATTATATTACTTTTATTTAAATACAGCTGCCCCAAAATATAACACTTTAATACGTTGTTTATGTGCCATCTAATAGATAGTGCACAGCCTTATTATAACTCTGTATTTATCTTTGTACTCAAATTAGATTCCTTTTTATTTAGCATTCTAGTTTTGATTTCTATGTGCTCGTACAAGGACATTATTGCATTAATTAAGCACGGTGGTATTTTATACTTCATAGTTTGGATCTCCTTACTTTATCGTGTAGAACAATCTAGAAAAGTAGGTATAGTGATAAATTGTTTTCTATTCGTTTCTCCGTCATTTGTTTTATTGTAAAAATTTTTACGTAATTCACTTTGTTCTTCCAGCAGTATGCATTTCACAATTGGTTGCATCTTATCTTTTTTTATACTTGCATATATTTCATGCCCGAAATATTCCTTCCTCTGTAATTGAAATGTTTATGCTTGTCGCCTTTATATATATAAAGAGTGATCCGTTTAAATATGGATAATATGAAATGTTATTATAAAAGCCAATAGGAGATATTTCTTGGTGGTAATATTTTTCGTAAAAGATGGGAGTTTTCGTGCATGTAAAGAATGAAAATCAACAATGCGTAATGACAATTGAAAATCGTAGATGATTGAAATGGCTACTAGAAATCAACAGCGAGCGCTATGAATCTTATTTGGATATGTAGCAGATTTTTCTGTTGCCACAACTTGATGAAGACAATATGAACATTGTATCCCAGAAATTGTGCAACCCCCCACTAGTCATGGGAGGTTCGTCATTTTCTAAAGATATTGAAAAGGACTCAAGTTTACCCAAAAATATCACCCCTCTGATATTACAACAGACTTGGGCTGAATTGCATCACCGTTATGAGTTCTACAGAGTGCGCAATGGCGGTTATGTAGCGTTCTGAGAAATCTCCCATCTTTCAATGTTGTATACACACCAAGTTTCGAAATGTAAAGCATAGTAGTAAATGTTTTACGGTGTTTTCATTTTATCCATATCCAAACGGATATATTAACTATTTCGGCTGTCTTCCATTCCGTTGGTTTGCATCCTGTACTTCATATACATTTAACATTTGGATCATCGCCTTTTAATATTTTGGACTTCCAAATTTTATAAGCTCCACATTAATTTCATCACGTTCCAGGAGCTTTCTTTATAGACTCATTTATCCGCTGTGTAATTCTCATTCACTACAGGTGTACCACTCTAAAGAAAATTCTCCCTCCCGGTATACCGCTCTAAAGAATGTTGGTTTTCGCACGTGTGGCTATAAGTAGGGAGAGTGCTTCCTCCCTTCAATACGAGAATCTGCTATTCCGTTTACTCCGTCTTTGAGAAAGTCAAGACTCATTCACGATAAATACGTTTACATTAACGCAAACACCAACAGTATATGCACTGGTTAAAACATGACTGACTTATTTTGTCACAGAAATAATATGATTGAAAGATTATTGATTGTTCATAAAACGATGCCTGTCGTTTTCTTTTCAGCGTGTAAGTGTAAACATAGCCATAGAAACTGTTTCTCTGTTGCACGCATTGTTGAATTTTCACTCAGCTGGCCAAGTCAACAAAATATAGTGTAGTAGTGTAGTCAACAAAGTATAGAAATCAGTTCTCTCAAGTTTAGCAAGCTGTGTTGTCTTTATTATTTAGCGTTCTTCAGTTGTTTTGTTTTTCATGCATTTTCCTGTAGTGTTTTTGTGTTCATTGTAGTCGCTAGTATTTCATTTGATGAAAAGGCTTCGTTTTGTAAGTTATTTTAGTAATTATTATTTTGTGCATAGGTTGTGTTGAAATCTTTTCATGCACGATAATTCCTACTCCATCAAAATGTTCAAGATTGTATGGAAGGCCACAAGAAGTAGAACGGGAAATATAATGAGGCGCAATACTTTAAAGTATAGTTCAGGTATTGCTGTTCTTTTGTGTTAAAAGGTTCACAGAATATGATAATGTAGATATTGAAATGGATAGGATTATTATCAAAGTAATGCGACTGGCGATGTAAGCACGTTTGATGGGGATGAGGACAGCAGCATTGTGTACGTGAGGGGAGCGCGGAGAGAGGCGCTAAGACGATGCAGGGGGAAGCGACCTTGCAGCAAACTGCGAGTCTTGCCTCCAACCTTATTTAAAATGTGGTATAGTAATTATTATTCATGCCATCGTTTTTCTGCTATTACATCTATTGGGCCTTATCTTGTATTCACTTTTTAAACACTTGAACGTAAATCTTTGAGAACCCGTGGCACCAAATTATAATATTTCCATGAAACGTTTTTCTCTGCACTGTCTAGTCAATTTTCTCGTTATTTCTCTCTTCGTTTTATAAATAATAAAGTTCTCTGCGACTCACTGCTAATTCATTTTAAAGAGACTGTTTGTAAGCATTTATTTAATTATTCATTCCATATTTTAAGTTTATTGGGTTTGCTTCTAAATTGATACCACAATACTTCTTCTACAGTTTTTATTATTATTTTTTTCACATTTTTTCAATTCAAATTTATATCTCCTACCCTCCTTTTCATGCTTTTGTCTAATCTGGTTTTATATAATTCTTTTACACTAGGTTCTTCTAAAAACTGTATTTTAATTTTTTTTTCTGGCTCATTTCTTTTCTTCTCTTTTTTGCCTTATATACTTAGGAAATTTTATTTTAAATAATGACCCACATGTGCTTCTTCTACTCTATAATTTCTAGTATCTGTGTTAAATGGCCAAATCTTTCCAATTTCTATAATGTAATCAACAATTCATTTTTGTCCTCTTTGTGCCCAAGTACATTTTTGGATTAAAAACAGGAAGGTCGCACTGTAAAATTGTAGGATTCTGTGCACCTGTAGATGGTAAACCAAAGGAAACTGAAATATTCTATGAAAAACTACAAGATCAACGGGAAAATATGACTTCCCTATAATAGGAGGAGATTTAAACGCACGAGTAGAAATTAGAAGGCATGGAGAAATAAAATTAAATTTCAATGAACATCAAATGAGAGATGTTTACACATATAACCAACTAAAGAGCCAACATACAAAGATAATACATTTTACCACAAGAGGGTCTGAGACTATCCATAAAATCATGAACGTGGTGAGTGAATTTATCTGGAAAGCTCAGACTCTGGAGTGATATTAATAGGATTATTTCACGAATAAAATAAGAATTTAAATATAATTCCTGTAAACTTTGCTTACAATATTGTAATAATTGTATATTTGTATAATGGATACTTAACCTTATCAAGCCATCAAGCAACAGATGAATGTCGATTGCCAGGAATGCCATTTGAGAAGAGCCAAATACGGTTTTGGGACTATTTCATGAATAGAATAAGAATAAAAGTAATATATATGAAATTCGCGCATAATTCTGAACAATTAAACAATTGTATAAAATGTTATACTTATGAATACTTATCTATTCAGAACCCGTGAGAATGAAATAGACGAAAGTCGACTATTACAGTCGCTACCTTTAGATTTACTAATACCATCTGAGAAAAACAAAACAGAAAAACCATGTTACCATTCTGAGCAACGTGTTTATTAAGATTTGTGGTTGCTTAGGCAGGTATTGTTACATAATTTATACACTTATTTCATACTATTTGACTGAATGTACAAAAAAATTGCTTGAGGAATACACATGACATTAGTTAGATTTATAATATGACTGAAAATTCTGAAAAGAAGTCGGTGATACGTTCTCTGGAATCATATACTGGAGAAATAGATTTGACTGCGCCTGCCACAAGACAAATGCACGTCGCGCGAATAAACGGATTTGATAAATTTTTTCTTGACAATTTCACTGCGATAAACAGCTGTGATTGGTCAAAATTCAAAATTTTGTTGCGTTCATTGGTGGATTTTAAGATGACATCATTTAAGTGAAACAGTCCGCATAAAATACGTAAAGAATGAAAAATAACTCTTAAAGAACAATATATATATATATATATATATATATATATATCAATAACAAGAACTAGAGAAGCAGATATTAATAAAACATTAAATTATTTCGCTATTTTTGTAACTGTATTCCTTCTCTAGTTCTTGTAATTTAAAGTTTATATATACTTTAAAATACAGAGATAGGGGGGGGGGGAAACTAAATGTGCAATTATAAGCAAATTTGGAGTAATTTCAGGAGTGAGCACCTCTAAGAGCCGACCTGCACTTTCTCGACTCATTCGAAAAAGTTTGGCCCATTCTTTTAGGTAGAATATGAGGGGGGGGGGGCTTTCCCATATACACCGTCCAATCGCTGTTTAATTTCATTTGGAATAACTCCGTCTTTTGTGAAGAACTTAATAACAATTCGAAACTCCATTTTAAACATGTAACAATCTTCTACACATAGTCTTCTTTCTGCAAGTGTATCTGAACACCTGAACACAGCGGAACGGAAGTTACAGCTGCGATGATTTACTTAATAGATAAGGTATGACGCTAGATAAGGCTTTTATGAAGACGACGATCCTTAACGGCGAATCTGGAAACATGTGGATCTACCCTCGTAACACCAACTTGCCATCCCAGAAAACAATGATAGCCCGAAGTCATTTAATTTAGTTCTGACTGTACTTCTATAAGAAGTTACGATCGCGTGAATTTTCACTACTTCTCCAACATTCGCATATCAGCCTAATTCTATATTTAAATACCTTGCATGGTGCACAAAGCCTGCCTTCCACTTCTACCTGGATTGGTAAATTGCTTTTCGTTCGCCTGTCAAGGGTGTTTACTTTGCTTCAAGCTTACGGGCTTCGCAGCTTTTATAGGAAATTAAAGTTTGGCTTATTTCGTTTCTCCCTTGACGAGGTAATTTTGCATTTTTTTTTTTTTTTCGAAACTCAGATACCTGTTAACACCTTTAAAAGTTTGATTAAAGTGATTGTAAATGTTAGAGAAAAGAATAGCTTTTGGAATATTGAAACATGCAGTCGTGGTTTTTAAGAATAATGAGATAAAATGATTTAAAAATGTTTCTAAATATAGTGCTAATGTGCTAAATAACTAAGGTATATAGGGTAACCCTTCTTAAAAAAGGAATAATACAAGAACCACAGATATTTTGATTATCATAAGGAATTTTTTTCAAAAATGATGAAGGTGGGAGGTACTTGCTGGCGACTTTTTTTGCAACTCCTAATTGCGTATTTAATTCATTTCGAAATATATATACTCTGTAAAAGCAGAAACAACATTAACCTTACTCAAAATTATGGATACCGCCTTGATGTTGCCATAATACAATAGAAACTGAAAATAGTATTTCCGTCTTCTTTGCTAATATTTTCAGACGGTTGTACACTGTGAATTAATAGTTTACAAAGCCTAGATATTAACTTAATAACAACCAGTGATAAAATCAACGGCTACATAAAATAACTTATTTTCTAGTCAATTTTGTGAGTAGACAGTTTCGGGAGCTAATTTTTATAATGTAAACAAGGCGAAAAGTATTTTTCCGCAGTCTGCAGTTATTGGAAAAATGAAAGCATTACCTTTACTCTCCAGCAGTTTTGCAGTATTTGCAGTCAGTTGTAATATGTAAGATTTTTGTATTAAAATCACATTTCGCTCAGAAAACAAGCACTTAAATCTGGTAAATGATGTAAGAATAAACGTTCCAAAAGTATATTATTTTAATAGTCACTTTCTTGAAGACTGTTTTGTAATACACTTAAAGTGCAACGAATAATTCGAATTAAGTCATCCTATATCATATTTATATTACAATACACTATGCATTTGTTAAGAAAGTAGTCTTTATTAAATAGTTTGATTAGGGGGTTTTGGTTATCGAGGATTCGGGACAGCAGTTATCATAAAACACTACGAAGAATGGAATCTTCAAAATTAATTTTCACCTGTTTTAGGAGACAATGCACTATTAATATTAACCTACAGAGTATACATAACGCGTAAATTTTATCGAATTCCATATAATAAATTATATTAATGTATCAATAAATACAGATATAATGATTACCAGAGCTCATCAAAAGTTGAATTGGATTTGTGGACAGCGTAGTGATTTTCATAATTAGCGATGCTCAAGAACTGCCCGTAACTCAGTAGCGGGAAAAAGGGATGAGTGAGGTAAACACGGGGCTGGTAGAAACCAGGGGCGATGAGGCACGCCCATAGAGATCGGATCCCTAATTGTGTTTGTTTCCAGATAAAGCCCCGATTCCTACAGTCCCCCCCCCCTTTACCCTAAAGAATTCGAGGTTCTCAGAAAGGCTGGTTCCAAACCGAACGCCGGTGCAAGGCCACCTTGGCTAATTCTGCTCTGCCTGTGCAATAAATAGTACGATATGAGATGAAACGACAAAGCAGAAAATTCTGGAAGCGACCAGGAGAAACCAAGAAAAGCCATAGATTTGGATGGCCGGTTCTAATGTATTTGAATCGGAAAATCTCAAATGCGAGTTATCCCATCTGGCACACCGTTTAATCCTTTGTAAGTTAATAGAACGACTAACGAGCCAATGAAATTGTTATAAAAATGTTGTTTTAGTTATACCTATTGCGAAATTTCAGAATTTAAATGTTTGTCAAAGCGTACTTTATTTTAGTATTACAAATGGGGAGATATATTTTTTACATGAGATAACGCGGCACTTCTGCAGTTCGCTACTGTGAAATGAATGGCACGCCTCAAACGTCAGAGATTTGAGAAAGAGGGAACAATTTATAAACTAGTAAAGTGCAAAAATGCAAGTTAATTTTCTCACTAGAGACCTCAACGATGCAAAGCCCACGCGATTTCATAATCATCAGTGACTTTTATTGTTACGCCTCAATGCACCTCGGCAGTTGTGATTCTGTGTCACTTGATTAACAGTGTGCGAGGGTTACTCTGAAAGCTTTGAGAGTAGTCAACAAGGATTTGTGACCAACCAATGCGATTTTATAGCTCTAAATTAAAGTAGATAGCAGCATGTGCAACTCTGAGCGCGCTTCAACGTATGATGTCAGCACCTCTGTATTTGTGACTTGACGTTACCTGCAGGACTGAAAGCACTTTACTGGTGCTAAGTCCCCGAGCGGCTAGCAAGAAGCGAGTAACAGCCGAAAGAGCTGAAAAGTTATAAGCGTACCTATCCACACGCACTTTACTTTGTAAATATAAATGGATAGGGACGAATAAATCACTGTAATGAGGGCATTATTAGACGAGTGAAATTGTGTAATGGTGGGAAATGTGTTCTTATTCCGATTCGCAACTAATTCATATATACGCACTAACCTAATCTGCTGGCTAACCTCGGGCAAACCCTAGTAACAGGTGGACCCAGTGGTTTAGCGAGTAAATAATTGTAACTGTAGCAAACTACTCGATTCCAATTCGCAGCTAATTCAGGGAGTAAATCATAGTAATTGTGCCGAGTCTCCTTTAACTCCGGCCGGAAGAGAGGGGGAAAAATGGGATAGTAGTATTCGAACCCACTATTCTATCTTCACAAGTGTAGTAGCATGTTGTTCTAACCGCCTGAGTTATTGCACCATTTATCCCGTAGCGTTATTATCTAGCTAATAGCTGTGTCGCACTACCTTCGACTCTCTCTGCTGTGGTACCTTCGGCTCTCTCCGCTTTCGCTCGCTTCTGGCTAGCCGCTCGGACACTTAGCACCAGCACCAGAAGCAACAGTACTGTTTTCAGCCCTGCGGATAACGTCAAGTGTGTTTCTGTACGCGGGGGTTGCTGCGCCAGACGCTAAGATGATTTGGGGAACTTCACCATTTGCAATCCATTAATTATTGACTTTTTCAGATTTTAGTACAGGAAGGGACACCCTCAAGGATGAAGACCGCAGATGAAAATATGATAAAAACTGATCGGATATTGCGGGAAGTTCTCGATGTACATATTGTCATTGGCAGCCTGTCTTCGAAGAAGTTATTCATTTTGGGAAGCTGTGCACTTATTGGATCCCATACCACCTCACAATTGAGCAGAAAAAAGCACGTGTAGGTTTGGTCAGAAAATCATGGAAACCATATTTAACATCATAACAGGGGACGAAATTTAAGTGTAGCAGTATGATCCAGAAACTAAGGAACAATCTGAGAGCATCCCCCCAACAAAAAACGAGAAGTGTTGGCAAGAAGATGATTTGTTCTTTTATCTCCGGCTATTGAACACATTATGACAGTTCCTTTTGAGGGTCCGAAAGCTGTCACTGCGAGAATCTACACCACAAAATCTCTGCCCCAAGTCTTCAGTTTACTGAGAACGAAGCACCCTAAGACTGGTTTGCACCACAATAAACCTCCCCCCCACACCGTACTCGAAACAACTCAATTTCTGTAGGAGTCAGAATTCAAATGCTTTCCTCATCCTTCCTATAGTCCAGATATGGCCCCATATGACTATTTTCTAATTCTTAAATTAGAGAAAAAATGCATGGTCAATGTTTTGAATCACCTGAAACCGCAGTGTGTGCATACAAAAAAAATCTGTTTGCACTCTAATCAAAGAAGCATGCATGGCATGCAGCTTTTACAAAATGGTTTGAGTGGATAAAACGTATATAGATCATTATGAATAATACTTTTAAAAGACCAAATGATTATATTGCATTGCTTTCGTTCTCAAAACGTTCACAGTGAACCTCGTATGCAATGTTCCTCTTTCTAAATACTGGGAAACAAGTTCATTTAAAGCATATGAGATTGCATTATGTACTGAATTTGATGAAAGACGTGTACCACCAATGTGTTGCATTCAGAAATTGAGTACAGGAAATCTTTTCAACTTTGGGAGATTGCATATTGCCTGAAGAAACAAAAGGCGAAATACTGGCGTGAATACGAAAAGTATTAGAACCCGGAAGTTCAGGCATTTATTTTGTTTCAAATAGGCAGGCAAAAAGACAATTAAATGCGGAAAATAGGAAATAATATAATTAAAACAGACATCTATTAAAAGCGAAAACGGAGAGTGAAGTCACTCATTTTTAATGAAAATAGGTATTTAAGATAGTACTTTCACTATCACACAATTAAAGTACTTAATCTTACTTTTCTTTGTTACAAGCAACAGCTAAATGTTTTAAGGTATCAACTGTCACAGTTAGCCGCTTATTAGAGAGAAATTTTTCATTATGGAAAAAGAACGTTCTACATCCACTGCAGTGATTGTAGTATATTTACAACAATCTATTTCGGAAGGACTTATATCAGTTATAACAGAACATTTACCCTTGAGGACATCATGGAATTGTTATGAAAACAAAGTAAACTTGTTTTAATAGTAATGGCGAATGAGCAAAAGATGCGCAATAGTTTCTGCTCAAGAGCAATTTCTGTTTATGCGTTTATAGGGAAATCTGGCCAGTATCTCTCTTACGTACCCACTGAACACATTGCACAGTTGTGCCGCTCTTATCTTTCTCGCTTGCAATTGTTTGTCATATTTGTGAAGCTAATAAGTTACCTCCTCCATAAATTTCCTTTAATTGTCTCGCGCAGATTGATACAAGGTTATTCACCAGGACTATTCAAAACTACAGTAATTCCCTCATCCTCTCTATTTCCTGGTATTCGTATGCCCGAGGTAACCTTGCGTTCCTTTCACTAATAAAGGTTCTTCTATCTAAAGAACATAAATGAATGGATTGAGGAGAAAGTTTTTGACTGCTTGAAAAGAAATAAATGTATAACAAGATTCTCAATAGATATTTTTGTGAGGTGAATTTGAAATATAATTTTATAACTTTTTCACTTCGGCCTAATGACATTCTTTGTGTGCTTTTTAAAATGTATAAACAATCGCAGAAAACTAACGATCCAAAACAGGCAAAAAATGTTTTAACCTTAAAATAGGCATAAAAGGCAAAATAAAATCTGGCCCTATTGACGCCAAATGCACGCAAACATGTTCGGTTTCAGCTGACTTTTAAGTATATCCACCCAGAGAGAAAAGGCTTTTTGTCTAACTTCCGGGCTCTAGTTATCAGCAAGACTTTTCCAAGAGATTAAGCGTCCCTATCCTCTCATGAAAGAATAAAAAATTAAAAATCTATCTGTGTCATGTGTTCAAGAATTGAATGTAGCATTCGGTCTTCCACCTCTGCTAATCTAGCATCTCCCGAGATATTCTTTGGTACATATAAAGGGGAAAGTGCACAAAAATAAATCATGCAGTCGAACAACTCAAAAAAACTGTGGGCCAAGAGACCGAATATCGCCTCTTTGGAAGGAATGCTTCAGAATTTGCTGAAACTCTGAAAGAGTATTGTGTCAGTTGTATTCCTGGATCATAAAAAATCTTTACATAGTAAATATGCAGTAGATATCACCTGAAATGAGAAGAAACGCTGATATTCCACAGCTGCAGCTCTGTTTCACCTCTTACGCTATGTGTGTAACGGATATAAAGGCTTGATTCTGTTCAGCAAACGAAACAGTAGGCAGGGTTAAGCGAGTTTATAGGCGATTTTACCCAGAGCTTCTCTATCGCAAGATAACCTAAACACACATACGACCTTAATGCAATTTTATTGCTTTGCTCTGTTCCCCATTTGAACGTAACAAGTGTGTGACGTGGTTCACTTTGAATTACCACTCGCTGTTCGTTTTGTTTAAACGAAACGCCGGTTAAAGTAATCATTGATTTGCTTAATGTATTTTGTGGATCATTCTGCTGGGATCCAAGTGGGTACGCGAGGTTTCTTGTATGGCTCCCATGTTTTAGGAGGAAAATTTCATTTCCGAGGATATTAATACAGGTGGGGGAGGATGAGAGAAAAAAAAACCAGATTCACAAGGGAACGAACGGGAAAAGAATTCCACCACCATCGACAGCGATTTTAATACAATTTTACATATGAGCCGTCGGGAACAAATAGCTAGTGGTGTACAGTTTTAAATTCATGTTGTATTATATTAAAATATTTACTACCTTATTGTGCGAGAATAAAGTTGCCCGAACGAATTTCATTATGGACCTGTTTGTTCCTTTGGTCGTTGTTTACAAGTATCTCAAATGGCGAAATAATCGCGATTTAAAAAAAAAATGTACTCGTGTTTTCACGAGGTGCCGCTAGAATAGCAATTAGAAACTGTTGGATAACTTTTACATTCCCTTGAGATCGATTTTAGCATAGCTGAGCATTTAAATAGAACAAAAAAGTACTGTCATATACAGCAATTTCAGCTATTATTATTATTATTATTATTATTATTATCATCATCATCATCATCATCATCATCATTTTTTTCGGGCATAAAAATTCTAAGTATGGCTTCCTTCGGAAGGGAAGTAAAGCCGTGGGTTCCATGTCGTACATTTACGGCACGAAAAAGAACCTCAAGCCTGAAAGAAGAGACCTCTGAGCAAAATTTATTTACCGGCCGTTTCATGCCCTGAGTTGAATGGGACGCTGATGACCTTAGATGTTAAAGAGCGTCCATAAATAAATCAATCAAAAAAGCATTATTAATATTATTATTATTATTATTATTATTATTATTAGGAGAGGAAAAAGGAAAAATTAAAGAAAAGGGAAAAAAAATCAAATTTGAAATGAGGAAATTGTGCTCTGTTCATATACAAAGCTGCGAAGATAAAGTTCATCTTATTTCCTTTCTTTTGTTCATGACTAAAGGTTTCCCTCGACTTTAAAAGGGCGTATTTGCAGAGGTTTCAACTGTGATTAACGAGATAATGACCTGATAATTTTTTATTATTCAATTGCGTATTATGCCATAGATTCATATACGGGCTGTCTCAGAATTTGTACACTAGCTCTGCCAGAATCGTATTCTAAGAATACATCTAAGAATTAAATGCTAAAGAAGCTATCCTCCAAGAGTAATGCGGCCCACGTACAGTATGGAAATAACATTGTTTCGGGTCTTGTTCTCTTCAGAACAGACTTTCCTTTTCCTCTTTGCTCACGTCCAATTACCGTATGGTGAGTTATACTTTAAGACACGTGCTTCAGGGCATTCCCCCGTGTTCAAACAAGTCTGTCCTGGTGGTGTAGTGGTAACCATACTTGCCTTCTAAACCAAGATCGCGGGTTTGAACCCGGCCAGGATCGGTGGATTTTTTCGGGCGTAGAAATCCTAAGTATGGCTTCCTTCGGAAGGGAAGTAAACCCGTGGGTCCCGTGTCGTACATTTACGGCACGTTAAAGCACGTCAAGCCTGAAAGAAGAGGCCTCTGAGCAAAATTTGTCGGCCGTTTCACGCCCTGAATAGAATGGGATGTTGATGACCCGAAATGTTAAAGAGCGTCCGTAAATAAACCAAATCAACAAGTGTTCAAACAATTTTAGATAATGCACATATCACAACTCTAAAGCCGCATCTCTCTTCGACAATGCAATGAAAGACACTGTGGAAACATTTCCCGCCCCGCAGACTCAGTAATAATGAATATGCATAGTGATTTTCTTACTGTATGAAACACTTTTTATAAGATGGCAGGAAATATTAACTTGTAATGTAGTTCTGTTGTGGTATATTATTGAATTTTGCGATACCAAGTTACTTTGCATCAAATGTGCAGAATTGAAACTTGACGCGGTCATTAGCACCGCCCTGAAAGCATCTCATTTTGCGATGCTCTCCTCAGACTTCCCTTAAAATCTGAAAACGTTTTTAAAAAAAACTCCATTTTTTTTAAATATTGTGATAAATTCATTTCTCCTAACATTTTGTAATACAGAAGGTATTTTATATACCAAAAAACTTGTGTTCCTAGGAAACGACCGTATAAAACATGCGCTAACGAAAATATGAGTTGTAATTATATAAAGCAACAAAATTATTTAACATGAATCTTTTTTTTTTTTTTTCCTTCCTCTGTGAATGAAGGTTTAATAGACTCAACGCTACTTTCTTTTCAGACGAAGCCTGGTCTCCCCTGAACTGCCGTATGAACAATCAAAACATGCGCTAATAGTGTACCGAAAATCCACTTCGTGTACACAAAACCCCTCTTTATAATAGTAAAGCTGGAGTTTGGTGTGCTGTTAGCGCAAAACGCATTTTTTTTTTACGAGATGACAATAAATGTAGAAAGGTACAGAGGGACATTTTGATTCCTTTTTTTTTTTTTTTTTTTTTTTCTTTTTTTCATCATCTTACAGAAGAAGAGAAATCATAAGTAGTTTCAACAGAACCCTGCAACTGTTCATACTGAAGCGGAGTCCATGAATTAAATTAAGGAAGTGTTTGAAGGTAGATTAATTAGTGCTGGTGTATGACCCTCTTGCTCGCCAGATTTAGCAATGTGTGATTTTTACCTGTGGGGTTATCTGAAGGACAGAGTTTATAAAACAAACCCTCACACATTGGAGGAACTAAAGGAAAAATAGCACAAATTAAATTTGAAACATTACGTTAGAAACTTCACCGTGTCAATCACTAACAATGTTTGATTAGCCGAAGTGGACATTTGCAGCATCTTTTATGGGGTAAAATTTTACACACAATTTTAGAAGAGAAGTTTAAGTGCATTCTCGGGCGGCCACGACACGCCCAGACGCCGAGAATGAAAACACCGCGCTTGCGGGAAAGTTTTTACGTGAAAGCCCATTGGAAGTTTAATAAAACAGACTCATGACTGGTTGGGGAAAAAATCGTAGATATTAGTTATTCACAGAAGAAAAACTTGATGAAATAAAAGCTTCTATTAAATCCTTCCTTATTTCGCATATTTTGTTTGTAATTTTACCTTTTACAATGATAAATAGAGTGTATTCAACTAATCCTTACATACGCGAAACTTAAAACAAACATTCTAAACAAAATTGGTCCTTTGGTGATGTTTGTCAGTGATAATTTCTTAAGATTGGATTATCTGTTATTTAATATGTTTTAATAAGTTTTGAGCGGTGCAAGATCATCCAAGAAATGATCGACGGCTGAACTGTACAGCGGGACTTATGAACTGCTCTCGCTGTGCCTTCTTTTTAGGACGAAATGTCGAAGTGTACAAAATAGTTATTCACAGCACCTATCACTTCACTGTTTCCATAAAAATATTTTTATCCAGCCATGTTTTGATATTTGGAAATAGGTAGATAAATGTGGGAGTAGGATATAAACTGGATGATGCATGATGCAAGAATTCGAACATCAATATGTGAATTTTCGTCATTGCAGCTGTAGATGTGTGCACCTGGGAAGCAAAACGTAAAGGTGTGCTCTTTTGTTTGTTCGAATTTTGCAAAAAGTTCACCAGTGGCGGTTTTTCCCGTCTAGGTACTTGATTAATTTAACATTCTAAGAATCCGAGAAACTGTAACCACAACTTTTCCTGTCTCTGCTTTCTTCGGGACATGTGTGCTCACTCTTTCGACTGCTGCTTTGTTACGGAAGTGTAGTGATGGATCTCAACAGTTACAAACTAGCGTTTCAGATGTAGATTGGCGCCCCAGACGTTCATTCGGACAAATTTCAGATCTACTGTGAACAACCGCGGCACCCAACGAGCACAACCTTTCCTTGTAGCCAGATATTCACGCAAGATGTTGTGAACATATTCAGGAAATCCTAGCCATGTCTCATGTCGTCCGAACATTTAATATTTGATAGTTCAAAATAAATTTACGGGTTATTCTAATGATTTCTTCAGCTGTCACTTCTGTTCATCGCATACTGCGATATTCGTCTTCACAATTCTTTCGACCTTTAAATGCAGCAACCCATATGTAAGTCATTTTAAAATAAGGAAACGACTCATTAAGAACAACGTCTAATTTTCCCTTGACCTCAAGGTTGTTTTTTCTCTCAAAAAAATATAATTTTGTTTATGATGTTATATGTTTTTTCTCCATTTATAATGAAATTAAGCACAATGAACATTATGAAATTGGCAAACAAAAATTAAAAAAGAAAACATCTGAAAGTCTGCATACATTCATAAAGAAAGCAATTTATTTCAACTAATAGTTTTAAATGTTCAAGCAAAAATATTTTATTGCGTTGTCGAAGAGTAACGCGGCATTTGAGCTATGATGGTGCAATTAGATATGTGTTTAAATATCAAAAGATATTCTGAACCTCATGGAACGGCTAAAAGTAACTTCCAATAGAGCATTAAAGGCTTTTGCAGCCATCCTGTGTATTGTTAAAAAAATAATAATTACTATATAAGTATAAGTAACAAGCCCGCAACAATGAACTTTAAACTATACTGCTGGTCATTAAAAGTACAAGGGGCCGTTGGAATCCTTCACGTCTGTATGTTCGTTCGACCTCGATCCACTGATATATTCGTTTCGCTGTGGACACATTTCGCCCTACGCGAGCTCCTATTTCTCGGAATAACATTTCACACAATTATCCCGTATTCAGACACCTGCTGGTATAGCTATCGTATTTTCAACGAATCATAATCTTCCCTTTTGAGAAAACGAAAGGTCGATTTAAGGAATCTCTTATGGCCTTCGAAATTTTAGTGGTCAGCAGTGTATAATTTTTCCATCGGTTTAATACCAAAAGGAGTTCCTTTAACTCACCAGTAATTGTATTTTATAACACTCCAGTGCTACCAGCACAGGTTTAATATGGAATTTTGTATTATTAACATTAGGGGATGCAAATAATATTTCTTAATGTATAGTAGTTTGAAAATCAGGCCATAAGTGATATTGCGAGGGCCGTTCAAAAATAATATTCCTTTTTTCACAAGATATTCATTCAAAACTATTTAAATTTTTTGGAATTGTTATGTTTCTTCTGCACATTCTATTTTTCCACATACTACCCACCAACTTGTATGAACTTATGGAACAAGTGCGTGTCTCTTGTCTTGTGTCTACTTCTTCGCTGCATCAACCACGCTGACATAAGCCTCAAAATGAGTTCCACGCAAAGGAGATTTAAGAGCTCCAAAGAGGTGGAAGTCTGAAGTAGCCATACATAGTCTTTCCCTTCCCCAACAATTCAGAAGAAAGTATGGTCTGCTGTGAGTCATTGTGGAACCGATTTTGAGCACACTATCATGTACCTAAAGCCTCATTAAGTGCACACACACTTCCAGCACCAATCGAGAGCCAATTGTCATGGCATCGGCGCGGTTCAACATATATGGAGTGTTGGGCTCTGACAGGACGTCCGGAATGTGACATATCACTGTGATCGGTTTCTACACTTCCTGGTGCTTTCACTCTCTTAGCCCAACGTCAACGATGCTCTCCTATCGACAGCTCAGTTCCCACACACTGAACACAAGTATTTACGGATGTTCACCACACTTTCTCCCTCATAAACCAAGAATTCAATCATTGCTTGTTGTTTGTGACGAGTGTCTGCAACAGGCGCCATTTTAACAGTTCACTACAGCTTCGCTATCTACCGGAATAACTTGAAACTTCATACACTGCAGAAGAAAGACCAAACTTTAAACCTCTAAATAGTACACTTTTCTATCTTAATGGCTGAAAAAATTTTGGGGCTTTATTTTTTGAACTAACCTCGTATATTAATTTATTTTTAAGATTTTTATTGAATGTTTTAAGCCTAGAAAAATGCCAGGCTTAAAGAATAAAGAAGCTCATTATTACACATGACTAAGTGCATAATATTAGATTCTCTCAGCGCGAAAATATTGTATTTTTAAGCTTTTAAGCGACAATTTAGTAGAATATATATATATATATATTCTCTCTCTCTCTCTCTATATATATATATATATATATATATATAGAGAGAGAGAGAGAGAGAGAGAGAGAGAGAGAGAATGCAATAATATCAATAACTCAAATTTTGAATTGTAATTTTACCCTGTCAAAATAAGTTTAAAAACAATTAATTGCCACCTGCGATGGGTAACATTATTCAGAGATTTACGTAATGTTTGTTCCATGCTGGTCCTAGCAAGAAACAAGCAAAACATTTCGCTGAAAAAGGAATATTTCGGAATGACTGGAATAATTTTATTTTATAATTGCTTATTTTGTTGTAAATATTAAGGGTTATCTAAACATAGCGTATAATATACATGTTCAAATACCACTTTTTGTATCATAAATAATTATTAAGAATCTGAAAGACAACAACTACTTTCATTTTAACTGTTTATCACATTAATTTATTCACTTTATCATCAATTTGCGTCATTTTGGTAGTATGCACATCAACAATGTTGTTTTAAACTGAACAAAGCTATTACTCAAACGTTTTTGCTGTGGAAAATAACTGAAGTTTATCTATTCACTGCAAAACATACTCCATATTCAGCTATACACTTCTGCCAGCGACTATAAAGTTCTTGAAACCCATTTTGTTAGAACCATTTTCGCTGCTCCTTCGTGATGTGAATGAAAAACACCACCTCCTCTTCATGCCTGTCATACACCTGCTATGTTTCATATCCTTGTCTCGGTAAACTCGCTGCAGCATGTTTAATGTCTCTATAAGATATTCCGCCAGCAAAATAACAGTTTTATGCTTGCACGCTGATTGCAGAAATGCTCGAATGCAACAGCGCTAGCGCGAAAACAAATGAATGCTGTTATAG
This sequence comes from Metallyticus violacea, assembly GCA_030762175.1. NCBI lineage: Eukaryota > Metazoa > Arthropoda > Insecta > Mantodea > Metallyticidae > Metallyticus > Metallyticus violacea. Next base: position 19,280,084 of record CM060833.1, read on the forward strand.
CCGATACTGGTAAATTGTTTCTGTAATGACGTCATAGATGTTGCCAACTTATGAGATATTAATGTTTCCATATACCGAATCTAACAACATTTAAACTGAGATCCGGGGTACTTGCTGAGCGTGTCTTTTGCTCTTATTCTCTCTCTTGTGCCTGTATATGAATTTATAGAACTGAAGGATGGTATTTTCAATTGTTTTTTACGTTTTTTTAAAACGTTTTTAACGTACGAGGTCTGTTAAAAAGTATCGCGAATCTTGTGTTTTTTCAAAAAGTATTTATTTATTCATGAATATCTATTTTGTCCCCTTCAAAGTAATCCCCACCAGATATTATACACTTGTGCCAACGTTTTTTCCAATCCTCAAAGCACTTTAAAAAATCGTTTTTTGTGATCTTGTTCATCTCCTCCTTAGATGCCGTCATTTATCTCCTCAATCGTAGCGCAGCGTCGTCCTTTCATGGGCCTCTTTAGTTTTGGGAACAAAAACAAAGGTCACGGGGCCAGGTCTGGAGAGTACGGTGACTGCGGCATCATAGGTGTGTTGTTTTTGCCCAAAAATTCACGCACAAGCAACGATGTGTGAGCAGGGGCGTTATCATGGTGCAAAACCCAATTTTTGTTCTTCCACAAATCCGGGCGTTTCTGGCGGATTGCTTCGCGCAAATTGCGCATAACTTGCAAGGTAATATTTCTTATTGACCGTTCTATCCTGTGGCAAGAACTCATGATGCACCACGCCCCTGCAATCGAAGAAAAATGTAAGCAAAACCTTCACATTCGGCCGAACTTTTTTCGGTTTTGGCTCGTGCGGCAGCAACCGTTGGGATGATTGAGCTTTAGTTTCCACGTCATAACCATAAACCCCATGATTCGTCACCAGTTATGACCTTCTGGAGCAAATTTGGGTCGTCGCGGACAGAGTTCAACGCTCCTTAGTAACGCTAATGCAATGGTGTTTTTGGTCAAAATTGAGCAACTTTGGTACGAATTTTGCGGCGACCCGTCTCATGCCCAAATCATTGGTAAAAATCGAATGGTACGAGCCAATCGATATGTTTAGGTCCTTGGCAAATTCTCTAACGGTGATTCGACGATTGGGCAATACTATTTTCTTCACTTCTTCAATGTTTTCGTCTGTTGTTGACGAGCTCGGGCGTCCGGGATGCTCTTCATCGTTCCATCTTCTGGACCCTCTGAGAACATTTTGTACCACCGATAAACGTTGATTTGGTCCAAGGTAGCTTCACCATATGCCACAGTCAACATTCGGAATGCATCCGCGCACTTAATTTTGTTTTACACAAAAAATTTGATACAGATTCTTTGTTCCATTTTTTGGAATAGGCAAAAATCGAGGACGAGCCCAAAACACATCAAAGCAAAATAGCTGTCAACAATTAACTGAACATTCAAAATGGCCGAGCTTGTCAACATAAGTGAGGGACATAAGTACCAACATAACGCCACAAAACAATCGTAAATCGAATATACGTAGCCCACGGAAATTCAAAATTCGCGATACTTTTTGAATAGACCTGGTATATTGCTTACATTCATATAATTTGATTCTATATCAGGCCATAATACTCCAGATTCATTTTATTTATTTCTCCTTTTTTTATTAATACAACTTAAATTAAAAGTTAAATGCTACAGAAAGTACAATATTAATACTATAACTAAACAAAACTAAAATTTCAAAAACTAAACTGGCAATGGAAACGAATACAAAAATGATTTTAACTATAACGTGTAATTATACCTTCAGTTGCTACTGGTACCTAGTGGCCATAAATGTTTACACTTCGCTTATATTTCAATCAATGAACTTTTAAGATATCTTACTTTTATAATTAATTTATAATTTTTATACAATTTACAATCTAAAATCTGCATTTCTGTTGACGCTACCCATCGGAATACCAAGCAACATGACCTGAGCATCAATGAAGTCTCAAGCACCAGCTATACTAGACCTTGGAACATTTTCCTTCTCTTCTCTTTTTCCTTCACCTTCTTCTACTTTGCAGCTTTTATCTGTACATTTTTCATCAATAGGTTTGGATTGATCGTTGGCCCTTTTTACTTCTATGCTTTTTATTTCTTCCACTTCTATTTTTTTTGCATATATTCCTTATATTTTCCTCCTCTTGTTCTTGGTCCACTTCTTCTCTCAGCTGCTTCCTTTCCGCCCTAAAAGTAACATTAATATCTTCATTTATTAATTCTGCTCCTCTTTCTTCTGTTTGAATTGTAATCTTTGCTTTGTGGATAGAATTCATTCTTCTACCTTCTTTTATTTCATCCCATTTTGTTGCCATGTTTGTCACAAAGATCATTTGATTTTTTTTAATTTCTAATGGCGATGTATTAGCTTATATATTACAACGGGAAATGTCAGAAATAAGTTTTTAATTAAGTGTGAAACATTATGTTCAGATAGTATGTAACGCTGCAGTGATACGCTTAATCATTCACTAGCAAGTAATTAACCGTTTTAGCGATTAATATAACATTTTGAGAATTTGAAATGTTGTTGCATAACTGATCACACTTGGAAAAAATGTACTATGGAAACAAAATAATGAAATGTAAATAAAATGGTGTCTATGATATTGTTAAAGCTGATCTCAAAATTGTCTTATACATATAAGTTTAAAAATTTGGGGTGAAGTAAAGCAACAGTGTACAATAATAATACAATTTTGGCAGGCATCAAGCGTTTAAACCTGTTAAAAACTCTGAAAAGTATGTTCCATACTGAGGAATTTGTCTAGTCCTTCTTATGGAACAGTTCAGTTTTATAGGGTCAATTCCATGCGAAATGCAACGGAAAATTTTAAAATTAACCTTATATTTTTAAAATGTAGTATATATATATATATATATATATATATATATATATTATGCTATTACAGAGAATCTACTATTACAAGTCAAAATAAATGCTGTCTACATATTGCAAAGAATAGAAATGGCTTTTCAACTTTGATAAGTTGAAAGTAATCTTTCAGATTTTTGGAAATAGGGGTAAATCCGGCCGCTAGAAGTTTGGTGCATTATTCCACTAACTTATGCTCCGCGTAGGTACTTAAAAATGGCGGTTTTCTTGACAACCATTTACGAAAGTTTCGCTTACTAATCTCCGCTGAAAGTTTTCTCCGACATGAAAGCGTCCTATTTGTAATCTTTAATAGCTCTCAGCGCTCTGACTAAATACAGGGCTATTCTAAAATCCCTCCCAAGTTTAGGGATCGCTAGAACTACCGTGACAGACATAGCGGAAACGCTTATCACATTGGATAGAGTATCTTTCCAAGTTTTGTACATGTCCTCCAAGCACATGACACCGTTCGACTTTGGGTTAATGAGTTCAAGCTGGCAGAACAAACATTGAAGACGCACCACGTTCTGGAGCCCTAAAACCAGCTTTAAGGCCCAAAATCATCGATAAAGTTTGTGATATTGTTTTGTCTTACACGCGAGTGAAAGAGCAAGCAGAGGTTACGGCCTCTCAAATTTTGCGTAATTAATTACACATGAAAAGCTTTACACAAGTGGGTGCTGCTTACTTCGGAGGAAGAGAGAAATCTCTTGCGAACAACTGCCGATTGTTTGGAAAAGCTGAAGAAGACTCTAGTCAATTTTTACGGTGTTTTGTGACTATGGATAAAACGCGCATTCATTGCTGTACACCAGAAACGAGACATAGTAGTCTAAATAGTGAATAGTAGGAGGCGAACCTGCTCAAAAAAGGCGAAATCGTTTTATTCGCTTGGTAGGTGAGGACTTTTTTTTTTTTTTTTTTAATTCCAAAAGGAATTCTGTTGAGGGACTACTTGGAGAAGGGGGAAAATACTAGTGGAAAATAGTATGTACCCCTTTTTGAGAGAGTGAAAACTGTTTCTGCGTAAAATCATACGGAAATGGTCAAGAGAAAAAAGACAATGTCCCGGTGTATTGAAACCAGTCGCTCAGGACAAATTGACCGAACTACAATTTGAAATGCCTTAACATCCATCTGATTTCGCTCTTTTGGATTACCATGCGCTCTCAAAAGTTTTCTGGCTGGACACAAATTTAAGTCAAATGAGATCATACAGGAAGTAAAGGACTATTTTGAGGGCCTTAAAGAAACTCGCTTCCAATAGAGAACCTGGAGAAACATTGGAGCCAGTGTGTTGAACTTTTGGGGGACTATGTTGAAAAATAAAGCACTTTTCAAGACTGAATTTGTTCTCCTCTTTAATATCAAACCACCCTCGTCTATTTTCCACAAAACACAAGAGTAATGGCACTGCTTTAGTACCAGTTCTAGTTTTAGCCTTGGAAGGAAATAGCTCCAGGACATGGCCATAGAGATGCAATTTTACAATACGGAGAAGCGTGGTTTACAATTCCAGCATGAATTATTACAAAGTAATAGTTGTTAATAAAATATATGCGTAGAATAAATTTGATTTTTGAAATAGAAAAGCTACACAACGTGTAAAAAGCAATATCTCTTGCATAAAATACAAGCTCTTAAAATATTACCCCAATAAAATACAATAAATTGAATAAAAGATATAGTGTAACAATACATGAACACTAGCATTTAGTAAAATCTCGCTCTTTAACAACAGATAAAAGAGTTTTAATGCTGCCCAAATAACAAAATTTATTCACTGGCTTGCAGTTTCAAGTTCCTTACTCAATACTCATTACAAGGATTACAAATGTAGCTTTATGCCAAAATAACCGCATACATTAAAACTTAAAAATGTGTGGTACTGGGTGACAGGGCTGCCCTTCGGAGAATTCTCCGAGCCTAACAAATTTCAATAGAGTGCCGCAAGATATAATGATGTCAGGAATACGACTTTCTGTGTGGGAATTTGGGAGAGCTTGCTTACCTGTCGGAATGGTTACAAAAATGCACGAAATAAAGATTTTGTACGTATTATATTGTTTACCTTTTTAAGGTTTGATAAATAAGCAAGAAAAATTATAATTTTGAGTGTAATATTATTATATATAATGGCAAATTAAAAATGAATTACAATGAAGAAAAGATTTTCAGTACTCGCCTATGATTAACCTCAAAGAACATTTTAATTCCAGTCCAAACTCACAGTCGTAGCGTCATAAGAAAATCTCAAGATCATTATTTACTGAAAGTGACACAAACTAAGATCAAACAAAAAAAATCTTACCTCACCCAGCATTGCAGTCTATGCTAGAGAGTAGAAAAAATGCTGACGAAAGATGAAACCACGTCACTAAAATATAAAAATATTAATCTATTCAAGTTTAAAGTACATCATTAATATTTAGTATTCATTAGTTTTGTATATTGAAATGCAATAATAAATTAATTAAAACCATGTGGTACAGTATTTTACAGTAAATTTAAAATCTTTTCTTCGTGTATTCTAGCAAGAGATTGTACTGTCTGCTAGTGAATGTTTAGTATAATGAAAAACTGCACTCAAAGCTACATAATGAGACAAGAGTGAATGTATATACTGCTCTTGCAGCTTTTTGTTCAACTGAATAGATTTTTCCTCACTCTTTGGTCATTAAATTTCTTTTAATTGTCAGAAAACTAGCTTCATATATCTTAACTTACGTGAGTCTATGTTGTTTTGGTTAATAAGTGTATTCGTTTTATACTACACCTGCAAGAACATAAATTCGGCCAACAAATCCGTTATTATTTAGGCATTGCCAAATCCTCTTCTTTTTTTTTTTTTTCTTTTTTTTTTAATTCTAACAGTTTATATAGTTATGGCGATGTAATTCTGTGACACTAAGAAATTCTTGTACAGTGAGTTAATTGAATTACAGACCGCCAAAGCGCGATTGCATGCTGGGAAAAGCCAATTGTCAAGGTGGTATAATGCATTTGCAGATAGCAGTTTGTAGTTTGTTTCAGGGATGGTTTGTCGAGCATTCGTGCTTTATTCCGTACTTCTATTGTGTGAAAATTGTATACTAATAGTTCTTCGTTAGTTATGCTGTTAACTTAGTTAACTTAACGGATTTTATATGTGGTATATATATGCGAAAAAAAGTTTTTTTTTTTTTTTTTTTTTTTTTTTGCAGAGAAGTGATAAGGTGATTCACAAGAAAATACCTTGCAAATAGTGTTCTGTTTAGAGAAACAGTTTCTCAATTTGGTAAAAAGCTACGAGAGAAGAGATACCTCAGTGATAAACGTGTTCCACATCGCCGGGTTCTTACGGACGAAGGGTTAGAAGAAATAGTGGAAAATCATTCGCAGATGTTGCAATGTATTACCGCTGAGGGGCATCATTTTCAACCTCTCTTAAAACACAGGGTTTTTTATCAGGTCTATATACGATATTATTTTATGCTTTAGTTTACGCCCGGCCACTCTTATCTCCCTTTTTTTTCAGTTACGGTGGCTGCCTTCCTCAGTAAGCAACCCCACTTAGACGTCCCATATTTCAAATAGCCTCGCTGCATATTATTAATGTGCATATTTTTTCACAAGTAATATCACAAGAGGGTTTGAGATTGCCGATAAATTCACGAACGTAGTAGAATATTTCATGTACAAAATAAGAAATTACATATAATTACCGTAAACTTGGCTTATAATATTGTATTAACTATACATTTGTATTATGAATACTTAACCTTTCCAAGCCATCTTGCAAATACGAATGTCGCCCATCAGTAATACCAATAGAGGAGAGCCAAATACGGGTTCAGGACTATGAATAAAGTAAGAAAGAATGACAGTAACATTTGTTCGCGCACAGAGTATTCACAATTGTGAAAAATATTGTACTCATGAATAGTTTAAACTCACATCATGTAAGATTTTAAAGGTCGAGCAAATCTAATAATTAAACTTCATTTAAATTTACCTTAATGCAACATCGAGGTAACAACAATTCAAATATTATATTGATGTTCAATTCAAATATTATTATTAATCTTATAATCTGCCTATCTATTCAGAAACAATGGGACAGAAATAGACGAAAGTCGAATATTACAATCGCTAGCGTTTGGTTTACTCATACCATCTGAGAAAAACATAAGAGATAACATTTTACCATTCTGAACAACGTGTTTATTAAAATTTATGGTTGGTTAGATTGATATTGTTACATAATTTATAAAACGATTTCAGACTCTTTGACTGAATACGCCAAAACAATTGCTAGAGTGAATACATATTAAGTTAACTAAATTTACAATTACTTAAAACGCAAAAATGCGGTCAGGGATGCGTGCTCAGGAATTATATAGTGGGAGTATAGACGACAATACAAATGCACTTCGCGTGATAAAAGTTTTTCATAAAACTTTTCGATAATTTCACTGCAATATCGGACTGTGGTTGGTCAAAATTCAAAATTTTGTTTCATTTCATTGCTCGTTTTATGATAATGCCACTTAAGTGAAATATCATTATAATTACTGTTATTCTATATATATAATAAATAAGTACATTTATTTACATTCCTATTACATTATTTGCCTATCAGTTTAGTATTCAGAACTTGAGCATCAATCTGTTAATCTTTCTTTCAGCTGTTGATGAAGATCGCCAATGTTAAACAAAGCGCAGGAAGCATGATGAAGTGAACTATGCATTGATACTGGAGGATCTGGTATTATGATTTACCAAATACTAGACGATATTGCAATATAGTTGTAGGATTGTTCGTGATAGGGTATTTTTGCTTTCATTTTATAAAACTCTTTGCTGGAAGGAGCTAACTTTTAACCAGAAATATAAAAATGAGAATAAGCTTAAGCTTAATGAATATGTTTTAAATAACGTAAAAGACATTTCACAAAATCCGATTTAAAATGCAGTTAAATGCGTTTTTGTCACGTACGTGACATGTACATCAAAGGAGGAAATGTCTGTTTCTCCTTGCAGATTAGTGCTAACAATGGCAGCAGGTAATTAGGAAGAACAGAATATGAGTCGTAGTTGTATATTATTTTTTTTTTTTGATTTTTCACTAATGTTGGTTAATTTACTGAAAACTTTAAAATTTAATCTTGCACAAATAACCTTAAGATTGAATAAGACTCCTTAAATTTTTTTTTAAATGTTATTGTAAAATATCATCAAATATTATTTTTGTTCAAAATGTGCGATATCATGGAATATAAATATTGAGTTTGCGTTCATAGGATTCTACACTTGCTAAACCAAAAATTAACTCCCCTCTGCTGTGCCAATAAAGATCTAAAATATTATATTTCTAAAGGCCGGAGGCTAAGGTATTAAAAATGTAGAAAAAAGGCATGCAAAAACCATTAAAATATGTAATACAGTGAAATAAAGGCGTTGCCTGGTGTTCAGGCGTTAAAATTGAAGCTTAATATGGGTAAAAATAAACGTTACACACTATTACTGGTAACTAAAAATTCATTTATAAGCAATTATCTTGAAATTGGGATTAAATTAATAGTTATGTGAATGTAATATATGTAATTCCTCTTTTGTATGAACTGAGTCTTCCGGCCTCTAAGGCCTTGGTCCAATGGGATTCTCTTTCATCTTCTCAGACACTTCATCCACAACTGCGGTGAACTCTTCAGTGACGTGCTCGTCGTGATCTTCTTGGGCACGAGCAGACGTTTACTCGGTTATTTTGTTTAAAGCCTGGTGGGAAGGGGGGCGAGGAGGGGCATCACCTCGCCTCTCGTCGTTGGCGATTATCCAAGAAAAAGTCTACATCGCCTACCCATGCTATTAGTATAATAACATGCAGGGAGTGTTCGGGTGCCGCTATTGCACCCCGGAATTCAGTGGAGACAGATGAAGGGCTCGCAGGCGCGTTGTTTTTCCGGGAGACGCACTTGACGGATCCCAGAGCGTCCCCATTGGCGAACGCGCGGATTCAAAGTGAGCAGCGCCTACTGTTATTGGGGTTCGGAGTCGCTGCTAGTTGTCGCATGCTGTGAATTAATAAGTTTTTTTTAATTTACTTGCTAGGCATTCATTGTGATATGTGAGGCTTCGTCGTGTCATTTGTGAACCGAATCATTGCATTAACAATGGAAATATTCATTGGTGTAAATTGTTAGATGCTTATCCTAGTGTTTTAGATCATGAATTAACCTAAGAAATATTCATTAGTTATGAGATGCTAATTCTAGGTTTTTTATTATTCTTTTTTTTTGGGGGGGGGGCGATACATATAGTAAGGTACCTGTGGAACTGAGCTCTGATTGATTGCTGATTGGTTCGCATGGTTTCTTTATCTTGGATACCATGCTGAGTGCAATTTAACAGCTTCTTTCGTGTTTAAATTGATTCTATGTTTGTGGATTTTAATTGCCTACCGGTATAATTGGGGATGATAATGGAATGTTGAAGTTAATTTGTCAGTATCTTGAAAACCAATTTCATGCTAGGAGCGCATGCTCAGCGACAGCTGATTTGTTTGTCAGACCTAGGCGGCAATGTTTCTTGTGTTCTGTAAGGCTGCTCTATGTGGTACCTATGTAAACCGCACCACAGGAGCATGATATTTTGTAGACACCGGCTGAGGCAAGTGGTTTCCTTGTGTCTTTTGTGGAGCAGGATGTGTTTCTAATCTGTTTTTTTGGTTTAAAAGTGTTTCTACGTTATGTCTTCTAAGTAGCTTGGAGATGCGGTCTGCGACGTTTTTCAGAAACGGAAGATAAGCTGTGCGGTTTTTCTTATACAGTGTGTTCATTTATTTTATGTTGTTTCCAGGATGTAAGGCTCTTCTCACTTTCTTGGCTAAAAATTCTAAGTGTGGCTTCCTTTGGAAGGAAAGTACAGTCGTGTGTCCCGTGTCATTTACGGTACGATAAAAAAAACCTCAAGGCTGAAAGAAGAGGCCTGAGCAAAATTTACCGGCCGTTTCACGCCCTGAATTGAATGGGACATTGATGACCTGAGATGTTAAAGAGCGTCCGTAAATAAAACAAATCAAAATCAACTTCTTTGACTGTTAGGTTGTAGTGCCTTTTAAGGAGGACACAGTTTTGCGAGACCAGTCAATTAACTTATAGTCGATTTACTTTATTTTATACCCTATCTTAACACGAAAATTTGTAGAACATTGCAAGTAGCAGGAAAAAATGTATTGACTACTTTTTATGTTCACCACACTGTATGTGTTACAGTTATAATAAAATATCAGTCTTCATTTGGTATTAGAATTTTCTACCGTGTATAATTTCACGTTGTATTGTTCTGATATAAACTGCCGTTAAACAGAAAAGCGCAACATTGAATGCGATATTCTCCTATATGCTCGGTTCGTATAATATTTACTACTGACGTATGAGCAATATCTGTACGATATATTTAATCAATAATGTATAGTGCTTCGGCGGTATATTCTGTAGTTACCCTGGGGACAGCTTAATGTATAGTGTAGGCATCCAATATTGTTTTAACGTGAGCCTGCCTGGAACCAAACATTTGCTACGCGTCGCAATTAAAAGCATTATTTCATTGGAACTCCACCCCGTCCAAAATTGTGGATTTAGGGCACATCTTTGATCTGCCACTCAATTATTTGCACAGGAATACAAAACCTGTTCCCCCACACCACTAGTTGTATCAGATATCGAACTGCTCGGATTTCATCGCGCTCGTCAAAATCAGCGCAAACGCTAGGAATCTGCAATGGTTTTAACGAGTTAAAGGAACTTTGATAAAGAACAATGTAAAAAGAAATTCGCCAATACACTTCAATTTAAAATGTTAAATAAATCACTTTTTTATGTATTTAGGGAGGGGCGTCGCTGAAATCACGGGGAAAAAAAATAAAAAGTAGAAAAATGTTATTTTTATACGTTTTAATATAAAGTTGTGCCGTTCTTGCACGCTAGAGAATAGACATAAGCATACATGGTCTGCGTCTGCGCAATTGCTCCTGCCTCCTTCCACGTGAACTGAAATGGAGGCATGAAACAACTTAATACCACATTTAAATTCATAACAGATGAAATATAAATAGATCAAGGAGTCACAGAACAAATATAAACCTAGAAAAGTAAAAAAGTAAAAAATAGGTAAGGGCAGTGCTCTAACACCTAGACGTGTGTATGAGTGGATCGAAAGTTTAAAATTGGCCGGACAGGCTTGACGTACAAAAGGGAACAGGACGCCTGTCAACCTCCACCACTGGAAGATTCAACAAGCTCCAAATAAAGTACTGGCGAACCGGTAAATCACCGTCGATGAGGTGACGTGTTCTCTACAGATTAGTCATGGTTCTGTTAACAATTCATTCACGACAAACTTTGCTTCCATAGTCTGTGCGAGATGGTTGCCAAGAGAGCTTACCCCAGAGCACAAGGGCAAGCGTGTTGAGATTTGTTGACGCTTACTCGACCCCTTCAACAAGGAAGGAACATAAGTTTTATGCAGAATACTCAAGGGGATGAAACGTGGGCTCCTCACAGTGAGTCCGAATGCAAAGTGGAAATATCCGGGATCTCTAACGAAGAATAAATTCAAGACTCAATCTTTTGTGGTAAAGATAGTGCTAACCTTTTTTGGAACTCTGTCCATGCTGGAAAACTACTTGGAAAAATTGTGTTCGAGCAACATGTAAGATACCTTTGAATCGCTAAAAGTTAATTTATTTACGAGGTTCGATTTTCTACGGACGAACAAATAAGCGAAGTAGTGCATAAATGTTTGCGCTATCAACTGAAAAACTCCTCCTTGGTGGAAATATGCAAGTTTGTAGGCCAAGTGCATCGGAAATGAAATCAACTGAATAGATAAATGACGTATTTGTTCAATCCCTTTTTGTGTAAATCAACTGGAAAAACAATAATTAGGATACTTTTTTACTTTTCCTCGTGTCTTCTGCCTTTAAAGAACACAAATTGCTCGAAATATTGCGATATTTGTGTTACTATTTGTTGGTCAATTTGTGTTTCTCTAGTTCTTATTATTATATTATACGAGTATATATTAATGAAAATAAAATACTTCTTTTGAGTGTAATAACCAGGCGAACACGATGTCCATTGTAGAGAGATAAAACACATTAAACGTAATTAAGAAAATAAATATTTCAAGACTGTTAGGCTTTTCTTCAGCCAAGGAAACGAAGTAAATAGCCCATAGGATGCAAAATGAAATTATGAAGTTTTTTTTATTGATTTATTTATGGACGCTCTTTAACATCTCAGGCCATCAGCGTCCCATTCAGCTCAGGGCGTGAAATGACCGAAAAATTTTGCTCAGAAGCCTCTAAGGCTTGAGGTTCTTTTTCATGCCGTAAATGTACGACACGGGACTCACGGCTTTACTTCCTTCCGAAGGAAGTCATACTTAGGATTTTTACGCCCGAAAAAATGCATCAGTCCTGGCCGGGTTCGAACCCGCGATCTTGGGTTTTTAACCACTACACCACCAGGACCGACATATATATATATATATATATATATATATATATATATATAATGAAAAGGGAAGACGATATTGAACAGCTACATAGGCCAAAGAGCGGTAAGAAAATATTCTAACACTTAATAGTTAAACATGAAATCATAGTGAATATTTAAGATTTAAACATGAAGACATTTAGGTAGGATAAATTATATTTGCCTTGAATCTTAATCTTTAGGTCGGAAAACTTTGGTTACAAAACATGCGCACGTCTGTAGACTGTACGTGTTTCGCAACTATGATTTTTCGACAAGGAAGGGGCCAATCACACTTCCGCCAGAATAGGCATACCCTGGCTATTCCCTAGCGTGCAACAACAGTAGTTACCGTAACTTCTGCTTTATTTTGTCGGTTATGTCTTCAACATGTAGTTAAGAAATATATTTATAAACTTTAAACATCTTAACTTTGCTTTTTTCTTCTTTGTCTTCATGTACATTGCTATATTTTAGTTTCAAAACTAAAAGTCGTTATTGACTGTTAGAAAAAGATATGCTCTTATCCTCTCCATTAAAGCATGTTTGTGTTGAGAAATTGACAATAAAAAGCTCAATGCCAATGAAAGTTTGTACCATGAGTTTCAGCAACACGTATACTAACCACACATAACCTGATCCAGTGATGGGCTAGCCGCGCATTATAGGCAACCTAACATGCAAAGCGTGACGGAGAAGTTGCCGCATTTTCAAGGCGTTCTAAAGCAAGAGGATTGTTTTCTATATTGAACTTATCGGAAGTACTTTTGTATGAATAAATCAATAAATGAGTGTATTTATTCAAATTAACCTACATTTTATTAACTTTGCAACCTTCGCACGGGTCCATCTGTTATTAACAATGAAAATTATTATTATTATTATTATTATTATTATTATTATTATTATTATTATTATTATTATTATTATTATTATTATTATTATTGTTGTTGTTGCTGAGATTAAACCACTAAAATTTATGTATACTATTAATTAAATGACATGCATTACCACTGATAGAAAAAGCTGCTGTATAGATATTTTAAAAACTTTTTTAAAATGTAACCATGTTTATGAATTGAATCCTTGATATCTTTACATTCAACTAATAAACAGAAAAATCAGAAAGTTTCGAGTTACATTGTGTATTTAAGATGTTCATATATTTCGATAAAATAGAAGCACGTTACTATTTAAAACCAGTTACAATGTACTAAGCAAAGGCACACTCAACAATAAATAATCGAAAATTTCCTTGATTTTCCTTTACTTTGAAATTTAATCAAAAAGTTATTGTATGTAGTAAAAACTTGTAACGAAAACGTTTTCTGAAAATTATTACAGCCGCGCTCCTACACACAAATATAGTTCTCAAATAAAGATTAATATTTCATATTTGCTATCTTTATGTCGATGTTTTGTTAAATATAAAACTTATGCAACGTTATAAATACAGTTTATATGCTGAATTAATTTGTCTTTTTATTTTAAAACAATATAGAAAAAAATAAATGGAAGAGCGCTCTTTGAAATTTCGGTTTTCAAACATGTCTCTACTCCTAATAGTTAAATTTTCAGAATCTGTTTTTCTTATTTTATTTAAAGAGTATATACCAATTTTGTTGTAAAGAAGCAAATGCTGTTGTCGCTAGAGCGATTTTGAGGTTCAAGTAAACCCTCACTTCTAACGGCTCTTTTTCCCTTATTTTCAAGAAATATTTTTCCCATTTATTTCAAATTAATATATACGGAGTTTCATAGCAAAAAGACAAATATTGGTTCCGCTAGAGTAACTTTAAATTTTGTGTTTCAGGCAAACCTCCACTCCTAATAATTGTACTTCACTAAAACACTAGTGCATCAAAACTAGTGCACCTAAACAATTTCTCTTCTTTTATTTAAATCGTATATGCCGCGTTTTTTTTTTTTGTGAAAAAATAATTTTTGGTGCTACTAGAGCGATTTTAAAATTTTGGATTTCAGGTAAACCACCACTCCTAATAATCAGATTGCCCTAATTTTCAGAAACTATTTTTGCTTTTTATTTAAATAGCATATGCACTTGGCATTTTTTAAAAAATTCAAATTGGACCGCTAGATCGAATTTTAAATGCCTCTTTAGCCCCCATTCATTTTTCAAGTATACTACCCTCTAGTACCCGATTGCCCTGATTTTCGTAAAAAATATTTTATCAATTGATTTTAAAGAAATATTTCGATTTTCGTTAAGGAAAAAAAAGTGTGGACAATAGAGGGGTTTTTCAATTATTTTAAAATTTGTTACTTTAGGTTAATCCCGGCCCCAATGGTCCAATTTTTCTGATTAACGAATTTGCGAATCGTTTGTTAATTGATGGTATATGCCGAGTTTCGTTGAGAAATTAAAAAATTGCGACTGCTAGAGCGTTAATGTAAGTACATATACATACATAACATATATAGGGTTTCATGGGTACAACCGCAATAGCTATGCTTCGCTGATGAGCGAATAAACGTGGGAAATTTCCTTGGGCATTCTTCGGCACTAAAACAATCGAAACGCTGAAATTTGTGCCCGACAGTGTGTTCGAACTATTATGTGATCACTGTATTTGACTTGGTCAGATTTCTTTCTCGTCTTCAACCTGAAAGAACGACGATTTGACAGCGATGCTATGAACAAGTGGTTCGGTTTTATTTTCCGGGATCATTGTTGAATGGGTTACCCCGCAAGTATATTAATGTTCAGGCAGCTACGTTGAATAATTAACTGTTACCGAATTCTTTTTTCTTCAACTTCATTTCTTGTGAGGCTGGAAACTAATAGACACTAGTATATTTATTTTGTAATTTTTTTAATATGATATTATAGTTTTGAAATATAATTCCTTCCAAAATTCAAATACTTATAGAGATGTTCTTTGTCTTGTTAAGTTTTATGACAATTTCAGACACCCTTGCAACTGCAAAAGGTGTAGTTCATTAGATTATAAAAGACACGTTTGTTCTTTTAGGGCGGGCAGATGAAATAACCATAAGTTACCGGAGAAGTGGAAGACTTGGGTCCATATGTTGGGTAGCCTGCTGCATGTTTCATGACTTTCTTGCTTTCTCTCTTATTGGTTTCCACGTTACTGCTGTTCATTAAAATTTATCGACGTGCACGTTCTCTTTTCTTCTGTCGTCTCTAGCACAGCAAGTGGCTAATCCTTCATAACAAGAAGCAACGTTACTTTTATTTGATTCCTGTATTGTTCCGAATGTGCACTTTGGGTGCACTAAATAATGGAAGTGTAAATAGCGCACGAACATTAGCAGTAGTGTTGAAAACGTAATAAAACAAGTATACCGTTTACTGAAGAAATAAACCGAATCTTCTCTTTTATTTTTTCTATATCGCTTTACGTGCTAAGTGAACAACTGGGATTTTTCATCTTCTAGCACCTTTTTAACATTACAATTAAACTATACATGACAAATAAGAAATACGCTATAAACATTTCTTTAATTCGACATAACTTTTAAGGATATCATTTCAAAACTTTTCAATATTAAAATTAATTTAATATAATAAAAAATAAGTGGATTTAGATATTGAACGTTTTACCTCTACTTTTTGGTGCTTAAATTTTAGGGAGGATGCAATATTTATAGTATCTTATCATTTCTATCGTTGATTGGCATTCTGGACTGTTATGTTATTTGAATTTAGACAGAATAAAAGACAGGTCAGTAAGTTGTACGATGAGAAAACGACTCATTTTTGGGTTACAATTACCATAAATAACCGATCTGTTCTCTGAAAATAATATATTGTATTTTACGTACAGCTTTACCATATACCTATTACCGGGTACTCGAACTAAGGGATGGCAAGAATAATATCGTAGAGAGATGTGGAGAGATTGCTATATAAAAAAATAATTGTTCAGAACATCCTGACATAACCTGAAATAACTCTAATACAAATAATAACGAAGAAAGGACTACCGACTTGTTCGGTGTTTTTAAGATTTTTCAATGGTGAAAAGGATGGATTTGGAACTTTAAGGATCAATTATGAAAAGTATTCAGAATAACTCTACTGTCACAACCCAAGTAAAAATTACTCACTACATTTCCTAAAACTTCCTAACTCATAGCTACTCAGGGTTGCGACGCTAAGAACTAGCTAAATCTAATCTAATTGGATCTTAAAAAGCATTAAACGAAAGGGCGTAAAGGATCAAACAAAAGGCAAAACACATAGTTATGATTAAAATATGCCTGCTATTATTTATTCTTTCCAAGTATTTCACGTTAAATTACAACTTACCTAGTTGTTTATTAATGGCTTCCCGGAGCTGATGTGTTGTTCACATCCTATTCTTTACACTTCCTTCTCATAACTGATGCCATGCTATCATACCCCAACGGTCATTCTGACATTCTTTTCTCCCGTATTCTTCCTTTACTTCCCCTCTTTATCAGACATATTATATTCCCTGTTCAACTATGTATATCTAGCAACATGCAGTAATAATGCTTTGACACTGCTGTAATAATACATAATACAATGCTCCGTAGCATTGCCAATGCATTAGTACTGCCTATATTCACCACATCTTATTCAGCATTAAATGTTGTATTATTGTCGTAACCTGTGGAACCAGAAAATTATGCATTGACTTTAATTCACAAGAGCTGGTAGTGCCAACATAATCGCCTACACGATGACTTTCAGGGTCAGCAGTAAATATTTCGGAATTCTTGTATTTGGCTGTAATGGTTCATTGCTATAGCTGTTAAATGTTATTTTAATGATTATATCCAATTATGCCATTCCTTTATTTGTGCAGAGCCAACTGAAGGAGAATACAGATAGTAAACCCAATTTCTTGGCATGCGCACTCAGAATTAATCCCGCGAAAACTGTCCCTGCTGTATGCTCTCGTTCTGTGCTTTTCTACGATGATGCATTCAAAATGGCCATGTTTTACGAGTTTGGAGCAGGTTTGATCCTCACAACTGCTATGTGGAAATAGGATTTTACGTTGTTATTCATCTGCAATAACATATAACAAAATTTCTGTTATTTAAAGAAGTTGCCTCATACACTGGACCGTAAGGTCTAGCCTTGGAAGACTGAGTTAAAAGTAGGCCTTAATTTGATTAAATATAACGTCAACTAAATTAATTTAAAATTTGGAAGTGAAAGATGAACATTAAACAAGGAAAAATATTAAGATTAGATACAGCCCAAATTCAATTTCTCAGGTAGTAGACGGGACTAACAAAATTAGGGGGTCAAAACAAACAAAATAAGTTTACTTTTCCAAAGTGAACATAATCAAAAAGGGAAAGGAAATTAAGTCATTTCTCTTACTTCTTATCTTACTCTAAAAATAAATGTAATCTTCAAAAATATATTTTCTATTTGAAACATAATACACAGTGTGTTGTTGTATAAAAGCACGCAGCCGATCTATAATGCAATGTTCATCTTTTTCTTTGGTACTATCACGCGACGTAGTCACGTGATCTTTCATGCTAATTTCATTGGTCAACATGTCTTGTCTACAAGGTCGGGGCTTATTACGTCGCTCCGGGATTAGCAAAGTCTCTTCGCCTCTGAGCTGCCGAAGTGATATTACATAGGTAAAAAGTTCCCGGGTGAAGGGTGCTTGTTTCGGTTTTCTAGATATTCAATGGATCCTCTTGCCTGCTATGGTAACCCAGGTTTATTGTAGCATTTTAAAACTATTTTGTGTATATATAATGTAAATATTATGGGGTATATTATCGAATTTAAGAGAAATTATGAAATTTGCTTTTGCGCTAATTGGGCTCTAATGTTATAAATAATTTGTGTCGAATAAATGTTGGTACGTTACCAGAGTTTTTTTTTATCTGCTTAATTGTATTATGTAATTATGGAGATGCATGTAAATTTGCAAGCAATTAGGCAGGTTTCTTTGCCTTTAATTTTGAAGAAGTTTTCGTGGCGGATGGGTAATTTTTTAAGAAAGTTAAAAGGTTTATCGAAAAAATGTCTTATTTGTTTCCTTAATATTTTATAAATTTTGTATGTAAAACTTCAGTAACCTTTATGCGCACTGCACGATTAATATTGTACCAAGTTTATGTGTTTTTGAATTCATTAACATAATAATAATAATAATAATAATAATAATAAGGATGAAATTAATTATTAATTATATTTTGCTAACCTTATTTCCTTTTAGCAAACCAAACGCGCGCGCACTTCCAGTGATCCTCTTCCAAACCTTTAAGTTTTACTTTAGCATGTTAGTTGGTGACGAGTAACAGCAAAGCAACATAAATTACATAGAAAAACCCCTCACCCACTACGAGGGTCGTTACAAGTGACTAAAATAAAAAATGTTCTTCCTCAAATTATCCGCCACACTTTAACGCATTTTGAACCAAGAAAAATGCTTTAATGGCGTAAATGTTGATTTCTTGCTATTTTTTCTTTATATTGTGCACCCATAAACTTAATTTGTAATATCCAAATAGTGTAGCTATTTTGTAATAAAGACTATCCCTGGAAAAAAAAAGATTCCGTGTTAGTCTCTCGGCTTTTAAATGCTTTAAATGTAAATTACTTTAGAATAGTAGCCGTTAACGAAAGTGTAGTGTAGTTAGTGTCTAGCAAGGAAAGGTAAAAGGTGCCTATTTTGCTTTTAAAATTCTTTAAATATGCATTATATCTCCCATAGAAGAAATGCATATTTTATCTCAGCTTTTAGACTCAGCAATTTACTTTAAAATGCAACTAAACGAAGTTTAAACGCATATAAACAGAGCAGGAATCGTAAATCGCCCAGCTGCTGAATAGTTACTGGTATATTTTACATTAAAGAGTTCCCAGAATGTAGTGCGGCACAGATTTCTGCAGTTGGTAATATTTCCATGGCTCGCAGTTGGAGCACCATTGACATAGCAGATTGCTATTAGAGTTTCCCTTGGCATACAATGATGCAATGTTTACCGTAGAATGAGGATTACCTAGTGCGTATAGCCTGCTGATGGTAATTAAACTCCACCCCTGCAATCCCAGCAATATATAACGATTTCACCAGTGACAACTGCATTTTTTTGATCCTGCGATATTCGTGATCCTCTAGCTTTTATTTCACAGGCAGCTTCAGAACTGTAAAAATGTTGCGTGAAAAGGATTAATGTCCTGTGTGAGGGTAACATGGTGGATACGCTCACACAAAAGAGACTGGGATTTGTGGATACAAAAATCGTATCATAGACAGAAAAATGGCTATAGAATTATCCTTTGTTTCTGATATATATTTTATCGTGAAAGGCTTTGAACTGAGAATTTTTATATGAATGTTTTTGGCTTTAATTTAAAAAGCTTTAGTGAGGAATAATGTCCTTGTCACTGATATACCTGACATGTGCATTTTTAAATAAATCTGCACATAATAGATTAGTCAGAAAGGTTGTTTTTTCCTCTACAACTGGCACATACAGAACAAAATCTTCAAAATATAGGCCATCATGTTCGACGACTTTCATTGATGCTTATTTAAATGTGTTATCAACACACATCCTTAGATTTAGAGGCAAAAACTTGAATAATGTGAACTTGACATTATCAAGATTATCGGAGACCGTCTTCTTCAAGGAAATATTGCATGGTTAGGAACAAATACATCCAGAAGACATAACATATGGTTTGTGTTCCATAAAAGTGTGGTGTAATCCATAGTTGTCACTTGTAGTTATTAGTAGAATACTATTCCGCAAAGGTTTCTGCTACGCTTATACTTTACAAATCCATACTTTTAATGCACAATGAACTTTCCTTGTTTTGAGAAGTATTAATATAAGTCGTGCAATTGTAACTTGTACACATTTCTCTACAAGTGTAGGAATAATGGTAATTACAATAAATAGTGCAATTTTTAATATCTTGTTTATATTTTTTGAAATCAGTTGATCTAGATGTGGAAGTATTAGCGAAAGTGGTGATAAGGAAGAGGGATTTTCGAGGGAGGTCTATAAGTTTCCGCCTCGCCGATAAGGATTATCGCCTTCAAAAAAGCCTTATCTGGTGGCATACCTTATCTATTGAGTAAATATTTCTGCTCCGCTGTGTTCAGTTGTTCAGTTATAGTTGCATAAAGAAGGCTATGGGTAGAAGATTGTGACATGTTCATAATGGAGTTTTGAGCTGCTATTAAGTTCTTCACAAAAGAAGGACTTACTCCAAATGAAATTAAACAGCGATTGGACGATGTATATGGGTAAGTATGCCCCTAATATTCTGCCATAAAAGAATGGACCAAACTTTTTCGAATCGGTCGAGAAAGCATTGAAGACGAAAAGCATGCAGGTCGGCCCTTGGAGGTACTCACTCCTGAAAACATCACTATTGTGGAAGGAGAAATTATGAAATACCGGCGGCGGTTTAAAGTTACAGAAATAGCAACAAGATTGGTTTTTCCTAAAACAATAGTCCTTCGAATTATTCATGAACATTTAAACATGAATAAGGATAGTGCAAGATGGATGCCTAGATTTCTTTGCTCAGTCCAAAAGCAGCAACGAGTCATCTGTAGTCCGGCATTTTCGGAGCTCTGTCGTGGATGCAAGAGAGAAGTTCCGCAAACCATTGCTACAGGAGATGAAACAAGATCCTCTACTACGATCCCTTGTCCAAAAGAGAATCAATGGAGTGGGGTAAACCTGGCGAATCACCGCCTCTAAAGGCCAAGGTCACTCAATCAACCAAGAAGATCATGGCCATAATCTTTTGGGACTGTGAAGGAATACTCTTCATTGACTTAAGGAGAGGAACACCACAGTAATTGGATTGTGCTATGGTGGCCTACTTAACAGACTACGTGCTTCCATCAAAGGGAAAAGGAAACCTGAGTGGTGATATGGGAATTTTCACGACAACGCGCCTGTGCACAAGCTCATATTGCAAAGGAAACTGTGAAGAAATGTGGCTTCAAGGAGATCGATCGTGCACCCTACAGCCCAGATCCAGCCCCAGTGACTATTTCCTTTTCTCGAAACTCAAGAAGGATCTTCGAGGAGGGAAATTTATGTGTGACGAAGAAGTGATGGGTGCTATTTATGCCTATTTTGCAGGTTTGCTTCCGACTATTTGGGGGGGGGGAGGATTGAAATGTTAATTCAAATATGTAAGAAGTGTATTGCAATAAAGGGTAACTACATTGAAAAGTGAAATATAGTTTTTGTCTTTATCATACCTAGATAACGGTTAAGCCGGAAACTTATGGATCTACCCTCGCATGTATAAATAAAAATAATAATTCGGTATAATGAAAAAGTTAGGTTAAGTGCAATTAAAGCACAGCTAATGATTGATATAAGCTTTTTATATTACTAATGCATATTTCAGTTCATTGTTAAGGTTCTTACCACATGCCAATTAATATAAACTTTTCCATTGCTCATTCTCTTTTAAAATGTTCTCTTTTGACACCATTTTCCCAGTTTTTTGCTTTTTATGGAAATGTTATTGCCAATCAATATAAAAAATTTTATATAAATATAAATGCTCGTATCTTCTAATAAATTAAATGGCCGAGCGCAGTTGGAAAGCTTGTTTCTTCTGCTATCCCTCAATGATTAAAATTGATGCTAATATGTAACCGGATACCATCGTCGTCTCAAAGTGAACTATTATTTAGCTTGAGTATTCACAAATGCATTATAAATTATTAAATATTATCATTATTTTCAAAAAAAATACATGAATGGCAATAATCCGCTCTGGACAGTAAAAAATACGTTTTTGTTACTAAGGAGTGCACATAACATAATTCAAGGTGGATTACATGTGGCAAACAGCTGTTCTTTCTCTTTGTGAAGAGAAGTTGTCCCACCTTTGAGAGAGGGGGGTCATGAACACACATTCTAGCTGAATGTAAAGGTACAGAAGAATGGAGAGAAAAATAGGATCTACCTCCCTCCTTTACAGGATGGAATAGAGGGAGATGGTCATGTTGGACTTTGCTGGCAGGCAAGGAAGAGGAGAAGAAATTGGGTAAATCTAATGAAAGTTTTTTTTTGAGTAGTGTTTAACGCCCGTTTTTACTACTGAGGCACCACAGACGGTAGACACTGATGATACATGAAATAAAATGTTATATTGTGAAAGGATATTTTTTAAGGAAGGAATCGTTCATGGACTAAGTGTAGGGTACCTCCCCGGCATTTGCCAGCTATGAGGATCGAGGAAAACCCAGTCAGGGAGGGATTCGAACTCCAAACCTCCCTGAGTTCCGCGCCTTAACGACCTCGGCTACCCGTGGCGGTATAATGAAAGTGAGACAGCTCAGGTCTGAAGGGGGAGGGTTGGGAGGAAACAAATTGACTGACTTTGTGTCATCCTAAATGGGATTTCTTTAAAAAGCATTCTGATATTTATTATTGTCTTTAATTTATTTTATTTGTTTATTTTATTTACTTTAATAACTGAATATATACGTTTTACATCTTGTTGTGAATCTAATGTAATATCCTGTGCTAAATCAAACAGATCAAATGTATCATAAAAGCACGTACAGATAGTGCTCCTGTTGAAATTGTTTTGTATTGCATTGGTTCCACTGTAATAAATACACTTCTACAATTATATGATGTCACTTGTAACTTTTTATTAATACTTTACAAGTGTTGTGCATTCTTTCACGGAACATAAAGTTACAATCCATACTTTAAAACGACATAGCAATACACTTGTAATATATTAGACTATTATAAGGCCCTGGACTGTATACTAGATAAGGCAGTAATTTTATTCCTTCTAAATTCTGGATTGTTTGTCGAACAAATCTTGATTGTTTACAGTATAGCGTTATTCCTATTTATTAAAGCCGGGTAACGCAAACTTAACATTTCGTAAACTCTGTGTAAACTCTGCTCACAGCGCAATTCAGCGTCAACTCTCACGATCGTTTTGGGACCGCTGAAAGTGCAAAATGCAATGCAAAGCTTCGCCGTTTGCCTAGAACGACTTTGATGAACAGCTGGTGATATTCTTTACCCCGGTATACCGATTGCGTTCTCTTCTCAGCATTACGGAACAAACACATTTTTATCACATGTCACTACGTGTTTCTAAATCCAGTCATCTAGGGGATTTTAAGAAGTTTTTGCAAATATCGATTCGTGTGTAGATCCGAGCTTCGATAAGTTCATATAGATCTGCTCTTCGATTTTTATACATTATGTCCAGTTGTGGCAGGTGCCTAACTACTGTTGTTTTGGAAACAATTCATGAGTACTGACAATGGCTATTCTTCGAGTGCACTATGCAGAACTTCATTTTCTATAACTGAAGACCACCTAAAGCATGGCGTATCTCCATTAATGAATCACTTGAACCAGTGCGATGCTCTTCTTATACCAACTACGTTCTCGCCTTTGTCCCGACATATTTCTTCAGCTTTTTAAAATAATTTCTTCAGCAAATATTAATAAATCGTCCTTTGCCTAGATAAGTAAAGAGAATCTGTAGAAAATCTCTAGCCAACCTAATAAATTGGCTAAAAGCTAGCCGGAGTTACTTCACCTTAACATGAAAAGCAAATAATTTATCCGCGATCCAAAGTGGAAGGCAAATACAGAGTGCGGCAAAAACAATGATCTATTTTAAATCCTGTGCTATAGTTCGTCGCGGCTTTTTAGAGAGCTGATGTTTGCACCATTGCACAGTGCAGTTCAAAGCATTTGCTGTACGCCATATTACATGGTTTTGGCCCCTCGCCCCCGTGCACATACTCGGCAGTCAGTATGGGCTGCATGTTGAATTAACATTGTGCGTTTGCAATTGAAACTATTTCAGATGTGATTGTGTCGTAAGAATGTAGGTTTTGTTACGGCAACATTTCGATATCGGTCGGAATGCACAAGCTCCGTCACGGAAGGCGATTTCGAGATGGGTCTGACAGTTCATGATAACATCTGCTTGAAATAAAAAGCCAACCTGTAGGTCACCTACGGTTCGCACTCCATAAACATGAAATCAGTAAGAGCTGCTTTAGAGCAAAGTTCAACGCGATCAGTTCGTCGGCATTCGCAAGTCCTTACTTAACATATCGGATAGTAATGTGCGTCGAATGAATGCCGACGAATTGATCGCGTTGGAATTTGCTCTAAAGCAGCTCTTACTGTTGCCATGTTTATGCAGTGCGTACTGTAGGTGACCTACCAGGTGGCTTCTTGATTGTTGCCGAAACAAAAACTGCGTTCTTACGACTCAATTACCACATTTGAAAAACGTTTCAATTACAAAAGCACGATGTTCATTCGACCTGCATTCCATACTGAGTGTCAAGTAGTACTGCGCAGCGGAGCGAGCGGCCAAGGTCGTGCAATATGGCGTACAGGAAATGCTTCCAACTGCACTACGCAAAGGTGCAAACATCATCTCTCTAAGAAACCGTGACCCACAATAGAGCAGGATTTTAAGTAAACCATTGTTTCTGCCGCACGCTGTATTTACTTCTGATGCCAACAGTAATAAATGTTCATTACTGTGATGTATTGAAAGCGCGACATAAGATGTGCTCCGAAAATAAGCGGTTTGGTGAATAACAAGAACGTGCCTCAAGATTTTAACTTTTTTATTTTTTAATACTAGCTACTTATATCTGTTCCAGTAATGTTGCCCTCACCCATAACCGAAGTTTGTTTAGTCATTCATCAGTGGCAGTACATGCTGCCTGCAAGAATATCTTCAACTCTGAATATTGGAGTTCTTTCTTTCCCCCCCCCCTTTCCCCATACCATACTTCACGCGCTGCCCATAGCTTGTAGTCCAGTGGATTGAAGGGGTGCCGGTATGCCATTTTTGAACAACAGTAAAATTGGGAACATTTCTCTGAATGGATCTTGGCTCCTGAGCTGGTGCTGAATCGTGCTAGAAGCTCAGGACCTAAGGATAGCCTTTTGTACACACTAGCACTTCTCTTTTATTATTTTTGTATAAATGTCGTATAATGACACCTTCTTAGCTCACCCCTCATTAAACTATCACTAAAGCAGAATGGTGGGCTTAGTCACCAGCTACTTGGAAAGTGAAAGTTGCATTGAATATGCTTTCATCAGTAAAAATAAATATTCTTAGGCTTGAGGTTAAAAAATGTGCATTGCTCTAGCGATAATCCTTCAGTTCTTGAACATTGTGAACTTTATCTCTAAAACAATGACAGTTTCCGTACCGGATTAAGAGGTGCAGTCTACAAGTTCCCAGCCCAACATTTTAGGCAGGTGACGGAACAGAACTGCAAATGTCATTTTTAAACGATATCTTCATGTATTTCTCACATCTCAGAATTAATACGAGATATATTTTTAAAGTAAGTATCGATAGTATATTTTTAACAAAATAGAACATTATTTTCCAAATATTTTATTTGATTCCTTTTCTCACACCTTACACTACTTCTCCACATAGCCCCCGCCATTATTGAGGCACTTTCATAACAGGAAACCAGTTTTTGTATGTCGTCGTCAATGAATGATGCCGCCTGTGCACTTCTTGCTGCACATCGTCGCTGAAATGTTTTCCAGCAAGGAACTTCTTCAGGTGAAGAAACAGGTGAAATTCATCCGAGACCACAGATAGTCGGCTGCTCAGCTGTTTATCATTAAACTGTGTAACCCACTTCCTGAACATTCGATCACTCGTTATTGTTTCCCATAAATCCTGTACAGTTGACAATGAATGTCTGCTGGCATAATATTTCTCGCTTTCAATAAAGGAATCACATATATGACTTCACAGTCGGTGGGTCGTTCGATTGTTTAGAACATTTCGAAAGTTCTAATACGAAGCAAACACAAAATGTCCTTACCACAGGATGGAGGAAGTAATTGCACAAACTGAAAATTTCTATTGAAGCTCTGACGTGGAAAATTTGTGAAACGGTACTTACTTTAAAAACACACCTCGTGTTTCAATCTTTCCAACAAAATAGTCCGAAGTTTGGCTCAAAAGTGCCGAAAACAGTGCTCTTCAAACGAACTCCTCAATTCAACATCCCACGCCTGTTTTCCTTGATGACACTGCACAATTGATGCAATAGCTCAGCACAGTACTTTCCAATCATCGTCGTCGCCTTCCTTTCTTTGAAATCTCATCAGAACTACTATGCACTCAGAAAAAATTATCGCCATGATCTTTGTCGCTGTGACCTTGGCCTTTCAAGGGGTGTTTTATCCTTCTTCCACCACTCCATTGACTCTGGTTTGGGAGAAAATCATTGTAAATGGCCATAGTTTCATTCCCTGTGACGATAAATTACAGGAAAAGATTTAAAAAATTCTGACAACATTCCACGTGCTCTTGCACTTAAACTACTGAAAGAATTCGAGGAATCCAACTTGCACTGGCCTTATGCATATGCAAATGTTGTTGAAGGATGTGAAGCACAGTTGTTTTAGAAAACTCCAACCTTTAAGCAATTTATTTTGTTCTCAGATGCTTGTTACTCAGGATTTCCTTCTCAACAAGCGAGATGTTTTCTTGTATCAACACATTCACCGGTCTACCCTCGAGGCTCTCTCTGCCCAAACGAAATAATTTTGACCACTTTTTCACGGTGAAATATGCAGGGGAAAGCTTCCTAGTGGACACTGTCGAAAGTCCTTTAGTTAAAAATTTAACCGCTTTTCCGTTTCAGTGAAAACCGAGCTGTTTTATGCAACATTTGTGGCTTGAAGGAGCTTCTGCAAGCAAAATAATGGATCTGTTCGGAAAGGAAAATCGATGTTCGTTCCTAAAGTTAACTTGAGCATCACAACACTGAGGCTTCAATGTCATTACGGAAATATGGACCGCACCTCGTTCGCCGAATACGAGCTACTTTTTTACTACCATACTGGTCCTCACAGAACGCAAGCTTCAGTATCATACATACATGTTCATACACAACACCAATTTTACTGAAATACTGAAACAAACATCCTGCTGATTTCGCCTTCTTAAGATCACATGGCAACTTTCCAGTTCTGTGAAGAGAAACCACAGCTTTTCGTAATCCACCACTTTTAACTTTTTTGCTGTAGTTGCATTCAACAATGATCACGGTAAGAGGCTGGCAAACACCTGATTGCAAACACCTCATACAGTTCTTTAAAAAAGCCATCAGTCGTATTTATATCTAGAGTAGGTGTGTGAGGCCAGAATTAATGTTTCTGGTTAAAGCTGAAAAGCTTTTTATAATAAAAATGTTCACTTGAAATTTCAGAAATATTTATTTTAAAGTCTAAATATATAAAATTTCTATAATTGAACAATTAAATTTGATTCATTAAAATTCGGACCGCACTTCGGCACTTTCAATGTTGCCTGTCATAAAATACATGACATACAACCAATATTGGTTAGCATAATATGAGTTTTATGACAGCTAGTACACATTCAGAAGATTGCAAGAGCAGTTAGAATGCAACACAGTTATAAAGCACTGAATTGTATGTTTATGGAGATAAACCTACCTTTAACTTTACATTTAGTTTCTTGTAAATAAATTCCGGTTTACTGAAAGTACTAGGGATAAAAATCATAAACGAAGAGTCGCGTTGCTCAAAGAGAAAACTATGGTTAACTTTAAACATCGCTTGGTGAGCTTTTCCGTAAAACAAGAGATTTTAGCTTCACCTTTCTGATTGGGTAATGCGATCCGAGAGTAACAGAACACGATAATGTGTAATTATCCTTTACTTTCTATTGTGTTATCAAAACTTGGCGACTAACGTAACATTAAAAAAAGGAGAAAAAGACGTGGTGCTCAGTAATGAGGCCCATGCAATTCAAAGAGAGGCTTAGATTTAGTTCCAGTTTTCCTCGCATGGCTGTGCACCATTTACAGTGTCCCGTATCTCTATATCGTCACGTTTGACCTTTCGACAAGCAGTTACGTGGTGAAATAGAGTCAATTTAATTTTTTATCCTCAACGATTTTATGAGAGGCAAATTTTATTTATTTACTATTATAAATTGCATTCTCCATCATTACAAATACCTGAATAGAGTTGCAAGTCATACAGCTGAATTTAAAATTTTGTGACGAAATCGTATATATAGTCACCTTTTTATGAGCTCTTCTTTTGATTACCTGTGAGTAATGTCTCACCTTTTTACTGCATCTTAGGATATGCATGTCTGTAATCACCCTTTCTGTGTATTAAAATCTACTTGAAATGTTCTTTTAGCGAATTCGACAGGAATGAAAGCTATTGCAGTTGTACCCATGAAATTATTTTTTGAATATTTTCTTCTTCTCCAGCAATCCTATGTATTAGGCACAGAAACTAACAACAAAAAACTGTGTATGTGTGTGTGTCAGTAAGGATATTATTTTTTAACGTTCCAGCTATTGCAATTTTTGTATTTTTTCAACAAAACTCGGCATATATCCATCATTTAACAAACAATTCATCTAGTTCGTTAACCAGCAAATTTGAACCATTGGGGGGGGGGGTTTAGCCAAAAGCAAAATGTTTTTAAAAATATAAAAAATTCCTCTGGCGAGCGCAAATTTTACTTTCTCTCAACGAAACTTGACACGTTTCTTTAAAATAGAGTTATAAAAGTATTTCCTGAAAATTAGGGTAATTTGGTCATTAGGAGTGGAAGTTTAGCTAAAAAAAAACGAATGGGGGTAAAAACGAAATTTAAAAATTACTCTAGCAGCCGTAATTTAAATTTTTTTAAAGGAAACTCGTCATGTGGCTTTAAAGTAAAATAAGAAAAATAGTTTCTGAAAAACAGTGAAATCGGATCATTAGGAATGGGGGTTTACCTAAAACCAAAATTTAAAAATTACTCTAGGGGTATTTGTTTTTTCGCAACGAAACGTATATAACATTTAAATAAACTAAGAAAAACTTCCTGAAAATCGAGGAAAAAGGACCATTAGGAGTGGGGGCTTACCTGAAACCTAAAATTTAAAAATCGCTTTAGCGGCACCAACATTTGTTTCTTCAAAACAAAATTCCGGTCCATTGAATTAAGGATATACTTGCAAATCAAAATTTAAAACACACTCCTGCGTTTAATTTTTTCTGTATTCTTTTAAAATAAAAGGACAAATATTCCCCATATAATCTGTATTCATAACGAAGCATATGTTTTACATGTAATAAAAGCATCGTCGTGAAGATGGTAAACGTAAAATACGAGTATTAATCTAATATGTGTTTGAGAATTATATTTGTTTACAGGAACGCTCTTTAATACGTTCAGAACACTTTTGCGTTACTTGTATTTACTACAATAACATTTAATTTAAACTTCAAAGGTAATGAAAATCGATGAAACTTTCGATTGTTTATTGTTGATTGTGTTTATTTGCTTAATACATTGTATTTTTTAAATACTAACATGTTTTTGTTTTATTGAAACATATGAACATTTTAAATACACCCTGTAACTCGAAACTATTTGTTATTTCTCTCTAGTTTAATGAATGTAAAGATGACACCAACGGTACAGTTCAAAAACATTAAATTTAAAAATATTTTAGAATATTTATACAGTATAGCATTGTCTGGTTAGTTATTTCATTTAATGTATAGAATATCATTATTTTTGTGATTTAATCTCAATGAATAATAATAATAATAATAATAATAATAATAATAATAATAATTCTAAAAATGTGGTTTCTCTTTTGTGCCGTGTAGATTGGAAGAATTCTAACTTTGTTCCCCTAATACCACACAGTAAATCTGTAACTAATTTCATTTCAGTTAATTAATAAGGGCATAATTTGGATTTTATGTTCTTTTTTAAAATTACTCTGCAATGTAAGGAATTTCCTTATTTTAGGCAGCTTCTTCTTGTGGAACTTTTCTGATAAGATAACGTTTTAGGATATATATTATATACCTTCTTATTTCTATGTGTTTATATTATCTTCCTTAAATTTCACTGTAGTTCTTAGGAATTCCCACTTCGTACATTTTTAAATGTTCTACCTTGTTATTTCTTTCGAAGTATATTTTAAGGCTATTCTTTAATATACCTAACACTTTACCAATATCGTTACTAAAGAAACTGATATATTATGTTTGTCTTATTTTGAATTTATATACTGGTACATTAATACGTTGTGAAAAAGAAAATGACAAAAAAGAAGTTTTATATAGGCTGTTATACAGGTTTGCAAATAGATTATATAAACTCGGCACTGTCCCATAAATGTCCAGACCAGATTTGGAACTTACAAGTATACTAAAAGAGACCAGGATATGGCCGAGGAAGAGTAACTTTCCAGTGTAAGGGAAAAAAGTGGTTTATAAATGTAATCTGTTCTATTCAACAATATAATAATATATAATTTATATACTAAATGAATCGCATCTTTTAAATAAGGATCGTGATACATCATATAGCATTTAAACAGCAATAAAAATTTCAAACTTGTATGTAACAACATATTCCAGTATATGCAACAAGGGTTTCAATGCCACAATTATTGAAAAGTATTCATTAAATAAGTTACAAATAGCTAAACGTTTTATAAACTCTCCAGTTAAGGCAATAATAAGGAGATTTAATGTCACCTTTGATGACCAATTACTTTAACGCAGCAGCAATGCAATACAAGTGTCCGTGCTAAATTACAAAGCTATGAAAGATACGTTTAATTTATTATACAAGACATATTAGTAGAAAACTGCATTACAAAATAACAAAGCTCCATAATACCTGGGTTACTGAGTATTTGTTTATGGAAAAGGCATCGAACCTAACAAATTTGAACTGAAACCCAATGCGTGTGGCTATTATGAAGTTCCGAAGCCAACTCAACCATCTCACAAAGAGACAGGTTAGAGTATATTATCTCATTATCGCCAATTGATAAAGAATATTCTACGGCTATTCTAGACAAGAAAGAACAGAACTACTTGTAACAAAGGTGTACATGAATTTCCATCTGTTGATTACGGTTTAAATGAGGACAGAAACCAAACGTGTAACTATCAATTTTCAGAGTCAAATGAGGCAAGTAGCTTATGTAGTTTTAGGCGAAGTCTGCAGGTAATTAGCATTTTAAATGTCTCAGAGCTATGACTGACGTTACAGTTATGTTGTTATTAGTGATTATTTGTATATGACACGATGACAGCGGTCATTGCTGGCCCGCTCTCCACATTGTAGAAACCGACAAAAGTAAAGCACATCTACCATAAATGAAAACGGGTAAGTAAAACGAAGGATGAATTTATAAGACTTGTAGCAGTATTCATTTTAAAGCTCTTCCCCACTTTTCTACATGGGTTGAACGCAAAGTTCTTCAAACATGCATATGTTTCGACTCAGTTTGTAGTGCTCATGTAAAAGTTAAAAGCTATCTTCAGAGATTTGCTATTCACATCACAATAATTGTGAAGAAACAGAATCTCTTCAGTTGTAGCGTACATCAAGTAATATATATATATATATATATATATATATGTGTGTGTGTGTGTGTGTGTGTGTGTGTGTGTGTGTAATTTTATTGGACATCTTCAACATTGTAATGTAAATGACACCCAATCACTAGCTGATGTATTTCACAAGCATTGCTGTGCTGTAGCAATTGAGGGTTTTGTAACTCATGTTCATTTACTCGTTCATTTATTTACCCTAGGAAAAAATAAAGCCACAGACCCTTTTCTTCCACTCTACCATGGTGTGACACCAGCGAACAGAGTATAATATACAAGTTAACTAATATAGAAAATGTAGAAAAATGGTTAAATTAAAAATATATGTTGCTTATAATTTTACATATTTTAATAAAGTTAGAAAGTTGATAAAGATGGTGTTAGAGGTTCATTGTTCTTCAATAATTTTACTCATATACAAGATAAGGCAGGAGAAGAAAAGAGAGAAACCTATTATGATCCCTAGTGTTGATAAAACATTGTTAAACAAAATATGTAAATTATTCTGTATTACTCGTATTGTATTATACTGAGTGTGGTAAAACAAAGTGCAGAAATTTGTAGAGCAGTAGGACAGTATCAAACTAAGCATTTTAAGGATAGGAACAAGTGGGTCATGTTACGGTCTCAGATGGAGAAATTTGGTTATGGCGTGCCAGATTTAAACAAAACGCATTCTTGTACTTACTAAGCCACTGTCGCTAAGTATGTTTCATGTTTAATGCAACATTTGTGTTTTGAAGCGTAATGCATGGGTATGGTAATACCGAACGCTCGTCTTGAAATTAGTTTCCAACATGACGGTGTCCCTGCACATTTTAACTTTTTAATGGTGTTTAACGCCCGTTTTACTGCTGAGGCACCACAGACGGTGGACAGTGATGATAAATGGGATGAAATGATAAACTGGGAAAGGATATTTTAAGAAAGGAATGGTTCCAGGCCTAAGTTTAGAGTACCTCCCTGGCATTTGCCAGTTATGAGGATTGAGGAAAACCCGGAGAAAAGCTCAGTCAGGGAGAACGGTCCTGGTGGGAAACGAATCCCAGACCTCCCGCTCACGGGTCCGCACATTAACGACCTCGTCACCCGTGACGGTCACATTAAATTTTTCATTTGCAGCTCGAAATCGCCTGAACAGAACATTTGAATGGATCGGGCGCGGTGGACCAACTCGGTGGCCTTCGCGGTACAACAGTTAAGTACGTACATGTAATATTTAGTTTTATGTGTACCAGTATAGTTCAGCCAGTAGACACACAGTGAGTTACATTTCATTTTGACTGTCAAATGAACATGTTTTAAAGCGTCACATTTAAATAATAATCATGTAACGCTTCTGTTGTTATACTGCATCTGCGACTCCATGTTCTTATCTCAAAATGCTTAGTTTGGTATTGTCTTTCTACTCCATAATTTTCTGCAAATTCTTTTTCCATACCCTGTAGTGTATAAAGCCCTAACATACCATAAGATGGATAGGGCCCTTATTATATTTGGAGATAAATAAATACCAAGCCGTTTGTTTTCAGGTCTGGAAATGCACCCACAATTATTATTAAATAACATTACTGCCATGTCTTTAACACTATTCGAGATCAATATGTTTCCCATGAGTGCTCAACTCCAGAAAGAGTGTAATAAATTTTGTTGTTTTGTTCCTTAATTATCTACTTGTGCTGATACCAGAATGTCATATGTAGCCTTGTACCAAGATAAAATCGCTATGTTGCCGTTTTAAAGCGAGTCGCAATGCTATTGAATAGGGCCGGTTAATTTACAGGACTACAAAATCTGGGTATTTTATGATTGCCGTTATTACTGCCCCATATCAGAAGCAGGGGGAACAAAACCTGCCTTATCACCTAGCAAAAAGGCAATAGCTGATGAAAAACCTTAGTGTTGGCTAAACCGAGTTTCTATCGGTCCCAGGTGGGCGAATAAGGAGAAAGAAAACAGAAACAAAAGCTATCCTGCAGGGAGGAAAGTGTCGCCAGAGAGCTGTAAAGAGGTAACCCCTTGGCCACCGATTTTCTCTCTCTTTACTGCTGTATCGATTCCACATTAATGTGGGAATGTTGTGAAGATAACACCAACAGATGGTTGTGTGTGCCCGCCTTTAATAGCCTCGGTCTACTGGATTTTTCTTCTGTGGGAAGCTTAGATGCCTTTAAGCAACGCATTCAATCTGTACTGCCAAATATATTGCCTTGAGGAATTCTGTTAATAATGTATGGGTTTAATTAACGGGTAAATACATTCAGAAACAAATTAAAATTATTAAAACGTATATAGTTCAGAGTCAAATTAATATATCCAGCATAAAGAATAAATGTTCTGTGACTCCAAAGAAAACTATTTATTAGTAAGTGCGCATTCCCGATCATGATATTTTACTGAAATTCCCAGTTCTTTGTTTTATATTACCTTCAAGCTATGAAACAGCAATAGAGATCATTGCAAGAACATTTGTTTTAAATTTAATTTATTTTGGATTTATTGGAACTGGGAACCGTTTTTTTTTTTTTTTTTTCTGAAGTATTATTGAATAGGAATAAAATGTGCTATGCAGAAAACACACTAAATTTATAAGTTTCGTTTATACAGCGTTAATTTTAACTACAAATCATTGCAAAAATGTTTCATCTTCTTCTTCCATATCTTCAGAAAGTGTTTCTTTTCTGTCATTGACGAGATGAGCACAAGAGTGCTGAAACAATGATCTTTCTAATTTATGAACAATAAACTTCCAAGGTTTCACCTCTACTTAATGATATAAAGTTTTATATCTGCCACTGTTCTTTTTGCCGAAGTCGATAGTATAATGATTTTCAGGAAAACATAATAATCTTAACATCTAAATTTAATTAAGTAGGTACTTAATTGTGTGTGTGACTGACTTAAAGCTAACAAATTATCCTGAAATAATGATAAAACGAAGATTATAAATTTTATAGCATTACACCTTAAATCAGCGGAATGAGATAAAGATAAATTATGTTTATCTCGAAAATAGATTCGCTAGAATATAAAAAAATTATTAATTATGATATGTAAAATAAAGAACAGGAAAAAAGAACAGTAGGTTTAATAACAATAAAGGAAATGTGTAACGCTATCAAAATAATGAAAAATAGAAAAGCTCCAGGAACAGATTGCATCACAGTATGAAGGATTGATAGTACTGCTGTCTATTACATTTATTGAATATATGTTGGCGAATGAAGAAAATTCAAAAATAATGGGAGATAGCTAAAACTATCTCAGTATTTAAAAGGGGACAAAAACTAATGCAAAAACAATAGAGAGATAATATAAATATAATGTATAAATATAAGCAAAGATCATTACCTCCAAATTGAATATTTTATGTAATTTAAAAATTAGTGAGGAACAAAGTGTATTTACAACTTGTAGAGCATGTATGAATAATATTTTATAATAAAATAAATTATAGAATAATGAAGAAATATAACTTGGAAACAAGTATCATTGGTTGACTTAGAAAAAGCTTTCATAGAGTAGACCTCTTATTATAATGAAAAATATATCAAATAGAATACTCGATGCATCTAATAAACCGCCACGGGTGGCCGAGGTCGTTAAGGCGCGGACTTATGAGCGGGAGGTCTGGGGTTCGAATCCCGCCAGGACCGTCCTCCCTGACTGAGGTTTTTTCCAGGTTTTCCTCAGTCCTCATAAATGACAAATGCCGTGGAGGTAACCTAAACTTAGGCCTGGAACGTTTCCTTTCATCTCATGTATTATCATTGTTTATCGCCTGTGGTGCCTCATTAGTAAAAACGGGCGTTCAACACCATAAAAAAATCCTAGATGAAAAAAGTCGAAGCAATTTCAAAATAAAATCTGCTGGTGTATTGTAAAAAGCTGTTGACCTTGTGCCAAAAAAGTAGGAAAGATTTCTAAAATTAATCTAAGCACTTTTATAGGTACTAATAATATATTTTTTATGCAATCCTAGCATTAAAGCGCGCTTCTTGTGATTCTATAAATCGTGCACAATTAGCCTAATTCTGACTGGTTACCTAGCTACTAGTATTCCATGAAGTCATCGCCGCCTTGACAACACAATTTCAAACAACGTACTTGTAACAAAACGTTAAAAACCTTTGTCCTAACAAGCGGACGAACATTCAGACACGAGAATCATTTTATAAAAAAAATGTTTTGAAACTGCAACAGCAATGTAAATTATTAAGTCAACATAAATTCATGTCCATTATCTTGGAAACATTGAAAATGCAATTAATTAATCACATTACAATTTCATTTAATTCCAAACCATTAGCAATATTTACTATATTAACAAAAAACTTCCTTAACCTCGCTATATTGATTTTACTTTTGAATACCAGAGCGTCGAAGGCATAGAAACCTTAGACTGGAAAAAATAAACAAATCTAAGAATCTAAATTTTAAATTAATTACGTATTAATAATTAATAAACGTTATAATATTATATATTTGCCAGCTCTGAAAAATACCCCAACCTTTTTTTTTTATTATTATTAATTAAACAAACCAGTTTCTCTTTTCTCCATGTGCAGAACTTGTCATCTTTCTTTTGGTATACACTACGATTTTTGTGGAATTGTCACCTCAGCTTGCTTTATCATTTATTCTGGAATGATATCCATATTTTTATTATAAAACATTGCGGAATTAGCATTCATGTCCATTTGAGTTCGTCTAAACCAAAACAAAATAACATAATCGTAGAAACGAATACTAAGAAACTATGCAATATAATACGTCATAATTAATACGTCATAGAATCACATTTTGCAAAGTTTTAATACTTTATAAAATGTTTCAATGTTCAAATTCCATAAAACGTTGTGTGC
This sequence comes from Metallyticus violacea, assembly GCA_030762175.1. NCBI lineage: Eukaryota > Metazoa > Arthropoda > Insecta > Mantodea > Metallyticidae > Metallyticus > Metallyticus violacea. Next base: position 19,316,775 of record CM060833.1, read on the forward strand.
AACATATGTATAATATTCATTCTGAATATTCGTGAAAATTACCGCGTCGGCTGAAGTAAAGTGAAGTGACACATTCACTCGAGTCACAGTTACCAACATTATACAACAGTTACATAAATAACTAATAAAGAGGGAGTCCGTGGAGTGGCGCAAACCTGGTATATCGCCTTCAAGAGACGATGGTTGCCTAGTATAGGAGAAAGACCAGGGGACAATTTTCTGCTCATTGCAGGTAGATTCTGTTAGTTAATTTCAAAGCAAGAAACACCAGTGCCAATGCAGACTGCTACTGGATCTAAGTTCGTATAACAATTAAAGGAAGGAAAAGCGAATTACCCGGCTTTGGTGCTCGTCTTCTGCATGACCGTCCAGATTGCAAAGGGATGGTGTGAATAACGATGCTTTCAACAATTGGAACATACACCCTACAGTAAAATATAGCTCTCAGCAATTATTACTTTTGTTTTCAACATTGAAGAAAGACGTAAAGAGCGATAATTTCGAAACCACCTCTTATAGCGTTTTTATGGTAACCCAAAAGGAAAGGGATTCTCTATGGACATTCAAGAAGGCTACACCAAGTTCCCTATGTGTTTGTAGCAGCCGAGCATCCGAGAAACATTGTGTCGATAGGATTTGGGAACAAACAGAGCAGCTAACTCCAGAAACAGGTTATGTTATTACTTAACCTCTTGTATCAGTTAACAAAACTCGGTTGACCGCACGGTATTGTTAACGCTTTGGACTCTAATCTGCTACTTTGCAGTTCGTTCGTTCAGTGTTTCCCCGCCTGTCATAAATGAGAGTCACAACCGCCATCCTCAACGGATAACAAATTCGAAAAATGTTTCAATTAGAAAAGGACGATTAATTAGTCACAAGTTTTCTGTTGGTAAATGAAGAATTTGAGCAAGAACAGAGTACATGGTAATATGCATTTGTGTAGGACTTGCTGCAATGGAGTAAAAGAATGTGTATCTCTTGCCATCTCAGTTTCATGTTGAGCCTGGTCTTTGTCGAGTATTGTTAACGCTTCCGCAAGGAAATGGAAACATTTGAAGGAGGATATCAGGGACTTCCCAACTGTCGGATGGAGATACTTCGGTACTTAAGAGGCAATACATTTCAATTTTCACATTTCGTTCGCGCTGTTCCACAAAAACATTGTCTAATACATTACAAGTGTATGGACCTGTAACATACTTATTGGCAGAAGTCTGTTCCACATAGGGTTCTGCTATATTTGTACTTTACAGCTTCTTACTTACAAGATATCAGCTATTTTTCCTTGTTATGTTCCACTGAAGTATTAATATTGATCGTGTACTTGAAACTTGTATACATTTCTCTGCAAGTGTAGGAATATGAATATAAAAGTGTATAAAGAAAAAATGTTTAACTAAATCTACAGATATTAAAGAAGAGGTTTGGAATGTAAGTAAGAGCAGAGTGGTTGGGATCCCACTGAAGCACTCTCGTTATTAGAGGTAAAAGTGGGAGTTGACGAGAGCGGATAAGTTACGTGCAGGTAACAAATGTTACTCAAGCCCTGAGTGACACTTACTGGATAAAGGAAAGAATTTAGAAGGGGAGCAAGGAAGTATATCTTTAATTATCAAATTAAGTATTTTTATTTTGTAAGTGTCATGGTATCTAAGATGCAGGTAGATTGTTGCAGGTAGCGCGTGCCTTGAGTGTTCAGATGAACCTGAAGAGCTTGAAAGCAGTTCAGATATCTTGGCTGGAAGTTGAGCGCGAATTTCTGTCAGAGTAGTGGTGATGTGAAATTGTCTTAACGGCTGGTAAAAATGTTCTGCCCTGATATTTTTCCGGAAGATTTTTACATCGTGAATTCGTCGCTTCAGGCTGTCGGTGGCTTTAGTGCTGGTGGTCTGGAGTTCTGTGCAAGTCTCCTCAATTCTGTCCAGGCGTGAGGAAATATTTTCCTGTGCTGGCGCAGTTCGTTGATGCGTTCAAGTATACTGTGTTGTAATTCTCGGATCTGTTTAGTAAGTTCGGCGGTGTAAAGCCTCTCTCACCGAGTTGTCTTGACGAGTGGACGTAGCGCCAGAGGAGTTGTTGGATGGAAAGTGTATAAAAATACTTCACTATTTGATTATGATGAAAACGTATATATAATGTGTCAATAAAATTAATGACGAGCGCAATCGGCAAGTTCAATTCTTCTGCCTCTCTCGACGACTAAAATTGATGCACTATGTAGTCTTGTGTGACCGTGGTCTCAAAGTGAATTTTTAAGCTTAAATGTTGATTATTACACAATAAATTCTTTAAATTATCATCATTTATGAGAAAAAATACAAGGCCCATTAAGAATGAGAATAATCCGCTTTGTAAATTAAAAAATACAAATTTATTACTAATGAGTGGACATAGCCTAATTAAAGGTGTGGGGACGTGTAGTAAACAGCTGCTCATCCATCTTTCTCTTATATGACCTAAATTATAACTCTTTGCTAATACTTTATTAGTAAATTCTTTCATGGAACAGAAAGTTATGAGTCCATGTTTACAAGGGCTTGTACTAATATACTTGAGATGTGAAATAGTGCTCTTCTGCATTCATTTCTGTACCTTTAGTGTCAGCCAGTATTAAACTAGTCGTCCAGTGACAAATCACTCTAAATTTAAAGCACATTTCTTCCCACAAAAGAGAAAAAAAATTGGCACTCCTGTCCTAAAGAGAGATTCTTTTACTATATGTTTATATCATTTCGCTAATAAATCTGCACATTTTGAAGTGTTTGTGTGAAATTCTAGAGGGGACACTAAAAAAAGTAAAACTATAACTTGTTTTGTTACTTGCACATAATAGTTATGAATCTTTACATAAAAACAAACTAGCAATTATTTATGTATATTTTTCATCGGATTCTTTAGTGATTCAGGAGCCAAAATGTCCACCCCTTTTTATGAATTTAGCCGCCCTTCTCTGAACATTCTCCATAACATATACTTGACTTCCTGTAAGTATTTCAGTATATCACACTAGCCGTGTGTAACACATACATTTGAAAGAAGAATAGGGCTTGAATAATTCAGTTCATGGCTGGTATTCCAAGGATATTAGCCCTCAAAGTATCTACATAATGTAACAGAATTATATATAAAAATAGCGCTCCATACTGACCCTCTAACCAATCGAGCTACGGTGTTCTTCTCCAAGCACGGAACCACCAACCTCTTTCATCTGATTCTATATATTCCGGAGACTTCTTGAAGTTTCTCAACTGTAACAAATTTGTTAACCCTGCGCCGAATTTTTTAAGGCTGGCTCTTAATCTTCAATTTATAACCCACACACACGCGCGCGGTAGAAGCCTGGGTCATAATACTGGTTGCAAACGAGTCGCCTCTTAAAGGAATAAATGTATCACAGTAGAGAACATATTAGAGAGTAAATATATAGAATCAGCTAAGAATGGTTTGTAGTTTCGTGTTTGTAGTAGGACACGGTATCTCAGTTAGTCAGAGCATCAGCATAGAAGGCTGAATATTAGTGGTGGAATCCTATTCAAGCCTGATCTTCCTTACCAGAATTGCCTGTCTGAAATATTCACGTTTTTATTACATTTGAAACGCGTATACACACTCTTTAATTGTTTTCAGTCAGTGATATAATTCACCGAAATGTGCAGGTCGTAAGTTCCAGTGTTGAAAAGTTTGGAAGGAAATCTTATTATACAAATTTATTAAATAGGGTTTGAGCTCAGACCAACAGAGTGGAAAGTAGGAAGCTTTTACAAAACATTGTTCCATTACTTCCTGTAAGAAAACGCAAATGGTGACAGTTGACAATTTCTCTTGTCCCCCTTGTCATTCCTGTAAGTTGAAGAGTTGATTGCACCCTGCAGAGTGGCGGGTTGGTTACTAAATGTGTTAGGGGTGAGGAGGAGACATCTATCTCCCTATTTGTGGTGGAAATCGGATTCAGCTCGAAGAACGTCGCACGAAATTTGTAGCGTCCAAGGGAGGAGGAGAAAGGGGTGTTCACCAGAGGAAGAACATTTGATTTCATTACGGGGATTCCAGCAGCTGACGGGAGAACAAAGTGAAGGAGTTCTCTAATGGGTGAAAAATTTAACGAACCAGTGGTTAAAAAAAGGAGCATTTAGGAAGGAGATAAAATTATTATCGTTGCATTGGCATGCATAACAAAGAGATATTTCATTGATTAAACAGTGAAGTCAGAGATTGAATATATTAATAGACACCAGAGATAAGCACGTTTGTGTTTGCTGGTGTTGGGATGTCTGTACTAGTCTGCTAGAATTCTGTTAATGTCGCTATTCTTCAATAGGAAAGCCCATCAATCACGGATTCATCCATCATTGGAAGTCTGAGAATATAGATACACGGCCATAGAAGCTTTTGGACATACATTTTAAAAAAAAAAATCGTGCTCCAAAAGAGAATTAAATACTAAATGCTTGTAGAGTTCATGGAACTGGACACATATATGACAATAGTAATCCAAATTTTGCTATAGTTCTTACAATTTCTTTAATAGCTTCTTATTTAATAGAATAATGAACGTATCATACGAAACTAAATAGTAAATGTCAGCCTTACGACCAGAGCTGGCTACGTTTCCCAGACACCAATGTGTAAAAAATGGCGGTCATAGTCCCCCTACTACTGCCAATAGCAAATATGAAACTTTTACGCAATATGGCTTTTAAGAATCTGAAATTTTTACAAACAATAATTCTCATTTGTTAACTAAATATAAAATAATATGAATTATAAACTTCTTCAAAGGCAAGCACAAATCTTTATAAAGCATAAGCTTCTATATTACTGGACACCTTAAAACTAACCGACACAGATTGGACAACATTCTATTTATCATCGTATATTTTAATAAAACGGACATAGTCTTCCTTGGCAACAATTATACATGGGTGTACCTGTATTGTCTTAATCTCACTTTCAAAGGAGTCGAGACATAACCACACTATTCATTAAAACTCTCCTCTCGCCCCAAAATCCGCTTCATACGTTCTTCCGGATCTTTCCCTTCATTGCTAACCCTCATTGTCACATATGATGGCTCATTAGGGAAAATTGCACAGGGAAAATATCCTCAACCACAAATTTACAGTTTCTCATTACTTTCAAATTTTGCACGTGTATACTCCATGTCCACTCCTCCTTTATTTGCTGCTATTTAGGATATGTAAATATGGTATTAAGCGTTGCACTGCCATAATTTAAACATATAAGAGCAACCCATGTTGTACTAACACTTTCTATTGCACTAATTCCTGGCGTGATTTCATTAAATCAATATTAACTTAATAGTAATCAAAAAGCAACATGTTACTGTTGATTTACGTCCAACTATAAACCGTTGTATCAAACCAGGTAACTGCAACGAACCAAATAAACAAATCCGTGTAATTAACAGCACGAACCTCAATTTTCACCATTTTGTTTACGGTCGATATTTACATTGCTGTCTGGTAAGTGTATTCAGTCTTGGTACAATCAGGTCACTTTTCCTGTCCCTTATACAGTTACTTAGTATTATTTTTAGCAAGCATCTACTAGTAGTCAGCAAACATTAAAGTGGACCAATATCTCTGGTACCTTTTCTGTATTGTCGTGATTTCCTGATTAAATGTTTGCCATGCTCATCACTAACCGTGCTATAGTTGTGGGAAAGAAATTTAAGTTAGAATGGAGCAGTGTACCAAATTTTTGAGAAATACACATGATATTAACATTTCTTTGTAGTTTTTGCTTTGACATTTCCAAAAAATTTAAGTTTCTATCAGTCGGACCGCTCCTAAGATTTATTACCAGCGTTTGTACACTAGAAGCCCCAAGCAATCAACAACGTTAGCTGTGCCTGGAGTATTGCTTGGCGGCACCCCAACCCACTTAGAGCAGTTTAGAGGATCAGGTAGCGAACATGCCGAAACAAAAGAATTATTAATGCTCTAATAGAACAGTGTGGTAGTGCGTAGTTAATTTGGAAAGAGTAAAATATATTTTGTAAAGTATATTGGACTGAAATAGAAACAAACAAAATATTTTTCATACAGATACATTATAATATGAAAACACATGTTATAAATATAGATGGATCCCCTATAAAGGGCAGAAACAAGCCTACTACTTTTAACGTTATCGTTTTTGGGGCAGAACTTTGCAATGTGTTGTGTAAAATGTTGGTATTAGCTATATTTCATTTTTAAAAGATCTAAAACAGGCATTTTAAAGAATTCGTGAAAAAAAAATTACAGAAAGAAAACTTTCTCGTATAACTGGAAATATCTTAACACCCTTTGTTTCCCTGCTATCAAAATGTGTTTGTAATAGTGATCAACACCCGTTTTTATCGCTGAGGCATCACAGACACTGATAATACATGAATCTAAAAGATAAATTGGGAAAGATTTTTTTTAATGGAGGAGGCGATGCAGGCCTAAGTTTAGGGTACCTCTCCGGTATTTGCCATTCATGAGGACTGAGGAAATCCTGGGATAAACCTCAGCCAGAGAGGACAGTTTTGGCGGGATTCAAACCCCAGACATCCCACTCACGAGTACGCGCCTTAACGACCTCGGCCATCCGTGGTGATGTCAAAATGTGTTGGTTCGTATATAAAAAGTTATGATAGACAAAATTTGGGTTTACTAGATAAAATAATACTGTGTCATATTTCTTAATTATTATTTATTTTTTTAAAAACAGTTTCAAGTTCAAATTGCATTTTCTGCTGGGCATTTCCATGAAACGTATTATTTGAGACACGTTGGTAAAATTTGTTCTGAGTACTGTGCGCTACTGAAGACGGTCAAGTTCTGTGAGTCAGGTGCTGTACAAGGGGTACAAAAAGGCAGAGTCGTGTAGTTGCGGAAAGATGACTTTATTGAAGCTTGAACTGTTTTGGCTCCTTTCGAAGATTGATGAACAATTGACGTGCACCGGCGTGTACCGACTCGACTCATCACTAATGTAGGAGATTGTTAAACTTTTGAACAAGGAGTAGTTCTCAGATCTGAGTTCAGTTCTTCTTGTTTGAGAAAGTGCGATGCTAAAGACTAAATATGGCCAATACTTACTAGATTCCGTAGATATTGACTTGGCTTTCTCATCTTCTGGATCGATGGAAAATTCTTTCGGGGGTTCCGGAAGTAGAAATCCCTCACCGTGAGAAATTTGTCTGGGAGCACATAGTGTTCCGGTACTTTACTGCCCCTTTATATTTCTCTGTCAAGGTTTTAGTAAGAATTGTTTCTATGAAGGAAAAAAAAAGTCGGCCTTAAACAAGCTAAAAGTACCGTATTACAAATTTAATCCACCCCTGCACTTCACAAAGTACGAGTAGTTGGTAAACATGCCTTATGATTCATAACGAGGGCAAATAGCTATCAGATGAAGCTGTTCCTTTGATCCCACCCCAAGTTAATGTAATTACTATGCATGGTAAATAATTGTTTCTTGTGTGTGTGTGTGTGTGTTTAGAGCCATAAAATCGTATTTTATCAATGTAATGCTATGTATATTTTTCTTTGCAACCAATTAATCAGACTTTATCAATGTAATAATGCATAAGTAAGACGTGAGAATTGTTAGTACAAGTTTTCTTTTAGTGTCCTTCGTCCAGGGCAGCTAGACTTGTAACATGGTCGTAAAACCTTTACAAAAGAGTCTATTGCGGATCCAATCTAGCTCAAGCTTAAAGGGAAACACTTTCACTACCAAAGCAAAAACATCGCAAAACTTTAACCGACCAGCCGAAGGGTACACCGAACTTTATGGCTGACGTCCATTTAACTTTAAAAGGTCTCCAATAGCCGGGTTCAACTCGCACAAGTACAAATTTAGCAAATGAAATGTTAGTCAAATATACTGAATCATCTAATGAAAAGTGCCTTTATGGAAAGGGCGCGAACATCCGCGTCGTTTTCAGCCAACGAATTCTGGTTCGTATTCTGTATATAAGGAAGCGTTGGTCTCTCTCAAGTAAGCAGTTTTAAGAAATACAGGCAGACATTTCGCATTTGAAGCTTACTTTCGGCTCAGTTGCAAACAGTATTCGATTCTTAGTTACGAGATTCATGTTCGGCAGTTATCGCTAAGCTTTTTGAAACAACATTAGCAAAATAAATTCGTAACCTATAATTAGACTACATATTTACAATAAAGTGCACAGTTTATCACTGCACGGTTTAGTTTACCAGATATTAATACGGATTTGAAAGTGTTACACGCGACAGCTAAATTCACATAGCCCAGCCTACCCGACGAAGGAACACCAAAGGACCATCGTCAATAAACTACGCAAACATATTACGTTCTGTCGTGTGTTCATGTCCACCTTTGTATTTTCCTCTCAGTCCCGTTGAGCCCCACTAAACAAAATAAAGCGAAAAACCACCTAAGAAACTCTTCCGAAGCGTTGGAGACAACGACTAGCAGTTCCTAACCAGTTCATTCCCGTGCGACAAGGAGAGAAGAGTTTATCTTAAGGAAGTGCAATGGGATGTGGTATGAAAATTGACAGCATGTATGAGTGTTTTGCAAAAGACAAACTTAAACAAAACTTATGAAAAAATTCAGTCCGGACCACTGGTTTCCGTTAATGTAGTGCGATCATTTTCCATTTACGAAGACATTCTACATTCAAAGAGACAGAATCTAATATACATATATGTGTTGAATGTTACTAACCACAATTCTTTTTAATACAGTAAATGTGCAAAGCAGCAATGACTATGCATTTATTTTATTTTTTTTTTTTTATTCTCCTATGTCCCTTTTTAAGTCCTTTTTCAGCAAAATATTTCCCTTTTTTATCCTTTTTAATTAAATTTTTCCTTAAAAATCTGGGCCTTACTTATAACAGAGAAGTATATGGAAGGGTAGCCCAGAAAGACACAGTAGGGACTTGCTTATATTATAATACTTAGCTAAACAGTTGTATTTGTAAATGGTACTAGTTATCAGTTGACTGGACTGTATGATGCAATAGCCCCTTTGGATAACGTGTGTGTAATAATGTAATACAATATGACGTAATTATCTGCAGATTCAGAATACTGAAATATAGCGTTTCTAAATTATTATCGTGCATATGCACTGCGGGCGGAGGCCGTCCTTAAAAAAAAAAAAAAAAAAAAAAAAAAAATCAACCAACAATTTTATCATCATTTTCGTATTCGCCCTCTGAAAATTAGAAAAAAAAAATGTTATTTTTAATTTAGATGCAAATTGCATGTTGCGCAGCGTGATTTATAATTTTTGTACGAGGGTCAATCTGATGTTTTTAATGTTCATTAAACTGTAAAGCTAACAAATATGAAACTACTTTCATTTTGAAGCCATACATAACAACAAAGTGACACTGGTTCCGTGAGAATTCAGCTGGAAATGCAGTCACCATCGCACATGCAGCTCTTACGAGTGAATTTCGTATGTAATTTATTATGATTTCAAAACAGGGTTGACAATGCAACAGTGTCACGAATCTTTGATGGATATATTTTATGACACTGCAGCATCCCTTGACAACGTTGGAGTTGCAAAGAAACCAGGAATCCCTGGAAATAAACCCCCAGATATGTTGCTTCACACAGCCGTAACTATAGAAACATAAGATGCCCGGAAGGTCTCGCGGAGGATACAGCGTCTTTGTGAAGATTCAAAAGACCCTTGTAACCAGTAGTGGTTCTCTAGGAGTTTGCTGATTTGTGCTACGCCCAAACATTTCAATGTTTTATTTCCTGTAACTATTGCTTATTGCGTTTTTAAGCATGAAAAACATCTACAGGGGACTTCTATGTTAGCCTTGGGAGTTTTTAGCCAATTCCCAAGATATGTAGTAGCTATTGCGGTTGTACCCATTTTTTTTAAAAAAAAATCTTCAAATCTCCATTGATCCTACTTACTAGGCACAAAAAATTACGATGAAAAGTGTTAATGTATAATTATAACTGTACGATCAATTGAAAAACGATTCATGAACCAGCAAAAATGTACCATTTGAGGTTGTACCAAAAGCGAAAATTTAAAAACCGTTCTAGCGGCACCAACATTTATTTGTTTTTTGTATGTTTCTTTTGCAACGTAACTCGCTTATATAGGAGGGTAGGCCCATACGTTTCTGGCCTCATCGATAAAGATTATCGCCACAAGACCCTTATCTGGTGTCATACCTTATCTGTTAAGTAAATAATTACAGCTATAGCTTCCACCCCGCTATGTTCAGTTCAGATACAGTTGCATAAAGAAGGCTATGTGTAGAAGATTGTGAGGTGTTCAAAATGGAGTTTCGGGCTTTTATTAAGTTTTTCACAAAAGAAGGACTTACTCCAAATGAAATTAAACAGCTATTGGACGGTATATATGGAGAAGCACCTCCCTTATATTCTACCTTAAAAGAATGGGTCAAACTTTTTCGAATACGTCGAAAATGCATTGAATACGAAGAGCATACAAGTCGGTCCTTGGAGGTGTTCACTCCTGAAAACATCGCTCTTGTGGAAGGAGAAATTATGGAAGACCAGCGACTCAAAGTTTCAGAAACAGCAGCAAGGTTGGGCCTTTCTAAAACAACAGTTCTTCGAATTATTCATGAACATTTAAATATGAATAAGGTGAGATGATACCTGGACTTCTTTCCTAGGTCCAAAAGCAGCAACGAGTCATCTGTTGTCAGGCATTTTTGAAGCTCTGCCGCGGCAACGAGAGAGAAATTCTGCAAACCATTGTTACAGAAGATGAAACGATGGTCCTCTACTATGATCCCTTGTCCAAAAGAGAATCAATGGAGTGTTATAAACCTGGCGAAGCACTGCCTCTAAAGGCCAACGTCACTCAGTCAACCAAGAAGATCATGGCCACTATCTTTTGGGTCTGTGAAGGAATACTCTTCATTGACTTCAAGTAGAGGAATACCGCAGTAGATGGGGAGTACTATGCTGGCCTATTGCATAGACTACGTGTTTCCATCAAAGAGAAAAGGCAAGGAAAACTGAGTGGTTGCCTTCTTTACGACAACGCGCCTGTGTACACAGCTCTTGTTGCAAAGGAAACTGTGAAGAAATGTGGCTTCAAGGAGATCGACCATCCACCCTACAGGCCAGATCTAGCTTCCAGTGACTATTTCCTCTTCTTAAGAAGGACCTTCGAGGAAGCAAATTCAAGTATAACGATGAAGTGATGGATGCTGTTTATAACCATTTTGCAGACAAAACTTCGGACTAATTGGGAGAGGGGATTGTGAAGGGTAACTATATTGAAAAGTGAAATGTAGTTTTTGTCTTTATCATACCTAGAAAACGGTTAGGCTGGAAACTTGTGAACCTAACCTCGGGCCATTGAAATAATAATTAAAATAGTTTTTGAAAATAAGCAAAATAAGTAGGAGCTAAATAAATGACAAAAATCCCATTGTTGTCTAATCGAATATTTTCTAATAATCCTGTGCCATTGTCGTAGGATTAAAATTGAACTTGCGTACTATTTGTGTACATTATCACATAAAAGTTTTATAATGTAAACTCTATTACTTCCGTTTACTGTCAAATATTTGTTATTTGTGAAACAAATGCTAATTTATCGTATTGCTAATATTTTTACTTACCACACAGTAGCTCACGAACCATGGGTTGTGATCTAGAGCTTTAAGCAATTGTTCCATTGCTGTTTACTAAGCAATCTCTATATATTTAATTCTCACTAATGTAGCTTTACTTTTTTAAAGTTGGTCCGCGTGGGCTTCTATCGAGATTAAAGAAAACACGCCGACCAGTTGGATTCAAGTATTCGTACGACGTACAGCGTATAAAAATATAATTGTATCTTCTCTGTAGGGAGTCAGACGCAAGAAACCTACTAATCAAGTTCCCTTTGCTCTGTTTAACTTCACTCTCTCTTTCTATATAGTTCATCACGCATCCTGTAATCAAATTTTGCCAGCCGCGCCGTTCCTGAGAGGTGGGATATTGAAGGCGACAGATGTCCGCTCTCCAGTTTATAATTGCGAGTATTGGCAGTCATGATAATAATAGCCCAGGGGATCGCAGGTCATCCAATGGTTCCCACCAGTTCCGGAAGAGGGCACTTTATTAGCAAGCATTGAAGACTGCCAGCATGTGGGGGGGTTAATTCCATGTGCAGAACGGAACAGAAAGTCCCTTGCGCTTTCGAAACCGCTTTCCTGAAATATGAATTTAAAATAAATTTAATTCCCCTCTCTGATCCATACTTTTGAGTAATTACATTCGTGAAACTCTACAATATGCTTCGCCTCTAAAGCGGACGTCAACGTAATTAACCTTTGAAGCAGTCTATCGAAAAATTTAATTCTTGTCTCTCAAGCTTAATTATTTCATTGTTATTTATAAATGGCCCAAACTTTAGGCCATACTTCTCTTATCTGCTGCACATTCCTGAAAGAGTTTTTGTATCAGTTCCAATGACTGATACTTTTATTCTCATTTGACAGTATAAATTAATGATAATTATTAAGGAAAATTTCTACAATCGCTTCCCTTCGTACAAATACAGAGAAGAATATTTTCTAAGGTGCATCGAAGAAAGAGTTATTCAGATATATTGAGAAAATTGCTGTATCCTTTTGCCCCACCTTCCCCTGATTGGCTAAAGCTGTTCCGCTCAAAGTGTTGCTTATCAACTTGTGGCAATACCTATCAGACAGTGTAGTTGCCAAGATCACATTATACACTAAGGGAGGGAAAAAGGGGGATGAATAAATAAAAAAACAAAAAAACTGTAACACCTAATTTTTTTTAAAATATCATTTTACTCATTATTATATTAGAATTATTATATTTATATTCATTTTTTGAATATTAAACACTTTTACAAACATGTTTGTAGCCACCATAATGAATTCGTGTCTATAATTTTCTTTATTGTATGAGCACAAAAATGAATGTAATTTAATTATTTTTTTACACCTGGTTCAACTAAAATTTCTAATGGTATTGTTGTTCTTAATATTGTTGTTATAGCAGTTTTATTCTATTGTTGAAGTATTTCAATCAGTTTTGCGTGGTTGTCACACAACAGGAAGCTCAAAATCGCTTGCAAAGGGCATCAGGAGTCCATATCTGTGTGAGAATTGAGGAGATTTGAAGAAGCACAGCCCACCTCTAGAAGACGAGCCAGGCGTCCTTTGCTTATCCAGCAACATCGGCAAGCACGCCTTGTCCTTGCTCGTGAATATCTACAGTGGAATGAGGAGCAATGGAAAGGTGTCCTATTTACGGGTGAGTCAAGGTTCAGCCTAAGATCGCCCGGTGGCAGGAAAAGAGTACGATGAAGGAACCGCATCTTCTATTCGACGATGGCTTCCAGAGGAGGTTCCGTCATTGTGTGGGCTGACATAGTGTCGAAGCAAAGACACAGTTGGTTTTTGTGGAGAACGGTGTCTCTGAATGCAAACTGGTACATTGAGGAAATTCTTCATATGCTCTATACTCTGTGCTCTATATGTTGACAATGATTTCCGCTCATGCATGCCCGTTCATATGTGACCCAAATTATGACACAGTACTTGCGTGAGGTGGGGATTCAGGCACTAGTTTGGCCACTACGGATCCCTAATCTTACCCCATTGGGCATGTTTGGGATATGATTACGGAAATTTCGTCATGGTGTTCCTGAGATCCTCAGTGTACTTCGGGAGGCTTTGCATTAGCATTGGGAGGCCATTAGAAAACTCAAGGACCTTAATCCGCACCTTGCCCGTAAAGTTGCAAGCTGTGATACAAGTCAGAGGAGGAAACATGCGCTCCTGAGAGTGTCACTGAGTGTTGAAAGGCGTGTCGTTGTGTTACCAATGCAGATATGTTATCTTATAGGTAAAAATGAGATAATTAACGTTCATGCTCATACAATAAAGGAAATTATAGACTCAAAATGAACTCCGAATGGTAGCAAAAGTTTGACAAAGTATTTAATGTTCAAAAATGATTGGAATTATAATAATTTGCATATAATAATACGTAAAATGAAAAAGTTTTAAAAATTTAAGTGTTGTATTTTTTTCTCTCTCGGTGCATATATCTAAAGAAGCAGAAAAAGGATAAAACACTTAAAAAGACACAGATTATCTCTCGCTATATTTCGAACTTCTGGAGTTCCTCTAAGGCCAGAAGACAAGTGAAGGTAGTAAAAATAAATATTGAATATCGAAGGTAACATAATTTAGAAAAATCACTTAAAGATGAATACATAAATAAAGTATCGTGACATTCTTTTAAAATAAGTCTGATACTTTCAATTCCAGGCACGTATGTAGTAACAAGGTAAATGAAGTTCTTATTTGAAGTTTTTGATTACCATTGAAAAATTCTGTGCGCTGTTATGATATGAGATTTTAAAAGAGGGGAAGGATATTTTTGGTCTTGAAACTTTTGAACCAGGTTTTTAATATACATGTCAAGAGATGAAAAGGTGTGACAATGACGGTGGTCTTGGATTGAAAGAGAAAAAGAAATAGACCTTTTGGTTGTAAATTGGTTGGCTTAATGTGCATGGACATAGTAAAGAGCCATTGCATAAAGAAATATTGATATCCAGGAACGCAGCAGCATTGGGAGACAGAAGAAGCGAACTTAACTGAAATGTTGGAGTTAAGATTAGTACGTAACTGATCTAGAGATTGTGAGCCGTGGTTGCAAACCACGAATATTTTGATGATTCATCAATATATTTTAGCCATAATAATGGTGCCCAAGGTTCTGACTTAAGAAATTCCTCCTCTAAGCGATCCAAAAAAATATTGGCATAAGATGCCGCCATTCTGGTGCCCATCGCAGTGCCTTTAATTTGCAGATAATATTTATTATCAAAACTAAACGCATTGCGAGTGAGAACCAGATAAGCAAGATGACAAGTGAAATCTGTGGAAGGGATCTCCAGATATTAAGATATGTCTAAACTGCTAGTCCTTCATGAAGGGGAACCCGCCTCAGTGGTAAAAACGGGCGTTAAACACCATTAAAATAAATTGATGGGGAATGTTAGTATAAGGTGAAGTCCATCAATAGTGGGCAGAATTATGTTACAATGTGCCAAAGGATTAAATTTCTTGGGCAAACTCAAAAAATAGAAGGAATCTTTAATATAGGATGGCATTACTAACAAATGGCTGTAAACAAAAATCTACTAGGGCAGCAATGCATTTGGTGAGCGGAATCGACAGTTCTTTTTATGAATTTTAGAGAGAAAATATATGGTAGGAGTACGAAGTAGAGGATATCTTGGGGACTTCTGCAGTACCAGAATACGCGATAAACGAAGCTATAACCTCATTAAACTTGACTGTAGGACCAGAAGACAATAATTCTTAATAAGTGACATCATCAAGTTGTCGGTAAGTATCGGCATTGTAAGATAAAATGTTCTGTAATACTACTGAGGGTTCTTTATCGTCCGGAAGAATGATAATATTAGGATTATTAGATAACTATTAAGTGCTGATTTCTCAAGTTATATTTCGTGATAATATTATCTAGAAATGTAAAATCACTAATAGAACCGATTAATAAACATTTCCATCAATGCAAAAATTTCACTCGAAGAAAACAACCAGAAGTCACACGCTGCAATGTCAGGGCTGTGGAGTAGTTGGTGGACTTTGGCAGTTTTCCAGTTTCTTCAAATTTGCACCTGTTCTGTGAAGAGACGCAATGTCCTGCAAAACAATCTTGAAGTTCCTGTCTTTGGACGCCGCCGCCGCCTCAGTTCTTTTTAATAAAGGATCCAAAACGAGGACAAATATTGAATAGCAAATGTCATCACCAATTCCTATGTAAGAATATTCTTCATGCATTGACATTTATTCTGACACACAGTCAACCACTAATAGTTCTTCATAGCTGAAGAAAACAATGAACATTCGCTTTCGAGAACGAAAATCTTGTCGGAAGAAGAACTGGTCATTGGTTACAACCAATGAAGAGAATGCACTTTGCATGGATTTTTCACAGCTTTAAATATTCATGGAGTATACTGTCAATACTGCCAACATTGATACCCACTTCCATACTTAGCATTTCGTGGTTTAATTATGTCGTTTTCCTCCGCCAAGTACCTCGCTCTTTGAATTGTCCTCTTGTTCTGTTTCTAGAGGCCACCCGGAGCTAGGGTTGTCTTTCAGAATCTCTCGCCCTTCTTCCAATGATCGAATTCATCATTCAGTAGTGACCGCCACAAATGACCGAGATCGTTAATGCGCTTACTCGTGAGCGGGAGGTCTGGCGTTCGAATCCCGACAGAACCGTCCACACTAACTGAGGTTTTTCCCAGGTTTTCCTCAATCCTCATAAATGGCAAATGCCGGGGAGATACCCTAAACTTAGGCCTGAAAAAAATCCTTTACCGATATATCATTTCATCTCATGTATCATCATCCCCATCATCTCATGGGAAATCCGCCTGTGGTGCCTCAGTTGTAAAAACGGGCGTTCAATATCATTAAAAAAATCATTCAGTTGTATTAAATGAACACACTTGATCACCATGAGCAGCTACCAAGTTCTTATGGATTTTTTTTCTCCCGTTCTTTCACCTAGCTTATAGCTTGTGAAAATGTAGAATTTAAAGTTTTCTTTAAAAATGTTCATGGTGTTTCGCCAGCTATTGGCCCAGGAATGAATTCAACAAACTGTAGAAAGTGGCTGTTGTACTTATGCATTTTAATAGCTTAAGATCCAATGTTGTCAGCTGCATTAGTTACATTTATATAGACATTCTGCAACAACTTAAAGGTTAGTTGCAAAACTTTTTAAATGTCCCTCTTGCCAAATCCTGAACCTAACTTTTTAAATTAGGAATGTTATAATTTAAAATAATTTAAATATTTTTAAAAAAATACGTTTTTATTTTCGTAACAGAATAAAATTTTGATAGGTATTCAAAAAAAAAAAAAGAAATTTTAAAACTAAATTATAAATGAACTAGCCAAATGCAGATTTATAACCCCATGCAAATGCATAATCTCATAAACGTTTTTAGAAAAAATTTTCCAAACGAAAAACGTGGGGCGCATGCAATAAATAAAAGTAATAATTCTTAAGGGTATTTACAGTTTAAATTAATCACACAAAAGGTTCAGACAGACTATTGCATGCGCTCCACTTTTTTCGTTTGGAAGAATTTTTTTTAAAAAGTTTATGAGATTATAATTTACATGGGGTTATAAATCTGCATTTGGTTAGGATGAAATATTTTATACTTTTTCGTTCATTTATAATTAAGAAAATAAAAACGTGGTTTTAAAAAAGTATTTAAATTATTTTCTACTTTTTAGTCTTGTGTGCACGTAATTTTGCAATCAGTATTAAATGATGAGAAAAACTGAGTAACTTTTAGATTTAGTTCATTTTGTTTTCTCTTTATCACATCTAAAATAGAAAATTGTTTTATCTACTCCATTGATATATGGAAAAAGTTGATTATTATTGTTTTTTTAATTAAAAACAAAATACAGAAACACAAAGTTAATTTTGAAAAAATTTATTTCAATATTAAATACATTTGTACCAGATCCTCAATATAGAAGTCAAAATCTTTGATAATATATGTAACTCATTATATGATATTAAATATAATACTCATTCACAATTTATTTACTCAGTTGAAACTATTAATACATTATTAATGCGCATGTTATACATTAACACTAACGCAATTGAATTTATGTAATAGAAATCAGGTTTATTAAATGTTATTTGTAAGGATTTAATTGTGAGGATTTAAATTTGATTTTTTTTTTATTTGAATAGTTGCCATGGCGACTGTATTGTTATCAAAATATAACATAGATAATTCTAATCGTTTTAGATTCAAATAAAACTTTGAAATTAAACATAAATCAAGTTACACTATGATTTATTTATTGTATTGATAAATATAATACAGTCATCACAGCAACTGTAAAGATTATTATAAATTTTATATTTTATGCGTTATTAACGAAACTGCTGAAATGTGTTCTTACTATTCAATCTTACATTTTTAAAACCTTCGTGTTTGATATTGCGCTGCTTTACTTTCAAAACTGCGAAACCATATTTTTGAAACGTGGAACCATTGAACAATAATAAATACCGTATTATATTGCATTGTCATCCATTTCTGACCTATGTGCTAATTGTCTAGTGTCTATCTCATTTAGAAGAGCATGAAAAACTAATTACAAAATACCACCCGAACAGACAAGAAAGCGAGTTAATAAAAACGTTTGAAAAAGTTGGTATATTTTCTCAGTTAAACATAAACGTACCACCAGTAAGAAATCAATATTGATAACCAGAGCTAAAATCATAATTAATGTGGTGTTTGCATAACTATCTTCCATTTTACTGATAAATTCTGGAATTTTGTGCCCAAGAATAATTACACTTTCATTACGGTTAACGTTTTAATTATTGAATCGGCATCTTGTGAGTTTCCATTGTTCTAGCAACAACATCAAAGGTGCCGACACAATTGTGTACACTCTATTACGTTTCATTGGAATAAAAGAATCACTTTTGTGAAACAGTCATTTTAAATATTTTTTCTGCTTATTCGTAACGTTCAAAATGTCTAAATTGCTGCAGCATTCACATGAAACGTGTTCTAGGTTTATTTCCTTCATTTTAAGTACCTTGTGCTGGAAGTTGATACACCAACGCTGTAAAGAACTTTTGTGCAGCCTGTATCACCCTTCCTAACAGTCATTAACTGCAGTAAGACCCAGATACAATTACAAAGGTGTAATGTGAGAGCGTTTAGGGAGAGAGTATGCCCAGTATATTGAGTGTATGTAGTTAAAATAGGGAGATAGCAAATGTAGAAACACGATCTGCATCTTGATTGTGACGTAATTATCCAATTAAGAGAGTAGACGAAGCGTGAACAAGAGGAAGGAGTTTCTCCCCCTCGACTACAACTTGACTGTATTATGCTACACCTGCCACCAGGGGTCTAACCTGCCATATGCATGAAACAAGACATTCCCGTGTAGCAAAGACCTCGTTTTGGGAATAAGGTAAAGGAATTCCAGAGCGACTGTCTTTAAAAATAAATTAAATGTAGTTTAATTATTAGAGCTAAGTAATTGTGTATTTAAAGGTTTATAAAATTAGTTTCGACCTTAAATGTATTGAAATATTAATTAACATAATTGAAAACTTCAAATAGCTATAAAGAGAACTAGGGATTCCTTTATGAATGTTGTTATAATTGCAAATATAACAGAGAAGCTTCTACTTTGTGTGTCTGAAAAGTGATTTTGTTTAAGCGTTACAAGAATTTGTTGAGTTTAAATTTGAATTTAACGCAGTTCATTACATTTTATATTACAGTTCGATTTTTTCTTCGTGGCCTCTTCCCTGCTCGAGTTTAAAAGTATTGGGAGTTATCACATTCATAAGCTTGGCAGAAAGGAAAACATGCAGCACTACAGGCAATGGTAAATATTGTCTTACCTGCAGCTATGAACATCAACTAGTGTTCTTTCGTTATCTGCGGTGGGCTAGGCTACGGGGTCCTGCATAATGTTCAGTGAGGGACTGGCTGCTTTATATTGTGATAACCAGAGCACGGATGTTCAGGCATTTATTTTGTTTCAAATAGGCAGGAAAGGGTCACTTAAAATATTGTAATATAATTAAAATAAGCAAAGCAAAGAGTAATATCATTATTAATGAAAATAGGCATTTAAGATACTTAATGATTCCTTTATCACACAATTAAAGTAATTAGGCTAACATTTCCTGGTTACAAGCAACAAGGTGTTTTTTTTTTTTTTTTCCAAGGTATCAACCATCATAGTCAGCCGATTGTCAGAGAGAACATTTTTAATTAAGGGACGTACCACTTCTATTGAAACGAACGAACGATTTCGGAAGGCTCATACCAGTTACAACATAGCATTCACCTTTCAGGACATCATGGAAATGTTGATCAAGATAAATTAAAATAGTTTTGAATAGTCCTGTTGAATGAGCAAAGATGCCCAATGGTTTCCGGTCGAGTTCATTTTCTGTTAATACATTTATAGGGCAATCAGGTTAGTATCTCTCTCACTTCCGTACTGAACACATTGTAAGGACGGTTTATTGCACAGTTGACAGCTCTCATCTTTCTCGCTTGCAATTGTTTGTTACATTTATGCAGGTGAGAAGTTGCCCCCACCACAAATTTCCTAGAATTGTCTCGCACAGATGGATACAAGGTAATTCTCTAGGACTATTCAAACCTACAGTACTTCTCTAATCTCCTCTTTTTTTTTTCTTTTGTATTCGTTTGCCCGAGGTAACTGTGCGTTCCTTTCACTAATAAAGGTTCTGCTATTTAAAGGGTTTAAGTGAATGGGCTGAGGAGAAAGTTTTTGATTCCTTTAAGAGAAATAAATGTATAACAAGATAATAAACAACAATAATAAAATAACACTCGTAGTTCCAGTTTCCACCATTTATTAAAACAACGTCGTAAATATAGTCCCAATCAAATCACGGTAGAATCTTGAACTGATTAATTAAGAGTTCCTTCACACGATTTTATTTTCACATCAACTATCTGCACTTCAACTCTGACCTGACTTAACTGACTGACTGACTGACTGACTGACTGACTGACTGACTGACTGACTGACTGACTGACTGACTGACTGACTGACTTCTATAACTAATGTAAATTGTCTAGCTGATAAATTCCCGTGCCAGTGTAACTTGTGATTGTTCCTGTTCCGCTCTTTGGTTTTTTCTCGCACTTCTCCCAACAAACATACAACAACCATTATATAGTCCATTACAACTGTTTTTATTAATTCGCCTGCCCGTTGGTCTGGGCGCTATAAATATATTTAGCATGGCTTTCTAAATGTCACGTGATATGATCTTCTTATCCATTGTTCTATTGGTGGGATCCTAATTTATTTTATTGTCGTTTAATTCTCATAGACTATCTTCCATGATTTTATTCGGGTCCTCTCACAGCAAAATCTTAAGTCTTAGATTCTTATTTCTTAGGTACTGACCTGAGTAACTAGACTATAATGTTATGAGTTTATGATTTTATGCTTTCTTTCTTTATGAATCTTTTCGGCAGTGCTAACAAAAGAACACTTGTTTCCTTGGGATCGCGATTAGTTCCATTATCCGGCCGCTTCCAAAGTTCCATTTTGACCTGAATCTAACAAAAAGAAACGATCTTAGTCTAAAGGGTTACAATGCTTGCTATTTCTGGGCAACTTTCCCTTTCATTTTTATTTTGTCCTCTTATTCCTGTAAACAATATGTGCAATCCATATGTCTATGATCCTTTTGTGATTATATTATATATAAATATTATTTCCGAGTGGGCCTGGGATCGATGCTAGACAATAATTGTCTCAATGTGAACGATCAAAAAGTACCTGAAAACTAAATACTGTAAGTGGATTTTGAATAAGAAAAGAGAATTGAACTTTTCATGCAATAGGAGCAGGAAAAGAGTCACCTATCTCAGTAACGACCACGTTCAGCGCTGCTTAACACTGCCCCTCGGTCTGCTCCTGACGACGTGTTTGTACCGCTGCAGAACTGGAAGGGACATTATTTTATTCCAAGTGTAAGCTCTCGCATTTAAACCAGTTTAGCTGCAGGCTTTAGAAGCATTACCTCTGCCAAAAGCCTTACTCTCTGTCTCTGTCTTTCTTTCGCGTAATTCTCTTTCCTTGTCGCTATGCCCCAATTGGAGAGCTGTGCGAGGGGGGGGTGGAAACGTGTGCTGCATACAGAGATGGGCTGCCAGGGCAGTCACTGTCCAGCAGGAACTGCTTCGCATGCATTTTAAGTAGCATTTGCATCTCGCGGACATGTTAGGGGGAGAGAAAAACACACAAACATACTGCCAAGAGAACAGAAGTAACGGAGGTTCCAGCAAATGAACAGAATAAAGGAAAAGGCATGTTAAGACTCATAAAGAAGAAGCATCCCAAAGTTTAAGGAAAGATTAAATCTATTAAATATATATAAACATCTATATTTAAAAAGTACGCTGGAATGTTAAGAGTATATAAAGGTTGGATAAATAGTAACTGCAGCAGTGTTGTAATGTGTATAGGGTTTTATTTACAAAGGGAAAAAACATACATTTCTTAAATGTAATCTCCTGCGATGACAAACTCCCCTGTAGAAGGCGCCGTACTCCATCAGAGTCTCTGTTAATGTCTTGAAGTAACCTCCCTACAGCATTGATAATAGTTCTTTCGTTTTTGCGAATCTTTTCATAGTCAAACGAGTTCATATCGGGTGAGTATAGCGGATGTCCCAGTATCTTCCAGTTTCATCGACGTAGGAGGCCTGTAACAGCGTTAGCACAGTGACACCTGGCATTGTCATGAAGAATGATGGGTGTCACTGCCAGAAAGTGTCGTAGTTTTCTCCTTAGTGCTGCACGAAGGTGGTGTACCAAGAAATTGCAATAGTACCAAGCATTTACACTTTGTCTTTCAGATACTGCGTAGTGCAGTACAACACCATGAAGTTATACGCCACATTGATCATCACCTTCATGCCATGTTCAGATCGCACTACCTTTTGACGAAGAGAGCCTGGATGTTTTTATTCATTTGATTGCCGTTTAAAGTACGGTGCGCAGGAAGAACCCAAATATCGTTCATAGTAAGAATTCTCCCAAAGAATTCGTCACTCTTTCCTGGTAACGGTTCAGCAAGTCTGTGAAAATGAATAACGGTGACATTTTTGCATCTCCGTGATGACATGGGACAGCCAACGCGCTGCAATTTTGGAGAACACAACAATGTCCTGAAGAATATAAAGTGCGGTTTTGTGCATACGCTTACCTCTGCAGGTAATTCACGCGCAGCACATGACTATCAACATCTGTCAGGGAAGTTAGGAGATGAATTGTGTGGTTGTCATTTTGGGATCGTCTTGAGCATTGTCCCTGCCTGCATGAAACGCCCTTCACCCAACTTGTCACTATGCGATATGGCAACGCTGTATCATCACATGCTTCACGTAGTCCCCGACAACAATCTTGAGCACCACGACCTCGTTCAACTTCAATTTTGATACACGAACGTTGTTCCAGTTTCGGAAACATTACTAGAGCGCTTGGCTCTCCACCTCCTCTTCAAGACACCGCTGTACGTCACTGAATAGCTAAACAGCTGTCGCCACTCGTTGCTGAAGATCATCAAATATTCCAGTATCAGATCCACACAACACGATGACTAACAAGGATGCGACCATTGGGTGCTGCCAGTGTTGCCTCTACTTTTTTTATCCAGCCCTAATATCGCTCTCATAAACTAAAACTAAATTTCGTATTATTTTAATATATAATCTGCTGACAGTTAAAATTTCAACCAATTGTGTGAGTTCTTAATAGCCATGCGGAAATATTGACAATCTGTCGTTCGGTTGCTTGAGGGGGCCATTGGAATTTTTCACATTTGTGTGTTCGCCCTATCTCAATCCACTGATCTCACATTCGTTTCGTTGTGGATGCATTTCATACAACACGAGCATCAATTTCTGGAAATTAAACACAATTAATTCCCACAATTCTCTCCCGATGAAATTCAGTGACATGCTGATATTTTCGTATATTCGACGAGTCTCTAACTGGTTCCTTCTCAGAAATATGTGGTCGATTTAAAGGATCCTTTATGGTCGTTGCTATGTTGGTGACCAGCAGTGCTCGTGTTGTTTCCAGCTGCTTTAAAATAATTATTGTGCAAAACTATGAGAGTTCAAAGCATAAATTTTGATGAATATTGATAAAAATACTTTTATCACGAGTACAAAGTCTTTACAAAGGAATGCTAGCATTTTCTAAGCAAATAAAATATTTATTTTTCATTTTATAGTGTAACTTGCGTCATTAGTAAAAGTATTTGTTCATGTTTAACGCGTTATAACAATCTTTCAATGTGTGCACCCTTGGTTATAATGAAGTTCTTGACCGCCACGGGTGGCCGAGGTCGTTAAGGCACGGACTCGTGAGCGGGAGGTCTGCGGTTCGAATCCCGCCAGGACCGTCCTCCCTGACTGGGGGTTTTTCCAGGTTTTCCTCAGTCTTCATAACTGGCAAATGCCGGGGAGATACCTAAACTTAGGCCTGGAACGCTTCCTTCCTTAAAAAAAAAATCCTTTCCCAATATATCATTTCATCTCATGTATCATCAGTGTCCACCGCCTGTGGTGCCTCAGTAGTAAAAACGGGCGTTAAACACTACTCAAAAAAAAAAAATGAAGTTCTTGTCATATGCGACGAAGCATGTTCAGCGTTTCGACCTGCAGTGCACGTGTTATTTGACTACGGAGCTCTTGGAGGGACGCGAATATGGTGATACATTGTCTTTAACGAATCCCCACTTGAAACAAAGAGAACCTAAAGTTGTTAAGCCCAAGTGATGAGGTGCGAAACGTTCGTTAAGGTCATAAACCTGACCCTACCCAACTTTTGTCTGTTCATTTTATTACCCTATTTAAATTAGGCGCTATGTGTGACGTAATAGCTGATCACCAAAGATAAGGTCGAAGGCTCAGCCTGACTTGCGCAAGCGTAGTGGTAATTTTTCAATTAACTCTCAAGGAAAGCTGAAAAGGTCTTTCATGGTATTTTCATATCTGTGTAGGCTTTCTTGAGCTCTGCCCAGTTGCTTGACCTGCTCTCTTCTGAGATTTTGTAGAACCGTTTTATTTGAGTACTGTTTAACGCTCTTTTTAATACTGAGACACTACAGGCGATGAACACTGATGATAGATGAAATGATATATTGTGAAAGGATTTTTTTTTAAAGAAGGAAGCGTTCCAGGCCTAAGTGTAGTGTACCTCCCCGGCATTTGCCAGTTATGAGGACTGAGGAAAACCTGGAAAAACCCCCAGTCAGAGAGGATGGTCCTGGCGGGATTCGAACCCCAGACCTCATGCTCACGAGTCCGTGCCTTAACGACCTCGGCCACCCGGGGCGGTGTGTAGAACCTGAAGCACAATATTCAGAGAATTCGTTTCAACAGTGACCTAGATTTTGTCCGGAGGATTGAACACACATAAAAGCAAAAGAGATGCTTGACATTTTTAATATTGCAGGCAATTTAATTTTATTAATTTAGAACATGAAAAAGATGAGTTTTTTTATGGTAAATTTAGGATAAATTAGATTTTCCGTGAATTTCCATATTCCACGTCTGAGCCTGTCCCGTGTCGACACTGACATGGGGAAAGTACTGCATCATATACAACTGATAAATCTGGATGGCTGAGTTCAAACGCGGCTAGTTCAAATGAACACTGTTGTGGACGCCCAAGATGAATACTACAGAAATGAGCACGAAAATCCACGATATACCGCTGGCAAACAAAACTCTCAAATTGAGCGACTCTGAAAATATCTCAAAGCAATGTTTTAATTGAAGATCCGGACAAGATGCTGCTTACATTTGATCAAAAAAGGTTTCGAATACAAACAAGTTCTTCAAGAGATTAAAAAAAAACCGATTTGCTGCGTCAATTCATTACTACACCTTAGAGACGTAATCTCAGAAACATAACGACAGTCAAAACAGTGCATGGAACCTGATTGACGGTCTTGGTGAGCTAGTGGTAACCTTACTTATCTCCTAAACCCAGGATAGCGAGTTCAATCTCGGCCAGGACCGATGGATTTTTCGGGCGTAAAAATCCTAAGTATGGTTTTCTTCGGACGGAAAGTAATTTTTTAATCAATACTCCTCCAATGATCGGAAAATAAGACTAGAATGTAAGTTTGGTATAACATTCCTTTTCTTTACATTCAGTAACACTTGACTACTAAAGAAACAGCTGATTATTGTTACAGGAGAGTATCTGCATGGCGGCATTCAAATGTAATAATATCTTGAATACTTGAAATATGTTGTAGGTTTTCGCATGTATAATTTACAGAATGATTTAAAATAACAGTGACAGCGCTTAGAATGTTGTGTAGGACGGCTGCTGATCATTTTCCAAGAGAGTTGACATGTCTTAAAGTGATGTTTTGGGCATTTAATGCGTCATAGTATGGTAACGCTTTGGATGTAGTGATGGGCGTGCGTTCCACATTTTGTTAAGAAGCCTCCACTAAATAAACAAGAGCATTCTTTCATACATTTAATTAAAAAATGGGTTTCGAATTGTCAACCTTCAACCAATAACAGAGCGTACATCGGCGGTATGGAGATTGAGGCACACATTCAAGGATTTATTATTGTGTGTGAAGTGTTTACACGCTGCATGGATCTAAGCGATGAGGTCCAGCCCATAGGTTAACACTGAACCAGTGTTGACTGTCAGACCTTGCAATTCAGAATTTTCTTACACTCCCATGTGCATGTTGTGCAAGTTCACGTTGCCGTCGTCGGTCCTGGTGGTGTAGTGGTTACCATACTTGCCTTCCAAACCCAAGATCCGGCCAGGATCGATGGATTTTTTCGGGCGTAAAATGATAAGTATGGCTTCCTTTGGAAGGGAAATAAAGCCGCTGGTTCTGTGTTGTACATTTACGGCACAAAAAAGAACCTCAAGATTGAAAAAAGAGGTCTCGGAGCAAAATTTGTCCGCCATTTCACGCCCTGAATACAATGGGACGCTGATGGCCTGAGGTGTTAAAGAGCGTCCATAATAACCCCCCCGCACACACACACACACACACACACACACACACACACATATATATATATATATATATATATAAAGGAACCTGATAGCCCAGCTGTAAAGAACTGATTTATTTATGGACGCTCTTTAACAGCTCAGGTCATCAGGGTAGCTGTAAAGAATACGATGTTATTAAAGTCAGCTGTCAAAATTATAGCATCAGTTTTGTAGAGAAAAAAATGAAATTATGATGATCGGCTATATATAAATTATGGATATTTCGATTAATCTTTGGAACAGATACACCAGAATATCAAAAAAATAATTCATGTTCAACCCGTGTGAAAAACATTGTACCAGAATAACACACTCCCACTGCATTGGCTGAGATCAACAATTTCGAGTGACTTCCTACCTCACGCACTTTTAATTCATCGTATTTGCCTCCTTCCAATTCCCATTTATTTCCTAATCTCAATACTTTCTTGGAAGAACGAAATTTTCCAACTGATGTGGAAGTAAAGCTGGATGCTAATTTTGCAAGCCTCGAAGATGATGGCATTAAAGCAATGTTAAACCTTTATTGCACTGCGAGGGTTACTTTTTAAGTTGTTTCCAAAACTAGGAAAGAAACAAATAACTGCTTTATTGCTTTTAAAGTTTAGGCCTTATAATATTTATACACTTTTGCATGCGTTCAAACATTTCTCCCACTCTGAAGTTGGTATCTCAAAACGTGGTTTTTAAAGGCTTCAACAGCATATTGAGGTGATGAAAATCACTGTCCACGCATATATTTGGCATTCGGGAACAAAAGAAGTCGTCAGGCGATAAATCAGGTTAATGTGGGCAACGAGACATTAATTCGGCGTTTTTCTGCTTTAAATAGTCAGTTGTTTGACGTGCTGTGTGAGAGTTGGATTGTCATAATGAATGATGCGACATTTTCGGTTTTTCCTGATTTGTCGATGACTTCTGGCAAACAAATTGTTGTATATCATTCAGCATAAACTGTTCTTCGATCCTCTAAAGGAATGGTTGCGACATGTCCAGTACAAAAAAAAAAAAAAAAAAAAAAAAAAAAAAAAAAAAAAAAAAAAAACCAAAGACCATTTCCTTGGAAGTGCTTCGTGAACGAACAGCTTTTGTGGGATTCGGTATATATGGAACACCCAAACAGTGAATTGTTGCTTAGTTTCCGGTTCATACGAATATATCCAAGTTTCGTCACCTATTACGATGTTGTTTATGGATGTTGCAGTCCCTGGGTGAAAATTTTTGAGCATTTCACTATAACAATTAACGGTAGCGGGTTATATATATATAGCTTCGGTCAAATTGTGCAAAATCTATCAGGAAAATTATCCAATTAAGTTGCTCACAGCATCGAATTTTTTTTGGTCGACCTTCACGAAATTCTTCATTGATGGACGCACGACCATGATGAAAATCGGTAAACCAATTGTAAACCGTCTTTTGTGGAAGTGCTTCATTGCCAAAAGTTGAACGAAGCGATTCTATCTATGCATTGCTGTTGAGTTAGGCTTTTACTAAAACCGTAAAATTCCTCCAACGAAAATCTTCATGTGAAATTTCAATTTTTCACGCAAAATTTCTTCGTTAAAACGTTCACTGTAAATAAACTAAATTAAAATAGATCTGCAATACTCCGTCTCGACAAATTGTTACCTATACGAGGACGTGCATTTGCAAATTTTATCATTTATTAAATTTCTTTTTCCCACAATACCTAATAATTTTACAGATTAAATCTATAAGCAAAACAAAAATATAACTAAAACTCAAACATTTTACTACTAATAGAAAACTAAATTTAACAAAATTAAAAAGTTACATAACCAACAGCCGTTAGCCAGCTGACTACATAAGCCAAAATGTTCCGTCGGAAACCGAACGGTGAAGGTAACCAGCACCTTAACCTTCTCACTCGCTTAATCTTCTTCTGTAATCTTCCTTCTTCCTGGTCCCATAACTTACATCTTTCAGCTCACTTAATCTTCTTCTATATACTTCTACTACCCCATCTCTTCTTCTTCATCGCTGTTCTCCTCTTTTAGTTCTACCTCCTGTCTGCTATTTGTCTCTTCTGTGTCGCTTAACCTTCTCCTATATTCGTCCAAATTCTTTTTGCAATTTGCATAATTTTTCGTTTCGACCTCTTATAGATAAAAATCTTCTCTTCCTCCCCATTCTTTTCTTCTGGTTGTAGTCCAAAAGTATTCTCGTCTATTATAAGTTTAAGTATCTTCCTCGCCTTCGTCTCTTCCTGTTGATTTAATAAAAGTTGCATATTACCTATTCTTGTTAAGTTAGTTGTGTTTTGGGGTTGTCTTTGTATGCGTGTGCGCTCTGATCTTCTTTCTTCTGCTTATTCTGCTTCTTCGTTAATCCTTATTTTCTGTTCTTGTGGTATCATCTCTTCGCTGGAGTACTTATTTTGAGAGCAGCCTGCTCAAGGTGTTTATATAGGCGCTTTTTTCTAGGTATATGTGCCACCTAGTGGTAACATAACCTTTCTCTTTCTTCTTTCATCTGTTCTAAACGGCATGTACATTCAAAAAATGTGCTCTGGGTTATCCTGTGTTTTAAAAGTCTGTAGGTCCATGGCCTGCAAGCCTTTGGTAGGTTGCATAAATTTTAGCTTTAATCCCTCAAAAATGTTAAACAAGTTGAAAGTTCTCCTCCCTGCCTCGGCATTTTCTCCATTCGTGCTGCCATTGTTCTTTTAGTTTATGTTTTATCTTTTTTTAAGTAGTTGCATTGATTGCGGATTATTAAACTTATTTTCTCCAAGTTGCCTTTCTTCAACCAATAAACAGCGCCTCTTAATTTAATCAATAAGTCAATGGGCCATATTCCTGTAACTACTAAAATGGCCAGAGTGGGTGAGATGTTTAATGCCCCTGTAAATCTTAACAATATCTTCCTTTGTGATCGTCTTAGTAGATTTTTATTGGTACATCCTTCATCCTCAGAGCCCATAAATCATTATTGAAGCAAAAATGCTGGTATGGTATGTTATTATGGCGTTTAATGGAATTTTAAAATTTGACTGAGCTAATCCAGCTAATTTTATCGGGTTTTTGTGGGTATTCGGTGTGTTTTCTAAAGTTTAATTTTTCGTCTAAATAAATTCCCAAATATTTTGCTTCTTTTTGGCGGCTTATAATTTAGATGTTACATTTTATACATGGATCTCGTTTAAGATTACCTTTCAGGACCATGTAGCTTGATTTGTTGGAGAGACTTGGAATTTAGTTTTACTGCACCAATTACTTAATTTATTAATTAGGTTATTTTCTCTTTTTTCTATATCTGTTCTATTGTTTTTTTCTGTTAGAAATAAAACATCGTCGGCATACGCGTTGGTGTTTAGCACATTTTCGTCGTTGTTTAGTTCATCTAAAGGAGTCTTCAAATGTACGTCCCAAAAAAAATTAGTCTAGGATCGAACCTTTCGACATCCCTTAGATATATCTCTGTAAATTGTTTCCTCGGTACATTTTACGTGAACCCTTCTGACTTTGCAGTAATTCATTAATATTGTGTATAGGCATTTAGGGTGGCCTATTTCCCGTAATCTCTCAAAGAGTACCTGCTACAATAAAGTATCGAAAGCGCCGAAAATGTCAGTTAAAATTCCAATTATGTATTTTAAATTTGAATTGTTTATGTTTTCCAATGGATGGTTTATTGCGTCTTGTGTCGATTTTCCTTTTCTAAAGCCGAATTCATAGTTAGGATCAAGAATTTGATCCTAAATTCTTTTAATCTTTTACAAACAAAACTGTAACCACTTACTAGGTCTATTTCTAAGCTGCAACTGTTTTTTCACAATAATAAATGTCAGTTGTTAAAAAATAATAATGACATATTTCAATTCCGCCACCTAGTGTCGTTTATAACAACTTAAAAGAGAGCCCTCGTGTTAGGAGATTACATTAAAAAAATAAAACTCATTTTGAAAACATAAAATCACCTTTTGGTTGTTAGGCTAACCTATTCATTCCTCACTCTTATACCTGCATGTAAAATGTCGGTGGGTTGCATCCAGTAGTTTGAAATCCATAAACGAAAATTAGGGGCCGAGAGAGATTGAACATTTTTCTATACTTAAGCCAAAATAAAGCAATTAAGTGCTTCAAACTTAAGCAAATCACTGAAGTTGACTGGTTTTTCTCCTTTGTCATTGCTTAACAAGCATATATGCAGTTGTAATGTGATAAACGGGCGCGTACAAAATTACCTAATAATACAAAGAGAAATACACAATGCAAAGTTAACACCTGCTCTCATTCGCCATCCCATTTAGTTTCCAACCACTGTTGCGACTTCATATGGATTTGAAATATTGCTATAAACAGCCTGTGTTGCCTGTATTGCCGAAGAAAATAAAGGGGAAAAGGTTTATTGGAGCACTGTAATAGCGTTGTAAAGACTGTTGTGCTGAAATTAAAACACTTGCCAATTTCTCCAGATGCAATAATCTGTTCCACAGCCGCTAACAGTGTGAGTGCAAAGAAACAGAACTTTGTATCTCGATAACACTGCTCATGAATCAGATTTAAGAAAGAAAACATGTTCGATTTCTTCGCTCTTTGTTGACTGTAAAAATAAACTCGAAGTTTAAATATAAATATATCCATAAACGGGCTGTCTATAGGTTGATTACAAAAATAGTCCGTCACGCAAGAGTTGCGTAAACTAAGCGAATTCCTCACCTAGTAGAGAAACTTTAAAAAAGAATATAAAACGAAAATTATGGGCATATTAATTAATGAAATAAGTTCTGCATGGATGTTTGGTATAAGGAGAACAAAATTTCAATTTTTGTAATCTTCACAAAAGAGAAATAATCTTTTTAGAACTATTGTTTGGACTATTGTTTGAACTATTGTTGTTTAGATTAAACCTAAAAATTATTGGTATACTCTTAATTAAATAAAATATATGACCACTGATAAGCATATATTGTGCGGGTATTATTATTAAATGTAACAATGTTAATGAATTGAAACTTTGATATCATGTTTACATTTACTAAAATGGAGAAAAATAACAGATCGAGTTACATTGTGTATTTAAGAAGATGACGTTCATATGTTTCAATAAAACAAAAACATGTTACTATTTGAAAACAATTATAATGTACTGATATACATAATTAACAATAAATAGTCGAACGTTTCATCGATTTTCATTGGCTTTGAAATTTAATTTAAATGTATTTGTAGTAAAAACATGTAACGCAAACGCTTTCTGAAGGTTATTACAGAGCTCCCGTGCATACAAATATAATTCTCTAGCACATGTTAAATTAATATTTCACATTTGCTTTCTTCACGACGATCCTTTGTTAATTATAAAGCATATGCGTCGTTATAAATATAGTTTTTATATGTTGAATTAATTTGTTCCTTTATTCTAAAACAATACGAGAAAATTAAACGCAAGAACGCTTTTTAAATTTCGGTTTACCCTTCTCCTAATGGTTCAATTTCTCCAATTTCTAGAAACTATTTTTCTGTTCTTAATTTATTTAAACAATATTTTGTTGTGAAGAAACAAATAACGGTGCCGCTAGAGCGATTTTTAAATGTTGGGTTTCCGGTAAACTCCCATCCTAATGCCCCGATTTTCCTAATTTTCAAGAACTATTTTTTTATTATTTAAACTGTGTATAAGGAGTTTCGTTGCAAAAAAACACATTAGTGCCGCTAGAATAAATTTTAAATTTTGGGTTCCAGGTAAACCTCCTCTCCTAATATTCTGATTTCACTGGTTTTTATAGATTTTTTTTTTTTTTTTTTGATTTAAATGGCTTATGCCAAGTTTTTTGTGGAAAAAAAAAAACAAATATTGATGCTGCTAGAATAATTTTTCAATTTAGGGTTTCAGGTAAACCTCCCTCCTAATATTCGATTTCATTGATTTTTAGAATTTTTTTCCCCCAATGGCATATATCGAGTTTGCTTTACATTTTTTTTAAATTGTGCCCGCTAGAATGATTTAAACGTCACTATAACTCCCACTCCTAATGATTCGATTGCTCTTAGTTTCGGAAACTACTTTTATCAATTGCTTTTAAAGAAATGTACTGAGTTTCGTTGGAAAAAAAAATTGCGGCCAATAGAACAACTCTTTCATTTTTTTTAAAAAATGTACACTATAAATTAGCCCGCAACCCCAATGGTGTAATTTTGGTTAACGAACTCGACGAATCGTTTGTTAATTTATGTTTATAACCGGGTTTAGTTGGGGAAAAAACAAAAATTGCGACCGCTAGAGCGTTAATGGTCACACATACATTTGTGTACACACATATGTTTGATGCATATATATTAAGCTTACATTCCTTCCGAATTCGTTTAAAAACTGGGACAATGCGTGGTTTAGGCGCTGTAGGGTCTCTGATTATGACATTGCTTCGGATATGGTGAAACCTAACATATCATACATTTAACTACCAAAGGAGTTTTTAACTGTCAATCTCCAACATGATTACGAACAGTGAGTGCATCGTTCATGCAGAAATTGACACATGCAGGCAATGACTGAGTTTGTGTGCGAAGTATTTCACACGCTGCATGGATTAATGGGTTAAGGACCTCCTCCTTCTTCTCTTCCTCCAACCTATATGTTGACACTGAATCTGTGTTGATTACTATGATTCACTTTTGCTTTCCGGTTTTCTTTCCCACACGCAAGCAAGTATTGCAAGTTCACGGTGCCGTCTCCACACATTTGCAACATCAGCTAATGATGGTGCTTTATGATACTATACAGCATTAATTTTTACCTTTTGTTTTACTCTCATGGATATAACGGCTAATGCATAATGGGAATAAACGAACACATTGAAAAGCAACATTACAAGAGCCACTAGTTCATGTTAGTGCTCAGATTACTTGCCATTTTGATGCAATCTTCGTCTTCCTAGTGCACTACCTCACATATCCTTATTGCTGTCGGTGTCATGAAATGTATCATCGATGTACCGCTTCAGTGTGTCCAGCGGAGCCACTTTCTTGAAAACGCATTGTCGTTTATTACTCCACAGAGTGTCAGGTTCGGTGACCTAGAGGGCCAATCGATTGAATCCCTGATACCAATTCATTTTTGGGGATACTCTGGTCAAGTAACTATTTAATGCATTTTTCCAAGTGTGGTGGCAAGCCCTCCTGCTGGAACAAAATATCATATTCCTATTTAATCTGAGGAATGACCACGTTTTCCTACTTTTCCTTGTGGGCATTACCATTGACAGTAGAAGGTTTAAAGAAACTCACTGTTATGTTTCTATTGACACATATGAATAAAGTGATTTTGTACTTCATTAGTAAGTTAACATTTGTGTATCGGAGACCCATGATTTCATTATCATTACTTTTCTCACAATTTAAGTTATGGCCATCTCACGTTGATCTAGTGGTTAGACTTGCTGACACTGGTCGGGATATTCCGGGTTCGATCCCGGTCCCTTCTTTTGTTAGAAATTTTCAAAGTAAGTAAGGTCTAGAATGGGGTCCACCCAGTCTCGTGAGGACAACTGCGAAGCTGCCTGATAGAAAAGTAACGACCTATTGTCAAAACGCCGATGACGACCGGCGTGGGCGATGTGCTGATCACATGCCCTCCTGCAATACTGCACTCTGCGAGTGATATCGAAAGACGGAGATAGGGGACGCAAAAAGCTGCAGTGGCCAAAAAGGGGGGGGAAGTAATATATAATAAAAATAAAGATTCAAACCACAATACGTTTTTATTGTTTTTTCATTGTATAGTGCATATTAATAAAATGCATTTTTATAGTTACAAAACTTTGAGTAGGTATAAACACATTTTAGATGCGTAAAACGACCTGAAATTGACATGTGTCTAATAGCTGTTTGTGTAACTAGCGTATAATCTTGGCAATTGTGACACTAGTGAATGTGTCAACTCATTTCTTCACTTCACATCACTTCCGTTCACGCGCTAATTTTCTCGAGTGTTCAGAATGAAGATTATGCACGTGTTGCATACAACGTTTTATGCAGTTTTAGCATTGAAATGTTTAAAACAAAATGCAAAAGGTGATGTTATGACATAGTAGATATGACGTATGGTTTCTTAGTACTCGTTTCTATGACGATGTTGTTTTGCTTTTGTTTTAAAGAATTCAAATGGAAATCGAAGCTAATTCCGAAAATTTTATGTTGAAAGTATGGATATCATTCCAGAAGAAATTATAAAGGAAGCTTAGGTAGCTGGAGGTTTGACAATTTCTCAAAATTCAAAAATGTGTATATGAAAAGGAAAATGAAAGTTCTGTACATTTAGAAAAGAGAAGCGTGTTAGTTCATTTAATAAAAAAATCGTGTTAATACATTTTTAGAGCTGGTAAATATGTAATATAACATTTATTGGCTATTAATATGGTTAAGTAATTTAAAATTTAGGTTTTTAGATTTGTTTTATTTTTCCAATCGAAGATTAGTTTGCCTTCAACGCTCTGGCCTGTGCTTTCGAAAGTTAAATGTATGGTGAAAGTGAAAGAAAATATCGACGTTTCATCATTTGTTTTAATAAAACGATTCATGTATTTCAATGTTAGCATGCTTGTTACCGTACGATTTTAACTTTTCATTACTGGTAGGTACGTTGTTTGAAATTGTGTTGTGAAGGCGGTGAGGACTTGATGGGATACAAGTTGCTAGGTAACCTTTTGTCGCACCAGTGCCAGAATTAGGCTAATTGTGCCTTTTTTTTTTTATTTGATTTATTTACTGACGCTCTTTAACATCTCAGGTCATCAGCGTCCCATAGTATTCGAGACGTGAAACGGCCAACAAATTTTGCTCAGAGGCCTCTTTCAGGCTTTTTCGTGCCGTAAATGTACGACACGGAA
This sequence comes from Metallyticus violacea, assembly GCA_030762175.1. Lineage (NCBI taxonomy): Eukaryota > Metazoa > Arthropoda > Insecta > Mantodea > Metallyticidae > Metallyticus > Metallyticus violacea. Next base: position 19,352,317 of record CM060833.1, read on the forward strand.
CCCACGGCTTACTTCCCTTCCGAAGGAAGCCATACTTAGGATTTTTACGCCCGAAAAAATCCATCGATCCTGGCCGGGTTTAAACCCGCGATCTTGGGTTTAGAAGGCAAGTATAGTTACCACTACACCACCAGGACCCACTAATTGTGCACGCTTTATAGCGTCATAAGAAGCGTGTTTTAATGCTAGGATTGCATAAAACTGTTTTAAGCTAGTTTTGATTATTTTAAACCTATTTTAGGCATCTAAAGAAATCCAACATTATTATTATTATTATTATTATTATTATTATTATTATTATTATTATTATTATTATTATTATTATTATTATTATTATTATTATGTAAACGTATTTAAACAGAGTTCACTTGCTAGTTGTTTCTGTTTAGTGCTACTTTTTCGTTTCCCACTTTTTACTTTGAAGAACGTAAAACTATGACTGAATTGTATTATTTTCATTATTAATAAGCTACAGGAGTCATGATGTACTTCTCGCAAATAGCTGACTGCAGAAAATTGATGAAATTTAATTTGACTTCAAAGAAGACTGAGAAATATGAGAAATAGGAAGAAATGAACTGGCAAAATTAGATATAAGAACAAATTTAGAGACTGTTAACCCAAATGATGTAACAATGAAACGAATTTGTAAATGGTGGGTTTATTAAGAACGAATGGCTAGCACTACTGCGTGTTTCCTGGTTTGTTGCCCGTTTCACGGAAACCGGCGGGTCGGCAGTTAAAGCGCTAACTCCCGCCGAAGCGGTTGTAATATCCACGAAATCGATTCAAGTTCGTACAGCTGCAGTTACAGTGAAAGCCAGTACGTATCTTATGACATAACGTAATGGAAATGTTATCCTGCTACACTGCACATTTCTGGTATCTTTTGAGAAAATTGTCATTCACGTGCATCAATTCATCTTCCGAAATTTAATCAATATAATCTTGAAAGCAGACAAAGCTGTCATTATTCACTAATTAAATGCAAGTAATTCTAACATTGCGGTAAATTTATGTAATTGGATGTTGTCGAACGTCAGTGATTGAGTAACTTAATATTCTTTACTGATGAAGCATGTGCGTATTAATGTTTCGACGCAAAATAATAATGGCTGGAACTTGAATAAGTTGCTTGGATATTATATTCACTTCCAAGAGTTGCCGCTCTGACTACAGACCCGCCAGCTGCTGTTCAACGGGCGACAGCACTTTGAAAGACCCAGAAGGATATCAAAACTAAACTAATTGGATAGAGGAATTTAGGTTACACGAAGGATAAATGGCTAGAGAAATAACGGGACTATATAGCCCAGTGCTTTGATTCCACTAGGGTCTAACAAGCCTGTTTCGTGCATTAATAATATGATTTAAATTAAATAATATATAGAAAAGAGTACAGTTGTATTTTAAATTTAAAATTTACTGTTAAAATAAATACATGTTCTATGAACTGTTACTATCATCTCAAATGTTCATTTGTTTTTAATAAATTTTCATTACAACACGTAATATGACATAATTGATAAAAAAATTAGAAAATGTCAATCGTTCAGTTATTTTTTTATTTAATTTAGATCTTCGTTTGATTCTACTTGGAATAAAAGCTAACGAAATTAGTGTATGATTTCAGAAATATCAAACGGGTAAGACAAATCACTTCATTTTTTATACTAAAAGTAAAACAAAAAAATTGGTATTATTCTCGCATTGCAATTGTCTTGCCGAATCTCTCTCTTGCTTATAAATTTTCTTAAGTAATTTAATTGAGCTTTCAAACTCATTACTCTCGCTCAACAAATAATTATTATGACAACAAACATTCCTCAAATAAATTATGGGAAAAGGAACAGCACTCGTGGTATTACTGAAGGTAGTTTGATTTAATGGATAATTTCCTACATTTTCAGTATTTCTCATTTTGATGAGACCATCGAACTAATAATTGGAAATTGTGGTTTATAGTCCAAGACAAGTGAGTTTAAAGTACTGAAAATATTTTACGGACCTTGTATAAAATGAAATATGAAAGTATAAATCGCTCCTTTTTCTTTACATCGCCGTACGAAAAGAACGCCTGGTATCTTTTCCTAAAATACACAGCACTATTCATTCCTTTCTCCTGCTGTTTTGTGTGACGTTGTACATTTCTTTTCCTTTATACACAGTTCGGAGGCCTCTTTGTCGCCATGTTTTTCCTCCACTTGGTTTTCGCAGCCCATTTCTTCTCTATACATGCGACCATTTTATTTTCCTTCACGATATTTACGTTTCCTTTCCTCTTTTGGGGGGGGGGGGGAAGAGGGTCAGAATCATCTTTTTTTTTTTTTTTTTTTTTTTTCTGTGTGCAGCGAAGCGAGATTCGTAAACATTTCAGTAAGCTAAACTGCAAAGCTATTGTGGTTTTTACAGCGCGATAGATTGACTTCGCGTTTAATAAAGAATATGCTGATATATTGATTGTTCAGTAATTATCCGTTTATAACCCAGCTGAGGTATCAACGTATTCTGTCCGTGTCAACTACAGTAATATAGCACCTTTTTCCCCTGAGGTCACGTTTTATATTACCGGAATTAAATTAGTTTTATCCCTAAAGAAAGTGCTTTATTTTATTATCCTTTGCTAGAGGACTTGAGACTATTATTTCACCGAATAAATGATGTGGAAATAAGACCCGAATCCTCAGCTACCAAGGAGGCTTAAGGAGACAGAAAACGAAGCCGCCTGCATATTGACAAACAGGAATTTAGTGTCTGGGTTACTGATGGACAAAATGTTGTCATATATGGTCTTGGAATAGCTAGGCTGTAACAAGAAAAAAATTTAAAGTTGGCCACCGTTCACCAAGCTCTGCAGTTCTTATTTCCTTCTAACGCTTGAAAATCCGCTGGGGAGTCAGGGATGTGGGGGGGAGTTCAGTACAAGTTTAACTCTAGGAACGTACGCATCTGTTCTTGTGACAGTGTATTAACTGTTGTTTAGGCGGCGTAAGAATCGGCTCCTTATGTATGAATATTATTTCACGAGAGATTCCCTGAAACTCAATTTCCAAGTCAAAGTTTGATTCACAGAATGGAAATTTCGTGAAACGGGAAATATCCCGATTAAAAAAAAAAGGTTACAAAGTTACTGTAGTGCAAGAACTTAAACCGGGTGACCCTGCATCCAGGAGTAGATTTTGTGAATGGATTTTGAATAGTATGCAGTAAGGATAAATTGATACTAATCAACTTTTCATTACCGACAAATCTTCGTTCTACCTAAGTGGATATGTTACTTCACAACATAACCGAACTGTTGATCAGAAAAAGCTAATCTGCTTCACAAGGCGTCTCTGTATGAATCAAAAACTGGAGAGAGAACAATGCATCCTGTATTTTTAAGGAACAATTAACAGTGATATGTATGTGCTGAATATTTTGCACCGCTTTTTCCGTGAATTAAATGTGATGAAACGTCTGAGTAAGGAATGAACAACCTCAATGACTTCCAAATCTCATAGAGCCCTTCTGGAGTGCAAACGTGGAGCAATACCGAACTATATGTGGATGCTGTAAGATCTGAAATCTATTAATGGTGTCAAGGGTTGCGGCACTTATGTTAGAGCGTGGGTTATTATGAAGGAGAACCCGTCTTTAGACGTTTCCTGGGACGGCTCTACATTGCTTGGCTCATCTTTCAACATCGCGCTGTATCGGGCACTGTTCACTATTTTTCCTTTTCCTGATAACGATCCAAAATTTATTCTATCATGTAGTTGACAGGGTTTTTCCGACAGTGGGTTAAGGTTTGAACTCCTTCTTCGCTGAATAGATAGTGTAGCACATGTCTTTGGGCTTTATGTTGTGTCTTAATTTAAAGTTAAGTGTGGAAAATGAATTCTAAAGCTTGTGACTTGAGTGGTAATTGTGGTGTGTCATAGTAAGATGTGTTCAGATGTGTTTTGTGTTGGTTGTCTCTTGAACGTTTAGACACGCATCTCACTGAATGCCGTATGAAAAGAGGAATTGTGGTTACTGCGTGAACGTTGACTTCATCATTGTAACCATACCCTTCAGAAATTTCTTCAGAGGTCCTAACAAATGAAAGTTCCAATTTAATGGGTGGGGATTGTAGGGCCACTGTGAGGAAGAGAAAATCGTCACTTTCTTCCTCATACGGGCACACACTGCTCCTTATGTATCAATAAATCGTGGAACCCATTGGGAACATACTTTTTGATAAAATTGTATTACACAGAATATGAAAAGTCGGTCGTTAGCAAACGTCCTGTCCTAAACATGCCTGCCCAAACCTTCACGGTTGTCTTGGATGTATATTTCTCGCTATATACTGCATTCCTACAACGATTATGCATTTCTCTCGGCTTACAGATAACATTTGATTGATTTGGAATCGCCTTCATATATGTTCAGGTCTCGCATAGCCAAACTACGCAGGTCAATTGGAGTATGATGATCCATATAGTTGCCGCTTTCTTCACCTGTGATTGGTATGCACAGATGAGCACAAGGCGGGTTTCTTCATATAAGCCTCTATTCTTTATATTTACTCTTGCTTTCGAGATCATAATTATTACTACTTTATTTAAGGTGCTTATTAACGTCCCATTCAATTCAGGGGGTGAAACAGCCCATAAATTTTCTCAAACATCTTCTTTTAAACTGAAAGTCCATGTACATATCGTGAATCTACGACTGGTAACAACGACTTTTATTTCCTTCCAGAGGAAGCCATATTTATGATTTTACGCCATAAAAATCTATAACTCTGACCGGAATTGAACTGGCGACCTTGGGTCTACGAGGCAAGAATGATTACAATCAGACTATCAAGACCGTCTCGAGGTCGTAATGATGCACCTAGGTTTCGTCCCTACGTGCCAAGAAGTCTCCTTTATGTTAAACTGGTGTCCACCAGTTAGCAGGCTAAACATTTACCATGCGCACAACCTCATTGACCACCACGGGTGGCCGAGGTCGTTAAGGCACGGACTCGTGAACGGGAGGTCTGCGGTTCGAATCCCGCCAGAACCGTCCTCCCTGACGGGTTTTTTCCAGGTTTTCCTCAGTCTTCATAACTGGCAAATGCCGGGGAGGTACCTAAAACTTAGGCCTGGAACGCTTCCTTCCTTAAAAACAAAAAATCCTTTCCCAATATATCATTTCATCTCACGTATCATCAGTGTTCACCGCCTGTGGTGCCTCAGTAGTAAAAACGGGCGTTAAACACTACTCAAAAAAAAAAACATCCTAATTGACTGGTATGTGCAGGTTTATATTGGTATCCAATCCTCTAGTCAGAACTTCTAAACAAACGCTGCAGTTTTAACATAGCTACCCATATTCTCATAATATTTTCGCTCAAAATAGTCAGGTCTAGGTCACAAAATCTTGCTCTACGCACATTCCTTCTCTACTTACGGCACTGATCATGTAGGACATCCCTTTCCTCTCCCTGGCCACTGATCAATGTTATGTGACTTAAGAAAGCAGCATAGTCTGGCGACCAGAAGAAGGTAAGCTAGAGAAATATGCTACGTAAACATTAAGAGTATTGTCAGATACTCGCCCATGGTTAGAAGTCCAGCGGGCGTGCAAAATCTGAGTCTGATCGCTTAACATGTGGCTAGATGAGTATCCCACATACTTAGACCTACAGAGCGTTGACCTCTACAGATTGATGTCCGCTCATTTTTAAATGTATCTACTCACTTATGCACCATTCTCTCCGATGTAGGCATCTCCATACATTCTTCAATGGTCAAGTTTGGTGCCTTTTACCACAGAAAGAGATTTCTCCTTGTTGCTCTACCCTATTTGGCAGTATCAATACCCTCTTAGTGGGTTTTCATGAAATGTTGTCAATTTGCTGTTATTTTTAAGCCCGCTCAAGACACACACACACAATTTATCACAATGGATGAGTCATGGACTTCTATCCAGAGACGAAGGCCCAGTTCCAGCAATAGAAAAACCATCGTGGTTGTTGAACATCAAAGTATGCATTTGGTATGCAGATGGAATTCTGATGAAATTTTGGAGAGACCATAACAAGTAACTACCATACCAAATAGACTGCGCAATAACAGACAGTAATTAAATAGACGAGACGTGGCAAGTTGAGTCACAAAGTGTTCATTCACCATGAGAACAGCCTTATGCATAAATCGTATATTGCCATGGCAGCCAGTTGTGAGATAATGGACTGGATCTGCTGCATATCATCTGATTTCGCTTCAAGCACGGCGGCTGAAGGCTCACTAACGTTATTACTGTTATAAATCAAAATCGTGGCATGTTTTCTCGCAGAGGAATGCATTTACGAAAAATAAATAATAACAAAATGTAATTTTCTCAGAAATAGCTGGAATAGCTGTTGATTTGTCATAGTCTTCATGTAATCAAAGTGAGAAAACTTAAACTGAATTTCCTTAAGGTAATCTTGCCGCATTTACGCGAATCTAATGCGCACCTTTTTATCCAACGTGTTAAACATTGTGGTGCGCATTAAATTCTAGTGTAAATTCGTTCCGTAGTTCGCCGATAACTACCTTCAAATTTATCGTTTATTGCGTCAAAATGCATTGATGCAATGCTCGACTTCGTTATATTTATTGTTGGCCTATTATTGCCTAGAGCGTTTGAATAGTAGATAGTCACGAAATGGAGAGCAAACAGAGAATATCTTATGATGTTACTTTCAAGCGTAAAGTAATTCTTTATGCTGAAAACAATGGTAACAGAAAGACAGGAAGAGAATTCAATGTACCTGTGAGAAACGTTCGCTTGTGGAGGCAACAGAAAGTGACATTATTTGTAACTAAAGCTAGTAGAAAGAAATTTCACTGGTCCTCGCAAAGAAAGGCATCCTGACATTAGGAATTCGTACATGAAAGGAGGAAGAACGGGCAACATGTGACTAGTGACACCTTAAGAAATAACTTTTCCTTCTTTGATCTACGCCAGTTGTCATACATCAGCACGAGCGATGGATGTTATCCCTACGTGCTCCAAGATGTAACAATAGTCCACTTTTCTGTGTTCTGATTGTTTAATGAAGCGAATGGGTTTATCTATTAGAATCTCCACAATATGCAATTTTTTTTCTAATTTTAAGTTTAAATTAAATATGGTAATCATTTTCTAAACCAGATGAGTGTGTAGTTATATTTCTGTAGCCTTTATTTTTGACAAGGCAAATAGGTTTTTCTCCACATTTTGGAAACTTATAATATAACTTTTTTCTGAATATTTTCTTCTCCCTCCCGTGTGTGAGTGAGTGAGTGAGTGAGTGAGTGAGAGAGAGAGAGAGAGAGAGAGAGAGAGAGAGAGAGAGAGATTTCCACAGCGTAACCGGTTCAGATTGATACCGCGGTCAACGGGATTCAGAAAGACCGCAGCTGTAACATTTAAACACTTAAAAGGTATATTTACTCGCCGTTATCTAGCAAGAAGATTCTGTCTCCCTTCATTTTCCACATATTTCTGGCACGGCTTATGAAAATTACTCTCTGCAGTTCTGTCCGAGACATGGAAGAAGTTTCTGCACGAATGTTATTTTTTCACTTTACCTGATGTGCATGGATTTGTGTTGTACACTTTTTTCTTAAATGCTCACCAGAGATAAGACATGTTGTTAGTGATGAACTGATGACTATTGTGGAATATTTCATCATTAGCTTGTCGTGAATCTGCTTCCCTTCACAGTTAATTCACGGAAGTCATTATTTCTTCAAAAGAAAAAAAAAACATAGAAACAATTATTCTGTCGCCGCTAATGGCGAGCTACGCTATCTTTTGATCATGCAGGGATTCCTCGTGAAGCAGGTAGGTTTTTCTGAATCCCATTGTTTTGTGAAGTAACATACCCACTTAGGTGGAACCAAGATTCGTCCGTAAAGATAATGTTATTACGTTCAATTTCTTCATCTTGCACATTATTCAAAATCCATTGACAAAATAGACTCAATTCAGGGTCACCCGGTTTAGGTTCTTGCCCTACAGTATCTTAATAGGGTTTTAACTTCAGTAACTTTGTAGCCGTTCGAACAGAGGAATAGGAAATATCCCATTTGTTTAGAAAGATGTCATAGATATTTTTTAGAGGAACGTTCTAAAGCAAGTCTAGCGTTTCTTTTGTGAGGGCTGTACGTGGTTACGTGCGCTTTTTATCAAAAATACTTTCCGTTTCACGAAATGCATTTATCAGTCTATGAATGGAACTTGGAGCTTGAATATCAGGGAATCTCTCTTGAAACAATTTCCATGCATCACGAACCGATTCTATATGCAACTACGAGTCGTAAATAAGTATTCTTTGTGGGATATAACACCTAAATTGAGCCATACAAACATGTTACAATTTTTGTAATCACTGAAAATCTTATTTAGGTCTTTTATTCTCCTGCAATTTATAATAACTTTTATGTAGTCAAGTGAAATAAATTGTAGATATACGATGGTAGATCCATAAGTTTCCGGCCTAGTCATTGTCTGCGTATGATAACGACAAAAACTATATTTCACTTTTCAGTATAGTTACCCTTTATTGCAATACACTTCTCACATCTTTGAATAACATTTCAACCCCCCCAAAATAGTCGGAAGTCTTGTCTGCAAAATAGGCGTAAACAACATCCATCACTTCTTCCTCACACTTAAATTTCCTTCCTCGAACGTCCTTCTTGAGTTTTGAGAAGAGGAAATAGTCACTGTGAGCTAGATCTGGGCTGTAGGGTGAATGATCGTTCTCATTGAAGCCACATTTCTTCACATCTTCCTTTGCAACAAGAGCTGTGTGCACAGGCGCGTTGTCGTGAAGAAGGCGTACACCACCACTCAGTTTTCCTTGCCTTTTCTCTTTGATGCAAGCACGTAGTCTGTACAGTAGGTCAACATAATCCCTCCATTTACTGTGCTGTTCCTCTCCTTGAAGACAATTGAGATTATTCCTTCACAGTTCCAAAAGATTGTGGCCAAGATCTTCTTGGTTAACTGAGTGAGCTTGGCTTTTAGAGGCGGTGCTTTGCCGGGTTTACCCACTCCATTGATTCTCTTTTGGACAAGGGATCATATAGAGGACCATAGTTTCATCTCCTGTAACAATGGTTTGCAGAACTTCTCTCTCGTTGCCACGGCAGAGGTCCAAAATGCCTGACAACAGATGACTAGTTGCTGCTTTTGGACTGAGGAAAGAAGTCTTGGTACCTATCTTGCACTAAACTTATTCATGTTGAAATGTTCATGAATAATTCGAAGGACTGTTGTTTTAAAAAGGCTCAACCTTGCTACTATTTCTGAAACTTTGAGCCGCTGGTCTTCCATAATTTCTCATTTCACAAGAGCGATGTTTTCAGGAGTGACCACCTCCAAGGGTCGATCTGCTCGCTCTTCGTCTTCAATGCAATACATCGTCCAATCGCGGTTTAATTTCATTTGGAGTAAGTCCTTCTTTTGTGAAGAACTTAATAACAGCTCGAAACTCCATTTTGAACATGTCGCAATCGTATACACATAGCCTTCTTTATGTAGCTACATTGAACAACTGAACATAGTGGAGCGGAAGTTACAGATGCAATTATTTACTTAACAAATAAGGTGTGACACCAGATAAGGGTTTTGTTAAGGCGATAATTCTTATAGGCATGGCCGGAAACTTATGGACTACCCTCGTATTTGAAAATAAAATGAATAATACGGTGAGTAAGGGTTTAATTTTCTTTACCTTTTTTTTTTTTTCTAGTTTGCTTATTTTATAATTTTTTTAATTTTAAAAATCAATGTGTAGTAATATTTTAATTCCTTAATGATGCGAGTACATTGATCAGTTATATAAATTCTCCGCCGTTGGCATTATTGGAAAAATAGTATCAGTAGCATTGGGGATTATGTTAATGTCCCAGCAATTAGATTTCAAATTTACTTAATTGGCCATAAAATTCATTTATACAAACATTTACGGCGAATTTACATCGGAACGTTTTTATTTATCGTAGGAGTAGAATTCAGAAGGTACGAATATTTGTGCTCACTCAAACCTCCAAGATCAAAGGAATATTTCACTTTTTTATTCCCTATTTTCAACGTTGCCTTTTATAATGATGTTTCCCTTCTCCCTTTTCAAGCGGCGTTTTCATCTAATACTTTTTATTGTTTCCAGGATTCCTACGAACCCGAGGAGCAGGTCCAGAACGAGCAGGTTCCTCTGGAGGTAATCTTGGGCTGAAGGACATACTGGCTGCCTTACAATGGGTCAGACACAACATACCGGCCTTCGGTGGTGACTCTGGTCGTGTCACTGTCCTGGGTCATGACACAGGCGCTGCTCTCGTCAATCTCCTGCTCATATCCAGTGCTGCCAAAGGTAAGTCATGCTTTAGTATTGCGTTTGCGCAATAAGAGTTCAGCAGCAGAGGCATTTATTTGGAACATATGGTTATTATAAAGTTAACTTATTCAGTTTGCATGGGTCCAGCCACCGAACTTTTTATACCATTTGCCAATAATATTTCTACATTAACAGTTAACAGTTTTCATTCCACTAACCATCGTACCCTTGGGTCCTTGGTTCTTCAGTAATTATTCACTGGAATTTCCTGAAAACTCAGGTTTTTCTACATGAATATTCATAAATATATACAAACAAACCTTAATTTTTTTTCCAGTTTTATAGTGAACATTTATGAATAATTAATAAATTATTGTACTTAACCTACATTATAATATTAATAAATCTAACATCCATCTATACGAAGCCTCATTAAACACAACCCCCAGGTTATCTGCATAATAAAACGCGCATTTCTTTTATTTCCTTTGTTAGCACTATTTTATCAATTATACTCCAATTCTCTCATCCTTCATAACTATTCTATTCCATTTCTCTCTTGCTTTCCCTAAGTATTCCCCTGTCATTTTAATTTATCTTTGTTCCCATATTAGCCATTATTATACATGCTATACTATCTTTCTGTAACTTACCCCATTTCACTTCCCATACAACCTCCCTCCATCTCATTACCCTCCTCACTCTAATAAACAATTAAATGTTTTCTCAAACTCTCTACTCATAACACGCCCTTCCCCATTTTCTCCTCTGAAACGTCGGTCCTGGTGGTGTAGTGGTAACCATACTTGCCTCCTAAACCCAAGATCGCGGGTTCAATCCCAACCAGGATCGATGGATTTTTTTCTGCGTAAAAAGTCAAAGTATGGCCTCCTTCGGAAGGAAAGTAAAGCCGTGGGTCCCATGTCGTAGAGTTCCGGAAATCGACCTTTTCTAAGCCTCTCAGAAGCAAAGCTGACGAGATACTCATGCTTGATATATGGACAAGCTTCAGGGGGTGTTTTTCCTTCACACTGAAAATCGAATGCCGGTAATTTATGCGCCATCGGGCTCAAATCTACGCTAAGATCTTAAAATAGATCCCTTTTAACAAAATCTGGAAACAGACGACAATGAAAACAAAAGTTACTGATGATTAATAGTTAGTGCGCACTGCGAAGCAGAACAGTTAACATATATTGAATTCTAACATGCGAAAAACATCATCATCAATGTACATGAGCTATGAAAAATTTACCTAGACTTTTGTCGTTTTCACTTGAAGTTAGAAGAGACAATGAATGGATTCAATCTGGTCATCTTCTGTCAATACGCTTATGTCCGGAAAGTTCGCTGTTCATATTAAAGACTGCAACCTTTACGACGGGATGTTATAATTGTTTTACGATAAAAGGTAGCTCAAAATGGCAATTACCCACTTCGTTGCATATTCTGCAGTGTCTGACTACGTTACTCAAACTTTTGAAAGATCCCGTGAATCCTGGACTGTTTTTCTGCTAGCATAGCTCTTGCCATATCGTCTACTTCGTTATTCATGGCATTTCTGTATAGCAGGAGAAAGGAATAAGAAAAGTCAGGACAAAGTAGGAGTTATAGTATTGGGGCTCCATGTCCCACTCATCTATGGCCAGAGGTTTAATCCAAATTCACAAGAATGATATCAGTGGAATGTGTCAGGACGCCGTTATGCTAGAACCAAATTTCATAAGCTCTCAAAGACACAGCTACAAGTACGATATTTTGATAATGTTACCTGTACAGGAAATATGCATCATTGATATAATCCGATATACTTCTATAGGTATTTTCTTGAGTTCATACATGACTGTTTCTGAAGTTAAAAAGCCATCTTTGGTTTAGGTACAGGGTCAATAATAAGGATGGCTGATTAAGAAAGACAGAGACTTTTTTTCATATATGTTTATTACTCAATTTCAATGTTTACATGATATTTTTTTTTAACTTGAATGCACTTTTACGGCGTTTCTGCCAGTCCTCGAAATCATGATGCAGGGAATTCTTTATCGGTCTTTGAGAACTGCCCAATATTTCTTAACCACTGCTTCATAGTCCTCAAATCGAATTTCCCAGGCTTTGCCTTTAGTGACGGGAATAAAAAAAAAAAGGTCCCAGGAAGCGAGATCAGGGCTATAAGGCGGATGTGGTACACGTGTAATGTTGAAGTGAGGTAGTGCGTTGTCATGATGAAGACTCCACCCATCATTATAAAGTTGTGATCGATTCTTTGCAATATGCTTCCTCCACGTGTAGTGTTCTGCAACAGTAGCGAGAGGGAGAACTGCATGCTGGGACACATTTGACGTTGACGGTTGGAACCAAGGCTAAAACGACTTTTTCTGCATCACTTCACTCGTCTTGTTAATCAGGTAAGTTCCTGCAGCTATTCAGAACTTGGATTCCACATTTTTACCACTAAACCATGCAACGGAATTCATTGACACAATTTTCATAGAAAGAAGGAAGAAAGAAAGGAAGAAAAGAAAGAAATTGAATGACGGAAGGAAAGAACGAGAGAGAGAAGGAAGGAAGTAAAAAGAGAGAGGGAAAGAAAGAGAGAAAGAGAGGGATAGAGAAAGTAAGAAAGAGATAGATAAAAAGAAAGTAAGAGAGAAAGAAAGGTAAAAAGAGAGAGGGAGGGAGGGAGGGAGGAAGGAAGGAAGGAAGGAAGGAAGGAAGGAAGGAAGGAAGGAAGGAAGAGCATTTATTACATACAATTTACAATAACATCAGTGGCTTCATTGAAAGTTGCACCGATGGCTTCATGCTGTAGGAACATTTTCTTCCAATAAGAATGATTTCAAAAACAACATAAGCAACCATTTAATAGTCCAGTGCAAGTGTATCACCTAATTAACTTGAAAATGTTCTTGTTAGCCTAACTGCGTTGTAACTTTTCTTAAAAGGTTAAGTTCCCTGATTATTATAAAGACTTGAAAATTGCAGGAATAAAAATAAAATTACATCAGTAAACTGTTGGTGTTATAGTTTTAAGCCATGGAAAAAGTAGATAAAAATTATAATATTTGTTTCGTGATTTAAGTACTTTGCTCAAAAAAAAAGTCAGAATGTTTAAAAACCAAAACAGCGTGTAAAAATCCTAACATTGATAACCCTTCAAAACAACTTGCTTTCTGAATAATCATGGAGTATTTCAGTCAGCAGCCTGTATTTTTCTGTCTTCTTAGGATTTTATCTGCATTCACCAACATGAAATGGAAAGTTAAAACATAATAAGCATTATCTCATTTTAAAAAAAAATTAAGAAACACGTCTAGAAAATTCAAAGCTTGATAATATGAGTGCTCCGAGCATTATTTTTACAATCACAACGACATAACCAAATTTTATAACGGCAGCATCAGATTATAAACAGCGAGAGCCCAAGACCGTAAACTAAGCGTTTTGGACATGGGTGTCTTAACTATACTTGATGAATTGAGTTCATCTATGTATCACAAAGCGCTGTAACAAATACAGTAAAGCATCGTATTTAAGCGTTATTGGCATTTATCTCTAAAGTTTTGAATGAACGATTAGGAAGTACACAATACTGTAACAATAAAAGAATGGGCTTTTCCCTAACTGGCTCTCCTCTACCTGTTTGAGTTTGATTGACATTTATCTCTTTGCTTTGCAATGGGTCATTAAGCTCAGCGGAATGGAAAGGATGGGTTTTTCTGAAAATTTTATTCTCTGTTGTGTTTTCCTCAGTGTTTTTTACAAAATGTAAATTTGTTACGTCATTTCCCAAAAATTAAAATGTACATAACTGTAAACTTAATGAAACAAACAATTGCATGCATAAATAAGCAAAGTGGTTCTAGATTACTGTTGAGGTGTGAAGTGCAAAAGTTTAATTTTATTGTATGAGCAAGCCTAAGTTAGCAACATTTATTTTACTTTTACTGAGCATTTGTGTAATACACGCCATTTCCTTTCAATTATGTACATACTATGAAAACGTACTTCCCTTTATCATGGGCCCTCGTTAAATTGTACATTTTTTTTTTTTTTTTTTTTTTTTTTTTTAATATTAAACCAACCTGTCCGGGTTAGAGTTGTCATTGAATTTATTTTACGTACAGAATATTAACTCTGTATCATTCATTACTTACCTTGTTATAGCAGTCCTCACTTCACTTCCGAACGTTTTGAAGAGGAAATGCAGTACAAGAGTGTTCATTATATTCTGTTTTATATTTCATATAGTGATCTGATGGTGTAGCCTCTTATGTGGCATTTCATTTAAACTTAAGCTACGATATAAGGTCATAAAAAGTATTCTTATTTAATATGGGCCTAGCACTCATTGTCGATTTGTTGGGTATATGTTAAAGGAACATCAGTCGAGGAAAATGGAAAATTGAGTTAAGCACCTTTCGTAGTTTGCTGGGAGTTTCAAACTTTTATGTTGTAAAAACCTCAGTCAGTTACAACATTGCGGTACAAACAGTGTGTGTAGTTTGGAAGTTAACGTGCTATAAGCACAGCTAAGGCATTATCTACTGAAGGGGAAATCAGGTTATTTACGACGCACATAGTACGCATGACGTCATACAGCTCTAGCTCTGTTCTATTGTTTACACTTCCAGGTTACCTGGGTTACATCTCCACCACTCGTTACAGAAAACTGGCAAACCGCACACATTCCAACGGGATATTCGTCCTAGCTTTAGTCAGTGTCTGAGGCTCTTGTAGCCTGTAACTTTAATATATCTGAAAACAGCAAACAATTTTTGACAAGATACATCTACCAGTTCAATCCAGTACTACAGGGTGTCTGATAAGTCACTCATTGGAAATCTTTATTTATTAACTAAATTATTATTAGAAATACCGTTCCTTGGGATTTTGTTTTACATGTTAAATTTCCACGCAAACCCCAGGATTCTCAACGCATTTCCTAAGCGAATTTGTACGCGCAATACTTCTGCCTGAAAAATGTTTCTTGGAACATTGTTTATCACATTGGAATTTGTTGCTTCCGGGTTCATCCAAATTCTGCGGTTTTCTCTTGTACACCCCCTCCTTAGCCCACCCCGTGAGAAAGCTCAAAGGACATTAAATCAGGGCTGCGAGCAGGCCATTCATTTGCACCATGTCTGCCAATTCAATGATCTAGGAAATTATCATGCAGCAAATCACGGACAGCAGTTGCAAAATGTGCGGTGCTCCATCTTGCATAAAGTGAAGCTATGGTTTATTTCATTCTAAACTTACTAAATCTTGCAGCATTTCCGATTATCTTTCGGCATTTATTGAGTTCCGCAGAAAGGAAGCACCAACAACCACACTGTCACCTTCGGACGCCCCTTGTGCTTTTTCAACACATTCATGTGGGTCTAAGGATGCTCAATAATCATAGTTTACACAGCCACCATTGTGGAACACTGCCTCATCAAACCACAGAGTGTTCTCAAAAAGTTCATTTTAGAGCGTCAGTAAACAATTGCTGTACATAATATAGCTTTCATGGCATAAAAGAGAGATCTTTCTTAATAATGATTGAAACTGTATAACTATAACTTTCATGTGCTCCTTGACGCTGTTATTTCTTAGGGTTTTTATTGAACATATCACTAACTCTGTCAACATTCTCTGGTTTCCTCAATTTTAATGGTGTTTAACGCCCGTTTTAACTACTGAGGCACCACAGGCGGTGGCCACTGATGATATATGAGATAGGTCTGGGGTTCGAATCCCGCTAGGACCGTCCTCGCTGACTGGGTTTTTTTTCAGATATTCCTCAGTCCTCATAACTGGCAAATGCCGGGGAGGTACCTTAAACTTAGGCCTGGAACGCTTCTTTCCTTAAAAATATCCTTTCACAATATATCATTTCATGTATCATCACTGTCCACCGCCTGTGGTGTCTCAGTAGTAAAAACGGGCGTTAAACACTACTAAAAAACGCGTTGTTTGGGTGTGAAGTATTTCACATGCTGCACGGATCCTAGCGATGAGGACCAATCCATACTTCTGAACCCTTGTTAACTACTGTTAGTCCTTGCAGTTCAGAATTTTCTTACACTCCCATTTGCATGTTGTGCAAGTTCACGTTGCCGTCATACAAAGATTATGAATGAACTTAATATTATTGAAATTTAACAATTACATTTCATATTTTTCAGGTTTGTTTCATCGGGTGGTAATGTTAAGCGGCTCTGTGTTGAGCCCGTGGGCCGTGGTAAACCAACCTGAAGGTCTGCGAGAGTCGGTGGCAGAACAGCTAAGCTGTCGCATTGCACCTCCAAGACCATCATCGCCAACCTCTACCTCCAGCCAAGCCGAGGACGAGTCAGACGATATCGCACCCTGCCTGCGCACGAAGTCCGTGTCGGCGCTCCTGGACGTGAGACTGGACCCCCCGCCGCGGTTCCTGACACGATTTGGCCCCACGATAACTCCGGCAGACCCGGACCCTTCCCACGCGATGGAGCACGCCAACGAGGCCTTTACGACGTGCGAGCTGATGCTCGGCACCACTACCACGGAATCCTATCTCGACTTCAACGCCGCTGACATCCAGTACGGCTTCGAGGAAGATCAGCGGAACAGAGTTCTCAGGACATATGTCAGGAACGCGTATGTGTATCATCTGAACGAGATCTTCTCCACGGTTAGGAACGAGTACACGGACTGGGACAAACCTATCCAACATCCCATCAATATCCGCGACTCCACCATGGAGGCCTTGAGTGACGGTCACACCGTGTCGCCTCTGGTCAGGGTGGGATATCTTCACGCACGTCGTGGTGCAAAGACCTACTTTTTCCACTTCGGCTACCAGACAAAGGAAAGCGACTATCCTCAGGTAAGTTAACTCGTTTTGACTTCTAATTCAAGCACTATAGCCCTCAAAGATGTTCTAAACTGTATAGCCCAATACAAATCTAAGCAAGTATCTGGTGCAAAGATCTTGCAAATAGCAAATGCGTAACACCTTTTAGAACAAATCCAGCCTCTCTTTCTTGATAAATATTCCTAAATGATATTTGACCATACTTCAGCATCTTCTCCCCTACAAGCTTTAAGAATTTAGTCAGTTGCGTCTATAAATAAATCATTTTGTTGGATCATCCTATAAAAGGTGATCCAAAAGCCTCAATACAGTTTGTTGAAAGCATTGACCGGTGTTAATGATTGTTACATTTGTTATTTGACAAAAATCCATTGCCATGTTGAATATGGTTCAATCCTTCCCCCCGCCATTTAAAAACACTGCTCCCAGCGTTGCACTATCGTGTAAAATCATTGCGAAGGTGGCTGGTGTAATATCACTACTTCTTGTAGATGAGGAAGGTCACGAATCTTTGTCATATGCACATGAGACGTAATAAAGCACAAAGCGAAAAATTCAAGTGGGGTTAAGTCTGGTGAGAGTGCACAATCTTGGTACAGCTCTGCCAGTTTATCGATCCGGAAAGGTTTCATTGATATAGACAGAACCATAGCGAAGTAGGGTGGAGCACTCTTGCTGAAAGACAACAGAGTGTAAAGCACCATTCTGAATAAACTGTAATTCTAGGAATGGTTGTAACATGTCCAAATGGGTTACTCCAGAGACTGTGATTTTTTGAAACATGAATGGACATAAAGCTGTGTTGCTGTTACATAGCCACACATTAATTTTGGATGTATCCCTTTGCCATTTGTTGCTCTTCGGCCCATATTCGACAGTTATATCTATTAACACGATCACGAGTATCGAATATAGCCTCGTTACTCACTGAAAAGAATGTGATTCATTAGATTCTCATTAGCAACTTTTTTTATTTTGTGTATTTATGGACGCTCTTTAACATCTCAAGTCATGAGCGTCCTATTCAATTCAGGGCGTGAAACGACCGACAAAATTAGTAACTGTCTCAAGCACATCATGGCACATACCCTGACGAACAGCATAATCCTCCTCTTCTAAATGAAGTAGTACTTGCAGATGGTACACACGTTTGTGGATTGTAAACCACAGGACTGTTCAGATTATTGTCCTGGGAATATCTAGTTCATTATCGATGCATTGAAACAACGCGCCTGAACTACGTTCAATCGCTTGCTGAATGCGTTGAACGTCATTTGCAGACTAATCCGTATGTAGAGTACCGCTTGACAACCAAGTCAGGCCTCCTTTCACGAACGGAAGCGGAGAAAACCGATCCGAACTTAGTCAACTAATGTAAGTAGATGTTTAGCGTTTTGAGCGTGTCGGCTTCGTGGTTCAGTTGGTAAGAGCGAGCATCTGCTATTAACGGGAAGGTAAACATCTGCGAAGATGAGTTCGCTATCAGGGTGGCCAACTTCTTTTTTCCTTTCTTTTGGTTTTCATAATTTGTAATCACTTTTCTAACTATAATGCATATTATCTTTTTTTCAGAAAATCCAATGCAAAGGAAAGTTAAACTGTTAACGCATATGTTGTAAATTTTGGTTTGGTTAGCTTGGCTAAAGTTAAAAGGGCGGGGGAGGGTGACAACGCATAGAAAATTATGCTGTTAACGCATAAGTTGCAAACTTTGGCTAGGTTAGGTTAGTTTAGTTTAAGTTAAAAAAAATATCCACAACTTATACTGTTAAAAAAGCATGCCTTTTCCCAAATTAGTTATTTCCTTTATGTTTTACATTGCTACACTAGTTTCCCATTTGATTCCGCTGTATATTGCGTGTTATTAACTATCAACATGCATCCTAATTTTTTTTTTTTATGACATTGCCTGTTTCTGTGCGTTACGACTGTTATATTCGCCTGTATATATTGCAGTCACACTGTCACAGTACATTTCACGAGCTAACACTTTCGGTTTTTCCCGCTTTCATTCCTGGAAATATGGTGTGACTGGTTGACAAGCGGTACTGTACGTGAGGGTAAGTAGCGGAGGTCCCTGCCTGAAAACTTTTCGGATATTTGCCCTAATAGATACATAAGCGTAATCAATTATGTAATTTTCGCTCCAACTCTTGACGAATTTGGTTATAGATTAATGAAGACAATGGTGCGGAAATAACTGCTATACATTCTTCAATAGTAAGTATATTTCCGATTAATATGAAACAAAAAGAAAATATGGCCGAATCAATGGAAATAGGTTGAGACTTTTGGACCCTCCTTTGTTTCTCCATCCTTTTGTTCCATCCTGAAACTCTTTTTTCGGTGTATTTCTGTTGCATTCTCTGTGTGTACCTTAGCCACTTGTTTCTACTAAGTTTGCTTATTCTTTCGTTTATATTATATACACCCAATTCTTGTTTAATTTCTTATTGTTTCGTTTCGCCACTCCTTTTATAACCTCAAAGATATCATCTTTGTCTTTTGTATTCTGATTACATCTTTCTTCTTTACAGTTAAACTTAATCAAAGACCATAAAAGTGTGGCTATGTTTAATAACATTTTATTATAGTGTCATTTCTTGTTTTATTTTTTAGCATCCATCTTATTTTGCCACAGATATAAATAAATCACTCTATATGGAGGGCCCTAATAATGAAAATCATGCATTAATAATGGGTCTTAATAATTAAAATACCAACGATGACACCCATTATATTGTAGCAGTAAAGTATTCTTGAAGTCAACAATCACGAGCTAATTGACGATCATCTGGCGTGTGTGAAACATAGAAAAGTCAAGTTCTGCGCATGCGTACAGCTGCAAGGTTTAGATAAGAAAAACATTTTACAGCTCGAAGAAATCTGGAGCTCCAGTCCCGAACGGCAGCGGAGAAAGCCGAATGTAGTGTTTTTTACAAATATAGGTAGATAATAATGTTCTCAAGGGCAATGGCGTGATAGCTCAGATGGTTAGAGCGTCATGCTGTAAAAATGAAGATAGTGATTTCGAATCCTTAAATCCGAAGCTTTTTTTTTTCTTTTTAAACTGGAGTTGAGGAGATTTTATCATCATTACAGTGATTTATTCACTAACTGCCACGCACACAATCCGCTATAAATTTATATTTACGAAATATTTTTTTTTTTCCGCTGGAGTAAAAGGAGATTTGCCACCATTACAATGTTTTACCCGCCTACTTAGTAACACACAATCCCCTATCAATTTATATTTACGAAAAGAAGGTGAGCGTAAGCCGTCAGGCCGTAGATCAATGTAGTCAAAGCGACAATAAATAACACATTAAAAGTTTATATAAACAAAAATAACACTGATTGACTGCTAAGGTAACTAGAAGGCAGGCAAATGAACAAAGCACCCATATTCGCTCGCTGTTTATACTTTGTTTTAGTATATCAAGAATTTTATTTAATATGTGTGTTGTTTCTTGGACAATGTTTGATATTTGCAAACTGGTTTGATATACCATTGATAAAGCTCATAAGTTGGAAAATGTTTCCACCTGTCAAACAATCCTTTAATCAAATAAACGTCATAAATTTGCTGATCCCGTGTGACTGTCCAAAAGTTTTTTCTTGCATAAAAGATATGGCAATCTATTCCCGCGTGGTTTCATTTTTCATAGCCTGCCTTTGATCATTAAAGTGTTAAGAGGATGCAACCAAATAAAGCAATGTTTACTCATGCAAACTTTAAGCACTCTCTGTTATGTCAACAAGTATTAAAATTTCAAGAGCCACTTGACGGTGAAAGATATTTGCGTTGGGCTCTAACAAAACACGTAAAAACATACTTAGTAGCGTTTACAGTAAAATGTTCTGACAAGAAGAACAATGTTTCCTTTTTTCAGTTCTTAGAATAAAGAAATAGAGGTTGAGATGCAAAAATGAGTGACCAAAATATTGCGTTAACACACTTGAGGTGGTGAAACGGCATTGCTAAACATTTGTTATGCTTTCATGATTGTCCAATTTATCAATAAGGTCGTTAAGACACCGATCCCTTAACTAGAGGTCTGGGACTCTATTCCCGCCAAGAGCATCCTTCTCTGACAGACTTTTCTCAGGTCAATGGCGAATGCCGAGGAAGTATCGTAAGCTTAGACCTGCAACACTGCTTTCCAAAATAAAGTTTCCTTTCCCAATTTATCGTTTCATCTTGTATATCATCAATATCCATCTATGATGCGTTAGTGCTGAAAACGGGCGTTAAACACTATTAATAATCTTATTTATAAGTAATTTTTATGAATAATGACTCAGTGTACATATAAGAATGTGCTTGTGCAGCATTATATCAGAAGTTAGTGCATAATATAATGTTGACTAAAATTAAATCTGCAATACTCCGTTTTGGCACCTTATTGCCTATACCGGGACGCTTATTTCCAATTTTTTTGCATTTATTAATTAGTTCTGTACGTAATTATTTAACAGGTCATAACTTTAGCTGGTAGCCAGCTAACCACTTATATTGACAGTCGGGAGCCGAACGGTCAGGGTGCTGGTAACCAGCACTTTCCTCACTCTAATCATCTGGGAAAATTGTTCCTACCGTTTTGTTTTTTAGTTCCACCTTATTTATTCACTATTCTTTAATTTATTTTAAAAACATTATTTCTCATTAAGTTTTAATTGTTTATGTACTCTTATCCTTATTTTGATGCATAGACTTCTCTACTCTACCCTACTTGATTCACTTAGTACATTAAAACTTTCGCTTTAAGTTTATTTCTTCTCTTCGTATTCAATCATTACACTACACTTTACTGTTACATAATATTTGATACTTTATACACATGACCCTTGTTCATTAACTTATTAGTCTTCTCTCTTCTAACTGTTCACAGCTTTCGTCTTTTATATGTTTTATATAATATTTCCATTATAATTATCACTCAACTTTATTTACTCACTAATCACTTAAACATTTTTATCATCACTATTTATTGCCCACCATTTCCTTCTCCTGGAAATGCTCTACCTCTGGCTCCTTCCTTCGTGGTCATTACCCCCCTCAGGTCATCATTCTTTCTCCGCCTTCTGCAGTATGTTGTTTGTTATAGTTTCCCTCACTTATACATGATCGCTAATCATTTCTCTCCTCTTTCTCCTTCACTTTCTCCCCATCTTCTTTATTTCTCCTTCTCTCTTCTTTCCTTCTCCTTACCTTCATCTCCTCTCTTCTCTCTCTTCTTCCCAATCTCATACTCTGCTCTTCCAATTCGTTTAACCATCTTCTATGATAATCTAGCCTTTGTCTTCTTCCCGGTCCCATAACTTAACATCTTCTAACTCACTGTCGTTTCTACATCTTGCCTCTCCATCCCAAACTCCCCCTCTATGGACACCATCCCCTCGTTCTACACCGGCTCTTTTTATTCATCTCTCCTCCGTTCTCCGTCCTCTGTCCTCTTATCTTCTTTATGAACTTCTTTTCTACTCCCCCTTACTCTCTTCCCTCGTCATCTTCTGTTGTAACCTTGCTGATATTCAGCTTGTGCTGTAACTATTGATATTCCTTTGTGTTCAAATTTTTCTTCCCATGCAATTCTACTAATTTTTTGAGCTAGTTTCCCAAAATACTCGTGTAATTTTTTTCTTGTAATAGATTATATTTGTAATCCACCTAGGATTTCCCTTTCAGCCTTAGTCTGTTGTAAATAATTTTCGAGTGTAGGTCCATAAGTTTCCGGCCTAACCCTTTTTCAGGTATGATAAACACAAAAACTATATTTCACTTTTCAATATAGTTACCTTTTATTGCAATATACTTCTCACATCTTTGAATTAACATTTCAATCCTACCCCCAAAAATAGTCAGAAATCTTGTCTGCAAAATGGGCATAAACACCATCCATCATTTCTTCGTCACACTTACACTTCCTTTCTCGAAGGTTCTTCTTGAGCTTTGAGAAGAGGAAATAGTCACTGGGAGCTATATTGGGTTGTAGAATGGATGGTTGATTTCCTCGAAGCCACATTTCTTCACAGCTTCCTTTGCAACAAGAGTTATGTGTACAAGCGCGTTGTCGTGATTAGAAGGCGCACACCACCACTCAGCTTTACTCGCTTTCCTGATGAAAGCACGTAGTTTGCGCAGTAAGCCAGCATAGCACTCCCCGTTTACTGTGGCGTTCCTCTGCTTGAAGTCAATGAAGAGTATTCCTTCACAGTCCCAAAAGATTGTGGTCATGATCTTCTTGGTTTACTGAGTGACCTTTGTCTTTAGAGGTTGTACTTCTCTAGGTTTATGCCAATTCATAGATTCTCTTTTGGACAAGGGATCACAGTAGAGGACCATAGTTTCATCTCCATTGGACTTGCACAACTTCTCCCTCGTTGCCACGGCATAGCTCCAAAAATCTCTGACAGCAGATGACTCCTTGCTGTTTTGAACATAGGAAAGAAGTCTAGGCACCCATCTTGCAATAACCTTATTCATGTTTAAATGTTCATGAATAATTCGAAGGACTGTTGTTTTAGAAAGGCCCAACCTTGCTGCTATTTCTGCAACTTTGAGCCACCGGTCTTCCATTTTTTCTCCTTGCACAAGAGCGATGTTTTCAGGAATGAGCACCTCCAAGGGCCGATCTGCACGCTCTTCATCTTCAATGGTTTCTAGACCGATTTGAAAAAGTTTGGTCTATTCATTTACGGCAGAATATGAGGGGGATGCTTCCCCTTATACACCGTCCAATTAAATTGCTGTTTAATTTCATTTGGAGTAAGCCATTCTTTTGTGAAGAACTTAATAACAGCTCCAAACTTCAATTTGAACATGTCACATTCTTCTACATATAACCTTCTTTATACAACTATATCTGAACAACGGAACAGAGCGGAGCGGAAGTTACAGCTGCAATTATTTACTTAACAGATAAGGCATGGCAACAGATAAAAATTTTGTGAAGGCGATAATCCCAATCGGCGAGGCCGAAAACATATCGTTCACATTCAAAAGTGGCATGTTCTGGAGTCCCTTGCACATTGCAGTAGTAACAAATTTCATTAGATGGTTTATTAATTTTGTCCTAATATGTTTTATATCGTCCATGACCTGTTAAATATTGTGTTAATACTTTAGTATAATATACATTATATAATCCTTATATAATGTTGACTCCTTGATAACTTTATTAATGCCTTTGTGGAACATGTTCTATAGCCAGCGTCACCAGTTTGAATTGGGAATCCACAAGTGCCGGCCATACTTTGGACAAGTACTGAAATCTTCAAAGAAAAGAATGCAGTAAATTCTTTTGAAGAAAAAATCATCATAAGAAGAAAAAAAATCATAGAAAGCATCAGTTTATTCAGTTAGGTTATTTGAGTTACGGACCGCCTGAACGCGCTCCCGTACTAGGCAACTGCAAAGGAAGATAAGAGTCATCGTGCGTAAATGTAGTAGTTTTATGTATTTAAACTTTTACTGAAAGCCTCAAACGATTCTGTATTTAAAACTGATAATAATAGGCACTGACTGTAACATGAAAAGTATAGATAATAATGTTCTTCTGCACACCTGCAAAGAAAATCATTTAAGAACACATTTCCTTATCACTGACAGATTACGTCTCTTGTGACTTTTTCACACGTTTGCTAACAGTTTCTCTACTTGGAACACGATTGCCAGGACATCATCTTGCGAATTGACTCACTACTTCTCGGTAAGAATGCATTTTCACCTATATATCGTGCATAAAAACCCATTTTAAGCCTATACTTATGTAGTGACATTAATAAATAATTAGAACACAATAAAAGAACGCAGTAACACACAAACGCTCAACCATTCCATGACAAAGCCTGCCTCAAACTACACAACTGCCTGCACATGCATTATACGGCCTTGACGACTGATTTCTCGCAGTACACAGCTGAGCTTCCCTGTATTTGCTCAAATAACACATATATACTGACCCCTCGTTTGTACGCGCGGCCGGTTTAACGGGAATTTGCTTGACACTGTGAAGCACCCTGTTTGTCGGCGTAGTCGGATATTCATAGCCCCTTAAATTCAAGTGCATAGATTTCTCATGCAAATTATAGCTACAATAACAGCATACCTCCGTCATAGTTGTTGGAAATGATATCTTTGTACCGCCACAATCTTTCATGTCGTTTAAGAATTTTTGTCTTAACACTCATTAATTCTTTTGAAATTGACTTTCAGTTCTTCCCAAGTATGCAGGTTATTCCGATATACCTTTTTTAAGGTCCTCCATAAATAGAAATTCATACGGTAGGATGTGGAGACCGCGTTGGCCACAATCCCATACTGATGACCCTGTCTTCAAAAATTTCCCTCAGCTATATGCGCTGAAACGGAATCTTGTTGAAATATGCCTGTGTATATGCAATGTCATACAATTTTTCTAGGAATGGTGATTATGAATGGTGAATATAGGGCCTGTAATTCTGTAAGCATTCACAGGACACCAAACACCAATTTTTTTGATCATACAATGACATATCTTGTACAAGATCGAGTTTCTCTGCACCTCAGTATTTATTGTTTTGTGTCGCTGCATGGCCATGTAAATAAAACAATGCTTAGTCCGTAAAAAAAATTAAATATGAATCAACAGAAGAACTTTAACATATCCAACACCCAATTGTAGAAATTAACTCTGCTCACATTATCGCGTGTTGTAATTCCTGGGTCCTACAGTTATCTCACAGAGTTTTTTTAATTTAAAAAGTTTATGGTAATCCAAGTCGAAGTTTACAAAGTTCCTCATTTTTGTGTAAGCTTTAACAGAGATTTCTTTTCACTTCGTTATAACTTTTCGCCGATGTCATCAAGATTTTTCTCTGTAAGAACACCGCGTTTTACTTTCGGTTTCGTATCAAGAAGAGATTCCGCTTCCCCAATCTTTCACTAGAATACGAACCGTTTCTCTGTGAGGCTCATGAACAGCAGGGAATGTGTTTATAAATCGCTGTTTCTCTACATAGGAATCATACACGAAGAGTCTGTATGCTGAAGTATACGGGCTTTTTGGCGTTATAGAACACTAACATACTACAATACTAAAAAACGTGGTCTCACAACAACACAAAGACTTCGCGTCAGTGAATAACGGCACACGGAGGGGGAGGAACAGAACCGGTTAGAAACATGATAGATAAATTCCCATTAAACCGGCCACGTGCCATGTATATATCAGGATTTTCATATTCAGACGGTTTTTTTTTTTTTTTTTTTTTTTTGAGCGAACATTATCGACTAATGGTCATGGTCAAATGGTTGTCATGTGTTATCCGAACAAATTAACACACAATTAATGCGATTTCTACACTGGGAAACTCCTGACCAGTATATACAATGCGGGCTAGTTTTAGTGTAAGCATATTTCATTAGTGTAGTAAAGAATGTACCAACTATTCCTTTTATACGCCCCTTCTCCCTCTAATAATATAAGGGTTGCTCCCTGTCCTCCTCATTTAAGCTAAATATTTATTTTATCTCACTTTTTAATTATTTTTGCTTCTTTCAAATTCTTCTAAACTATCCTCAAAAAGTATGCAAACTCTACAAACCGCAAGTTTATAGCCTCCTCATTAAGGAGGGTCACCACCACCTTGGCATTTATTTAAGCTCACGGTACCATCTTTTTGCTACCTCGTAAGACATGGTGCATCATGTTGGTGACATATACTGATCAATTCCAGGATATAATTCCTTCATTTGCCAATATTTAACCACAGTTATTTCCTCGACCCGCTCAATTTTCCTAATTTCAACAGCTGCTATAACAATATATAAACTTTAAACCGCACAAGTGGCGTGTACGCTCCACTCCCTTGCCATGTCCTTGAACGTAGCTTTCTGGTCTTGTTTATTGTCGATATAGCAGCTGTATGTATTCGCTTAGAACAGCAAATGCTCATGTTTTGTGTGAAACAATATTTTAAATACCTAACAGTTGGTGGTGGAAGTTTCTTGATCAATTGCCTTCTTTCGGAACTGCAGATCATGATATTGTCCTGATGCGGTATGCGCTGTGTTTTTTTTCTTTAACATTTATCCGCATTCTCCCTTCTTCTCCGCATTCTTGCTCGTCGAGTCTGATTTAGCATAGTGCTCGAAAAGGCCCCCTGGGTGTGATCGGAAAGGTAGTTTCATTTACGAAAAAAATAGGAATTAAATATACATATATTAAAATTGATAAACATTGAACTTGCAGGGTGCATTAAACATTAGTGTGAGCATAAGCAATGCAAAAGTTTAATGGAAAAACACTATTAAATACAATAAATATTAATATTACCCCGTGCTTGCCTTCAAAGTGAATATAACACATACTGGCACAGGAAAACGTAACATAAAAGAGTAATACAAAACGTGCTTGTCTTCCATTTATAAATATTTAAGGCTTAAAATGCAAATATAGTAAATTAAAGAATTTAAGAAAATTAGAGTTCTTTACACATAACAAAAATGCCTTGGTCATCGGTGAGGCGTGGAGTAGAAGCAACGATCCTAACAATTTGGAAATGTTGGTCGCATATCGTTTCGCCTCTCAAAGCTTTTACTCCTCTATATCATTTGAGTCACACTCTCTGCAACCCCAGAGCAAGCTATTACGTTTGATTGATTTAGTGATTGATTGAGTTATTTACGGACGCTCTTTAACATCTCAATTGGTCATCAACGTCTCATTCTATTCAGGGGTGAAACGTCCCATAAATTTTGCTCAGAGGTCTCTTCTTTCAGGCTTGAGGTTCTTTATCGTGCCGTTAATGTACGACATTGGACACGGCTTTACTTCCCTTCCGAAGGAAGCATTTTTACGCCCGAAAAAATCCATCGATCCTGGCCGGGTTTGAACCCGCTACCTTGGGTTTAGCAGGCAAATATGGTTACCACAACACCACCAGAACCGACAAGCTGCCATCATACTGGGTGATTCCACATCAGTCTGGATCAATAAAAGAAAGGACACGGCAAGTTAGCCCCGTGGACGAAAAGAAGAAAAGAAATACGCAATTGGGACGTATCAACTAATGAGTCCGTGCAAAAACGGCAATGATGAAATTTGTGCAAAGCTTGAACGTTCACCGATAAAATCACTTTCGAGGTGTGAATTACGGATGTAAAGGAAAAATTATCAGTGAAATTGAAAACATTACAGTGCCTGAACTTAAACCTGTCATTCACGATACAATGCCTGTTTAGCCGAGAAGAGACGCCTCTAGCTTCTATATGGTAATACACGCGTGCGCACGCACGCACACAGAGGTTATGGGAAGGGGAATTGAAGTAGAGGGGCTATCAGTTGCAGCAGGAGCAAAACACTATGTGGGCAACCAAAGCTTCTAGTATCCTTGTAGCAATATAATAGTTTTTGATAGTGGTCTTGTATTTGTTTTAATTAAATAAAATATGCTGGAAAGAATTGAAAATTTGCTTAAAAAGGGATCTGTTTTTAAGATCTTAGCGTAGACTGCTTTGAGCCCGATGGCGCATAAATTACCGGCATTCGATTTTCAGTGTGAAAGAAAAAC
This sequence comes from Metallyticus violacea, assembly GCA_030762175.1. NCBI lineage: Eukaryota > Metazoa > Arthropoda > Insecta > Mantodea > Metallyticidae > Metallyticus > Metallyticus violacea. The sequence continues at coordinate 19,381,044 of CM060833.1, forward strand.
ACCCCCTGAAGCTTGTCCATATATCAAGCATGAGTATCTCGTCAGCTTTGCTTCTGAGAGACTTATAAAAGGTCGATTTCCGGAACTCTATTCCTTTTCCCTATGAATGAACAGGGAGAAGAGTCGCTGATATATCTGCATATATGGTGGCCGAATATCACTACAAATGAAATGAACGCCGCTGGGGATGCAGTATTGTTATCGGTGCGTGCCTACATTGCGGAAAGCGTCTCCTTGTTTATATCGCACTCCAGGGAAACAACGAGGGGGTGGAACAACCACTTGATCGCGGCAACACAAACTGTAGTAACAGACTTGGGTGACAGGAAGCAAACAAAACTAAGACCACAACTGTTAAGGCCCTCGACTCTATCTGTCAGATACAGGCCCCGTTCTTGTTCTGTAGCAAGCCTCTACACCGCTAACAATGATCTCGCTTTCCTTCCTTCCTGCCTTGTTTACGGCCGCGTAATTTGGCTTTGTTGGTAGAGAACATAGTTCGTTATGCCTGCTTTGCTTTTACCACTGTCTGCGGCGAAAGACCAATACACACACATTCAGTAAATATAGACACTACAAATTGAATTGATAGAAAATATTTAAATACAAGCATTATTATTTCTTCAGAGAAAATATTCAGCAATAAATCACGTCTTTTTCTCATAACTAGAAAGTATAAAAATGCTCACTTATGATAAGGTTCACTAAAATTTTCCTCAGTAGAATATAAAAATACAAACTATCCTCAAAATAGTATCAATTGACCAAGCATGTTGTCTGTTCTCTGTGAAATGTGACCCATTGATGATACCTGATGCGAAATTACTGTACTAACCGAGCATGTTGACGGCACTATAGCTTAAATCAGTCCTGGGGAGCATATTCTCCCCTTCAGTACTCGACTGAACACAGTGTAACTATTGTTACCATATTTCTGAAATAAAAACAAGGACAACATTGACAATTTAGTAAAACATAGTCTTACCTTAGAGAGTTTCGGCTTGAGGTTCCTTATATTCGAGTTTCCGGCCTGACCAAGTTAGGCAGGTGATAGAATAAAAATATAATAACATTTTTAACCATATCTCTTTTTATTTCAGTGCATTTCAACATCTCTGCATTAACATTTCACTCCCCCTTAAAAACAGTCCGAAGTTTGTATGTAAAAACTGAAAAGCACCGTCGTTTGTGAATTTCCACCTTTGAAGGTCAGATTTCAGTAATAAAAACAGTATTACCGTCAAGTTCTTATAGGTCCTGGTGGTTAGTGGTAACCATACTTGCCTCCTAAACCCCAGATCGTGAATTCAATCCCTGCCAGGATCGATGGATTTTTTCGGGTGTAAAAAGCCTAAGTATGACTTCTTTCGGAAGGGAAGTAAAGCCGCGGGTCGCGTGTCGTACATTTACGGCACGATAAAGAACCTCAAGCCTGAAAGAAGAGGCCTCTGAGCAACATTTGTCGGCCTGAATTGAACGGGGACGCTGATGACCTGAGATGTTAAAGAACGTCCGTAAATAAGCCAAATCAACAAATGAACGTAAATATCTTGAAAGGTACATGTCTACTATGACGTGAAAATGAGGCTCTACTCCATCTTGTTAACTGCATATCGGCAAAACGGGGGCTGGTTTTAAGTTCTGGAATAACACGCTTGTAACATCAAAGCCTTGATCCACAAAAGTATGGTCTAATACATTACAATTATATGGACTTGCAACTTGTAGCTGTTAGCAGAAGTCTGCTACGCTTACAACTCCATACTTTACAATTGATTTTTCGTTGTTCTGTTGCACAGAGTATTAAAATTAGTCGGGCACTGGTAATATGTGTAAATTTCTGTACAAGAGTAGACACATTGGTAACTTCAAATACTAGCACAACGTTTATTATCTTTTTAATGGTTTTTGGGAGTCAGTTGACCCAAATGTGCTAAGTATTAGCGAAAGTGATGATAATGAGTAGAAATATGGGTAAAGAATGAATAAATAAGTATATGTACAGTGATGAGGTTAGGTTAAGTGCAATGAAATTGCGACTTATGGCTGATATTGACGTTTACTGATTCAAATGTATTTCAGACCAGCATCTTAGTTACTGTAGTTTTAAGGTTCTTGCTACATGACACGAAAATAATTTCTTTTCATCGTTCATGATCTTTTAAAATAAGCTCTCTTGACGCAGTTTTCCCGGTTTTTTGCTTATGCCTATTGATTTCAAGCAATATAAATAAATAATATAAATGATCAAATGGACTAATAAAATAAATGACGAGAGCAATCCGGAAGCTCGATTCTTCTGCCATCTCTCACGACTAAAATTGATACTCCTACATGTAGCTGTATGGGAACGTCGTCTCAAAGTGATTGCGCTTAATTATAGATAAACTTACAATAAAGTATTTAAAGTATTATTATTTCTGAGAGAAAATGCAACACCCATTTAACAGGAATGACAGTAATCCGCGCTGTACATTACAAATTCCTGAGGAAGAGACATAACCTAATTCGTGGAATGACCAGGTATGTTCTTCCATCTTACTCTTATATGACTTAATTAATATTTTACAAGTGTTGCATTCTTCCGTGAAACATAAAGTTACAAGATCATATTTTACAAGGGCTTGTATTAATACACTTGTATTTATTAGACCATACTTCAGTCGCTGATAACCGTTTATTAAAAAAAAAAGAAAGAAAGAAAGAAAGAAAGAAAACGATGGTCATAAACCATCTCCTTTCCAAATATCATCCTAAACAGCTACGCCATCAACCCCTGTTATCGTCCGCCTAACTGTAGACCCATATCACTACCTTTGCTCAAAACGTTTGTTCAGGTTTCTAATACCCTGTCACGAGGCGAATGAACATCAGAAATCCCCTCTCAAAGACTATAACAATTCTGTGTTCTTATTGTGCTTCAACAACGTGTAGCACAAAAACACGTTGTGATTAATTTGTTACTCATTGCAAGAATTTACTATGTAAACACGCAATAAAAACAAAACATGACATTACATCAGGAAACAATTTAAGCACAAACAGGTTTGCCAATTCAGCAGTTATTTACAAGCTTTCTTTTGTTTCAGTTATGGCATCTGCATATGTGTGCACAAGTATGAAATCTAAGAAGGAATATTGGGGAAACCGACTTTTTACACATTCTGTATATTCAAATTATACAAAAAGTTTGAAATGTAAACAAATCCTGAAAAATCGTTATTTTGACTCCCATTAAGGAGAGAGTGTGACAGAACTAATATACTTCCGACAATACTTTAAAATTTGCTGTTGTGCCGCCATCCAAGAATTAACGTCGAATATATTCGTTAAAATAAACGATAGAACATAGAACACATAGTGCCTAATTGTGAGACTGTTTGTTTGTGACCCCACGTTGAAGCCAAACAATGAAGCTGTTTAGTAGGCTCGGGCTAGGTGCCCCTGTTGGGTACCAGTTTTGAAGCGATCTGTTGTAGATGTGGAGTGGCCTCACGTTGTAATGCCAATCATGAAATTATTTTATAGATTAATTATTAGTCGCTTAGATGCTGTTGCCCACGCTTCACTGACACCAGTTTCTCAGGGTGAATTCTGCTATTTTGTTGACTCGTACTCAACCGGACTGGGAGAGGAGTTCGGTAGTGTAAATAAGCACGTTATGCGACAGAAATAATAATATATACACACGCGCGCGCGCGCGCGACAGAGGACGCGAAAGATTTGGATATATATAGGCACTTTATTGTGTCCAAATCTTTCGCGTCCTCTGGTGTTTTGCGCTCGATACTGAAATCTGCTTAATTCAGAACTGCGTAACTGAACTGCAAACTGAGTTGCATCTCACTACATCTGGACTTAGATTGCTTGTGTTTCGCCTCGTGGAAATCTTTAAAACTGAGTAAAAGCTGGGCATATCTTATACTGACTGCTTTCTTCAGCAATGTAGAACTTACAATTGCTTGCGCCCGGAAAGAAAATGCTTCCTTATACATGAAATTCAAATTAAATAATCGTTGGCTTAACGATTACCACGGGGTAACAAAGGCATACGCAATCTTCGCGCCTATCTTTAAAAGTTCAAACTTATTTTCCATTGGTTAGTTTAAATTCACCTGCCACCCCATACCATTCGCTATTTTTGGAAAATTTAAATATTTTTGTTAGCATTGGTAGTTTAAAGGCTAACAGTACACCTGTCGGGGTCAAAGCCCCAAACGGATTTAAATGTTCTTCAGTTTATTAACCTTCCAAAAGCAGTTCTTAAAAAGGGGGAAGGGGGCACTTCACGCGCGAACCTCGGGTTTCTCCCTATTTTATTATTTTATGACCCTCAAGTTGGCTTTCCAAGTTACCCTAACCGAAAAACACCAAAGGTATTCTCTTCTGTACATTTCTTACATTGAAGTTATAGCTTACGACACATTTACACTTAATATTTATATTACTAATTACAATGTTAAGTATGATGTTTGGGCTTACATAAATATACATTATAATTATATTTCGGAGGAACTGTTACAAAATATAACAGATTTATTTTCATTAATATTTCATAAATGTTGCATAACAACAGGTGTAAAGAGACTTTTCGCCCGCACTGTAGTTATGGTCATAAATGCCGATAAGTAAAGAAAACAGTAAATATATTTCTTGATATATAAATGACTGAACTTAAGGTCAATGGCAGCACAAACGACCATGCTCTACAACAACTACGTTTTAAAAGTAGCCTGTTGTCTGATGCTAATTTATGCTGGAAAAATATTCGTAGTCACAAGTTTGGTGCTTTGGAGATGGAAAAAGAAATCTTTAAAATGTTTGAAAGTTGACGGATACCATGGGACAGCAAGTAGTTGCAAGTTAGAGAGCTCTCAAAGCGAATCATTGCCACATAACGCAGACTGTCGAGACAAGGTCTCCTCTGCATAATTACCAGAGGACAAGGAGACACTGTCTCCTCCTTGCTCTTGATTAATCGCTAATCTGCTTGTAAAACAGTGAGGTACCTGTTCTCTATCTCGCAGTCCATTTACAGCCTATTAGCCTGTACACCCTAAATCACTTTGTAGTCCCCCTCCCTCCACTAACATGATAAAGCTGGGTACCTCAAGAAACCCACCCTTGCCCTTAAGATGCAAAACAACTCTGGTTGAAAGCAAAACAAGACAACCACTTTAGATCCTATACTTGAGATGCTGAAACATTGCAAACCAAAAGACATTTTCAAAAAAAAATTGACGTTAAAATTAGTAGTAATTTCAAGAATCAAAATATGGAACATGTGATTTTTATACTGATCTATTTAAAAGTTAAGTATATAAGCAGAAAGCTTTTAACATCACATTCCTTAATACTGGGAATAAAACTACCAAAAGTTATAGAAGATTGTTGAACAAATATAATATTGTTATCCAAACTCAAATGAATGGTTGAGGCTAATCGGCAGCGAAGACGACGAGGAGCAACAACCGCATCCACCATATTCACCCCATATGGCACAGATGTATATCCTCTTTTATATCCTTGAAAAATGCATTATATGGGCTATTTTTAAATACATTTCTAATGTTTCAGAAGTGTGTGAAGGTAACTTTCATGTAAGGATATACGATGGTCTCTAAGAAAGTTGAAGTAACATTCAAAAGAGATTTTTAAAAATGAACAAAGTTCTTATTTTGCTTTTAGAAAGTTCACCCTGAAATCCCTTCAAAATTAACTTTGCGCCAGTTATGATTATTTTTGCAGTTAGAAAGTTCATTCAAAGAAATTTTGTCCACTTTTTTGTTTTGTTCAAGGAAGATTATCGCCTTCAGCCAATCAGAGCAGTCATCCCTTGAATAGCTAGACAAAAGAAAAGCTTTATGTTGTTTATGTTTCCATCATAACATTTTTTATTAATAGTAATCATAAAATTAGTTATTGATTCTTGTAAACAACTTGAGATGGAGAAACTATCGGAGCAACTAAAAAGAGAGTGTCAGGTTTTGTCCTTAACGCATTATTTTAAGTGGGAAGGCTTCCAACTTCCAATCAATGTTAAAACGAACAATAACCAGCATGAACTTTTTCACTTTATGAATATTTCCTCTGCTGACAATAATACGAGGGTCATTCAAAAGGGTTTGCAACAAATCTAGTCATTGTTGGACAATAATATCTACAAAAAATAACCAAAGCATCTGACAACAATGGACCTTAAAATATCTAATAATGCACAATTTAAACTTTAAACGCTCTTGTACAGTTTGTTGAGTTCAGTAGCTGGTGAAAAATTATGAATATTTCTAAAGAAAACTTTGGATTCTACATTTCACACGCTATAAGCAGGTGAAAGAGCGGGGAAAGAAAAAAAATCCACGAGGATTTGATAGCTGTTCATGTTGATCAATTGTTCATACAATTGCAAGATAATGCGATCATTTGAAGGCGAGGGACTTGGGGGAGAAGGCTAACCTAAAGCGAAAATTAAAAAATCCCTCTAAATGAAATTCGGTTTATTTCTTTAAAATAAACAGATAAAAATAGTTATTTAAAATCAAAACAATCGGATGACTAGGTGTACATAATTTCCTCCTGAAAAACAATTGAAGATTAAAGCGAAATTTTCATATCGCTCTAGTGGCCGCAATTTTTTTTTAAATAACTATGTGTATGCCATTGAAATTCAATACGAAAATAGATTATATAAATCAGTGCCATGGAACTATTAGGAGGGGCGTGTATCTGAAACCCAAAATTTTTAAAATCTCACTCTAGCGGCATTAATATTTTTTTTTCGCAACGAAACTCCTATATACGATTTAAAAAAAATAGTTCCTGAAGATCAGGTAAATCGGGTCATTAGAAGAGGAGGTTAACCTGAGACACAAAATTTAAAAATCGCTCAAGAGGCACCAATATTTGTTTCTTCACAACAGCATTCGGTGCCATTTAAATAAAATATGAAAAATAATTTTCGAAAATTAGGGAAATTGGACCATTAGAGAGTTAGAGGTACGCTTGAAAACTAAAATTAATAAAATTCTCTTGCTTTTAATTTTCCCTCTATTGTTTTAAAATAAAAGGTCAAATTAACTCAGCATATAAGCTGTATTTATAACTGCACCTATGTTTTATATTTAACAAAAACATCTTCGTGAGGATAGAAAATGTAAAATATTAATCTAATATGTGTTTGGGAATTATATTTGCATGTAAGAGCGCTCTGTAATAACCTTCAGAAAACGTTTTCGTTACATGTTTTTACTACAATAACATTTAAATTAAATTTCAAAGCCAATGAAAATCGAAATAACTTTCCATTGTTTTTATTTGCTTAGTATGTTGTAATTGCTTTTGAATAGTAATACGTTTTTATTTTATTGTAACATATGAAAAGCTTTTTAAATGCACATTTCTGTTATTTCTTTCTATTTTAGTGAATGCAAAGATGATATAAAGGGCTCAGTTCATAACATGATTACTTTTAAAAATGTTTAAAAATGCTCGCACAGTATAGCTTTGTCGATCAGTGGTTCTACGTTTCATTTAATTAATAGTGTCAATGATGTGCTTAATCTCAATAATAATAATAATAATAATAATAATAATAATAATAATAATTATGCTATCTCTTTTGCAATACTTATAGATCGCAGAATTCTAATTTTCTTCCCCTAATTCTTCACAGCAATGTCATAACTTATTTCAATTCATTAATTAATAAGACCTAATTGGGATTTATATTATTTTTATTAAATGTTATTTCACTCTGTGAGAAATTCGCTTAGTTTACGCAGCCCTTGCGTGACGAACTTTTTCATTTTACGCACTTATGTCATGCTGTCAGAAGCTCTCCAACCACCCTAAAACATATGATGCCTTTGGGCTTAATCTTCAGTTCAAAATCACTTTGAGCAAGATTACGGCTCTATGGAGGTTAATCAAGAAAAGCCAATATCAAATTTGCAAGAAATTGCTCTGTGAGTTTGACTAAGCGTGGCAGCCAAGTCTGTAGCTCAATAATAAGCGTCTGCTGCCTAATTGACCTGTGCTACTGCACTACAAAACTCGGTCAAGATTTCCTAGTATCAGTATTCACTTTGTCTTCCAGAAATATGAAATCAATGACCTGGAACACCAGATATTAGAGTTAATAGAATTCTGGAGGGTAAAATATAGTATCCACTCGATGGTTTTATTCTATATTAATATCACTATAGGCGATACAAGTATTTATATGTAAAGAAAGTTGTAGAAAATGCTGATTGTTGGTCGTATAAATAGAAAATCCGTGTATTTAAGCACTTATTGTCGACTTAAACTAAAACGCTTTATTCAAACCTACCTCATGATTACCAACATGAGGGAAAGCCTTTTAGATAGGCCTCGTTTTATGCTACGTTATGATGATGCAGTTTAATTTATTGAATTTGCATTTTAATATAAACTTTATCCCAGTGGTAATAATTTCGGAATTCCAAATGTCTCCGTGAAAAAATGGGAAATGCATGCTAGATTTATGTAAAATTGTAATCCATATTTTGTTTGCAGCAATGTCTCTGTGTCTATAGTCTGAGCTTTTAGAGGTTCAAATACCAAAATCGACATACCGCACCATTATCTATTTATGTTACCGTGAGGTTTACCGTGAATACCGTACCTTTCCCGTTGTTATGGTAACATTTGCAAGTGTAACACGTTGTTTTCTTTACAGAGACTAGGAAGCGTACGAGGGGAAGATGTGACGTACATTTTGGGACTTCCTCTGGTTGGCGGTCAGCCGTTCTTCCCACAGAACTACAGTCGTCAGGACATGGGTGTCGCTGAAGCCGTTCTCAACTTCCTCACCAACTTCGCCAAGACGGGGTGAGTTAACAGCACAAGTTCTGCTTGCTAATTAGCTCTGGAGCAGTTATTAACATGTACTAAAGAGAACAGCATATCTCTCATTACCACGTGATCATAAAGTACAACAGTGACTGACAGCTTAATAGGCCTGAAGTTTTTCATTACCCCTATAGGTAAATGACAACAACGATATATGAGGGCTGTTCAATAATGACTGGTGATACAGTTCTTGGTACCCCATCAATCGCGAGAAATTGATTAGAATGTATCTTTTATTTCAGCTAGCTTTAAGTGAAGGGTTCTGTTTGTAAGAATGTCAAGAATAGCAGGAATTTTGCTCGGACAGCAGAGAGACCGTTTTGGCAGACAAAGGAGCAGATTCTCTCTATTGTTCATTAGGAGGACGGGTGTTCGCCCTCCTTCGGAAGGGAAGTAAAGCCGTGGGTGCCATGTCGTACATTTACGGCACGAAAAAGAACCCAAGTCTGAAAGAGAAGCCTCTGAGCAAAATCTGTCGGCCGTTTCACGCCCTGTGTTGAATGGGACGCTTATGACCTGAGATGTTAAAGAGCGTCCATAAATAAATCAATCAAAAAAAACGGGGGGGGGGGGTATTCGCCCCGGCAGGTATGCTGGGAAAGAACAACGCTATGATACCGCTAAGGCCGTTGATCTGTAACCTTCAGTAAAACTTGAAATTAGACGCTGGACGAATCACCGAGTGGTTAAGCTCAAATAATCAAACTGGTCAATAATATGAGAGTGGCATGAAGTCACAGCTACCTATGAGGATGTCTAAATTCATTGTGGCGGGAAAATAGAGCGTCCATGCATCACGTGGTAAAGCGTGCTATATCGGGTATTTAAGGATGTGAAATCGCCCTTTCGAGGTCTTTTTTGGTTCGTCTACTCCGTGACTCTGGGAACTCTGGTCTGTTCTCGTTATCTTGGTTCTACGAGTATTTAGCGTTCAGATGTCATAGGAACGCCAATGTTCGAGCGTCACTTCAGCTCGAAGAGTCTTCCGAGCGGTCAGCAATCACATTGCTAGTCAAACGTTACAGCTCCGCGTGTCTGCCCGACGTCTCGTTACTGCGGTCCGAACAGAGATGCACTCTTTGTTAAATAAACGACGTCAACCTGCAGATAATGCGTTCTCTCTGGTCGATATAATACCTTTAATTCCCTTCACTCAACCCGGCACTACCAGGTCCCAAAAACCAGCTACATCCCTGAGATCGACGAGAAGAGTTATTGAGTGGTGAGCTGGATCATAAACAATCAAACTCCTATTACCGTTCTCCCCGCCACCTATAGCCCCTTCAAACCTTTACCCTCCAACGCGGGACAATTATCAAAATTACTCCCCCGCATCTTCCACCAATAACCACTTCACTGGTCATACTTTTTAATAACATATATTTACTCATCTTCGTAATTTTTCTGAAACCAGTTGGATGCAATGTCCCAAAGTATTCGCCAGTCTTCAATGACATGCTGGAAAATATTTTTGATGGGATCATTCGCAGCCTTCACCACTACTTCTGATGATGGAAAATACCTCCAATGATGGCGTTTCTTCAATTTCTGAAAAAGGAGAAAATCACAGAGCTAAATTTGGACTATAGGGAGATTGAGAGACACACTTTATATTGATTTTTGTTGCATATTCAGCAACAACATGGCGGCCGTGCTTTATAGTGATGCGCCATCTAGCTTTTTGCGGTCTTTTTCGTGTGATATCCTTATAGATTTTTCAAGCCATCTCTGGAAAACCATTGCTTGAAAAATGAGATGACCATAACTTTTCTACTTTAGCCTTTGTGTGTGTGCGTGCGTGGGGGGGGGGGGGGGACCGCACAGAGCTTTGCTCTCAGGCTCGAAACGATATAGCCAAATTTCATCAGCTGTGACTACCTTAGATAGAAACTTCACATCTTCAACTGCATCCAAAACTGCTTGCGAGCCTTCTTTCGTTCGGGAACCAGCAGTGGAACCCACAGCATACAAACGCGTCTTATGTGTAACTTTTCAGAATTCTTGAAAATGTTCTTAAATGTTTTTCCACGATCCATTTTCACTATAAAAGCAGCTGTGTTAATGTTTTATTTGCCAGAGCACAAACTGGAGCGCTGTGTGTTTTCCTTTGAAAGTGATTGCCTCCCCTCTTTAAAAGTGTTAGACCACCTTCAAGCTGTGTTATGGGGAATAATAAACTATCCATAGGCCCCCTGTAACGTACATAGGCCTCAGCTGATGATTTTTGAGATGATAGTAGCATTGCTGAGCAGCATATAGTTCGTCGTGTGTCACCTCGCTGTAGACGGAAGTGACAAAGTAAACAAAGTAGACAAAGTAAACTAGAACCACTAATGCTCATTAAGCTAACAAAATATTGTAAAGTTGTCTCAAAAAATAATGCCTGACAAAAATAACCATTCTTTGTTGAACAGCCCTAATGGCTAATCACGTTGTACCATTTGGCCCATTTACAGGCGATAATTTTCTTTTATTGCACGACAATGCACCCCCAAATATTGCCCACGTGGTCAGAGAGTATACCCAAGAAATGGGAATCTATGTTTTACCAAGGTCAGCAAGGAGTCCTGTTATGAATCCGCTTGAACACGCGTGCGACACGCTGGAACGGCGTGTTAAGTAAGACAAGACTGCCGCTGTCAGAAACTTTACAGGAGTTGAGGCGAGCACTTCTTGAAGAATGGGAGCATATTCCTCAAGAAGCTGTAGCCAACCTGATCGACAGCATGCCAAGATGTATAAATACAAGTCAGATAGTTATAAGCCAGAGAGGGGAGAGGCCCGTTATTAAAATGCGTTTTTAATGTTTCAAGCACCGAAAAATGTGCTCACAGTTAAAGCAAAACGTATTGTTTCACGCCCTTCGTAACTTTTCTAACCAGAGGTAATTTTTATTTCTATTTTTGTAATGTAAGGTTCTTAATAAAACTATATTTTCTTTAAATGGGTATTTTTTTCATTTTAAAATAATTAAAAACAAAATATAAGAATTAAGGACCAAATATAATCAAATATAAAAGTGTTACTTTTTTGTCCCCGGGTGTATTAATGAATATATTGCAATATTTAATAATATAAATAAACAGACAAGTTGACTTAAAACAATAGATGTCGTTATGTGTCTAGTGTACGTGCAAACGTCCTAAGATATCTACGATATTTCGTTGCGCTGGTGGAGCTGTGCACAATACAAAAAGAGCATGTGTATAATGGCAGTATCACTGCTTTTTTACAAGCTCTCAGTTTTAGCTAATGGCTGTGGAAGACAACTGGAGGCACTCCCTTCCCAGAGGAATTGCAAAAACACTGTTATTCCTGGGAAGGGTCTTTTTCATAACTGGACGCACAGAGTACCACCCCAAGGGAGGCAATGTCCAGTAACTGCTATTTTAATGGAAAGTTGCGTAAACCCTCTATGGGAAAAGAAGGAATAAAACATTTTTAAAACTACGAAAAAATGTATATGTAACAACGAAGCAATGGGACTTTTTTTGCATTATCTTCCCCTTTCTTTCTAATTTTATTTTTTAAAAATGTCAGAAATGCGCGCCATCAACCATATTCATCAAATGTTTATTTAATATTTATAGTTCTAGCAATATACTTGAACATTGATAATGATAATTATGTTTATAATCTACATTTTAAAGATGCTACCTTTTATTTATTTGTTTATTTATTTAATATTTTACTCAAGGTCTTCTATAGTACTGTGTAATATTATCTTTAGTGTTTAAGAGTTATCGAAAGAAATGTGAAATTATTATCAAAATGTAACATAAGTGAATTTTGGAGCATACCAATATAATTCAGAATATACAAATTACAAACCTTACTCAACAAAGAATGGTCATAATTTTTTTAACATATCTTAAAGTCTTCAAAGATATGCTGGAAACCATTTTGATAGGTCCTTCAGAATCATATCAGCAGCCTTCACCGTTGCTTCTGATGATGGCAAATGGCTCCCATGAAGGTATATATATATATCAATTTGGGAAAAAGGAAAACGTTCATGGAGCTAAACCTAGATTAAAGGGAGGTGAACGACACACTTTACATGATTTTTACGACATATTCAGCAACAAAATTTCACTTAGACGGCCGTGTATTATTGTGGTGGAGCATTCATGCATTTTTAGCATGAAAATATGTTCTTGCAAAGTTTTCAGGACATCTCTGTAGCATTGCCTAGTAAAAGACGAGAAGGTAACATCCACATGAAATGAGAAGAAAGGAGCAGAGCTAATAGAAGAAGAGAATAACGGTAGCCTTCGGACGGAAAGGAGGCAGTTGACCGAGAATGAGAGAAGCAGGAAAATATAAGAAATATATGGAAAAGGTAGAAGAGGAAGAAAGAACTAGCACAGATGTAAAAAGCACCAACGAACAATCCAAATCTATGGTAAAGAGTGTACAGATAAAAGTTGAAATGTAAAAGAGGATGAAGGAAAAATAGAGAAGGAAACTGCACAATCAACACACCATGGGTATAGCTGCTGCTTGAGACCGACAGCAACCTCATTTATGTTCAGATCCTTGGAGAGCAACCCGAACACCAAGCGTAGGCATAATTGAAGATTTTAGATTCTAAATTGTATAAAAAATTCTAAAAGTTTAATTGTGATTAATTGTAAAGTAAAGTAAAAGTAAAGATATTACGTTGATTGAAATATAAGTGAAGTGTAAAAATGTGTTGCTACTGGATACCAGTAGCAATTGTAGGTTTAATTACATGTTATAGTTAAAATAGCAGTAGTGCTGGTTTCCAGTACTGGTTTAGTTTTTTGAAGTTCTAATTTTGTTTAGTTACAGCATTAGTGTTGTACTTTAAAATTTGTAGAATTTAAATTACATTGATAAATGTTATCTGTAGTGTTATGTTCTGATATACAATCAGAATAAGCTATGAGGTCTCTTCAAAAAGTATGGCGAATTTTCAATTTCCGAGGGCTACGTATATTCGATTTTCGATTGTTTTGTGGCGTTATGTTGGTACTCATGTCCCTCACTCATGTTGACAAGCTCGACCATTTTGAATGTTCAGTTAATTGTTGACAGCTATTTTGCTTGGACGTGTTTTAGCTCGTCTTCGATTTTTGCCTATTCCAAAAAATGGAACAAAGAATCTGTATCAAATTTTGTGTGAAAAACAAAATTAAGTGCGCGGATGCATTCCAAATGTTGACTGTGGCATATGGTGAAACTACATTGGACCAAAGCAACGTTTATAGGTTTTTTTTTATTGATTTATTTATGGACGCTCTTTAACATCTCAGGTCATCAGCGGTCCATTCAACTCAGGGCGTGAAACGGCTGACAAATTTTGCTCAGAGGCCTCCCTTTCAGGCTTGAGGTTTTTCGTGCCGCAAATGTACGACACGGGACCCACGGCTTTTCTTCCCTTCCGACTGGTAAGAAATTATGTGCAAGGTTATATACTTACGAGGCATAGTCTGTGCTGAGGGTCATTTTTGTTCTTACTTTTAGATATACATACACATTTCATTTCAGGACACATGTTAATAAGCGATTACATCCTAATACCTTACAATGATGGTGTACTATTTCTATAGGAATCTAATCCGGATCTCCCGCTACACATATTTTCATATAAATGCGTTTTTATCTACTGTTAGCGAGCGTGTTACCCATCTTATGCAAATCTTTTAAAATATAACCATATTTTACAGTCAATCAAGTATTTGTTCAAAGAATTCTGTAGTTGTACTTTTTGGACATTCTTTCAAGAGAGTCAACTTCAAGAGTGGTACAGTCATTTTTAAATTCAGCAGCGCAGTTTTTAATCATTGAAAAGGAGTGCACACATACTTTTATAAGGTTGTTATGAATTTTCCTTGGAGTTAAAAAGAACTTTATCCCGCACGATATTCAATTTTATACGTTGTACTTGAGGCATTCAAAGATATTGACACCTTCCCCTTAACTCTTGAAAAGTAACAGTTTGAAATATGTACCGGTGTATACGTCAAGACAGTACAGCCTATTGCCACAAAATGGTTTTGCTACGTCGATCCCCCTCAGGGGCCCAATTTATTGGGTACGGGGCGTAGCGACCCCGAGGCACCCGAGCTGCTCCCTTCGGTCCGCGCTCAGCGCGTTTGACTCCTTTTTATTTCGCCTCTTTTATTGTTTTATTAGTCCTACTTCCCTGTTCTTTGTCTGATGGGTGCCCCCGTGTTTGACGCGGTAAAATGTGACTGGGTAACGGCGTAACTCCCAGCACAGGGTTATCATGTAGGACGGGAGCGTATCCCCTGGTAAAGGCCAGGCCCGGGGAAGGGCCATTGCATGAGCTGTAGTCTTCCTGCAGGCGATTGGGTCCCTTCGTCAGCCCACAGGAAGGTTTGACCCTGAGGTTACTTGGTTCAGGCCAGAGCCAGTAACCTAAGCCGGGGTGGCGCCCAGGAAGCAGCCCGCCATCGGAGACGGTTGCAATGGTGGAGGAATAAATCGCTATGGTACTGGAAAATAATCCTTTACATTTTAAACGCAAAAGAGTTGACGTAAAAGAAGTAATCGAGAAGTCTTTCCCTCGTTACTTAGTTATTAGTCGTACTGAAGAGAGTCAGTCGTTTACGACCGTAAATCCATTTAAGATTCAGAAGGGCATTGATGCCATAGCTGGGCCCGTTAAGTCCTGTACCCGTCTACGCAACGGATCACTTTTAGTGGAGACACTTGGCCTGTCTCAAAGCAACTCGTTGCTCAAGGCGACGCTACTCCACGGATATCCCGTCCGTGTCGAGAAACATAAGACCATGAATTCGTCGCGAGGAGTTGTTACAACAAATGTTCTAGACGGAATGTCCGACCCGGAAATCCAGAGCTGTCTGGAAGACCAAGGGGTCACCTCAGTTTATCGTGTGCAGGCAAGGAAAGAGGGGGAATTACAGCCGACCCGGACTCTTTTCCTCACATTCGACAGGGTCGATTTGCCGCAGAGGATCAAGGCGGGCTACGAGGTGATAGAAGTGCGCCCGTATATCCCGAGCCCGTTGCGATGTTTCCAGTGTCAGCGTTTTGGACACACTCGCATATCATGTAAAACTGCCGTTTCCATCTGTGCAACCTGCGGTCAAGCAAGTCACGAGGGAGCATGCCCATCCGCTCCTGTCTGCGTCAACTGCCGCGGTGAACATCCAGCCTCGTCCCGCGATTGCCCTCGTTTTCGAGAGGAGCGCTGTATCCAGGAGATCCGGGTGAAGGAAAAACTCTCCTTTACTGAAGCCCGGAAGCGATTCCAGTCTCGCCAACCTGTCGTGCCTAAAACCGGCACCTACAGCGCAGCAGCTTCTTTTGCGCCCAAGAAGTGCGATAGCAGTACGCAGACCTGCGATCTTGTTTTTACACGGGTCCAAACTACTCCTAGTTCTCCAAAGCGCTCTACCGTGAAGCCCAAAGCGGTTGTTTTTAATGCCCCTGATATTAAGTTCAGGACGAGTTTTACGAGAACAGATTTTTTAAAGTCATCAACTCAGGTAGAGCAGAAGAAGAGCCCTTCACCTCCTCGGAGGTCACGCTCCCATGATGGGAGCAAGCCCGCTAGGCGGTCGCCGTCGCCGCCTATACCCACATCCAACCGATTCCAGGCTTTGGAATCGGTGGATGCTTCTCAGCGGGAGAGCCCTCCCTCTGAGGAAGTGATGGAGCAGGATGTGCCTGCTCCTTCAAAACCACCGAGTCCCACGCGACTGAAAAAAGGACGTTTGTTTCGCCCTGCACCGTCCAAAAAGTAAGGTGGTGAATTTTTAGCTTCTTTTATCTAATTTTAACAATGGCTATCCTTTCGTGGAATGTGCGTGGTCTCCGTAGTCGAAGACCTGACCTCGAATTAATTTTACGTTCTACTGACCCTTTGCTTGTGTGTCTCCAAGAGACCAAGCTTCGCCCAGGTGATTCTTTTAATTTACGCCGTTACTCTTCGGTGAGATTTGATCTCCCTCCCGAAGATGGCACTCCCGCTCACGGCGGAATTTTACTTTTAATTCGAAACGACGTGTACAGCACCTCACTACAGCTCCAGACTCCTTTACAAGCTGCTGCAGCTACAGTTCACTTTTCTGGCCTTAGTTTTTCAGTCTGCAATGTTTATTTACCTCCGTCCGGCACCATCACCACAGTTGACCTGGACGATCTTTTGTCTCAGCTACCACCCCCTGTTCTTCTTTTGGGGGATTTCAATGCACACCACCCCCTATGGGGTTCCACCACGGAGTGTGCAAGAGGTAACCTCTTAGCTGACTTTTTGCTAAATCACAATCTTATAGTTCTCAACACTGGTCAACCAACTTTTCTCTCTGACAGCACTCATAGCTTTTCGCACTTGGATTTATCCATTTGTTCTGCCTCGCTTGCTGTACATTTCTGCTGGAACGTCATCTCTGATTTATATTCCAGTGACCACTTTCCGTGTCAGATCCATGTACTCTCTCCGAACGCACATTCACAACGCACGTCAAAATGGCTCATTGATCAGGCGAATTGGCCTCTCTATCGATCTTTGGCCGAATTTTCAGGGTGTGAATTTCCATCTGTCGACACCGCGATCGAGCACCTCCGTACGGTCATCATTACCGCCGCAGATAAGGCTATCCCCCGGTCGTCTTGTCACCCCAGACGCATTCCGGTTCCCTGGTGGACTGATGAATGCCGGGACGCATTGCGTGCACGCCGAGGTGCTCTCCGAGCTTTTCGTCGCCACCCTACCTCAGCAAATATGATTTGCTACAAACAACTTCGCGCCAAATGCCGCCGAGTCATTAAGGATAGCAAAAAGGCTTCTTGGATTTCTTTTACCTCTTCTTTTAACCGCACAACGCCTTCATCCGTAGTTTGGGAACGGCTACGCCGCGTTGCTGGCAAACCAAGGTTTACACCTATACCCGGTCTTAGGATTTTAAATCGAGTGCTCACCACTCCGATTGACGTCGCCAATGTTTTAGGGCGAACCTTCGCTGATGTTTCTAGTTCCGCCAATTACCCGGCTACATTTCGCGCATTAAGGGAGCAGGTTGAGAGGAAAGGTTTCTCGTTTGCCTCCGACCATCAGGAGAGCTACAACGTTCCTTTTACCGCCAGGGAACTGGAGCATGCCCTTTCTACCTCTCGACATTGCGCACCGGGACCTGATGACATTCATGTTGCCATGTTGCAGCATTTACCAGCAGAAGGCAAAGCATTTTTATTACGAACTTTTAATTTTATTTGGTGTAACGGCACATTTCCTTGCGCTTGGCGATTGGCTACCGTCATTCCCATACCTAAGCCTGGAAAGGACCCACATCTTCCTTCCAGTTACCGTCCGATTTCCCTCACCAGCTGCGTTTGCAAGGTGATGGAACGCATGATTAACGGACGGCTCATGTGGTGGTTGGAGTCGAGGCAATTATTAACGAACGCCCAGTGTGGTTTCCGGCGTCATCGTTCCTCAATCGACCACCTGGTGTCTTTAACTACCCATGTAATGGACGGTTTTGTGCGCAAGTGCCAAACGGTTGCCGTATTTTTTGACCTGGAGAAAGCGTACGATACTTGCTGGAGAGGCGGTATCCTCCGAACGCTTCACGATTGGAACATACGTGGGCGTATGTCTGTTTTTATTCAGGAATTTATGAAGGACCGGGTTTTTAATGTTCGCGTGGGATCAGTTTTATCGTCTAATTTTATTCAAGAGAACGGCGTACCTCAGGGCTCGGTACTTAGTTGCACACTATTTGCCATTGCGATTAACTCTATCACCGAGTGTTTACCGCCAGGAATACAATCGTCGTTATTTGTGGACGATTTTGCCATCTATCTTTCCTCTCGGAGAACCTGTCTCTTGGAACGCCGCCTCCAATGCTGTCTCGACCGCCTTCACGCTTGGAGTGTCTCTCACGGGTTCCGTTTCTCCGCAGAGAAGACTGTCTGCATGAACTTCTGGCGCCACAAGGAGTATCCTCCACCTTCGCTCCATCTTGGCCCAGACGCACTCTCTTTCGCAGACGAAGTTAGGTTCCTTGGCTTGGTGTTCGATAGGAAATTATGCTGGTCATCGCATATAGCGCAACTCAGAGGCAAGTGTGAACGTTCTCTTTGCATTTTACGTGTTTTATGTGGCACATCTTGGGGAGCTGACCGGACTATACTTTTACGTTTTTACCGATCTCTTATCCGATCGAAACTGGATTATGGCTGTGTGGTTTATGGCTCGGCGCGACCTTCTGTGCTTCGTCGCCTTAACCCGATTCATCACCGGGGTATCCGTGTTGGCATTGGAGCATTCCCCACCAGTCCAGTGTTGAGTTTATGTGCGGAGTCTGGAGAACCTCCGTTGTTTTATCGTAGGGATGTTTTACTGGCCGCGTACGGTTGTCGCTTGGCTGCGCAACCTCGTCATCCCACGAATGGGCCGTTTTTTAATGTGTCTTTTGATCGTTTTTATGCTGTTCGGTCTTTTACTCCTAAGCCCGCTGGCTTTCGTTTTCGGGAGATTTTACGGACGTTGGACATGGAGTTACCTGCTTTTTTCTTAGCTGGGGAAACTTCTTCTCCCCCCTGGATTTTAGCAGAGGCCCCCGTTCATCTCGGGCTAACGTCCTGTCCGAAATCTTCGACCGCAGCACATATTATTCGTTGTTCTTTTAGCGAGATCAAATCCTCTTTTAATGGCTGGAATTTTATCTATACGGACGGCTCTAAATGTGACACAGGTGTAGGATGTGCTTTTGTTTTAAATGGGGCAAGTTTTACGTACGGTCTTAACGTTGCAACATCTATTTTTATGGCGGAACTTTATGCTATCTATCGGGCGGTTTTATTTATTTCTGAACAGGGGCTAGGGAACAGTGTTGTATGTTCCGACTCTTTGAGAGCAATTTTAAGTTTTAGAAATCTGTACAACCACCACCCACTTGTGCAGATGGTCCAGAATGCAGTTTTAACCCTTTACGACGCTGGCGTCAGGGTAACGCTGCTATGGGTGCCTGGGCACGTCGGAGTCGCAGGTAATGAGGCCGCAGATGTTGCAGCAAAGTCCGCTCTTTTAGACCCTGCTGAGTACGAGCAGCGTTTTTATTTCGGGGATTTTATACATTCATTACGTAGAGGCATTTTTTCACGCTGGCGCGAGGAGTGGGAATTACCCCCATATAATAAGCTCCGTGAATGTAAATGCGCCCCTTTTAACTGGTCGACTTCTTCTCGCGCTGTTCGTCGCGAAGAAGTAATTTTAGCTCGTCTTAGAATTGGGCATTGCCGTTTTAGTCATTCTCACCTTTTTAATGGTCAACCCGCTCCAGCTTGCCCCCACTGTGACCACCCCTTTACAGTGCGTCACATTTTAATTGAATGCCATCATCTGGCAGCTTTTAGACATAGACTAGGTTTGCCCTCCTCTATTGAGGAATTACTTGCAGATGATGTGGTTGCTGTTGAGCGCGTGCTCCGTTTTATCCGTGTTTGTGGTTTTTGGAGCAAGGTGTGAGGTGTTCTCTTTTTATCCATGACGGCATTTTTAGACGCTTTTAAGACTGTTGTTTTGTTAGCATTTGATGCATTGTTTTTAGTACCAGTCTTTTATTGCGTTGTTATATATAACCCTTGTTACTGTTTTGGGGTTTTATTGTTACCAGTTTAGACTTTTACATTACTGGTTTATTTTCAGCTTTTGCTGATGTTTTTTACTACCATTTTTATATGTTCTAGTGTTGGTGGTTACAGGGTTTTATTGACCCTTTTTAGACCATTATAGGACTGTTGTTTTCGCGATTGCGGCTATTTTAATACCAGTCCATTGTTGACCATTACACCCACTTGTTACTTGTTATGGGCTTTTATTTTGTTGGACAACGTGCTGCTCAGACTTGATTTGTGTTAACTGTTTATATTTTAGTTCTGACGCAGTTTTTAGTATGTTTGGGCGCTAATGACCTTAGCTGTTGTGCGCCCCTAAAACAACAATCATCATCGCTACGTCGATCAATGCTGCGTCATTTGCTGCGGTGATGTTCAGCTCGTGGACAACGAACACACAACATGGAAGCAGACAATTATGGCAACAGTGTACAGTGTGGTTTCTGTGGAGGGAAGGAGAGGCTGCTTCATACATTCACATGAGCAGCACCAAGTTGCAGATCGTGGGATATCACAGTTCAAAGACGGCAGGGACTATGCTGGGAAACGCAAAAGCACAGATCGTTCAGCAACAGCACGTGAAGACAACAACCAACTCGTGTCTGATTTGATATTGGAGAATAGGCGAATCACTTTTCATGAACGCAACAGTCTATCACGGGGAATCCTTCACATCTCATCCATGAGAACATAAAGATGAGAAAAGTGTGTGCGCAATGGGTGCCTTGTTGATTTGTTTTATTTACAGTGCTCTTTAACATCTCAGGTCATCAGCGTTCCATTCAACTCAGGGCGTGAAACGACCGACAAATTTTGCTCAAAGGCCTCCTCTTTCAGCCTTGAGGTTCTGTATCGTGCCGTAAATGTACGACTTTACTTCCCTTCCGAAGGAAGTCATACTTAGGATTTTTCGCCTAAAAAATCCATCGATCCTGGCCGGGTTTGAACTCGCGATCTTGCGTTTAGAAGGCAAGTATAGTCGCACTACACCACCAGGACTGACATAAGGGGTTCTCTATTGCGTAGTAACAGAAGCGTGTGGAGACATGCCAACGTTAGTGGAACTGTGCAGCGAGATCCTTTGTGTGCATTTGGTCAACGTGAACGAGCTTCAAACGGTTGTCCACCAGTGGCACCGGGATACCCCCAAGGAAGGTTTTAATGCAAATACGGAAACTTCAGAACGTAGTAAAGGTTCATAGACACTGTAGGGGAACATCTCTAATTGTATTCTGTATTCCTCGTCTCGCAATATACTCCTGCTGTGAAAATGAAATGATGGTGCCATTCATTTTTGAACGCTGTATATAGAATACCCACAATACGTCTGCTTTAGAGTGCTGCATTAAATGCACCGTTTGAAACAATAACTTCATATTTCAAATGAATGCTTAAATGAATGTATTGTCAATTACATTAGGTCTTGTACAAGTTATTAGATTTAGGGCACCCAGAATCACCGACGTGTATAATGTCCGGATAGGAAATACTAAATATAGCTTTCAAAAATGTGTTTTTATTAGAGAAAAAATGGCAGGTGAATTTTTATTATAAATATGCATAAAATATAAACTTTCAGTCGAAGAACAAACTTCATATACTACACTACAGTGTTATGAATTATTGTAAATCAACTTTCATATTGACGAGAAGCTATCTTTTCTGGACAGTCACGTGAGCTTCTTTCCTAAAACCATTGGTGCTCTCACCTTGAGCAAGTTGAAAGATTTCACTAAGAAATATTGCTGCGATAAACACTTCAATAAAGCTGGAATGCAAGTATGCTTGGTGAATATAGCTGGTCATGCCTTTATAATAAGCAAATAAGTAAAAAAATGTAAGCACGTTATAGAACAATTGGGCTTCAAAATGAAACATACAGTTTCATATAAAGGAACAAAAACTTTTTAATTGCTACACAGATTTATTTGTAGATCATTGTTACATATATTTAATTACAAAATTACGAGGTTTAATCAAGAATTAATATGAAGTAAAGTTGAGGTAAGGTGTGCTCTTTCTTCTAGATAATGTTTCAACCTACGAATCTTGTGTTGCAATGGCTGCAGAGACTCACCAGATATAGCTCCCAACACTTCAGTCTATTCTCGAAACCAAAAGAAAACTTACGATGGTGAAACTTTTCGTCAGACTGTGAAGTCAAGAAAGTTGTAAACCATTCGTATGCATGATTTGGACAACTCTCCGTACGTACAAGGGTTACTAGATAAATATTGAGGCATGGAACATTGGCCATCCCTAAGGAAAGCATTATTAATGAGTCGAAATTGTTGAGTTACTGGTGTTGGCATGGTAGTAGGCAGAGCTATGTTGTGGAATTAATTTTCCTGCTATATTCTAAGTCTGAGTATTAGAGAGAGTATTTTCTTGCGATGATCTTGTACGATTTCAAACTTGGCTTAAATGAAACGCAGTCACTTAAGTGTTTGAGGCGGGCTTTCGGGGACTTTTCTCCTTCATGTGCTACTGTGTTCTGCTGGTTTGGAGAATTACAGAGGCGGCGGCTATCTCTTAAAGATAAAAGAGAAGAGTTGCAGACCAACTACAGTAGTAATTGATAAGAACATTACCTCTTTATAAACAATGATAAGGATGATCCAGGACTAACCTAGAAGAACATCGAGATGCCATTAGCTATTAGTTCGCTGAGTGTTTAAACTTCATGAACACCTTCGCGTAAAAAAAAAAAAAAAGAAAAAAAAAGTGCTCCATAATTTGTCCAAAGCAGAGAAGCTGCACAAGGTGGAATGCTGCAAAGATTTAATTGTGAAAAGGCTCGCCGTGTTTTAGATATTGTTAAGCTTTATGAAATATGATATATCAGTTTGAGCCAGAAGCAAAACGCCAGTCCTCCATTTGCAGTTTCCCTGATGACCAACCACCCATCAAAGTCAAGAGGCCATGAAGTGCGGGAAAAGAAAATGGTTGCCTCTTTCTTCTCCACAAGTAGTCACGGGGCAAGCATAGTACCCGAGAACTGCTACTGCAAAATTCTACACAGGAGTTTGCCTTCCGAAATTGTTTCAGAAAATCCAAGAACGCCTTCCAAAGAGAGGACTAAGGGGCATTTTGTTGCACCATGACAATGCATCAGCTCACACCGCTAATGTAACAATGAAGTTTCTGCAAAGAATTAAGGCAAAACTAATGACTCATCCCAGCCTGGCATCGTATGATTTCTCCCTGTTCCCTACTGTGAAGAACCGACATTGAGGTTAGCGTTTTTCTAGCCCCGAAGAAGGGGTTGCAGCATACGAGGAGGTGTTATCTGCAGTGCCAGAAACTGATAGACGTGGATGCTTCCAGAAGTGGTTCTAGAGGATGAAACGCTGCATACAGTGTCAGGGGGAATACTTTGAGAATTCATTATATTTTTTCTCAATACTTGTCTAATCACTTTCATATTATAGCACTAGTTTTGAAGGAGAATATATAGAAAAGTGAGATAAAATATAAATGTTACATTTAAAAGAAATACATTACGTTTGGAACTTAGAGATTACCTCTTGTGCAGTACACTTACGAAATACTTCATACTCTTCGCCAACGACATATCCAAGAAATATAGCCTGAAAATTAATTTAAAAAGTGTTATTTACATATTTTACTTGAACTAAAAGCGTTAGATTTAATTATACCTTACTTGATGCTATGTGCTTTGTCTGCTAGTTCTGCCTGTAAAACCTCCGCAAACGGCTTTTTAAGAAGTTCAAATTAACGTCGCATCAGAAATGTACCTGGCAAAGGAGAATGCAAAAAATATTTAATTAAAATTTTAGTGTGTATATGGGGTGGGGCACACAATTCTTAATCCTTTTCTGTTTCCTTCAAAAGTCAACCCTGAAAGGACTCTAATTAGGGACCCGGTGTTGCGTAGCCATACATACACAGCAGGGGGGAATTTGAGAGATCAAAGAAGGATGCTTTTCAAAAATTCATTGTAAGCTTCGCCATGAGGGAACTAAAGCTAATCTTAATTGGTCACTAGCGCAAGCCCTCGCCATCCACGGTGATTTCAATCGTGTCCCAGTGTACCCATTTGCTGAGCAGCATAACGTGTTTTTATTCTTCTTCAACTGGGATTACTTGATCATTCCCGTATCGGCAGGTTCTTTTATGTTGGGGGTATGTGGAATAGAGAGGGACTACTTTTAAATATAAAACGAGTACGTGCGGGTGTCCAATTAGACCTGGACATTTTTAAATGGTGTACTAATGGTACAACATTTATGTTAAATAAAATGTTTGCCATAGCAACCAAACGCTTACAAGCACAGTACTGCTAAATAGAAATAACAAATACCTAACTGCATTTTGAGAGAAAAAAAAACGGCACTAAATTGAATGTTTGTATTTTTCAGCAATATGTGGGTTACTCTTCTTTGATGGTACTAATAACATTCATTAAAATCTGCTCAAAATAAGCTAAATGGTTAATTAGTGTCCTAATTACGGAATTTGCTCCTCTTTTTTTTTTAACCGTAGTAACAAGAGGGAAATGTTGGAATCAATAGAGTAGCGGATGGAGCGTGACCCCTTAGAAAGGGGATGCTCCCCTAGAAAGGCCTCGGTCATACGTCTATGAAGATCGTGGAGATATTTTTTGGGACTGCGGAGTAATTCTGATGATAAATTCAAAGAAAGGAATCCAGCGCTGACGGGGAAGTACAGTGCTGAGTTTCTGCACAGTGCCGTCAAAGACAAAGAGGCGTGGAATGGTAAGCCCAGTAGTTCGTCTGACTGCCACGGGTGGCGGAGGTCCTTAAGACGTAGACTCGTGAGCGGGAGGTCTGGGATTCGAATGCCACAATGTCCGTCCTACCTAACTGAGTTTTTTCAAGGTTTTCCTCAGTCCTCATAAATGTCAAATGCCGGGGGATGTACCCTAAACTTACACCTGGAACGTTTCCTTCCTTGAAAAAAAAATTTTTTTTCCCAATGTATTATTTCATCTCATGTAACATCAGTGTTCACCGCCTGTGGTGCCTCAATAGTAAAAACGGGCGTTAAACACCATTAAAAAAAGTAGTTCGTCTGTTATATGACACCGCACGTCCGCGTGGCTGGTGTTTCCAGAGCTACTGTGAACACATGTGAATTCCAGTAGCTGGCTCATCCATCGTACAGCCCAAGTATTGCCTCCAGCGACTATTGCTTGTTCTAAAACTGGGGTTGACTTTAGAGGGAGAAGATTAATAAATGGGCGCTCTTTTCTACCCTAAGCTTCAGGCTGTCAGGGGTGTTGAAATGTGAATCCAGAGATGTGTGAAATGAACTGAAGTAAAGGGAGATTACGTTCAAAAATGTTTCCAACTTAACATGGCGAGTTCGGAAACGTGTGAACTACGCCTCGTTCCTGCTGCAGTGCACTAGAATGAGTTTGTGTATTTTATTCTCCAGGGTTCATGCAGGGTTTCTTTTGTGCCAAATTATTATAGGCTAATCTGCTTATTTGGAGCCTAGATTTGGCTCTGTGCAACAGAATACGAATTTTAGTGGTTTGGAAGCCTCGAGCGGAGTATTTTAAAGAGCTCTAAGGTGCCATTTTGACAGTAAATAGCTGAATTCTTTCTGAACCGACCCTATATGTGTTGGAAAATGCTAATGGTATAGGGCGGACTTACTGAAGGGGCTTAACATTTTACGCCAATCCAGCAAAGTTTTCCCTTACCATGAAAAGAGTTGGTAACACAACTGCCGATACTCTAACTAATTTATTTTCATTTATCGTCCGAAAATCCCCTGGTATTTTGCACGATAGTAAAAGAAAAGAGGGAAAAATTCGATACTGAGGCTCAACATCGTAGTAACCAAAGCTATTTCGTTGCTTAAACCCTCGGCGCATTTTACGGTTTCACTCGTCGACGTGATATCCCTGTTTTTCAGACTAGCACAAAAAGATGTTAAGTCCTTCAATTGCTGCCAGAAATTCCCTCGTGCAATGAACAGAGCTTTCTTTAACCATTCCCCACTGTCCAAAATAAATCCCGTACTGATTAAATTTTTGAGTGCCTGGGGTTGCGGGGCACCTGCGCGAATGCAGAGCACGTTCGAAAGTTCTTATTTCGCGAAAACAACATAGAAAGACAGGAATAGAGTTTCGTCAAGACAGACAATCAACAATTGATTTGTGTTGACCTGAATCTGCCTTTTTTGTCACATCCTCAACAAGAAGACAGTCTAATAGACAAGCAAGTTAAGCACCCCTGAACTTTGTTACTAACAACTGCCCTTATTACTTAAAATTGCACCAACCAAAACGGAAGTCTGCAATATTAGCAAAAATCTGGTTAAACGAGGGTCATACAAAAATTAAGTTTTTCTATTTTGAAAAAAAATATATATATTCTTCCATTATGGTACGAGGGTCATTTTAAAATTTGTGGAAATACCCACAGATTGCAGCAGTAGTTCCTAAGCATCTTTCATAGATATTTGTGCAATATTAATGAATTGGTCAAGAATCGTAGTAGCCATAGCTGTTGGTTGCAGTGCAGAAAAATAGCAAACATCGAACATCGTTTGGTTATTAAGTATTTGGCAAAGAATGGTTACCAGAAAGTCATACAGATATAACAGACACTGTAGGGGAATCTGCTCCATCATTTTCAACGTTTCCAAGTGAATCACTAGTTTAAACTTGAAAGCTCGGAAAATGATCCACGCAGAGGACTACTAAAAATCCGTCACGACATCAAAAGTTACAGTAAGGTGCATCAAGACAATGCTCGCCCTCATACACGAGTAGTTGCAATGCCGAAAACCAATGCTGCCATTACGCCTTGTGCCCCTATTCCCCTGACTTGGCTCCATCGTACTTTCGTTTGATCTCTAAGCTAAGAAAATTACATTTATAAGGACTGGAAAAAATCTCAGTCAGGGAGGACGGTCCTGACGGGATTCGAATCCCAGACATCCCGCTCACGAGTCCGCGTCTTAACGACCTTGGCCACCCGTGGCGGTCCTTGGAGGAAAGAAATGTCCTACTGATGAAGAGTTTAAATCATCAGTTGAGTCCTGCAGGAATCTGATTTTGGTGATGGGAGAAAGGCTTTGGTGCATTGCTACACAAAGTACATAATGAAAAGCGAGACATGTTGAAAAATTAGAAAAATTTTAAAAAGCTCTGCCGTCATTTTGTGCTTCGTTTCGAGAAAATTCAAATGACCCTGACACTCCAGACTATTTCGAGCTTTGAACCTTCTCTATACGAGAACAGAGAGAGCTAATAATCGCCTTCAGCGCCATTATTAGAGAATTAATGCATTACTTTGCTAATTGTCCTCCATGTCTGCTACCAAATTATTTATAATGTTTAAATTGACCCCGCCGATATGCTTAAACAAAATTTGTATTAGAAAGTATGCTAAAAGGAAAACCACAGGATGTGGCCGGAGAAAGGTAATTTTCAAGTTAGGGAGAAGATAATTTACAAATTTTGTGATTTATTGTGTGAATGTGTGAAATATAATTAACATTTGTTCACGCAATAATGAACTCAGCAACATAATTTGGAAACCGAAAGTTTAAAATACATTTTTAAAATGTAAAATATCAAAACAACTAAGGGCCTAATACACTTTACTAAACCCTGATATTAGAAATGTCAAAAGATTTTTAGTGTTACTGATTTCATAGCATATTCCAAAATGCTACAGTACACAAGTTTCTACTAGGGTTAAGAAAAACAAGGACATTAAAGCAATCTTAAAACCTTTAAAATACAATGAATAGCTTTAAAAAAAACTCAATGCCAAATACCACTGGATTGGGGATAACGGAGTAGACTTTACGCTGGCCCCATTTGCACCGGAACAATCTCTGCAAGACGAGACCGCCAGAACGAATTTCAGGCCGTCCACTATTTGGACCGGTACTTTCTCCACAGTCCCTAGCTGCACCTGCACTTTTACCTTTTCCTAAGGTTGTAGTGGAAGAGTGGTGGTTTTCTTTCTAGCTTGAGTTGTGCGGTTAAACTCCCAAGGGAGCCTAATCCGAGGAACGCTCACTTCTCAGGGGTTTTTCCTTTCTTTCTTTTTCTATTGATTTAGTGCATCGTTTGGCAGCCTGTAGAAAGGTCGGCTTCTTGTACCTATTTGGTTATATTATTTTATAAATCACTACTCAGCTAGTTCGAGTGTTAGGAACGGTTTTAAACCAACATACATTAATCGGAAAATGAAGAGGTAATGTGGAGATTCGTGTGTGTTACTTCTCCAGGTCTGTGGGCAACAAAGAAGATTTAAAAGTGTAGTGTCAATTCTGAGTGATACAGCTCGCTCTGGTCGATAGCATACTGCGACTATGTCGGACTATCGCTGAAGTAGAACAAACAATACGAGACAATCGGGGGGTAACAAGCGATGAGGTGGCTGTAGAATGATACATCAATCAGGCTGTGCCCACCACATTATCCACGACATTCTGCAGTGCCGCAAAGTCTCCGCTAGGTGGGTACCAAAACAATTCACCCCTGAACTGACAGAACGTCGTGTGGGTGTTAGTAAAAATTGCTGCGACGTCATGAAGTCAAAGGAAATGGTTTCCCAAAGCGTATAGTCACAGCATTCACCATCGCCAAAACTAAATAACGTCTCATACAACTGTGTCAGGCGGTAAAGTGATGCTCACGCTCTCGTGAATCTCTAAAGGTTCAATAATGGAACATTACATGCCTAGAGGGCGCAGTGGTGTGATATGCTTGAGAATAATTTGAAACTTGCAATCAGTTCGAGATTTACACACAACTGATGCACTCTTACACACGGTTCATGCAACGAACGGCACAAACATTTCAGATCTTCATTTTGAGTGTTTACTACATCCTACTTATTCACCGGACCTGGCACCTTCCGATTTTCATATATTTGGATGATACCGCCAGAATAATCTCATACATACAAGTGTATTAGTACAAGTCCTTGTAAAGTATAGTCTTGTAACTTTTGTTCCAAGGAAAAAGTGCAAAATATTAGTTAAAGATTACGTCATGTAAGAGCATGATGGAGGAACAAGGAACAGCTGTTTGCTATACGTCGCACGACGGTCCAATACGGCTACATTTAGGAGCACCAATTTCAGTCGTTAAGAGATGGCAGAAGAATCGAGCTTCCCGATTGCTTTCTGCTATTTATTTTATTACTCTATTTGATCATTTATATTTGTTTACATTGCTTGACAATCACATTCTCGTTTTAAGCCGAAAAAACCGGGGAAATTGTGTCAAAAGAAATTATTTTAAAAGAGAATTAAAAAAAAATATTTTCGTGCATGTAGCAAGAACCTTAAAAACACATAAACTAAGATGCTGGTCTGAAATATGCATTTGAAACAGAAAACGTCAATATCAATTATAAAACGTACTTTAATTGCACTGCCTAGCTTTATCATTATAAATGAATATTTGTTTATTCGTCGTTTATACATATTCCTACTCATCATCTGCACTATCACTAATACTTAGCACATTTTAGTCCCAAAAACATTACAAAGATAATAAATTTGTACTAGTATTTGAAGTTTCCAATATTCCTACACTTGTAGAGAAGTTTATACAAATTACAATGCCCTACTAATACTAATACTTCTGTGTAACAGAGCAACGAAAAATCACTTCCACACTTGTAAGTATAGAGCTGTAAAGTACACTTGTAGCAGAAATCTTTGTGGAACAGAATTTTACTAATAACTACAGGTTACAAGTTCATACACTTGTAATATATTAGATCGTACTTTTGTGGATCAGGGCCCAGGTGAAAGACCCGGTGTATAGGGGTTACCAGGTCAGTCATGTCTTTTTTCTCGTGGAATCCAGGCATTAGTGAAACGCCAGAACGCCTGCTTTGAACGTGGTGGAGACCTATGTTGATAAATGAAGAAGTGTTTTCAATCCTAATGCATATGTTTTGTGTATATAAAGGTTACTTTTTGACCATCCTCGTATATATTTATACAGAAACACATGCTGTCCAGCATTATAACGTGCAGTTTACTCTCAGGAGTGCAGCTGAGTCCTGTCTTAGTCATAAAACTTGCGTGAATGTAATCTCAGCAGTATCTCCCACTGATTGCGGAGTGCTGGTTTGCTGTGCGACATTTATTAGATCACCCTTTAAGGCACAATATCATATATGGAATTATAACTATATTAAGATGTAAATCTTGCTACATTACAGTGCAAGGTGGCTAAACATTACACCAATGTCTACTAAAACATTTCGGAATGAAATACATTCACTGATATTTGGTCCGACGACTGTAGGAGACGTCATTTCTGCTGAAGTATTTTTTTTTCCTAATGGCCCCTTGCACACATTCGCTACTACGCTGAAATGTTAGTTCTGTTCATTAAGTCGAAAATGTGCGGAGTGCTGAGTTACAAGGCCATAAAAGTTAAAATGCGACCCAAAATGAAGCGCTTGATGAGACAATATCTCCCTCTTCTATTTCATCTTTCCTTTTATGAAAGTCTTTATTGCTGTAGAGAGAGAGAATAACACGTCAGCTGTCGCCTGGCGTAGTTCTTGTAACTCTCACCACAGCCTTCTGTGTACTCGGTAATGAGCAAGTCATGTGGCTTTTTATTGCAGCAATATTGTGGATTGTTTCACTAAAAAGTGACCATCAACTTTAAAGTACACATGGAGAAGCTCACTCAAGATAATTCTGTTTAGTATTCAATTATTAGTTATCTAATTAGTGCAATTAACAAAACGTAAGCTTCAACATTTTCTGGACTGACTAATGAACGGTCATTAACAATTCATTTCAACAGACTTTTCACATCTTTTAATCAATAACCAAATGCCTTTCAAAAAGTATTCAGGAGATGTTCTCCATTACAGCATGTAACACTTCATCATAAACAGCATCACTAAATTCCTTTCCCTAAAAATGTTTTTCCAGTGTAGAGATCACTGGTTCTAGACCTGGGCTGAGGTGTGGATGTTTCATTTCTATAGAAAACTTTTGTACCCAGTGTATCTGTTATAATTATCAACGGGTTGCCAGGAGAAGAAAAGAAGTAGATCCTCGATTTTCGTGTCAGAAGAAGAAAAACAGATTAGAAACAATGAAAAGTCCGTCAGGCAGGGGCTGTGTAAACTAAGCGAATTCCTCAGCAAGTAGAATAACTTCAAAAAAGAATTTAAAAATCCCAATTATGACCTTATTAATTAATTAAATATGTTATGGCATTAATGTGTGGCATTAGCATGACAAACACTAAAGCAAAATAATAAAAGAAAAACTTAACTATATTATATTACTTAACTAGATTTGTCTGTCGCTTCAAAATCACCTGATAATAAATGTCTATAGTGAAATTACTGTAATTTTTAAATGTAAGGGGAACAAAATTAGCATTGTTGCAATCTAGAAATATCAAAAAAATAAACCTCGTTTTATATTATCATCAATTATCATTATCATCTTCATTATTATTATTATTATTATTATTATTATTATTGAGATTAAACCACAAAAAGTAATGGTATACTATAAACTAAATAAAATATAGTATTACTAACTGGCAGATAAAGATATACTTTGTGGGTATGTTTTAAAAAAGTTTAAATGTGAACAAGCTTATGAACTGAGCCCTTAATAACATCTCCACATTTACTAAAATAGAGCAAAATAACAGAAAGAAATATTAATATTTCAGAAGAAGAAGAAGTTCATTCATATGTTTCAATAAAACAAAAATATATTACTATTTATAAACAATTATATTATACTAAACGAATATATACAATCGAAAATTACATCCATTTTCATTGAAATTTAATTAAAATGTTATTGTAATAAAAACATGTAGCAAAAACATATTCAAAAGGTTATTACAGAACGCTCTTACATACAAATATAATTCTCACACATATTAGATTAATATTTCACAGTAAGGGGATGAAAAAATAATTTCATACCTTAAGTTCAATAATTCTCAGGTCATAATACCAGACTTGCGCACTGGCGCATTATACTGATTTATTCTTCGCCAAATTGAGGAAAAATTTATTCCATCGTGTCTTTTAATTCTTTCATCAGCACAGCGTGATATTCACTGATTATGGTTTTCCCTTTTCCTAAAAGGAAATTAAAATTACGTCGTTGCAATTCCAATGCTCAAGTCACCATCGCCATTGGTGCAGTTTGTTTTTTACTTCTTCCGAGCGCTTTCTGCTGCTACAGCCCAGTGTTTCGACTGCTCCCTTTCAGTATGTAGTGATGGATCCGTTTTGTCGATTGTCACGTTTCGTCTCCGTAATTCACCTGGATTCCGTTTAAACACTTCATATTCTAACGGAAGTGACCACCCCTCTTTTTTGGTCAATCATCCATCTCGCCGATAGCTTTTTCACTGTGAAAATGATTGTGCAAATGATTATGCATCCGATCTCCAGGTATGCCCACAGTTTCAGCAATCTCCCGCACTTTCAGTTTTCGATCGTCGTGTATTTGTTCAATAATTTCGATAATCGTTACCTCGACAGGACTTTTGGAATAGTCCAAATTGCTTGTGCTCCTTCGTTTTGCCGCCGAGCAAAATTTATCGGCTGTTTCACGCCCTCAATTGAATGGGTTGCTAATGACCTGATATGTTAAACAACGTCGTAAATTTAACCAAATAAAAATTGTCAAGGTAACTTTGAAAAAAATCTAGTGCTACCATCTTTTAAAGTTGCAAGAAATGGTTCCATCGTATTTACTTACATTTATGGTGTCAAAATTCAAACAATTACTTTATAATTAATAAAGTAATCCCAATATACTTTGATTAGTTTCTTCTGAATAAAACAGACGTCATCATTTGCACAGAACAATCATCATACGGATCATCTTTGATGCTCTCTCTAACGGAAATAAAGCCGTAATGTCAACAAATGTACATAGTTTTTATCACACTACATCCTAAGATCAACAACCTCTTTCTATGTCATTAGTTCCCAAAATATCCGCCCAGTTCAGCCTGTTATTTATGTTATTAATAAATAAAATTACCAATAATAAATCATGTAAGGGGGTTTCTAAACAATAAGAATTTAATCGTGTTTATAACTACTGTGCTGACAATAATAAACCTAGGTCATTGTAGTAGGAATAGAAAGATGAATATGCTTTAATTCCTCAACCATTCTACCTTCACCCTTCCTCTTCCCCGCCGTTCCACTCCCCAGCATAGGCACGTAGGAAAGCATAGAGACGCTTGTAGTAATACTTGCAAGGTACTCACATACAAAAGTTGACATTCTAGAATTATTAGTATACACATTACTATGATGTAATAGGATAAGGCAACATAATCATGGGTAGACCTTTTTTTATATAGTTATATAAAATGAATGTTATAAGTGTGTTTTTCATGAAAAATTATCACACTGAATTTACAAAGATTAATAGTATTTTCCTTATTTTCTACATTTGTAAATATGCAGTTTAAGCACTTTCGATAACTAAATGTAATTGTAAGAGAAAAACATGATTCTTATATAACAGAGGGTTACAGTCAAGTGTTTTTTTCTGAGGCACAATCATTTGTATTTTAATATCGTAATAGTTACTTTACCATCATAAACCTTGTACAATACACTAAAAATATGAATGAAGGGTAATCAAAGTATATAATCAAAACTAATTTCTCAAATGTAGATCATAGAGTGGGGAAATAAAATACAAACTATTTTGTTCTGTTACCATAATGAAAATCTATGAATTCATATATAAGATGAAAAGTGTAGTTTGCATTAATTCGCTTTATAAGTCGAGATTCTGGTACAATTACTTGTAATTTGGAGGAATAAACCCTGAAGATAAAAATGTCGTTAGATTGTAAAATTTTCCTTTTAAATAGAATAGTAATCATTTATTTTCAAATTATAATTTTCTGTTTTTCTTCCACAATTCTTGCACAAATAAGCGAATTTTACAACTGTACTCAGGGGACCATTTTTAAGCAAATTAATTCTGAGCATTGCTCCTTCACCTGAACTTTCGTAATACCATTCCAATATGTTTTACACCGATTATCAACCCTTTGGATTATATATTTCATCTTGGGAAATTATTTTTACACTATATGCACTTCCATTTACTTTAGCAGCCCTTATTTTTTTTTTTAATTAAGAAATGCGCAATGTTAAGGCGTGGACTGAAAATCTACTTGCTCGGCCGGGCAAGGTAGGCGGCACACAACGTAATATTGATTAATACACGTGTTAGAATGTGACGAAGAAAATTTGTTCATGTTAAGCATGAAAGATCAAATAAAAAAGTAGAAACGTTATTTTTCTCGAGAAAAACCGAGGGTGGTTACTTATTGTTGGTGGAACGGCGCCATTTTGGAAATGATACAACAATCCCCGAATACTTCTTTGCAGTGCTTCTATGCGGTGTTAAATTTAGTCCAGAAAGGTATTGCAACAAAACATAGATTGTAATAGAAACATGAACCCCATTAACCCAGAGGAAAACGAATGCCTTACAGCAAGATAAGGTGATATATGCTTTTTAAAATTAGAGATTAAACTTGAAAAATATAACTCAATTATACTTTTCAATGTTACTTGTTTATTTTTTTGTGTTCGTTACAAATTCTCCTTTATTAAACATTGGAATGTAACCCACTTAAAACTACCATATACAAAATCATAATGAATTACGTCGATTAAAAAGTTCAATGACATAAAACCATTATCAATTTCCCTTTATTAAATTATGTGCGAATAAAATAGTCAGTATGGGCTGCAAAAAGTATTTTGGAAATATAAAAAAGGCATTCGAAATTGAGAGAAGAACATAAGGGGACGAAGAGATATTCTTTCCTCTCTATATTTTTTAACTTCTAATATTACGAGAATGTTATCATTCTCCTCAGTAGAAACTTTTACCACACAAGCTAGCGCGTTATCCTCTGCGACTGCATCGGAATCCAACGGCAGCTGATACTCTGCGAGCAGCTGGCACACCCTCGTTGATTCCAACTCACACGCCAAGGTGGGCGGAAGTTTTACGGTCATGGTCACGGTCACGTCTTCGGGTCGATTCCCTGGACTTGTCGACTGGGGGTTACGCGGAGCACCTAGACATTAGGTGGCTTTAACTCCCGCTTTTTCTGAATTTCTATTGTATGGCAATGAGAAGAAGGCAAGCATGAAGAATGTGCTACCCACTTCACTATGTTCACGAACGCAGTGCCGATAAAAAATAAACAGTGTTGTCATATGCTCGCCCATAGTTAGAAGTCCAGTGGGCTTGCAAAATATGGTCATCATTCATGTGGCAGTCACACACACTCGCACGTGCGCAGATCAACAGTTAAGCCCCTCTTACCATCTTCTGATCGCCAGACTTCTCAGTTGTGATCGGCAGGAAAGTTGATGGGGCAGATTGGACGTAAGTGCTGCCCCTGGCACTTACAGATTTGGCCAACACGCGTGGGTATGTGTGTTAAATGATGAATAGGCAGTGGCCACCTCAACCCCCACGGGTGGCCGAGGTCGTCAAGGCGCGGATCCGTGAGCCGGAGGTCTGGGATTCGAATGCCATCAGGATTGTCCTCCCTGACTTGGTTTCTTCCAGGTTTTCCTCAGTCCTCATAAATGGTAAATTCCGGGAAGGTGCCCTAAACTTAGGCCTGGAACGTTTCCTTCCTTATAAAATATCCTTTCCCAAAATATCATTTTATCTTATGTACCATCAGTGTCTACCGCCTGTGGTGCCCCAGCAGTGAAAACAGACGTTGAACAGCATTCAAAAAAAAAAAAAAAATGCGGTTCCGTATGGGACCATTGGAGTCCGTCAGTCGTTGACGAGGCCGAGGCGGGGGTTGTTTGTACTCACTAAGATCATCCTGGATCAAGCATCTCTCTTGGCAGAGGTGGGCGCCATGCACTTGCGCCCTGCCTTGATTTACAGTAGCCAGGGGCGCGTATGAGTCGATTGGAATGCCTGCCTTTTAGTCAATACTAGAAATTCCATGTAGAAATGTCCTCCTTAAGGCAATGTTCTACAAATGCGCAATATGTGATGGAGCTGTGTAGCCCCAAACCTCGCTTATATATTGCCAGAATTAGGCCTTGTAAATTCGCAGATGAACGTGAAGAATGGATTTAGTTTGAAAGCTCGGGACATTTTTGAGACGGTAGCACAAGCCTTCGCTCCTTTGTTTTGCACATGGGATTGAAATGTTAGCCCCTGGTCCAAGGTATTTGACCCGATTCCTCCAGGGGATTACCTGGCCTTGCAGACTCGAGATCCCCGGATTGGCTGCTCTGCGACGCTTAGTGATTAGAATGACTTCGCTCTTCTCACCACCGACGCCAATTCTCACTCCATTCCTCCATCTGTGTGGGATGGCGGCGGAGTTGAGTTAGTGCAAAGTTTAAATTACTACTCTTTGCCAAAATGAGTACACCATCTGCATATTCAAATGTCATAGTACTCGATTTGGTGCGAAAGTCACACAAGGGTAGGCGAAAGCTCGCTACATTCTCGCAGCCCCCTCTCGTGTCAGATCTGTGTCCAGCCTTAACACATAACGACCGGTTTAATAGAAAGCTATGTATGAAAAATCGGTTCTATTTAACTAGCACAGTTGGTGTTCCTGCGTTTGTGCGCTGCACTCTAACCGCTGCCTATGTGCGCACTATCCTTCGTACTTTTACTGGCCTTTTCTATTCACAGAGTAGCCCGCATACTGGGCATATCCCTTTTTGAAGAAACCTGTGTTGCGCGCTGGTTGAAAATGTCTTGGCCATTAAT
The DNA here is from genome assembly GCA_030762175.1 of Metallyticus violacea. Taxonomy (NCBI): domain Eukaryota; kingdom Metazoa; phylum Arthropoda; class Insecta; order Mantodea; family Metallyticidae; genus Metallyticus; species Metallyticus violacea. The sequence goes on from CM060833.1 coordinate 19,418,334, forward strand.
GAGAACATGCTTTATACTACATTTCTGTTTCGATTTCATAACCCTTTTTTGTTCTATTGCTTCATGCCATACTTAGAAGTACCCTTCATATTTGAACAGAACATAAACGTAAAGTAATAGGGCGAACACTATTTTTTGTAGCAAAAAGCTCTTCTTACTCTGTGGGGACACTAGAACATTTTGCAGATCAAAACAGGTTGTAGAATCACCCTTTCACCTTAAATTAAATTAGTGTTCAGTAGGCATTATTCATTTATTTGTTTGTTTATTCTGGTAGAGCTAAGGCCATTAGGCCTTTTCTTCCGCTCTACCATTTTAATAATAATTACATGAAGTTATAACGACAATATTGCAATCACATCATTGACAGTAAAGTTAACAATACTCGTACACACAAAAACCATTATAAATCATGATGTATATAATAAGTGTATGCTAATACATAAAATTGTTAAAAAAATTAAAAATATTAACTTAAGAAGACGAAAAAAAAAAAAGAAAATAAAAGAACAAAAATATACAACAAGAACTAGCAATGACAATTTATACATATATTGATATTAATGGAAGGAATATTATCTACGTCTATGGCAATCGCTGGTATTCCCAAAGCCTGCGATTTTAGGGGATTAAGACCAAGGCCCAGAGAACGCGTCCATGAATGAACCGAGTTTAGATCTTGGTTAATATGGTATTTTGTTTCTGGATATGCATATCTATACAGACAACATTTACATTGAACTACCTAATTATAGGAATTCAATGACGTGTTAAATGCTCATTCAACAGTAATTTTTTTATAAAATAATTAAGACGATAATTTATTCAGTGAATTTCAAAATGGAAAAAGGCTGGTCAGACAAAATAAACAAGCCATATAAACGTGTACGATTAGATAAAAGTTATTGAAGTGGGTCATATAGCATCCCGTGGCACTGACATGTTTGTACTCTTCTTCGGGAGTTGAATCTGAGTTGGCAAGAGCAGTTGCCATTCTCATAATGCGAGAACCGAATTGTTTTATTTATCACTTCACAGTAGACATACAGTACCTATGTTAAAATAATGTGCCATATTTTTAAACTTGCATGTGTACATAAAGGATTAAACTGAGCTCTAAGTGGTGAAGAAGAATGGCTCGTTTTATACGATATTGCCTGTCAAATCAGGGAGAAAAATATATAATGAACCACAATATAATAAAACCAGTACATATGTAAAAAAAAATACATTTTCTCATATGTCAGATGAAAGATTTGTTTTATTTATGGACGCTCTGTAACATCTCAGGTTATCAGCGTCCCATTCAATTCACGGCGTGAAACGACCGATAAATTTTGCTCAGAAGCCTCTTCTTTCAGGCTTGAGGTTTTTTATCGTGACGTAAATGTACGACACGGGATTTTGCTTCCCTTTCGAAGGAAGCCGTACTTAGGATTTTTACGCTAGAAAATATCCATAGATCCTGGCCGGGATTGAACCAGAGATCTTGAGTTAGAAGGCAAGTATGGTTACCATTACTCCACCAGAACCGACGGATGAAAGATAAACGCACCCCAGTTACTGTGGGTATACCTGCTACCCCTCCTCCCAAAGTGAGTTATGGTGTTGCTACTTGGGACAATCAGTTTGCGTTTGAATTGATAATCATGTACTGGGGGCCATATTTGCTGCCTGCATGGATAAATGAATGAATTATGTAATTCTGGTAATTAACTTCCGGGGTTAGTTTATGTCCACGGTTAATATTCGGAGAAAAAACCGTGTAAATCATTTATATGAGCATTTTCCAAGTCATTAGATGAGGAAAATAGATACTATAATTTGGTCTGTCTATCTGCCTGTTCCTCAGATATAACTCCAGTTGATACTTGATTTTGATCTTCGTAACCGCCCGCATATATTTCGAAAAAGTTGTATTTCAATTATACGACGTTATACTGTGTGTGTGTCCACAGTAGTTGTCGTAATTTTAAACAGCTCACATTCAGCACCATTTTCCTAATATTTCAATTTCCTGTGTAACCGTTTAAAATTTACCAAAAAAAAAAATATAGTTCCCTCGCTCCTGTTGATGTAATGGTAACCATATTTGTTTCCTAAACCTAAGATCAGGAGTTCAATCCTGGCCAGGGTCGATGCTTTTTTTTTCCCCCTTCTTCTTCGGGCGTAAACATTCTAAGTATGGCTTCCTTTGGAAGGGAAGTAAAACTGGGTCCCGTGTCGTAGAACCTCAAGCCTGGAAGAAGAAGCATCTGAGCAAAATTTATCGACTGTTTCACGCTTTGAATGGAATGGGACGCTGACGACCTGAGATGTTAAAGAGCGTCCGTAAAAATATCAAATAAATATATTTACGAACAAATTACATGTACTGTATCACCTTAGAAATTGGGAATAATTATTCTTAAACATTCCGTATAAGATGGATGTGTTTGTGGCAGCAATATATCCCATTATTTGGTATTAATTTTGGGACTGTTTTTACGAGCTTACATTCAAATTTAACTGAACTTCATCTTATTGAATCCTATATACGAGGGTACGTCCATAAGTTTCCGGCCTCGCCGATAGTGATTATCTCCTTCACAAAATCCTTATTTTGTGGCATAGCTGATCTGTTAAATAAATAATTGCAGCTGTAATTTCCGCTCCTCTGTGTTCAGTTGTTCACATATAGTTGCCTAAAGAAGGCTATGTGTAAAACATTGTGACATGTTCAAAATGCATTATCGAGCTGTTATTAAATTTCTCACAAAAGAAGCACTTACTCCGGATGAAATTAAACAACGATTAATTGGGAGGTGTATATGGGGAAACATCCCTCTTATATTCTACAGTAAAAGAATGGACCAACTTTTTCGAATGGGTCGAGAAAGCTTTGAAGACGAAGAGCGTGCAGGTCGGCCCTTGGAGGTGCTCATTCTTGAAAATATGGCTCTTGTGGAAGGAGAAATTATGGAAGACCGGCGACTTAAAGTTACAGAAATAGCAGCAAGGTTGGGCCTTTCTAAAACAACATTCCTTCGAATTATTCATGAACATTTCAACATGAATAAGGTTAGTGCAAGATAGGTAGATTTCTTTCCTCTGTCCAAAATCAGCAACGAGTCATCTGTTGTCAGGCATTTTTGAAGCTCTGCCGTGGCAAAGAGAGAGAAGTTCTGCGAACCATTGTTACAGTAGATGAAACTATGGTCCTCTTCTATGATACCTTGTCAAAAAGAAAATCAATGGAGGGAGTGGCATAAACCTGGCGAAGCACCGCCTCTAAAGTTCAAGTCACTCAGTAAACCAAGAACATCATGGCCACAATCTTTTGGGATTGTGAAGGAAAGCTCTTCATTGATCTCAAGGAGAGGGATGCCACAGTAAATGAGGAGTACTATGCTGGTCTACTGCACAACCTACGTCTTCCATCAAAGAGAAAAGGCGAGGAAAGTTGAATGGTGATGTGCGCCTTCTTCACGACAACGCGCCTGTGCACATAATTCTTGTTGCAAAGGAAGCTGTGAAGAAATGTGGCTTCAAGGAGATCGATCATCCACCATAAAGCCCAGATCTATCTCCCAGTGACGATTTTTTTTTTCAAAACTCATGAAGGAAATTTAAGTGTAACGAAGAAGTGATTTTTATGTCCATTTTGCAGACAAGACTTATGACTATTTTAGGGGCGGGGTTGAATTGTTAATTCAAAGATGTGAGAAGTATATTATAAGGGGTAACTATATTGAAGAGTAAAATATAGTTTTTGTATCTATCATATCTATAAAATGGTTAGGCTGGGAACTTATGGATCTTCTCTCGTAGTTATCCTACTTTTATTATGAACAGAACTGAAAATTTTCTATGTTACAATATGGTATGACACACACAACGGAAGTGCAATGTTTAATTATGTTTGCTTCACAGTGATATGGACACTAATAATATAATGAAACAAAATAATAAACATGTAAAAACATTGTGGGAAGGTGGAATTCCAGGCCTAAGTTGCCATTGATCTGAGTTAGGGCGGATAGTCCTGGTGAGATTCGAACCGTAGACCATCTTCGACCACGAGCCTAAGCGACCTCGGTCATTCGTGCTGGTAAGGTAACAGGATTGTAGCAAATAACATGAATAGTAATTGAAAATAAACACTTTAGGCATTGGAAGTTGGTAAATGTAAAATATTTCAAGCATAAAAGATTTTAAATAGCCCAGAACACCCCTTAGGTCAGTGGTTACCAAATTGGAGGAGAGGGGGGGTTCAGATACCTCAGATTAAAAATAAACATCTGATCTGATAAATAGAAAAGTTTGTATACGAGATGAGAAGTTTTTGGCACAGTGGCTCAACATTGCCAGAAAATAAATGCTACTAATAGTGAATAGGATATTTCTCTGTACATTGGAAAAAACACAAATGCCATTAAGAAGAAAATATTGACAATAAATGTGTAGGGACATAGGATTTTCTAGGCGTACAAAGGGGGGTGCCACTTAGAAAAGATTTGGAACCACTACCTTAGGTCAAAGACGTGTTTTGGTAAAAAAAATGTGCCTACATTTTAGCAAACTCACTTAGCCATTCCGGAAGAGACGAGATTTATTTTAATTATTAGTTTTGTCTGTTTATTTGTATTTACATGTTTGACTTTTTAACAGGTTTCTCTCAGCCTATCTATATTTGTCTTTGCCTTCGTAGACTATCGACCTCCGAAAATCTTATTCAACTCGTCTGTCCATCATAAACAAATATCCAAACTCCCAAGCTTCTGCGCCAAAGAATTGTTGTAGCAAAAAGCTGTTGACAGCTCTGATTAGCTCTGATCTTGACAAGACGCAGTGTCTTATTTCAGTCAAGTTCCACGCTACTTTATTCCAAATGTTGTAAATATTCTGAGATTGCGGACTATCATGAGCAGTTCGTGCAGCTTCAAAAACCATTAGGAGACTCACAGGGCTATGAAAAAAACCTTATAAAGATAATTGTTTGAGTCGTATTCAGTACATGTGGTTTAAAACTGTCGAAAGTCCCTAGTTGATAACCCACATCCCAAACTCCCATTGACGTCATCTGATGACGCTTATGGGGCCAGAATTAATGAGATCATTTATGAAAATCGACACCTGACTGTTGGAGAAATTGCCCACGAGTTTAACATTGGAGTGGACCGGGTCATGAAATGCTTGTTACTAATTTTGTTGCAGCAATATTTGCCCTCGGCTGTTGATGACACAAGAACAGAAAGATAACTGCGTAGCTCTTGGATTGCATTATTGAGGATGCAAAATTTATGAATAGAATAATCACTGGTGATGACACATGGATCTGTGGTGGTTATGATGTCCAGATAGAAGTTCAACCATCACAACAGTTTGATCAGGCGAACGCCAATGTTCTGCTGACGTTTTCTTCGACATTCAGGATTTCTTCCAGAAGTTCAAAATTTTCAATTGCTGTTATTATCAGGATGTCCTCAGGATTTTCTTAGAAAACGTGGCCTGGACTGTGAAAAAGCAATTCGTGGATCCTGCAACACGATGACGCACCAATGAATTCATCCTTGCATCTTTTGCGCTAAAAACAAGATAAATGATTTTCCCCAGGTATTTAAACTCCTGGCTTAACACCTGCGGGTTTTTCTGTATTTACTGATCTGAAATCCACAATATAGCGCGAAGATTCTACTCAGTTAAGAAGATAAACAAAATTAGCAGATCGTGCAACCTTGAAAAACGAGTATCAGCTCTCTAGATATATCAATAGAGGGGAAAATTATTTCAAGGGAGACAAAGCTCAATAAGATGCAGGTATGCGCAACTTTTAATAAATAAAAAATTTGTTTGCTTTTTGAACAGATCTCGTATATCGATATCACATAATTCTGTTAGGTTGTCAGTTTATTAGTTCATCTGTTGAAATATGGTGGTGCCACGTATCTTGCCCATTTCCAATTAAGACTTCTTACAGTGATCTCTGCCTCTTGAATGGACATCGTTCCATAAACATTCACTATAGCTTGCTCCTAAGTTTTTCTCTCTTTTTTCCTTTGCTTTCTCTCTGAATATAAATTTAATATATAAACTCAGCAGTACTAATTTAATCATTTGAATATTTATATGCTTTAATAGAAGCAAGTATAAATTATTCTGTTGGGTTCTAAAGGGTAAGTAATGAAAATTCATTTAAATCAAAAGTATGACATGTTCAGATCATAGGTTCAGAGAAATTCGAAAGAAATATGATCTTTCACAGATATTCTTCTATGATTTCGTTTTAAAATATCATCGAAGACAGCAAAATGGTGATTGTAAAATTTCTGTGCTTTCAAAATAAAAGAAACAGCAGGTCATAGGCTCTTATAAAAAATCGCTTAATTTTTATTGAAATTATAGGCGAGTTTTAAAAAAGCAAATATATAATTGCTAAACATTACATACTTCAATTATAAGCAATGCAAATACTCAAGCACAATAGTGCATTGAGGGGAAATCTCATTTAAATGTATGTTAGCCACAACCTGTTTTCCATTAGGGAAAAAATCAACTAGCGACGTGAATTCTAATATAAGAGACATAAATTCTCTTGGCAATGCGGAAATTATCATCATTTAAACAAATCTACCCCCTGGGAGCTTAGGCAACACGTGGCATTAACATGCCTCATACAAGGGCGTTATTGTTTATAAATCATATCTCGTGTATTCCACAAAATCAACTATAAAACGGGGATTTCAATCCCCTCAGTATGCACCATCTGCATCCTCTGTGTATTTAATAATGCCGTCCATAGCCATTATTTACATATTTATAAAATTATCTCTTGAAGAGAATGTGCTCATGGTTTGCTCTTGTACAATAGGTAGGTACGTTTATTTATACCTCGATCTTTCTTAACATTAGAAGGGTATCCTTAAATTATTTTAGCTTGCTAAGTTGGCTATAAAAGTTTTATATAGGTTGAAGTAGGTCATCCTTTACATTATTTATAAGAGATATTGAATGGGTGAATAAAAAATTACCCCAAATGCACAAAGATCTTAAATTTTCAGGATATTAAAAAGTGTTCTTACTTTTGAAACAAAAATATTAGATTTATTCACAAGTTCGTTGCCTGTTTTCAGCATGATGACACCGCAGTTCTTACGAGTTTGTTTATCTTTTGTCATTAATTTTTAAGTGATAGTGTTATGCTTGTAATACAAGCTGAATTTTGCAGATTTGAAAATCGGTGCTATATGAAGATGCAAATAAAAAAAATATTATTTTGCCAACGTATTTTTTTGTTTGAGTTTAACAGCAAAGGCAGCGGGTGCGGCTGGAAACATTTGTGCCATTTACGGGGAGAATTCAATTACGGAAAGCACAGCAAGAAAGTGGTTTTGTCGTTTCAAAGAGGGCCACTTTGGCGTGAGTGCTTTTCAACGTTCAGGAAGACCATCGGGGCTTTGATTAAGACCGTTTAAACGCTTTACTGCACTATGATTCACATCCGTCAATTCGAGAATTGATAAATATGATTAACTGTAACCAGTCAACCATCGTACGATATTTTCATTCTATGAGGAAGGTTAAAAAGGGGGTGTGTGGATGCCACGCAAACTTTAATCGAATATAAAAAATTGGATTCAAAAAAATAGTTATTTGTGCTTGTTTGCTTGCTCCTTTTGTTAGCCGTAGATTTCTTAACACACTACTGCATACATGTGGTTTCAACACCATTTAGGCGAGACTCGTGACGCTTCCACAAAGCTCGCGATTCCCGGCCGTGGCCGACGTCGAAGCTGAACTGACAGCCCATCCAGAATTTGTAATCGGTGAATTTGAAATATTTTATATCGTTTGCGTTTTAGATGAAGAAATCTCACAAACTGAGTTTATTAACTGAGTACAATATGAAAAATGAAATTACAGGGCGGACCAGCGAAGAGTTTGTGTATGTTTTCATGGCCATTCATGAATGCACCGACTATATCCCACACTCATTTCGCTTCTAGTAGGAGAGAAGCATGGGAAAAATAAATGGCATTAAATATTTACACAATAGTTGTTAAAGTTAATTGGATGTTTAGTTTATAATCTATCTCGCTATCGCCTGAATGCCATAGAAAATGTTGAAGTGAAATTTTTCCCTCAAGGATACCTGACCTCCATTTTTTCCTCCTGGTGTTTTTTTTTTTTTTTTCTGTCGCTTCCTATATTCCTCATTCCTGTACCAGGCGGCAGGAAGATTTTCAAGAATTTATTTCAGTCTTAGCTTGTAAGTCATTAGAAAGCTCTTCTATAGACTTTCTTTGCAGAATGGCATTTTTTTCTGTTGTAAAGTTAGGGAAATGTCTATGAAACTTGTCATAATACTACTTTTAAGAAGTAGCCTCAACGATAATCTAACAATAGAACAATGGTTTGTAGATGAACTTAGTTGAAGCTGAATAGTGGATGTAGACTTTCAGAAACGGGACAAAAATCAAGAAGATGTGTAAAGAACAAATTCCTGACAGCGCAAATGGAAATGATACAATTAAACTGGGCCAGAAAACACAGAAAACGGGTTGATGAGAAATAAAGCAACTTTGTTTTCTCTGATAGAACTTTTTTTATGTTCAGTGTGTCACATACGTCACAATAATGCGCGATTCTGAATAATGACCAACTCTCTTTGTGAAGAAATAACGAACAGAGGGGAATATTTGATCATATTGCAGCTGCAGAAATTGAATATCATTTAAGAAAGGATCTTACTGCGAAAAACTCATTCTTTAGGAAGAAAGAAAAACTCTATTTAATATTCTATAGTAAACTTTATATTCGTCTTATGAAAAGCCTATTTTTAAATAAAAATAAGGAAGATACCCTACAAACGCAACACGAACTATGAAGACACTATACCTTTCCACAAATAAAGCCAAAGAGCAGACGAAGGAATCTTAGTATTGCTATTTTATCAAGAGGAGGAATTTATTGACATGCTTAGCTGTAACAACCAAGAAACCTACTCACTTTGGAAGATAAATTCTCGCTTCCCTGTGGTTTACCAGAAACCACATTTTGAATTTTTAAATTGAAATGTCATGGCAGCTATATATTTTCACGAGCAAAGGATAACACGAAAATGTACATACATGATTAAAAGTGTATGGAATGTACTTTCGAATGATGCCGCAGAACAGAAACGTGAGCAGAACTGCGTCTTCGTACAACCCGAATATTATCCATACATGCTGAACTAAAAGCACTAGTTTAATGTACTGGAACGATTACTGCTACCGAGCGACAGCGGAGAGAGCCGAAGATAATGACAGAACTATAGCTAGATAATTAGGCTTTCAAGCGCAAAGGCATGATAGCTCAGACGGTCAGAGAGCCATGGTATAGTTGTGAAGATAGTGGTTTCGAATCCTCACTCCCACATTTTTTTTTTTTTTTTCGCTATTTCTTCCGGAGTTAAAGGAGATTTGCCACAATTACAACGGTTTACTCGGTTACATAGTATCACTCACAGAAAACCGTGGCCGAGGTCGTTAAGGCGCGGACTCGTAGGCGGGAGGTCTGCGGTTCGAATCCCACCAGGACCGTCCTCCCTGACTGAGGTTTTTTCCAGGCTTACCTCAGTCCTCATAACTGGCATATTCGGGGAAGTACCCTAAACTTAGGCCCGGAACGCTTCATTCCTTTAAAAACCCTTTCCCAATTTATCATTTCATCCCTTGTATCATGAGTGTCCACTGCCTGTAGTGCCTCAGTTGTAAAAACGGGCGTTGAATACTACTAAAAACGCACAGAATGGCCTATAAATTGATATTGACGATTTTTTATCCTGCAATCAAACGAGATTTGCCACATTGCAGTGATTTACTTGCCCTTATCAATTTACATTTACGAAAAGGAGGCGAGCGTAGGCCGTCAGGCCGTAGCGAGCCGCAGAAAACCACTGGTCCACCGGTTTCTAGGATTTGCCCGAGGATAGCATTAGGGTTAGTGTGTGTATTAATCAATTGCGAATTTGAATAAGAGCAGATTTCCCACCGTTATAATATTTCACCCGCGAATGCCCTATTAATTAATATTTAATAGGACACTGTATAGGTTACATTATTTTTAACAAATAACATTTACGCTGTTACACGCAGCCATACACCATTAAGACCGAAATTAATAGTGTAAATCTTGCTGCTAGTGATTTCCGTCAAGCGTGTAAGGGCAAGTCGCCCAGAAGTTCAGTTGGTGAGCGACAGTGATCAGGAATGGAGGTCACGTGCATATATGAAAATAACACTTCTCCACGGCAGGAATGCACGAGAACACGGAAAGCACTGGGGTGCTTGTGCCCTGCCCTATGGAAATTTGGCGAAGTGAACGGAGTCCTTCCCCATCGCTGGCAACGAACCCTCATGGTATTTGAAGGCTACTTCGAAGGATACTAAACATCCTGGATATTACCTTGGCGACCCGTCCTGTGACGGATTTGCAAACCTTGTGCAAGTACTCAGTCGTATGTAACTTTGCGCATGCCATAATAAACCAATGTTGCCCGGTTAGCTGTGTTTTGCTTCTTCCCTACGAGTACCGTCTAAATCCAGCCTTCTGTTGGTGCAGCACTCGATAGTAAATGCCATATATTTTCAATCGTATATCTTAGATTTTTCATGTTCCTTGTTGGCGAGAAAAAAATGTATACTTGTCATGATTAATGACTTTATTCGTTATATAATTTAAAGAAGTTATAATACCGCCGAAAATGGTGTAATAAGGCAATTGTTATTTATTGTTAAAATTATCTTAAAAATTAAAATAAAGAGCTTTCTTTAAAATAATGAATATAAAAAATAAAATATGTTACAACCAGTGCTTTGCACATATTGTTATTTTCTCTTAAAGAACACATATAAATGAAATTAGAAACGTATTATTACACTTTAATTCGTTTATATTGTTAACAATTTTTTTAGTTTTTAAAAAACTAAACATCGTTGATCTTTCCTTGCTCATAAACTGGTCATGAGAGTATAACATTATAGAAAGATTTGTACTCTTTGGGAATGTAAAGGGTATCTAATCAATATGCTCTCTTTACTGAATTTAAGAAACTTTGATTTAAATTCGATAGCTGACATTAGCAATTCTCATAGGTAAATAATACGAACCATTGAGAAAGACAATCTAGAAATCCGGTCTCGAATTTCTCTTCCGGCGGACAGTGCGCATTCCTATAACTACGACTTTTATATAAAATGAATTTAGGGCATAAATCACCTGTTGCAATTGCACAGAGCTGGTTACTATGTATTTTTCAGATCGGTTTTAAATAGCTTGTCGGTAGGATTCGCTTAAGGAAATTTTATTCAGTTTCATATTGTCTGTCACCTGTTAAATGCAAACCCGCTTATAGTTTCACTAAATAAGTGATGCGATTAATTCTGCTTCTGTTTTAAATTCATTTTCTTATTGTGTGGCTTTTCAGTGAGCTAAAAAAAAACGTTTATTTTCTTAATTTATTTTTATGTGACCTTTTAGGTACAACTATCATCATTTTAATGTAACCAATATGGTCTCATAGGCCAGATATTGGTTGTATACTGAATTGAAAAAATATTTTAGTGCTATTTATTAATTTCAGTTTATGACATCACTTCGAAATTAAAAGGAATGGAGCAATTTGTCTCAAAAGGTGTTAGAAAAAGTAGTGAAATGCAGAGTAGGCAGTATAGTTGGCTAATTCATGTATTTTTCAGCAGAAACAATGAGAAAATTTTTATACAAGCACAGATTAAGGATTATTAATAAAATATATACGTTATATATCCAGTTTTAAGGGTAATATATTTCAGGTAAATAAAACGTACGCCGCATCTGACCGAGTTTTGAATGTTTAATGCTGTTTCTTTCGTCTAAACAGTACCTGGAAATTCTCCAGCTTTGTCAATGTTACTTTCGTAGACCTAGGATTAGCAGAAACTATGAATATTTCCTGTTTTTCAAATTATAAAGAATGTCTGAGGATAATAAATGAATAAATAATATTGTCTCACTTCCGCAAGCAATCTCTTTTAGCACTAAACGGTACTGAAAGAGATTTCAGAGACGTGACAACGTTGTCTACCTGAACCAACTTTTGTACATCATATTTCTTACGTGTATCAAGTATGAATGTTTTGAATGTTTAATGCTGTTTCTTTCGTCTAAACAGTACCTGGAAATTCTCCAGCTTTGTCAATGTTACTTTCGTAGACCTAGGATTAGCAGAAACTATGAATATTTCCTGTTTTTCAAATTATAAAGAATGTCTGAGGATAATAAATGAATAAATAATATTGTCTCACTTCCGCAAGCAATCTCTTTTAGCACTAAACGGTACTGAAAGAGATTTCAGAGACGTGACAACGTTGTCTACCTGAACCAACTTTTGTACATCATATTTCTTACGTGTATCAAGTAAACGTAGCATAAATAAATAGCTTAGTGTCGGGAAGAAGAATACCCAGACTACTGTTAAACCTGCTGTCGTAAATAAGAAGACGAATCCTAGTGCTCATAAGGATGATGCGAATGGTATAAGAAATAAAATGGTAATTTGTATGATTAAGGCAATAATGCTTACCTCCATTCTAATCCGTACTATATCCAATCTATTTTGAGAACCCATGGAATATATACCCCATCTGTTTTTTAATTTGTTGCCTAAACTAAGGTATATTCTCTCTGCATTCACCCTCTATATCCAGTTGGTTAATTTCCCTAAGCTTCTTTTGTAGTTTCCTTGAAACATAATTACGACTCCTTGCTTCCTTCTCCCACACCCATCCCATCTCGATGCTGTAAGCTTCTTTTAATTTTCGCTGCCTGGTATATTTGGTCGCAATTACTAACCTGGTGTGTTTGGCATGTCGCCCTTAAATTTGTGCGATCCCCTTTTATTATGTGTAACCAGTACCTAATCCTTCTAATAATTACTCCTAACGCGTATCATATTAATGTAACATAAGCAAATAACGAAATGAATGTAATCTTAGATTCAGAATAAAAGTCTATCAAAGCTTGTTCCGTGCCAAGTCCAATAATTAGAGATATTCCGCTCCAATGTCTATTTCTCCACGGGTGGCCGAGGTCGTTAAGGCGCAAACTCGTGAGCGGGAGGTCTGGGGTTCGAATCCCAACAGGATCATCATTCCTGACTGAGGTTTTTCCAGGTTTTCCTCAGTCCTCATAAATGGTAAATGCCGGGGATGTACCGTAAACTCAGGCCTGGAACGCTTCCCTCCTTTAGAAGAATAAAAAATCCTTTCCCAATTTACCATTTCATTTCATGTATCATCAGTGTCCACCGCTTGTGGTGGATCAGCAGTAAAAACAGGCGATAAACACTACTCAACAACTCCAATGTCTATGCACATTTGCCATCGTTCTGCCAGCTTCCGCATTTGCATATTAAAGCATTCTTTGGGGATATCCCAGCGCAACCCGTGGACAAAGTGAATGTCTGGTAGGAATTAAGTGTCCCCTTTCACTACAAAATAAGTTAAACTTATTCCACACAAAGTTTCTATTTTTCTTTGTATTCTGTGGTTTAGAATTCCTAGTATTAAAATCAATTTGCACATTTGGCTTTACACCAAAATTCTGTGATGAACCCTTCATTTTGTGTTAATAGTTTTGTTGTTATTAATTACTTTGCCTGCTCGGGAGTTACAGCAGGGGTGTAGTGTTGGCTACATTGACCAGAAGACAAACGCATTTCGCGCGGTATAGGAATTTGATAAAACTTTATGGTTTATTCACTGTGATATCGAGTTTATGATTGATCAAAATAAAAATGTTTTTTATTTCATTGATCGATATTATAACTTCAATTAGGTGAAATATTCCAAGTAAAATACATTACATGCGTCATATGTCCCCTTCCTTTAATTTAATGTCTGTGTTTCTAGTAACAACACTAAAAATGTGTAAAGTGTAAAAGTTAACTTTCAGAAGATCCTCGACGATGTGGACTGTTAAAAATGTTTAAAAGATATCATAACTCCTTTCCTATTTGTTGTAAAATATTTATCAAGATTCTGTGTGAAAACTTTACAAGTGTGTTTTCCTGCCAGATCTTTATGAAGGTAGCTATTTATTTTCTGTTAGAGAAAAACAAAAATGCCCCCAGTGGTAGTTTAGTTTGTGATACATGGACTGGAAGTAAAGACAGATATTGGCTATGGGATAATAAAAGAAGGCAGTACCATTTACCGTGGTGTAGAGATTTGGGACGCAGGGTTTGTTGCGCATATAAAAATGTATTCCAACAGAGGGAAGAGGGCTGGATGTTGCGGCGGATGAACACACCGACCGGTGTGCGGAATTTCCGTGTAGGGTGCAAGGTGATAAATTATATAGAGCCAAAACTGTCGGTACCGTAGGCAGTAAAAGAGGCCTGGGGTAAGCGAAACATAGCTTCAATGGAACCTGCGATGTTCGTCTTGTCGAAACCACAACTCCCAAGGAGAGTCTCGTCTCGTCTGCCAAACTCCAGTGGCGGAACATTCGCTCTATTACAAAAATTATTTTAATGCCCATACCAATTCGAAAAGGTATATGTGTATGTGTGTGTTTGTGTTGAATTATACTACACATAGGGACAAATGAAATAAAATATATTTTAGACCTTTAAAAGGTATTTAATAAAGGAATGATTGGACAAGATATATTATAAAATACAACTTATATGCATATTTTGCTCTCTTCATTTTCTCCCTTCGTTTCGCTACACTTTAGCTTTTTTTTTTTTTTTTTTTTTTTGCCTTTGTATAAATCCCAAAATTAATTGGAGTTGTTGCAACAAAGAGCGACAGTGCGTGGTTGGGGAAGCTCGAAGACAACGTGCTGCTTGATCTTGTACTGTAATAAGGAGGTGTACATGCTATGGAGACTGAGCACTTGCACGTTTTAAACTGTAGTTCAATATGCAGTGATTATTAAGTTTGAATTTGCATCCTTGCACATACGCACACTATCATGACAATTCACGAAATATTTGCAACTATTTTATTGTATTCCTGTAAATAATTAAATGAAATGTTTCGCTTTTATTTAGTTTATTGAAGCCACCTTTTGTTAATAAACTTTTGTAACACGTTGTGATAAATTAGTTTCGTAACGTTGTTTCCTAATACACAGCAAGCTTTAACATTAAATGCAGTATGCTGCACAGGCATTCTCTGCACAAGTACGAAGAACAAAAGATGGCTTATGAGCACAAGTTCAAGAAGCCTGGCATGTTGTAGTCTCTTGTTCACACTACTACAGAAATCTGATATCAACTACGCCCCGAAGATTGAAGGCAGTCATACATGCTGAGGGTTTATACACCCAATATTAACTTGTGTTTATTTCTGTGTGGTTTCATTTTGGAAGATACATGTTTCTCTTCGTGTATTTATTTAGTTATTTGTAAAGAATATATTAGTTTCTGATTACGTTTTTGTATATGCATAAGTAAAAAACTCAAATTATACCTTAAAATATAATATATTTAGACAACACGATGTTATATATGTTATATATATATGCTATTCCTTCTGTATATATATATATATATAAAGCAAACAATAAAAATAAAACAAAAATGCATGAGATTAAAACCCAGGAACTTACACAGAAGAACAATGCCTTCTATATATAAATTAACAGTAATTATAACAATAGAAAAGGATAAAACACTAAGAAAAAGTCACACTTGAGATCGCTATATTTCGGACTCGTGGAGTTCTTCTATAGCAAGAAGACAAGTGACGGTGATAAAAGTAAATATTGAGTATCGAAGGTAACGTTATGCATGAAAACAGATAAAACTAGAAATGAGAGTGGGGGGGAATGAATACGTAAGATTTAAACCAGGTGGTATACGCGCTTTATGTAAAAATATAGCTGTCATTTCTGAGTAAACTTTCAGAACATTGTATAGGTAACGCATCAATAAGTGTTGGATTAAAAGCATCATCAAAATCCTCACAGTGAGATAAGGCATGCTGGGCAACCGGCAAGGGAGACTAGGTTTTAACAGAACGTCTATGATTGTTCATGCGTAGCGAAATAACAGTAGAAGTTAAACCAATATAAAATGCTTTGCAAAGCTTACAAGATAATATATATATACGACGTTTTGGAAGAACAAGTAGCAAATGAAGAAATGTTAAATTCTCTGGATAAATTAGGGCTGTGGAATGAATGGCAAGGCATAATTATCGCACAGGTTTTACATTTAGGGCGTTGGCAAGGATGTGAGCCAGCAAAGGGACGTGGTAAATTCGGAGGAGATAGGTTTCGGCGAAATATACTTTTAATGTTAGGGGGTGTTCTGAAAGTAAGGCGGGGTACAAATGTAGAAAAATCATTTAAAGATGAGTGCATTAACAAAGTATCATGACATTCTTTCATAATAGGTCTATGCTTTCAATTCCAGGCACGTAAGTAGTAACAAGGTTAATGAAGTTCTTATTGGAAGTTTTAGGTTTGCATTGGACAATTTGTGCACTGGGATGATATGAGATTTTAAAAGAGAGGAAGGATAATTTTGGTCTTGGAACTTTTGAGCTAGGTTTTTAATATACTTGTCAAGAGATGAAAAGTTGTTACAAAGACGATGATCAGAGATTGAAAGAGAAAAAGGAATAGATCTTTTGATATACAAGGGATGACAGCTATCAAAATGAAGATACTGCTGTAAATTGGTAGGCTCAATGTGCACAGACGTAAGAAAAGAGCCATTGCATAAAGAAATATCAATATCTAGGAAAGAAGCAGCATTGGGAGAGACAGAAGAAGTGAACTTCTGAAAATTTGGAGTTAAGATTAGTAAAGAACTAATCGAGAGATTCTAAGCCATGCACGCTCAAAGCACGCTCTGCGGGTAACGTCAAGTATGTGCCCATTGCTCCGTATGCTATGTAAATATAGCGTTTACGAACGTCCCCGAAATTCTCTGGAGATTTTTTTTTTTTTTTTTTTTTTTTTGTCATAGGTGAACACATTTACATACATTTACTATGAGTAGTTTCATATACATATTAAAAACTCTTACTCTTGAACTGTCTTTTCATTATTTACCCTTCCAACCTCGCCTCTCTTCTCTATAGCTATTAACCATTTATATTGGGGCATGGCCACAACTATTACCGATATGTTATGCTTTTCTCATGCACCAAATTTTCCAGGCAGTCATTGAAACTTTTGTTGGAATTCAGAGATGTTGGTGGTATAGATTCTTTCCTTAAATCTCTGTTTCCCTGCATTCTGCCAGAACATGCTTCCAGGTGTCGCTTTCTCCACATAGAGGGTAATCTGATGTGCAAAGCTAATCCAAAAACATGCATGAAGATTCACTATCCCAAATGCAATTAACTGACGATATTTAATAAATCATTAATACTAAAGTATTTTACAATGAGGTTATTTGATTGACGTTGGTTGCTTATTGGGGAAGTGCAATCGGAAAAAGAGAAATAACGCCGCCTGGCGAAAAATTAATATTTTCTTTTTTTACTGAAAGCAAAAAAAGATTTTATAATTAAAAATGTTAATAATTATTATTAAGAGATGTTGAAATTGATACCCCTCAGCGGCAATAAATTGCTGGCATCTTCATAGGAAATTCGTGTTTTTCATCCGTAAGAACACGGCGGTTTGGAATACATTTCTTGTCGTTGATCCTGTCTTTCGTTGCCTTTTTAATAGGTTGGCTAACAGTTTCTGTATCTGGAGCACGATTGCCGGAAATTTTCGTAGCAATCGCCTTATTACTTCCCTGCAAGAATCCGTTCTCTCATATATATCGTACATAAAAACTGGTTCTTCAACACCCTATATATATATATATATATATATAGTGGCACGACCAACGAAGAACAATTAGCACACAATTTACACATGGAAATACCAAGCAATAGATGAACTCACAATCACTCGCTGACAAAGCCTCTCTAATTCTAACTACAAGCTCGCTCTGCAGGTCCGTAACTTACACTAGGGGAGAAATTAGTTTGTGATTGACGTGGCCGCGACAGTACGCCGTGGTTACATCCCGTCACTCGCTATCCGTCTTCAGCAACTGCACTCCAACATCATCAACTTCTTCTTTCTGCTCCCGTATGGTTTAAGACATTTTACACTTCTTGGTATAGTACATAATTTTACATGTATGACAAAAACTCATGTCTTTACATAATTGAACATTTTATCTTAAATATTTTCCACGGTTATGGTTTCAAAATTATTGTAATGGTGGCAAATTTGCTTTAACTATAGCAGAACCCACCTAGTGTCATCTAGAGGTAGAAACCATAAGCTGACTTGGATACATTGGCGCGGAAGAGTAACGTGTATAAAAACGATGGATATGCTTGCACTTTTGTTTTATGCATGATACAAACCACTACCACTACTCTTAATAAAATGCTTGAATATGAAAAATTAGATCAGAGCACGCACTTACTACTTGGTAATTTTAAACTTTTTATCCCCGTAACTGTTGCAACATCAATGATGTCATGTCTCTGACGATACTGTGTTTTTTGTTCTCTCGCCAGCTGAGTCACCGGCATAAATATAGCCCAAGTGTCAATCACAAAGTAATTTTTCCCCTACTCTTCCAAATTCTACCTCGATATTTTCCGTAAGATTCTCTAAAGTATAGTTGCTACTGCTTTATACTTTATTTTTTTTTTCTTTGTTCTAATGATAACGTGTCAATGCAATGCACTATATAAAATTTAGTTCACTAATACATTGTGAACAAGGGCGTAGTAGCCTGTAATAATACAAAATTTTCAGTTATTTTTTATAACCCAAAGACAGAAATAATGTTTGTTCGTGTAAGAGCAAACTGCAAATAACTGTCCACGTTCAGTCATTAACGCGGAAAGAGTCTGTTATTATGATATGCTACTGATGCGGAACTGGTTCAGCACGCGCTGCCCCCAGCTGCGGGCTAGGCCAAAAATAACTTTCGGTATAAGAAAAATTTAAACATATGGTAATTAAAGTTATGACAAATGCAATAAATTTATTAAAATTCATGTCAATTGTCTTTATCAAGAAAATATATTCCAAAATCACCACGAGTTTTACTTTCCTCCTAAAGAAACGTTAAGAGACTGAAACAGCTGTTGCCAAGGTTGGAAACAAGTTCCAAAAACTTATGTGATCATTTCATTTTTGAATTCGAATGCAGTGCAGGGGCTTAGAAACCAAGAGCAGACCTGTAAAGTTATTTCCACATCAGGAGTTTAATATTTGTTAGCATTATTTTATATAATAATTAATAAAATATACTATTTCTTTGGAGCTTTTACACTTTGCCAGTTTGTTTTAATGTGTAGCTGGGGCTGTTGTATTGGCACTACCGTAAATTTGTAATGATATTGCCCGCCTATTAAGGCATCTGACGATGATGGGGATCGAAAAAAAATAGATTTTTGATTATACAGGTAAAAAATTTGGGAATGTTTCATTAATAACTACGGAATGCTGCAGATGACACAGTCACGTGCCTTTCCCATTGCAAATAAAGGCATTGTTCACTCTTGAAAAGCGCTCCCTTTTCTTTGAACATCACTGTGTAGCGTTACTGCAATATTTGACCACAACTGGCAACATAGAAATGGTCACAAGTGTCTTGCGGACAAACCACGTGTTTCGTACTTGCCTTAAGAGCCTTA
The DNA here is from genome assembly GCA_030762175.1 of Metallyticus violacea. Lineage (NCBI taxonomy): Eukaryota > Metazoa > Arthropoda > Insecta > Mantodea > Metallyticidae > Metallyticus > Metallyticus violacea. The sequence continues at coordinate 19,438,016 of CM060833.1, forward strand.
ACGGTGCAGAATGGTTATATACGCCCATATGAGCCCAATGTTCACAATGACTTTGTGACCACATATATCCAAAAAGTACTCAATTTTGAAACCAGAAGGTGTCACCTTGCTATTAGCTGTCACATTGAGAGACAATATGGCAAAGCTCTACAGTAAAGTCTTGCCAATTTGCCGTTGTCAGAGCGTTTCTCAGTTTTAGAATTCTATTTTAAGTGACTAGTGTGGAAAATTTAGTCAACAACTTGTCTCTTAGGGTGAATTTTATTCTAAGTCTATGTAATAAACATGTGCGTCAATGTGCAACTTCAACTGCAGCGTGAAACAATAATAAAAATACGCTTATAAACGCTGTGAAAGTCGTCCAAATGAAAGACGAGAAGATTGAGCTCCCCTATAGAAAAATGTCGGTAACTTTTATACGAAGTTCAATTCCAATTACCATCTATACATTGACGGCTTGGAACTCTATTTTCACACCACCCCTCGTTCTGTCCATGATGCCGTGGCTGTAGTAAATTAAGACCTAACTTCCATCTCCTTTTGGACACAAAAATTTGGACTAAAACTGAATGCACTTAAATCACAGGTCTATATAAACGTGCATTAAACTCAAACGAAGTACCTCCCATCATGATAAATGTAATTAATTATACCAACGCGGCAAATAATCCTAGGTGTTTGTACAGACTCTGATCTGGAATGGCACAGCCAGGCAACCCAAATATGCAATGAAATATTTTCTTTGATTCGCACATTAAAACATGTAGCAAAAGATCTACCTCTTACTCTCAAAAAGGATTTCATTCAAGTGCCTGTTATAACTAAGTGATATCTTGTACTATAATCTGAATACTAGGCAGATGGAAAGATTGCAACGTGTTCATAATGTTCGTTTCGTCTTCAACACTTATAAATTTGATCATGTGGCATCCCTACGCAATCAATTGTCATGGCTAAGAGAACGCAGGACTTTCCATTCTCTTACGCTCCTGTTCCAAATATTCCGTACCTCCACCCCTCAGTATATCGGCTCTCGCTTCGTATACCTGTCCCTACCTCGAACCCGAATATGACTTACTGTCTATCGCTCGTCACCGAACACCGCACGGGTGGCCGAGGTCGTTAAGGCGCGGACTCACTCGTGAGCGGGAGGTCTGGGGTTCGAATCCCGCCAGGACCGTCCTCCCTGACTGAGGTTTTTTCCAGGTTTTCCTCAGTCTTCATAAATAGCAAATGCCGGGGAGATTCCCTAAACTTAGGCCTAGAACGTTTCCTTACTTAAAATTAAATCCTTTCCCAATATATCATTTCATCTCATGTATCATCAATGTCCCTCGCCTGTGGTGGCTCTAGCATAAACCGGCGTTAAACACCATTCATTCCTCACCGAAAGCATTTCTATTCAATCTTATTCAGCATGTCAGTTCTCAGAATCTGGAACTCCCTTCCTTCTGAAGTCAGAGATTATCGGACAATAAAGCAGTTAAAACGTAGATTAAATTGTCATCTTAACTCTAGGAACCACAACTGTTAGTTTCTCGCATCTTCTTCTCTCTCTTCTTATTCTTCCTGTTCTTCTCCCCTCCTCCTTTCACCTCCTTGTATTCGAGAAAAATTATTGAAGAAAAGTGGGTTTCTAACACTATCTTTCTAACGGTAATAAAAATGTGTAATATTTACATGCAGTATATATGTGTAGTTTGTCTGTTTTGTATATTTTACATAAATAAGTATATTGTACTCTGTGTTGTGCTTTTCTTTTTTCTTTTTTTCTTTTTTTCGCCTGGTAGAGTGGAAGAGAAGGTTCATGGATTTAACAGGCTAAATAAATAATAAATAAATTATGGGGCACCTTGCATGAATCCTATAACCCATATGAACATAGTTTTGAGAAAAGGGCATTTAAAATTAACAGAATTACGTCGTCTCTTATGGAAAGAGGAACTCTCTCTCCTATTGTGGAAAATCTGTATCGATTATAGAAATTGTGATTTGTGATTGAGAGTTAAGAGTATTGATAGATCAATCAGGTAACATCATTATCTTAAAAGTTTACAACTTGAGTTTATAAGGTTTATACATGGTGCCACAAAATTAATTATAAAATTGCACGTTGGGCACTTATTTAAGTGGCCACGAGCCGCCACTGGAATGTTGGCTACTTAAATGTCCTTAAATGGAATTTTATACGGGGTAACTAGAGCACTATAGATGTAGGTATTCTCATCCGCCATTTTCTCTCGTTTGGTGCTAACCGACGATACTGATCAGATGTATTACTGTGTATTTGTTCAGTGATTTTAATCGTTTTGTGCATTAAAAATAATTTTTATTTTAAGGTGATTTAAAAAGTGTTTGTAGTGATAGTTAAAAGACTGAAATATATTGCGTGTTAAATAAAAAGACAATTTAGGTTCATATAAGCAGTGTTATTAGGTATAGGTACGTATTGATGATAATAGTAATAGTTGTAGTTATAAGTAACAATGATAATTAAGTACCTTTATAAAATATTAAATATATCTTTATTTGATTGGGCGTCATGATAATTGATTCAATAGTTTTTATGAATATCAATGTTACTATGAAAGAAACATAACCTATAAATTGTATAATATATATCCATACCTACGTATTGTGCAACACATAACATATACATTATATGTATATAAGCATTTAATATCATAATTTTTGTACTTAATCATAACAAGTAATAAAATTATAGATTATAATTATATTTATATTTTTCAGTTAAGCAACTTATCTAAAAAAATGCTTAAAATTTAAATAAATGCGTTTATATACACCGCTTGATGACGATGCTATAAGCTTCAGCGTGTTTGTTTGTGTTCGGCAACTGTTGCTCCGAAATAAAGGAGTAAAATGGCGGACGAAAATATTCATCTATTCTAGTGCCTTAGGGTAACTGTAGCACTACGCCCTCTTCCTATTAATGCAGAAGAGTCATTCTTTGGGAAGCTATGCATACATTTGGGGACCTATGGTAATTTTTTTGTTTTTAAATGGCACACCTGCTAGCTTCCGGGATCATGCCATCCTGCAACTTTAAAGAGCACATGTTTATTACTGTTCGAGTTCTATATTTTTTATCGTAAAAGTTTGTGTTTTTAAAGTAATAACAAGTATTATATTGTTAATAAGAGTACATATTAGTGCAAAGTACGTATAGAGTGAAGAAATCCGGCATGGGGAGATGTTTTACCCAAACTTCTAACCTCACTGTAACTTGTGGTCAGACGTCTAGTGTGCCATGAATAAGAAATTGATTTCATGCTAGCCTGGGCGTGAAGTAAATAAAATTTGTAAGTAGTGCAATTATAGTTCTAGATTTAAATATTATTTCTAGCTTAGTCAAAAGATAAAATCACAAAGCATGGAAGTAATAGTAGAGGCCTTTACCAGTACAGTAGTTATTTCCGTTCTGTATGCAAAGTCTGGGATTGTACAATTACCTCTAATAAGGTAGAAAACCACTATGAGGTTAATTTGAGGCTTGCATATGGAATGAGATGTTTTGGTAAGCAGCGGGGGGGGGGGTAAAGCAACCCAAACACTTTGTGGTATCATGAATCTGTCACCGCGCTCTACCAGATTTACTGATTTAATTTAATGGCTACATTACCTTAGCAGAGAAATTCATGCTAAATGCTCCAAAGAAGCCTATTATAGCACATTTTACGGACTCTGGCAAAAAACTGGTCGCCGATTTCTTAAATGTTGTACTCTAATTGTGAGCAAATTAAATTTCTGATTTTCCCAGTATCTTGTTATTTTTAACTAGTCATATTTCTTATAAGATATGGAACATAGAAATATTGTTTTTACGTGGATTTGCATTAAAATTATTCATTTATTTTCTCGAGCAAGGGTTGGAAAATAGCGTAAACATTTTAGCACAATACGATTAACGGTTTTAAGAAAAACGAACCTGCACGTGCAATTGTGAATAGTTAAATAAAATTGCACATATTTGAAAAGTAATCAACCATTTCACATAGATAAGATCAGTGTTTATAAGTAGAGGTCAGTTTCAATTAGTAAAGTTTTTAAATAAAAATAGGGCTATGAAATTATTAATATGTTATATATTTTTAACTTTAAAGTTAAACGGAATCAGTACCGGTTACCCTCTGGTACTCATGTTGTTGGGTTAAAAATATGTGGTGCAAATATAAACCTGAAATGCAGCAATTGTGCCATTGTTTAGAGCTATAGATTTAACTTTATTTATTTATGTATTTGTGTGTATCTTATATTAAAACTTTATACTAAACTTTGTTTATTAAAATATCAACTAAAAAGTTCTGCTTTTTTTTTTTTTTTTACTTTGTTTTCCACAGTGCAGTTCAACATAATCAAAGCTTTCTAAGTTGTTAATAATTTACAGTTCCCTGTGCTGCGATAATAAACAGTGATAAGGGAAGGTTCGCCTACCTGTAAACATACTGAAAACCATATATTTGCAGTCAGAGTGAGTGTCATAAAATCAAGTAAGTAGTTTTCAGGTGAATACAAGCTCCACTTCCCTCACCTTCAGAGCTTCTTAGCTCAGCATAGGACATTTTTATGTACAAGCTATGTTTTAACGTTTCAAAATTTAAAATGGAATACCTAATAAACCAATAACAGCTGATGAATTCTTATGTTAAGGATTTGTCATTTTCATCCCATAATTTACTCTTTTTAAAACTTATAAACACAAAAATAAATACTAAAATGGTATTTTAAGGCAGTATTTTTATTAAATAATAAAAAATTTTCATAGGAAGTAGGCTACTGTATTTTTCTAAGGAAGTGCAAGTTTGAAATGAGTTACTATTTCAAATCTCTCCAGCTCTTAAACTAAGAAATGTGTTCTCTTGTCAACTCGCTGAATCCCAGCAAGACACGTAACACTTTGTCATGCATGTTCCGCCACTGCTGTAGCAGGGTAATAATCTTATAACAGAAGAAGAACAGCACGCCAAGGTTACAAAGAATGAAACTCTTTTCGTTAGGTGGCAAAGTTACAGAGAATGATTGCAGGTTTTATGATTCACATCTGAAAAGAAGCAGGAGGTAACTAGGCCGTTAAATAAACGACTGTCTATCTCTTGCTGCCAACTTCTTTTTAACCTCCAGTCAGACGCGGAGGAGATGTAGGTTTTCTTTTCATTTTCATTGTGTAGTAAAGAGAAAATCTTGCAGCTGAACGTGCACATCCTAAGTTAGAGTTACCACCCACTGTGGCCCGAGCTGGCTTGCACCGCAAAACAACAGTTAATTAAGGCTTCACACACACTGAATTCATGACCCGAAAATGTGACCATATGCAAGCCAATTTACTGTTTAATTTCACTGTTAGAGAACTCGTGACATCAGAGGAATGTAGAGGTCTCACATAGATGTTGTGGAACATGCTTCTTGTACCATAAACACGGGGCAGTTGTTTACAAGAAAAATATATTCTGCATCAGTATATGACAAGAAAATGTTTTAATTTAAATTCTAAGGTGATGCCGGTTTTTGAGAAAAATTACATAGTTGATATATAGAATTAAGAAAAATGACTTATTGAAGTGATAAGATTTGACCGTCATTATAAAGGTATAATTGTTAGCTATTTTACTATTTCATAGCACAATTATAGCTGTAATCCATTTGATATTGCATTATAAAGTCGTAATGCCTATTATGTAATAAAGTTGAAATGTCATTTCCCTCTCATTTAGTTATTGCAGTATAAAATCGTTTCTCATTTGATTATTGCATTAAATACCTAAAATGCTCTCCTTTGACCATTGTGTTATAAAGTTATAGCTACTTTTCCATTTCATTTTTCTTTATTAAGTTATATACATACGCCTTTTATTTGACTGTTACATGTGAATTTATAATTACTTCCCTGGATTCTAAAGGCATAATTACCCAGTTAAAAACATAAATAAGCATTACTTCCTTCGGGAGGGAAGTAAAGTCATGCGTCCCGTGTTGTAGATTTATGGCATGTAAAAGAACCTCAAGCCTGAAAGAAGAGGCTTCTGATTTGAATGGGACGCTTATGACCTGAGATGTTAAAGAGTGTCCGTAAATAAACAAATCAATATAATTACCCACCATTTGCCTACTGCATTATAAAGTTTGGCATTTCTATCTTATTTAAATATTGTAATGTAAAGTAATACTTTCTCATTTGATAATTGCAATCCCATTTGACTGTTGCATTATAAAGTTTCACTTTCCCATTTGACTTTTGCTGTGAAATTATAATTACCCCCATTTGCCCATTGTATTATAAAGTTATACATTTTTTCCTCTTGTTAATTATGCATTATGAAAGTATCATTTCTCTCTTTATTTTAAAGCAATAAATCTTCTCCCATAACTACTATATTATGACATTATAGTTATCATCCCGTTTTACATTTGAGTTATTAAGTTTCAGTTCTTCCACATTTGACTATTCCGTGTCTATTTGTAATTACTTTCAATGTGATTGCTGCAATGTAAAGTTATAATTATCCCCCATTTGACTATTGCATTATAAAGCTACAATTACTCCTCATTGAAAGTTAAAATTTGTATCCCATTTGATAATTACATCATAAAATTATAAGTACCCCCCATTGTACTTTTATAAATATTTCTCATTCGATAAATTACTCTAAATTATGTTGTTTCATTATAATGTAATAAATACGTTCATTTGATTGTTAAACTATAAATAATAATTAACGCTTATTGGACTATAACATTACAAAGTTGAAAATAATGATGTATTATAAAGCTTAAATTCTCGCCATGTGACTATTGCTTGTGAAGCCATAAATGCTTCTCACTTAAACATTACATTGTAAATTTATAATTGATGTTTATTTATTAATTTATAAAGTTATAATAATGCCCTTTTTATTGTGCATTGTAGAGTTATAATATTCTCCATTTGACTATTGCATGGGAAAGTTATATCTATTTCCCTTTTGAACATTCCATTTTTAAACTTGACTATTACATTTTAAAGTTGTAAATTGCTCCCCATTTGACTATTTCGTTGTGATTTGCAATTGATGTTAATTTAACTATTGCATTATAAAGTTATAAGCGCTTTTCATTAGCTATTGCATTATGACTTTTTCATTTATGTTTATTTGGTTATTGCATTATAAAGTTTTAATTGCTCCCATTTTATTTTTGTACTGTAAACTTATAATTTCTTTCCTTTTGACTGTTGTATTTTAAAATTAAACTTTTGCAATATAAAGTTTAGAAATACTCTGCTTTTAACTTCTCTCAATTTGACTGTTGCACTATAACGTGATTGTTGCTTGTCCTTTGACAATTGAACTGTTGCATTGCAAAGTTGCCGTTAAGTTCCTATTCGACTTTTGCATAATGAAGTGAGTGTTGCTCTTGCATTGGGCTTTAAAGGGGTGGTTTGGCTCTAAATTGTGGCTTTCTGTCATTATAAACGTGTCATTTAACTATGCACTGCCTATTAAAATGAGTGCCAAATGCCATGCGGCATATCTCGATGGAAAAACAATTTGTGAACCTGGAAGCTGAGAGTGCTGTTGGATATTAATTGGTACGTGCTTTCCTACATAGCGGGAAAGAAATGAGATGTCGGCGCGGCCATTCATCTTCATTAATCAAAATCACCAGAGACAAAGCCTTTGCTTTGGTAACAAATCCGGACAAAAACATGGCAACATATTAAAATACGACAGTACGGAAGCAGACAATTTCCTGCAACATTTAACATTTTTAGTTTGTGTTTTATTCTTGTGGTTGCCGAGTAACTTAGTTTGTCCCTCGTGTTTTTACTTGTAAACAATAAGTATACAGGAAATGATAATCGTTTATCAAGCAGCGCTACAGAACGCAGCGCGGTTGCAGTTATTTCTGATTTACAGAATGTTTCTATATACGGGACACCCATCAAGAACGTCCCTTACCCTACCAGTGATTTATATAGCTTTGTTTACAGTTTATAGTTAGTACTATTTTCTTAAAGAGGTAACAACATTTGTTAACAATATTTACGAAAAGTATTTTAAAGAAAACCATAAATAATTTCCTAATAACCGCAGTTTTAAAATGTATATTATTACTGTTATTGAAAATATTTCCCACCTTGATTATTTTGACACACATACTTTTCATAATTTGACCTTATTTTGATTTTAAACTGCCTTTCAAAGTTCAATTATGAATTTTATTTAATCGTTCTTGACGTTTGAGTCAATTTTGAATTTTCTATTTATATTTCGATTTTAAAAATCTACATTCTTGTTACTAATAGTTATTTATGTAACTAGTGTATAACCTTGGTAAATGTGACACGAGTGAATGTTTCAGGAGTGTCCAAAATGAAGATTATACACGTGTTACATACAACGTTATATACAATTTTAGCATTGAAATATTTTTAAATAGTGTTACAAATTTTCAAAATGTGATGTTACAAATAACGTAGTAGATATTGCATGGTTTCTTAATACTCGTTTCTATGACGATGTTATTTTTTTTTGAAGAAAATAAATGACTAATTCCGCAAAGGTTGATATTGTAAATATGGGTATTGTTTCAGAAGAAATTATAAATGAAGCTAAGGGTTTGTTAATTCCTCAAAATTTGAAAAAGGTATACGAAAAGGAATATGACAAGTTCTGTGCATGGAGAAAAGCGAAACATGTTAGTTTAACTATTTAAAACATCTTGTTGGCTTATTTTTCAGAGCTGGTAAATGTAAATATAACGTGTATGATTATTAATATCATAATTAATTTAAAATTTATATTCTTGTATTTGTTTTTTCCATTCGAAGATTTGTATGCCTTAAATGCACTGGTGTATGTATTCGAAAGTAAAATAAATGTACATAGTAAGGTTAACGAAATGTTTTGTAAGTATAATATATATATATATATTACTAATGGTTCAATTTAACGCTTTGAAGTGAAAGAATTATAATGTGGTTAATTAATAGTTGCATTTTCAATATTTTCAAAAGTATGGAAATAATGATGGTAAATAAATTTTATTGTAGTAATTTCAAAACATTTATTTAACAAAATGATTCTCGTGCTTGAATGTTGCTATGCTTGTTAGGGCGACGATTTTACCTTTTTTTTTTTTTTTTTTTTTTTTTTTTTTTTTTTTTTTTTTTTTTTTGAAGGTGCGTTTGAAATTATGCTGTGAAGGCGATAATGACATGGAATACTAGTTGCCAGGTAACCTTTTCTGGCACCAGTGCCAGAACTAGGCTGACTGAGCACGATTTATAGCTAGGATTGCATAAAATATGTTATAGTGGCATTATATTGCTATATAATTGTCGTATTAAAATGTTTGTTCATGAATTCGGCATTGATTTGTAAATCTTAGGAAGGTTACTACATTCTTTAGTTTTTGAACACTTTTTACAAAGAAGGCATGTGCATTTTTTGCCATAAAAATAAGACAATGTTATATCGTTGGGAAAAACACGGAATTATTCAGCGATTTTAACAGTTTTCGCTTTGAGCTACATTATATCAAAAACTGAGCACCACTCTTGATTTTCGTCTGACATTCGGACAGCACTGAGTTATTTGATATTTTCCAGTAATATCTTCAGGTTTTTATTCAAATCTTCCTAGTCTGAATAAACAGCTGTGTGACATAAAATTAATGTAAGCAAAAACACTCAAACTTAGATGTTGAGGGGAAAATTAAATTCATTGTTCATTCAAAATTTAGTTTCACCCCCTTGCACTCAGACACCCATACTCTGATCACAGAGTACCTCTACTTTTAGATACTTTAATTTAATGGAATACTGGGAGTGAATTTTCAAAGTTTCACGTTTTTGAATATATATTTTTTTTTTAATTTTACTGTGATTGCATTGTAGTTAATGTGTACCAAATTTCATTCGAATTGGGTAAATAATTTGTGAAATATAAATATTTGTAATATTTATATCTCTCAGGTCGTGTCAGTTGCCGGGGCTACGTCGATGAACAGATTCCCCTAGCATTTCTCTTTGCACAAATTTTGTCAATAACAACACGCACACAATATTAGTTTTATTTCATAATGAGCAGGACTCGTATAAAGTGGTATATAAGTTTTTCTACTTCAGAGGTTATTTCTGTAGACTAATTTTTCTCCATTCTACTGGTACAATTTCAATACAAATCTATGGAGATTTTGCACAAACTTAGTCCATGTTTCGTAATTATTTATCTGTAATGCTTTTTTTTCTTTGTTTATTATTGTAAAAGTTTATGTTACTATAAAATGTATAATATTTTGAAGCAAAAACACTTGCTCGTATTAAAAAAATTAGTTAAAATAAGTGAAAAGATATAAGAAAAGAACTGTTTGCAACAAAATGTAAGACATCTCAGCAAGTATATATCTAAAGTATATAGTTACTCATTCTTATGCATGCTCATCATATAAATACTGAGTAAAAGGCTTTGGAAAAAAAAAATGTGTTAAGTTTTTTTAATAAATATCACAGACATAGAACATATATCTAAATAATAATGCAAGCTTTCATTGCTCTATGACAAAAAATGCAGTCATGGAAAAGTTTTCATTTTACAAGATAATTTCTGCTTACATGTCATCTTAACGTGGCGGTACACCCATCGAAGATGAACATTACTGGTAAACTACTAGGAAAGACAACTCAATAATAGAAGCCCATTACGCAGCATTGTAGGACCATCTGAAAGTTCAATTGAGATGAAAAAAACGTCAAATGTTTGCCGTCCCATATTTCGACAGTTGAAATGACAAAAACCACGAACTGGTCTTAAAAATTATTGTACTTCCCCTTTCCCCTGGAATAAATCTTAGCAACTTCCTGTTTCCTGGCCCTGAACCAGCGTTGCCAACCTCTTTCCTGTGAAAATCCCTATATCAGGTATAAAAATCGGTAGATTTTGCGTAACATGTCGCGAAATGTGGTTTAAGGGAGTCGAACTAGGGACGGGAGATGAGGCGTGTAAAAATGCGATTAATATATCATATCATATACTGTTAGCAGAAGGTATTAAGAACAAGAGTAACATATAACACTATAACATTACAAGTAAATTAACTGTGTACTTACAATTAGCATTAATGGTCTTTGTTAATTCAGTTGTATTCATGTACTTACGATATGTTCTTGATAAAAAAAAATTAAATACATAGTTTTAATAATGAAAATATAAAAAGTTAAGAAAGCAAAAACACAACGTTCCACATTTTCCATCCAACAAACACGCCACAAGTTCACAAATGAAACAGAGTGATGACGATGAACTTAAGATCCGCCCGTACACGTAACAATCAATTTTAAATTGCTCCTCCAAGTTGAACGCATCAATGTAATCTGACTCCACAATAATCCAATTAGAGGTAGCCTCAGGCAGACAAAGACAACGCGCCCTATTTGTGATTTCTTATTTATTTAAATATACAATCTTATGTCAATTTTTATCAGGCTGATTAATATGAAACAGACTGTATTATTTATGTTGGTAGTCCGCTAAAAACTAAAATGAAATGCTAAAAGTGCATTATCGACTTTACTTACATATTAAAATAATACTGTCAAATCATCCATAGATCTAAAAATAAATCCGTAGAGTTGGCAACGCTGCCCTGGACTCAGTGGAGAATAAACCGTGATGCCAAACCCAGAAAAAAAACCACCTCATTATGACTTTAAAATTATCATACTATTGGCACAGAATTTTCGCGTATTCTTTAAAAGCTCGAGTTAAATGGGTATTGTGCTAATAGTAACAGAATTTGCAATTAAAAATATCAAAACGCAATAACAATAATAATAATAATAATAATAATAATAATAATAATAATGCACAATAATGCAGGCTAGAGCGCACTGAAGCACTTAACACGTTTATATGTCAGATTCTAACCGATTTGAAAATGTGCACCTAAAGGGCATTCGAGAGCCAAATTCATTCCTACTAAAAACTGGGAATGGAATGGGGCTTAGTCCGAACTGAGATACATGTAAATAGGAAACGAGAGTATGTTCATGCGCACTGATGTAGTCATTTTTATCACATAAAGTCGATCGTCATTTCATATTTTCGCACAAAATATTCATGCATATTATTTTATTCCATTTTAACATCAATACCTGTTTTAGTTCCAAATCTTACACCTTGAATAAGTTATAAACTTCTTAAATAGGTTATACGGTAAGTTATTCAACAGTATGAAAACATATGTAAACGGAAATCGAATACTTCAATCCCGAAAATATATTTTAGTGTGACATGTAAACACCTGTGCCTTAAATTAATGCAAAAATATTAAAGAGAGTTTGACTTAAACGGTTTGCTTGTTTCATTCACTTGTATTAAACACAAAGTAAGGGCATATTGTTAATTTTAATACCTTTAGAGCAGAAATTCAAATGTGATATTGCCACATTGTAGAAATAAAAACTTCAGTGTGATTCATGTTTAGTTTACATTGTTCCTTATGTAGGAGGCAAACCTAATTGTTTTCATTGTACTCATTGTTCTCTAGACACAAGACTCAAGCAATAAAATAAGTTATAAGCGATAATCTTGCCTAAATGTAATAAATTGATAACTACATATGTAATGAAATCGAAATATAATAATTGCTATCGTGTATTTAAACTTAGCATGTACTAAGATAAAGTATGTATTGTTGGCAACGCTGGAAATGAAACTTACATTTCACTTACCCAAAAAGAGCATTTTTATATAAATCATGTTAGTTTATCAACAGTAGTATCGCTTCTTTATTGTCAAAGCATCTGAAGAAATGTGGCGGGAATAATTTTTTTTCTAGTAAAAGCATTTTCAAATGAGTGCTTTTTTACTCCAGAACCACAATTTACAACATTTCCAATATTTCCATCGCATTGCAAGTAGCGCGAATAGCATTACTAACCTCAAAAACCTCGAATACACATTCATTTGTGTAATTTTTATATATATCGATTAATTTATCATTATTATAAAACTAAAGGCAGCTTGCTCGCTGCTTAACCCATAGTATTGTGGTAAATTCGAAACAAATGTGACACTGGCTAACCTAAACCACCTAGGTTTGGTTTAGGTGTCGAAATTGCATGAAGCATCGCGTTAAAACCACTACACCACGCTACTAAATATCGGCATTTCTATATAAAATAAGTTCAAATTGCATTTTAAATAAAAAATATACATTTCCTAACAATTCAACAAGTTAATATGTATTTAACAACTAAAAACATTGAAACTACACGAATTTTTTCCTGCAGATCAGATGACCTATCTTAGCAATTTTTTTTTTTTTTTTTTTTTGAGTGTGTATTTATTTATGGATGCTCTTTAACATCTCAGGTCATCAGCATCCCATTCAGTTTAGGGCGTGAAGCGGCCGATAAACTTTGCTCAAAGGCCTCTTCATTTAGGCTTGAGGTTCTTTTAACATGCCGTAAATGTACGACATGGGAGGATTCACGGCTTTACTTCCCTTCCGAAAGAAGCTAAACTTAGGATTTTTACACCCAAAAAAATCCATAATCCTGGTCGGAATTGTTTATTTAACTGTTGCATATGAATTTATAATTACTTCCAATCTGAATGCTGGATTCTAAAGTCATAATTACCCACATAATAATTCTAAGTATGGCTTCCTTCGGAATGGAAGTAAAGCCGTGGATCCCATGTCGTAGATTTACGGCATGTAAAAGAACCTCAAGCATGAAAAAAGGGGTCTCTGAGCAAAATTTATCGGCCCTGAATTGAATGGGACGCTGATGACCGGAGATATTAAATAAATAAACTAAATCAACTCTTTTCTCTGTGTACAAAACTGCTCATATTTCTTTTCGTATACACTTTTCGATTTTTGAGGAGTAAACTTATCCTCAGCTACTTCAGCTTACTTTAAAATTTCTTATGGAATTATATCCATATTTTCAATATCAAACATTACGGAATCAGTATCCATTTCCATTTTAATTCTTCAAAACAACATAGTTATAGAAACGGAGTGAGCTTTGGCCTACCGCAGCGACCTCTGCTTCCTCTACCTCCGTCTTACGACTTCATTGATAAAGGGCAGTATTTCAGGAGGATATGTGATCAGCATACCAGCACCCTGCCGTTTATCTAGATCGAAGAACGCCACCTTTCCATTAGGCAGCGTCCCAGTTGTCCTCGCGAGGCTGGGTGGACCCCGTTCCAGAACTCCCCAACTAGGAAAAGCTCCTAAAGAAGTAGCGGGAATCGAAATCCGGCAACCAAGGTGTGGTGCGTCATAAAATAACATTTTGCATCTATTTAATACTTTTTAAAAATATTTTAACGCTAAATTGCCTTGAGTAAAATCATAATTCTGAACACTCATGAAAATTAACGCGTTCACTTACGCTCACGTGTTAACCATTCACGCGTGTCACAACACCAATATCGTACATTAGTTACATAAATAACTATTTTAATCTGTAGCGTAATATTTGTCGGAAAAGATGTTCATCCAACTTTTTTAATTTTGAACCAAGCGATAGCGTTTTCTTGAATATTGAAAATGCATCGCAAAATAGCCATAAATATCATCTCAAAACTTCACTAATACTTTACTTGTACTTTCGAAATTGTTTACTGTCTTCTAACTAGTCTTATCGCTTCAACACACTTGCCTTCTAAAACCAAGGTCGCGTGTTCAAACCCGGCCAGGATCGATGGCTTTTTTCGGGCGTAAAAATCGTAAGTATGACTTCCTTCGAAAGGGAAGTATAGCCGTGGGTCCCATGTCGTATATTTACGGCACGAAAAAGAACCTCAAGCCTGAAAGAAGAGGCCTCTGAGCAAAATTTGTCGGCTGTTTCACGCCGGGAATTGAATGGGACGCTGATGACCTGAGCTGTTAAAGAACGTACTTAAATAAAACGAATCAATCAATTATCACTTCAATGCTAACTAAGAAATAAGCAATGAAAATGAAACGGCAGCCTCTTAGCGCGCCAGGAAACCAAGCCAAGGGCTGCGAACTTCGAAGCCGTCGTGCTGGTAAAAAGATTTACCAAACGAAGCCGTCGTGCTGGTAAAAAGATTTACCAAACGAAATCAAGTTCAATGGAATCACAAAAGTAAACAAAGTTCTCGTCGAGAAGCTGTTGTTGCTTAAAAATAATTATAAAACATGGAACAATGTGGAATTCATGCCCAATAAATAATGGCATGAATTTATAACAAAATTAAGTTAGGTTCATATGAATGAATGTATTTCTTCTGAAACGCAAAAATAATAGACCAGTTTTAAAATATGGCGGTTCAGAAAAAATATGCAATTGCATGAATATACTCATTCTAATAATGAGCTAATCAAATGTTTTAAAAATGAAATCCAGTGTTATATTGCATTATTGATGAAACCTCAGATATAACAGAAAAACCTCGGTGTACAATAATTGCTAGGCTCGTAGATATTTAGTGGATGTTCAAGAATATTTCCTGGGATTAAAGAACATTCAGAACATTATTTTTTTCTTGTGTAGAGAGCTTGCACAGTTAATAAATTAAGTATGAATGTCCAAACTGAGCAACTAATATTAATACTATGCTCCCCCCTCCTTGGTCTCCGCAGAATAGGAGCGCATGAGCCGCCACTGTTTTTTGGTGACCGAAAATGTATAGATTTCTAGTTGTTTACTTGTTTCGATTGTCAAGTCTTTGCAGTCAATAATGCAAAGATATTAACTGTATTAGTAGAATTTCCCTCCAGTGTTAACAAATGGAAACTGATATGAAATTAGTGCCGGGTAGTTACTCTAAACTAACGCCTGAAAATTTGCCTTGCTTTAAAAAAATAATTTCCCAATTTATAATTTCATATCTGGTATTATCAGTGTCTGCCTCAGTAGTTAAAATGGACGTTAAACACTATTAAAAAAATAAACTGTGTCGGTCCTGGTGATCTAGTGGTAACTATACTTTCCGCTTAGACCTAAGATCGTTGGTTCAATCCCAGCCATGGTCGTTGAGTTTTTTTCCGGCGTAAAAGTTCAAAGTATGGCTTCCCTAGGAAAGGAAGTAAGGCGTGGGTGCCGTGTCGTAGATTTACGGCCCGCAAAATAACCTCAAGTCTGAAAGAAGAGGTCTCTGAGCAAAATTTACCTGAATTGAATGGGACGCTGACGACCTGAGATTTTATGAGCGTCCGTAAATAAACCAAATAAATAAATAAACTTCAATCCTTGTATCTTATGATAAGTTTTGCCAACTCTTTAAAGAGTGGCATAACTCTAGGGTAAGATTTCATTCTAAATTACATACATTATGAACATTTATGAAATTGTCACACTTTTTATATTTTCCAATTTTAATTCTGGTGTAGAGTTGTCAGAACTGGTCATTTTTACATAGTTTACATTAATGTTCCATTTTAAAAACAAAACATTTTAACGGTAACTTAGATTACTTACAAGGTGGTAAAGTATGTATATATATATATATATATATGTATAGTATATTTACAAAACTGAATTAATTCATGGCGAAAAATGAGTAGTCTTGCTTTTTGATTGCCTGAAATAAAAAACAGGTGTAAGTAATGAGGTATTTTATTGCTAATTTGAATTTCTTTTTAGTGTGCATTTTTTTTTATAGATGATGGAAGTGAAATGAGTAATACTGTAATATTGTAGTAAACTTATTTTTGGAGGGCCTGCAACTTGTTACTTGATCTGTGTATGTCCTAAGTGTGTCTGGTTTCTTTGCTGCGTATGTCTCATTTTTTTATAAATATTTCTTAGAAAAGCACAGCTAGAATGTACTTGCAAGCTAACGGTAAAGTTCCGAATCTTTTGAATGGTGATTTACAATGAGTTGATGGTTTTGCCCCCTGCCATGCTTATTACTCAGAATTTCCCCAGAACATTATTCCATAAGGCTTTAAGGAGTAGAAGTAAGCATAATATACTGTTTTTCGGATATTCTTATTTGTAAAATGAATTAATGAACAGATTGCAAAACATGCCGAACTTAGTTCTGAGTAAGATTTTTTATCAGTGTTTAACGCCCGTTTTTACTGCTGAGGCATCACAGGCGGTGAAGGCTGATGGCACGCGAGATGAAATGATGTATTGGGAAAGGATTTTTTTAAAGGAAGGTAGCGTTCAATGCATTTCCCGTTTATAATGACCGAGGAAAACCTGGAAGAACCCTCAGTCACGGAGGACGGTCCTGGCGGTAATCGAACCCCAGGCCTCCCGTTCACGAGTCCGCGCCTTAACGACCTCGGGCACCCATGGTGGTTTATTAAGATGAATTGATTTCGTTTATTTATAAATAAAATAAAACTAAATAAACAACAGACAGGGGGGAGAAGAAAATAGGGAAGAGTACAGCGATGAAGAATAAGAAGTGGTGGTGGTGGTTGTTACTAGTGCCTTACCGTTCGGTTTCCGATGGAACATTTTAATGTAGGTAGATAGCTGGTTACCATTTATGTATACTGACTTCCAGTAGAATTGTAATTTTGTAATTCTGTTTAATTTAATTGTTAGTGGTGTAATGTTTAATTTTATTTTAAGTTAAATCTTTGATTTGTTTATATACCTACAGCTTTAATCTGTAGGAATATTCTGTATCGCGGGAAAAGAAATTTAATAAATGATAACATTTGAAAATGAATGCTTTCAATTCAGGGCGTGAAAAGGCCGATAAGTTTGGCTCAGAGGCCTCTTCTTTCAGACTTGAGATTCTTTTACTTGCCGTAAATCTACAACATGGGACTACGGTTTTACTTCCCTCCCGAATGAGACCATACTTATGATTTTTTCGGGCGTAAAAATCCATGAGCCTGGCCGGGATTAAACGTGCGGAAAGATGAAATCGATATGGTCTTTCCAATTCATAATATGATAAATCATAAGACCGAAAAGTTTTATGTAACTACATTTGATGATTTCATTATCTTCATCTTGTATCTTTAGGTGTCCTGTTGTGTGAAAATTAATGTATTTAGTTTTCTCAAAGTTTATATGAATTTTGTTACTGTCGAACCAGTTATTTAATGTTCTGAAAATATCATTGCATAAATTTGAGAGGCGTCTGGTTTTGTTTGCTTTAATGAGAGTAGTTCATAATCTGAAAAAAAGAATTGGATAAGCATGTTCGTTTATTGCTAAGGGGAGATCATTGATGCAGAGTAAAAATAATAATGAACCAAAAACGGAACCTTGAGGAACACCCGGCTTTACTTCTAACCATTAATATTATCTGAAGAATCCATTTTTTCTTTCTTTCTGTTTGATAAATGATGCAATCCATTGATAATTCGTTCAGTGTTGATGAAGTATGGCTTGTCAAGTTCTTGCAGTTCATTCCAGATGCTCTCTCCGAACCGAAATAGATCGAATGTTGGATGTCTGTAGTCAGTGTCTAGGTTACCCACGTAACAAAGGAGAATAGCATCATCAGTAAAATTCACTTGTAGTGTGAAAATTAGTGTTTTACCGTGAGGCAGTGTAACTAAAATATTAGTCTCCAGAGCGAGCAGCTAATTAAGTTTGGTTGTTGATTAACAACTGCTGTCACACTGCAGGCTATGCCCGATGGATGTTGGAGGAGGCCATGAATATGCAACACTTCGCTCGTCTTGTAAAACTGGGAAAAGGCACACAAAAATTAATCACTCCTCCCAAACATGCGGGCGTTTAAAGCGGGTGCTTTATTGCCTCGCGCTAATTTTACATAATTAGGGAACTGCAATAACTTTCACTTTTTATTCAAGTTACACGCTGTTGTACTCAGAATGCACGCAGCATAAGTTTAGAAACGCAGTAATTTTACTTTGTTCAGCAAATTGCAAACAAAAAGCGACATCCTTTTACTTTTAATGGTTTCCTGTTCCAACCTTCGTTCTCTTGCGAGGAGAATGGCAAAAGTAGCTGTCTAATTCAGACAACTTTTCAAAAAGCACTGGCATCTCTTAAATACAGTCCCTGGTAAATATTAGTCCATCTTAATCGCAAAATAGCTTTCATAGTTTTATTCATGGCATCTTAACAATTGCAATTACAAAGAGAAATCATTAAATAACCGGAATTTTGTGTTTCATTTTACAATATAAATACCCTTCTTAGTAACATACTTCCTCCAACTGTCCACAAATTTACCAATTCTCACAAGATCTAACCTTTAACCAGCTCTACACCGCCAAACGTCTATACATGTTCTTCCAAATGTTCAAACAAGTTGAATCCTATGATATCAAATCCACATTGTATGGTGGATGTTTCATATGCTCAAATTATTTAATTTATTTATTGTATTCGCAGTCGTATGTCGATCCTGGTGGTGTAGTGGTAACCATACTTGCCTTCTAAACCCAAGATCGCGGGTTCAAACTCGGTCAGGATCGATGGATTTTTTTCGGGCGTAAAAATCCTAAGTATGGCTTCCTTCGGAAGGAAAGTAAAGCCGTGGGTTCCGTGTCGTACATTTACGGCATACGGCAATATTCAGAAGAGCGACTTGCCCAACAGACGCCTGTGTCTTTAATGTTTTTTTAATCGGAGACGATAATCTCCCATCCAGGATCCATCTCTTGTCAAATTTCGATGGAGAGAAGCATCTCCCTTACAGGCTTCTGAAAAATCGTGTGCCACATAGGCTGATGTTAATAGGATAGCTGCCTTGGAGCCCATCTGCATCACTTTTCTGTGCCCGAGAACAATATGTACCCATATCTTATATTACTTCATGTTTCAGCAACATTGTAATTTTTTTTTATGTGTTGGTAATAATGGAAATTTCCACACAGAGGTTTGTTGCTTGCTCTCAGAATCGAAAGTTTCATTAGCAACGTACTCTTGTTCTGGAAGCAGCAGTTTTGAAACTCGCCGTGCACAAATATGTCTCATGTGCAAATTTTTCAGGTACCAATATATGGGTGGCACCCTGTGAAATTTTCAGAATTTTTGAAACTATTCTTAATGATATTCGAGATGCTACCTCACAATGGCAGCAGCGGTGTTAATGTTTTTTTTCAGTTAGAGTAGACCCGAAGCACCGGGTCCAGCTTTCTTTGGAGTTAAACATTTTAAATCGTCTTTGAGAGGCGTTTTATGGATGAGCAAACCCCCTCAGTTGAAGTATTGTTGAGGCAATAGCAGAATTTCATGACAGCATATTGTTCTTGGCGTATCACCTCCATTTTGATGTAGGCAGAACTGAACATGTCTCAATTTGCACACCTCTCAAGGCCAAAATAGGAAGTGGCACACTGAAACTGGTGGCACATTAACATTACACATTAACCGAACAAAATTACTAATGTAAACTTTTAGGGCCAGAAAGTATGCCTGTAGTAAAAGTATGGAAATGTTTATTGAACAGCCCTCCTATTTGTAATCCATACCCTGCATCTCTTGCTGCATTACACACAAGCATTTATATCATATAAATTGCTGATATAACCTATAAATTAAACTTTCCAGCATTCTGCAAAATGTGAACTGTAAATGAAGATTTACTGCTTGTAACAATTTCAAACACAAGCTTTGTATACGATGCACTATTTAGCTCCCTCGGGACTCATTTTCACTTATTTACACGTCGTTTTTTTTACACCTAGTTGTGCTTTCCGATCCGCAGCACTGATTCCATCACATCGGCTAAATTTCCCCCTCCTGCTTCCTTTCCCCGAGAGAGATCCAATTAAGAATTTACTTGGGAAGCCCTGCAGCGTCCATCACCCATTTATTTTCTACCTTATCCGAAATAGTGGTTGTAATCTTTAGGAAAGTTTGGAAGCGTTCGAACATATTCTTATATCTACGAGATTTCCCATAGTAAAGTTATCCTTATTTGCAGAAACCGGGAGTTTTGGTAATTAAATCCTTAAAAATAAACGCAAGAAAAATTCGTCTTAAGGCAAAAAAAAAAAAAAATTGATACAGCAATACACATACAAAATAGACTTCTAATCAAGAATAATTTTTTAAACGACTTTGTTCTCTCTAGAAACGAAAGTGAAGAACCAGGTATGCCAGAGCGTTGAACTGGTGCCAGTGGTTCTTTCTGTCGTTCAGCAAAGTAGAGGAAAAATTCTTCTCGATGCGTATCCCACCCATAACCTCAAAGAAGGACAGATCTCTGAAGTGAAATTGTGCCGCGAAATGAAAAAAAACTGAAAACCGGAGCATGCGTTGCACTACTAACTGCTATTATGTAAACAAATAGATTCTCGACAGGTAAAATGTGTTTTGTTGTACCTTTAAGCTGGACACAATCTGCTCTCTCAGTAACGTGACCAGAACTCCTCACCAGCCGTGTCGATTTTACATGATAACGCGCGTCCTCATACTGCCAACAGGACAAATGAAACGCTACGAAATTTTCAGTGGGAATACCTCGAGCATCTTTCGTTTAGCCCTGACCTTGTTTCAAAATATTCCGCCCTCTTAGACATCATCCAGGTAAAGATATTCTCGACGATCAAGTGGTAGAAAGGGAATTCACTGCGGGTTACGAGAGCAACCCAAAGAATTTCGTGGGTTTGTGAAATGATGGAACAGCTTTCACAATGAATAGTATTTTTCAAATCAGTACTCTTTTGGCGAATTTCGAAGGAATGAAACTATTGCGGTCGGCATCGTTGAAAATGGACTTGTTTTTCAGCTATTTTATTTTTTTAAGCGAATTCCGAAGGAATATGAGCTATTGCGGTTGCACGAATGGAATTTGTTTTACTAATCGATAAAAACTGCATTGATCGTACATACTAGACTCCTACTATATATATATATATATATATATATATATAAATGAAAAATAAAAATAAAATAACACTATTAACAAGGTAACAAATTAACAGCAATAATAAAAGTGGAGAAGGATAAAACACTTAAATAAAGTCATACTTGAAATTGCTATATTTCGAGCTACTGGAGTTCTTCAATGGCAAGAAGCTAGACGAGATAAAACACTTTATCTAAGTGTTTTATCCTTATCTACTTTTATTATTACTATATATATAATAGAGTAACGGCATTAATTCTGGACACATTACGTATATTTTTTATCCTTTATAAATCTTACAAGATACAAATATTGTGTTGTGCTAAATCAACAGATGTCATTTTTATTTTGTTTAAGAAAGATGAAACTGCTACATTCTGTATAAATATTAGAAACAACTTTAATTAACACCATTCAGTAACTTCAATAATTCCATCTTAGTGCAGCGGCAATATAGTTGTTGTGCAATTATCGTATTTTCAACCACAGAACTCTTGTGTTCGATTATTGAATTTTCCCAGTACCTAAGTCAAGAGTGATCATTAACGTACAGCAGTAGGCAACTAACTTTTGTGAAGTGAACGTCTTTCACACTGAGTTGAAAAGTGATCCAGTAATTTGAAATAATGACTTCTAAGACAAAACACACTGATTCGTCACCAAGTAAAAGGAGTAAGGTAGTAATACTTGTTGAAGAAGGCTATTCCTATGAAGAAATAACGAAAAGGTTGGGTGGTGGCACCTAAATCAGTTATTAGAAAAGTTTGCAAGCTGTACAAAGTAACTGGGCGCACAAAAACATCTCCAAGAAGTGGCAGAAAACCAAAATCATCTACTCAAAAATGGCACAGAATCTGCCACCTTTCTCTACAAGATCCCCGACATACAGCAAAGGATATAAATGTCGTCTTGATAACTTCTGGGCTATAAGTCTCTGACCGAACAATGAGACAAAAACTTTGAGAAAATGGTCTATGAGTGAGGACGCCAAGAAAAAAGCCTTATCTCAACCAAGGCACAAGGGATGGGACGCAAGAAGACTGGGTTAAAGTCATTTGGAGCGATGATACGACGATCAACATCTTTGGGAGTGATGGCATCACGTTTGTGAGTCACCGAATAGGTGAGGACAAATTACCTGAGTGCACCACTGAAGCATTCTGTCAGCGTCATGATATGGGGAAGCATGTCCGGGCTTAGCACAGTTAGAGGGAAACCACAAAATACCAAAAAGAGATCTTAGACTGCTGCCTATTATAAGTGATTTGGTTGGAGGTGACAGTCCGCGGTGCATCTTCCAGTAGAATGACGCAAAGTGCCACACCGCTCGAATCAATCAGAAATCATTCAGATACCATCATATTATACTGCCTTCCCTTGTTCAGGGAACAGTCCTGACCTCAACCCAATTGAAAACTAATGGTCAAGGGGGAAAGTTTTGATGTCACATCGGAGTTCCAGTAACCAGAGAGAAATGCTAAAGGCCATTGAGCCCGAAACAGGGGCTTTAACATGAACAATATATAGGCATCCAATCGTGGTTTGGAGTGATAACACCAGAAGATCTCCAGTGTTTTGAGTACAAATAATGGAGGCAATAATCAAACCAAAAGGATTACCAACAAAATATTACCATAAAGCACTTACAATAATTCATATGCATGTGTGCAAAATGTACCATTTACAGCTGTTGTTTTGATAAGTGGTATTTGTAATTTAGTTTGCTCATTGTTTGGTACAGCTATGCAACAAACCGTCCCTACAATGTATTCAGTACGGAGTAAGAGAGATAGTAATCTGATTCCTCTATAAGTGCATAAACAGAGAATGAACTCCACTAGAAACCACTGTGTATCTTTAGCTCATTCGTTAGGACTAATCAAAAATACTTTACTTTGTCTTGATCAACATTTCCATGATGTCATGAAAAGCAAATGTTCTGTTGTAACTGGTTTTTGCTCCTTCCGAAATATTTTGTTTTAAATATGCTCCAATCACTTCAGTGGGAGCAGAACGTTCTTTTTATATGATGAAAAAAATTCTTTCTGACAAGCGGCTGACTATGACAGTTGATACCTTGAAAAAGAAAAACATCTTGTAGTTGCTTCTAACCAACGAAAGTATGCTTAAGTACTTTCATTGTGTGATAAAGAAATTATTAGGTATATTAAATACATATTTCCATTAATAATGAGTTTTAATAAATGTTTTTAATAAATTGGTATTTTAATTATATTACTTCCTATTTTCAGTATTTTAGGTATATTTTTACATGTCTATTTTAACCAAAATTAATGCCTGAACTTCCGAGGTCTGGTGATGATAGAACTCTTATAAAATCTGTTCTGTAGCTGTGAAAACGCCCAAACACTGTGCGATATTTTCGTACAAATGCGTTTTTGATTTCCTATTAGCAACTTAGCAAAGTTTTGTATATGCTATGCTGCTTGAAAAATATAACCGCCTGCAAGATGCCTCGTATAAATGAAGAGGTTCCGACGAGCTCTGCGGTCCCCGAAGAAGCAGTGCTACTTATATGAGAGTTCCTATTTGGTATGTTAATGTGTTCCCGATATTAACAGATTCGACGAGAATTTGAGCTATGTTAAACACTCGGGTTACCCTTCTGCAGGCTAATGCTACAGTAGGCTACCCAACCAGTGGTACTGGTTGTTTTGGAGTATGGCGTCGGCACGTTTCAATAGCGTATTTACTTTCAACCTGTAATTAGAAAACTGTTCCGGCCTACTAGTAACAACCTCGCTGGGCAGTAAAGAGATCTTCATCATAGCTGTATCTAACTGTAACCTACAATCAGCTTCGAAGCTCTTACAAACTTTACAGCATATAATTCTTCAAATTCTGTAGGTTCGTTTGCCATTAATTGCGAACATGCAAGTTTTTCAAGCATTTTGATACAAAAGTAAATGTATATGCAGATTTCCATTTAATACACAATTTCTCTTTGTAGCCTACAACAAAGGGATATATTTTATTTATGAGGGTAGATACTAGAATGCAAAAGCGATTTCGTTCCCACTTTAAATTTTTCCTCTCTTTCCATGTCCACAAATCATACAAACAAGAAGCGAAAGATCAGAACATGGAGTGAATGTGAAGAGGTCTGCATTCAATATCTTGCTATATATATCTTCACACTTTTATATTCCTTTGTAAGGTGCCGGAGAGACACTTTGCCGGAGAGGGAAGACGGAAATCAGATTGTCAACTGTCCTCACAAGTTTTCTTTTGAAATACTAAAATTCACGGCTTTCGTCTTACGCGAAGTTGGCACATCCACTCATGGTGGAATTGTGTGATAAAGTAGGACAGCTTAAGACAACAAAGAGAACTGCCTCGCCTACTTTCCTTCAGAAGACGAACTCTCTGTCGTCGTATGTGCATTGATAAAGATTTGACCTGCTTTACTTTTATGGAAACGGGTCTGAGAGCTTTGCAAATATGTAAAACCGAGGTTTATTTAACAAACAGATTTTTACGTCTCTTATCAAATACCAAATATTTCGAAGAATACAACCAAATAAATTGGCTTAGCTTATGCATAAAGATTTATCCTTTAAATAAAATTTTAGATCCTTGTTCTATAAAATATATTGAACGATGTATTGTAATAAAATATTTCCATTAAAATTTCTTGAAACGCTTTACAGTTGTCTCTCTCCCATTATATATATAAATGAAAAAGAAATTAACTTTTGGAAGAATGTAGCTAAAATAACAAAAACTAGAAAAGAAGAAGCTGATAAAACACTTTAGTCACAATTTTAGCTATATTTCCACCAACTCCTTTTCTTCTTCAATAAATATATACACAGGTTATGAATAGGTGTTGATGTAGATAGGTGTACATACAGGAAATCACAAAGTTCATTGTGCCTTTCTGTAATTATATTTTGCCCTTTATGTGCGAAGAAGGAATCTTGGGAACATATTCCGATGTCCTGCAAGGGGACGGAAGGAATGGAGAAAAAGTTTTCTCATTAGTTAGCAAAAGGAGAGGGCAATGGCAGTGCAGAACTATGCTGGTAGACAGGAAGGAGGAGGGAGTAGGTATATTTTTAAAACAAAGTGAAACAGCTCAGATGGAAAAGACATACAAGTGGTAAAAAGGTGCGGGGGGGGGGGTTATGGGAATAATAGTTACACTCTTTTGGAAATATTTGTTCGTATATGTGAGGTTGTAAGTTACTTACATTTGTACTGTTTTCTTTTCTGTTTGTTCTACTTTATTTCTGTATTTCAAAAATTGTTTTCTAAATTTCATGTATGTATTTATTTATTTCATTTTTGTTTATATATATACACACATATATACATATACATATATTGTTTGTCTCTTAAGGTTTAAATATCGGCATGTGAAATTTCATTTATCTTTTTAGTATATTGTAAAATCAAATACATCCCAGCGCTCGTGTGACATGGATAAATTATATGCGTGACAAATATATTATGCATAAACATACTTACTACTACTACGACCACTACTACTGCTACTACCGCCACTATTACTATTACCATCATCACCACTACTACTATACTACCACTACTACTATTACTAATACTACTATCAGTACTTCTACTACTATCACTACTGCCATTACTATTACTACCACTACTCTACTACTACCAGCACTACTACTATTACCACCACTACCACCACTACTACCACTTCTATACTACCACTATTACTACCATTACTCCACTACTACTACTGCTGCTAACTACTGCTATTACTGCTAACTACTACTACTACACTACTGCAACTACTACTACTACTACTACTACTACTACTACTACTACTACTACTACTACTATTACTACACTACTCCAACTACTACTACTACCACCACCACTACCTCTAGTAGTAATAATAATTATTGCTACTACTTCTATCAATATTATTACCCCTAGTAATAATAATAATAATAATAATAATAATAATAATAATAATAATAATAATTACTACTTCTGCCACTATCACTACTATTACTACTACCATTACTACTATTACTATCACTATTACTACTACCAGCATTACTACTACTGTTACTACTATCACCTTTACTGTCACTATCACTATTACTACTATTGTTACTATTATTATTACTACTACCACCATTACTATTGCTATCACTACTACTACTACTACTACTATCACTATCACTATCATCATCAATACTAAAACCATTACTATTACCACTACTAGTGCTATTAATACTACTACTTTTACTACACTAATACTACTACTCTGCATGTACACCTAGCTCACAAAGTGCATATACTCCTAAGAGGTATTCTATTTACTTTCATTAAGAAATATACAATGCGTATATATACATAGAGGGAGAAAGATATTTCAATTAAAGTAATGTAATAAAAATATCTCTTTTAAGTATACGCAGGTTGTGGCTAGGTGTTTTTGCGGGTAAGTACTATACTCATAAAGGCACAACCAAATATTTGTGCTTTCCAGTGTGTGTTACCAACACCTGCCGGTGTTTATACATATATTAGCATAGATAGCTAAAGTAATAAGATATAGAGAAGCAGAAATAGATGAAACCCTTAAGTAGTAACTCAATATCGCAGTATTTCGAATTGCTTGAGTTCTTCTTCAAAGGTAGAAGCAGACAAGTGATGGTGAGAAAAGTAAATATTGAATATCCGATATAATGCATTGTGCGGAAACACATTTAAAAAAAAAATAAATAAATGGAAGTAAAATGGCAGAGAAAGACAAATAAGAAAGAGAAATGTATTAATAATTGGAAAAATACAAACTAGAAAGGGGAATATTAGGAAGTGCAGTGTACGCATTTAAAAACATTCTGAACTTTTGGAGAAGTTCTAAAACTCAAACGAGGATTTTTTGAAGAAAAGTGCAGTTTGCAGGATTTTTAAACAGAATTTCGTAGATTAGATTTAATGTGTTCGATGCTTGGAAAACAAGAAGTGAGAGGATATGTATATAGGACTTGCTAATGCCCCTGGGCAAGAACTTTGCTGTCTCTCTCTGTTGCTCTTTCCCTGTGTGTGTATTTAATTGAGAGTGGGAAACACTGCATGTATTTGTTTATCGAAATTATT
This sequence comes from Metallyticus violacea, assembly GCA_030762175.1. NCBI lineage: Eukaryota > Metazoa > Arthropoda > Insecta > Mantodea > Metallyticidae > Metallyticus > Metallyticus violacea. The sequence goes on from CM060833.1 coordinate 19,465,912, forward strand.
AATATAAAGCATGAACACAATGGACTAATTTTGTATTTAAAAGGGTTTCTTCGTAATTAAAGAAATTCTGTAAATCTCTAATTACGAGGTCTGTTCATTAAAGAGTTTTATAATTTTGTACACGCATAATTTCTCGCTGTGCAAGTTGAGACACGTTCAGTTTCGTCTATAGCAAAATGGAGGTGACAGGCGATAAACAGTACGCTGCTCCGAATTTCTGTTTTCGTCTCAACAGATCTTCAAATAAATGAAATTGTTCATTTCTATGACAGAGATCGAAGATAGTTTAAAATGTTTCAAGAAGGGAGGCTATCGATTTCAAAGGAGGGGGGCGCAGCACCCCAGGTTGTGTTCTAACGAAAGAAAGCACTAAAATTGCTGCTGTCGTTGTAAGAAAGATCGTCGAAAAATATTAACAACACTTTCAAATGTTCTGAAAATATCACTGGGTGCCACCCACATGTTGGTAACTGAAAAGTTGCATATGAGACGTGTTTGTGCTTGGTGGGTTCCAAGACTGCTGATTAGCGAACTAAAGGACATTCAAGAGCAGGTTTGCATGCAGTTGAGGGTGTTACAACAAGATGCGGAGTTTCTTTCAAAGGTAATCACAGCTGATGAAATTTGGCTACGTGATTTCCATCTTAAGAACAAACAGCAAAGCTCTGCGCGGTCACTAACACACACAAAAAAAAATGCAAAAGTAGTTCCTTCTGCCGGGAAAAATGTGGTCATCTCATTTTTCTATATTCAAAGAATGGTTTACCAGCATATCGAACTAACACATATAACTGTAACAGGGCAATACTACAGAGTTCCTGAAAACTCTATAAGGTCATATCACACATAAAAGACCACATTTCTTTGCAACAAGCTGGATACTACAGACAAAAATTAATGTGTTCTCGCTCCCTGTATTTCAGATTTAGCCCCGTGTGACTTTTCCTTTTCCCCAAATAGAAGAAATGTCTTCTTGGGAAGCATTTACCATCATCAAAAAACAGTGGTGAAGACTGCGGAGGTAATTCTGAAGGACTTACAAGAAATGGTTTCCGCATGTCTTTGAAGATTGGCAGAAATTCCGGGATAGGTGCATTGCATATAACGTAGAGTACTTTTGAGATCAGCAAAATTATGAGCATGAGTAAAGATATATTGTCAAAAAATATTATAGTGCTCTTTATTGAACAGCTCCTTATATAATAGCAAGAGGCTTCTTCCTTATCCTATCATTGACATCTTCGTACTCCAGTTACACTGTCAAGTTACATTCAATAGCAAGAGCATAAAGTTGACTGAGACGACATTTACTTTCTCGTCTTCTTAACATAAAATGTTCTTTAAGCCATCCTAGCATTAAAACACACATCTTATGACTCTATACATCGTGCACAATTAGTCTAATGTAAGTATTGGTGATAGAAAAGAACGATTTTTCGCGTTCTCTGGTGTTCTGCGTACGATAGACCTTAGATACGTCGAATATAAATTTATCTGCCTCGCCTTCCAAGGAGATAAACTGACCTAAAACTGAAGCCCTAGCAGCGCAAAATTAAAACTGCGTCTCGTGGCGTTAAAACTTAGAACTGAATGTGTCTTGCTGCGTGTAAAACTTACAAGTGAGTGCCTCAGCTGAACAAACGCTTCCTTATATACTTGATTGAAATTAAATAGACATTGGGTTCACCAAGCCACGGGGGTCACACAAGCACGTGCAAGTCTCGTGCCTTTATTTAAAAATTCGAAATATACATCTATACTGGCTGGTTTAAATTCACCTGCCAATATGTTTCACTCGCTACTGTTTGAAAGTTAAAAACATTTCTTTACATTGGTTAGTTTAAAGTTAACAGTACAGTAACGGAGTCGTTCTCCTAACGTATTTAAAAGGCCTTGTCTCTGTTAACCTTCGCCAATGGAAGGTAATTTTAAAAAGCGGCATAACAGTTGTCCCTTTGGGTTTACTATCCATTGTACGGCGGTTTTATGGTCCCCTCAGCGTTCTAGGCTCCCGTAAGCAACTACACCAGAGACTTTCCCATTTTACTACATAAAAATAACGTATTAAAGTTACATCTCATGAAACACATATATACGTAATATTTATATTATTGATTACAATGTACAAAATATCATGATTGAGTTATATTTATATTTAAGTTTGGGCGGGCCGTAGGAACTGTTACAACTGATATAAAACACTGATATATATATATATATATATATACATAGATTAATTTTATGTAAAATATTCTCTTATTAAACTATATTTTGCATTATTAGTTTATGAAAGAAACAAAGCCTAGCTATTGCTCTTTTGTAAATAAATGCAACAATTAAACGTCCATTTCACAGCATTGTTGCTACCAGGCTACTGTCATTCCATAATTAAAATGTACATCACACTTTATACTTTTATAATTATGGCTAATGTAGATATTCTCTTTTTTTCAGGGATCCTAATGAACCTCGTGTTCAGAAAACGGACTACGGCACCGTGAAAGAAAAAACGCGCTACAGAGGACTGAACTGGGAGACTTACGAAACGGGGAGTCAACTGTACCTCAGTATCGGTGAGTTATATGCCTTATTATCTTCTAAATATGCACTATTTTAAATGTATAGGGTTTCATTTATATAATCGATAACGGCTCGATTTTTTTCTCCTCGATATAAGTTTTCATCCGTTTACGATTGTTAGTTATCGGGTTTACGTTGCCACTATTTTATGGCGCAGTTGATTGATTGCGTTACTCTAAACTACAAGGTGATGAAATGATGATGTTTGTTAATCAAAGCAAAATGTTGACTTTGCAGGTTTATTCACTAAAGTCTTAAAGGACTTTCGCTTCCTAAACGTCTTCCTATTGGGCATGTTGCATTATAAAAGGGCAAATTTGTCTCTTGAAACCGCAAAAACACATTGATACTTAAAGTTAGGTTAGGTTAGGTTAGGAACTCCACATATCGGCGAATACCTTTCGTAACATACAGAGGCATGTCTAGACATATCTATGAGAACCTGGTAGCCCTCATACCTCAAGGTGTACCTATATTAAATGTGTTAGACCTGGGCGTTTCGCAATGACTGCTGCATTCTTACCTCCTTGCCACATCATGGGTACAGGGGTATTGTAGGAATGCTTGTGGTCAGCACACCGACACTTCACCTGTTGCCTATCGCGGCTCCCCAATTGTCTTCATGAGATAGGGTGGACCTTGTTCCAGATCTACCTAATTTAGAAAATTTCTAAGTAGATACTTGGACTAAACCCGGGACCCCAACAGTTTCACCGGAAGAAACTCCAACTTTCTTATTTTAAATGGAATACGCAATATATTTGTACATTTTCGAATAATTATCACTAAGATTAGTTCAAAAATATCCACATTAGATACTTATACATAAATGCATTGTTCTCATAACAAGAAAATACCATATAATAATAATAAAATGCTCCTTTCATAACAAAAACAAAGGTAACTCAACGTCTAAATTCTATGTTCAAAATGGCGACCTTCAGCTGCTTGACAACACGTAAATCGATCTGAGAAACCAGTTAAGGAATGACTTAACCAGGCTTTAGGAATGTCTTGCATTTCAGATCTTCTAAGTTGTTGGGTCTTTCTCGATATACTACTAACTTCAAATGGTTATACAAAAGAATTCCAAAGGCGACAAATCTGGGAATTTTGCTGGCCACTCTATGTGAACTCACCTATAAAATGTGACCGTCCTCACACCCACGCATGTCCGAAAGTGAATGTATTTATGCAACTTAAATAGTAACAATTATTAAATATTATATAACCCGTAGTAACAATCAGGAATATTTCATGTATCATAAAAATGTATTCATGGCTACCTGGACATATAACTCCTTGACGAGAGAGAAAAAGCTGCCTATTGTAATCTTTTGCGCTCTCGCTTACTGATAATGGCTCTAGCAATATGTCTCTCTATTGTGACAAAACTAAGTGCCTGCAGGTGTCCGACTTGAGCCGAACAATAAGTCTTTTGTATCTTTAGTTGCTGGAGATACTCAGAAATTCGTTAAAGTTAGGAAGGGAACAGGTGCTGACGATGTCCTCAGTATATCGAATGATCATGAGCTCCCCAATGAGGAGCCAAAGAGTTTTAAAATAAGCGCGTTTTGGAGTACAATAGCTCACCAATAATATTTTCATATTTTGAAGGTTCAGACTCCATGGACGCTAGTATATGAACCCCGTGAGCTCTCACGACCACGTGGGGTCACTTTGAATTTAGTATATAAGTGAAAGACGACACCGTATAGGTTTCAGACAGACAGTGGAGGATAGATCAGGCAGTTCATGCAGTAGATCGCAGTTCCAGGCATCTTCATCGTCAACATCGTACAATAGAGAACAGGACAGTAACGGCATTTCCAGAAGGCATCCTCAGTCAGTACAGTATAGTAATTATCAAGACGCAGTCTCAGATACAGTAGGAAAGTTTAGGCAAGAGGCACACAGATGCAATTTCAATCAGCGTATGTAGCTCGTAGCTTTAATGTCATATAGATAATGAATTAGATGGTCGACAAGAAAGTGTAGTGTGATTTGAACCCTTCCCTTTCATCTACCTCCTCCCGTGACCACTAAGGCACAAAAGGCGACTTCAGGGCCTTGAAAGACCCGGGATATCAAGTGGGACCCCCGGGTAAACATTTAACATCAACAGCATGGACCCATAAAATCGCTGCACAATCCATCGTTTGTGGAAAAACCTAGTCTAAGTTCTAATGAACATTCTATCCATGTTGAGCTTGTCTTCGGTGTTGCGGTAGCCGGTATTACGTTATTTTGAAACAAATCCAAATATCTGCTAGCATTTCTCTAAAGAAGAAAGGACCATTGATATGATCACCTACAATACCAGCACAAACTCTAAGCTTTTGTGGATACTGTGTGTGGTTCTCCATATAAAATTTACGTGTAATCAGTAATGGCAGTCTCGTCTGTTGACAAATTCATTCGGGTAAAGTGTGGTTTCATCTAAGAATGAAATGTGTCTACAATACTGGATTATTGTAAATGACTCCATTACTAATTCACAAAACAGCATTATTCTTCAAACGGAATCACCCTCTGAAGGTTCCTGCAAAAGTTGAATATTATATAGATGTTTCTTGGAACTTTTAAGAATTTTCACCACGGAGTTTAGGTTATATTTGATACTAACGACAATTTTATAGTAGAAACCTTTGGGTTTTCTTGCACACGCGAATCCGTATTTCCCTTCATCTCTTGAGGATGTTCTTGCGGACAGGTCCTTACTGTCAACGACATTTTATATGTCTTTGTGGTTTCTGGAGCATGGTATGACCTTTCATTTTAAACGTGATGATTTTCTTTTTAGAACATTTTAAGAATTTTTTATTCCGGTTATTGCTGGTATATTATTGTAGTATGTATTTTATGCATTGTTTTACATATTTGCCCTTATTGTCTGTTTGCAGGTTTATACATTTAATGGCCAATCTGCTGTTTCCGATTGTGTCATGCGCAGTATTTCAGTGTTGGTATTTTTGTTTCATTATTCTTTATTATTGGCGCAGTTATAGTGTAAACAACAATCTTGCACACGCAGAAGAACAGCCAATGAAATATTCTCATCGGTTGCACTTTTCAGGCGATCTGATCTTGATAAGTCCTTTATCTTTGAGCAAATTTCTTTGCCATCCTCGTCACGATTGTATATGGAATTAGATAGCGATCCAGATGCATATCATTAAATAAATTTTCTGCCTCTAGATAAGATCATTGCTGTCTCCACAATCAACCATAATTAAAATTAGAAGTATTTCCATTTCATTCAACTTCAGATAAAACTATTTAACACATGAAATGCGAGATTTAATCCCTTAAATAAGATGTTTCTGTAAAAATAAACAAGATTCCATGAATATAAACAAAAGACAGTTTTTATGTGACTATTGACAAAACGGAGTAAACAAAGTGGCGTTTTATTATTCATTACACATTTTTGTTTTATTTCTTTAGCAGGAATAAATCTGTACAAAAGTATCTAGTGTGGGTACTTTTTGAAAAACTCTTAACGGGTATTATTCGAAATTTTACATATATATTGAATATTCCATTTAAAATAAGAGAGAGTTACTCCGCTTAAACCGAAAAAAAAAAAAAGTAGGTAAGTCGTTTTTCTGCAAAATTACTACCAAAATGAACACAAGTGGTTGTTGCAGACTTGTTTTATTTACGGGCGCTGTTTAACATTTTTAGTCATTAGCGTCCCATTCAATTCAGGGCGTGAAATGACCGATAAAGTTTGCTCAGAGGCTCTCTTTTCAGGCTTGGGGTTCTTTTATGTGCCTAATACTATGCACGAAGCCCACAGCTTTACTTCTCTTCCAAAGGAAGCCATGCTTAGGATTTTTATGCCCAAAAATCCATCGATGCTGGCTGGCCGAGATTGAACCCGCGATCTTCGGTTTAAGAGGCAAGTATGGTTACCACTATACTACCAGAACCCACAACACAATTGGCTTTCAGTGTCTTTTGCACCTAGAGTATTAAAACTGAAACATTGTAAGTGTACACGTGTTCATTATCTACGACGAGGTGATCCAGTAGCATGTGTGCGTTTTGTGAGTGGTTTCTTTCATCAGTGACTGAAGGGTTAATCGCCACATAGCTTGTATTCTTTTCAGATGAAGCGTGGGTTCCACTAAAATGACCACCAAAACACTCACTCAAGAAGATTCTGCCACTACTCATATAGCAAAGCAAGGGTAAAAAAATGAAGGAAACCTTTGACGATGAGTGATTAGTTTCCTTCTCGCTCCCCATATCTAGCAATCTGTAATTTTAATTTTTGATGCACAAGGTGTACAAAACAAATATTGGAATATTCAATAAAAAATCAGAAACATTACATTGGTGGAACTAAACCGTGACAATTAATATGTGTCTACCCGGTACGGTGCCAGTTTATCTAAAGTTTGATGACATTTCCAGCATTTGCTATAAATTAAGATGTTATAAAACATTTTAAAAAGCAAAGTATGAGTACAGGCGCTGTCGGCTGTGACATGTCCAGCTGCTGAGACGTAAAAATCCATGCTAGCGGTAAGGACATATTCTGGAACCGATGTAGATTCATTGAACATGCATTCATTAACCATTGCTTGTTTCCCGGATGTTCCAGCTACCGCAAAATACATTAAATGTTCTTTTTCTGTTTTGAAAAATTCAGTGTCTGACAAACGACAAAATGCCAGTTGATAATTTGAAGAGATACCGTGTAGCTATGTGCAAAAAAAGTATAAACTGCATTAAAAGGGTGAATAGTATTTCCTTAAATATTTTAAGTGTCTTTTTGCCCTAAATTTTGCTATCTTTTTAAATGGCTGAACATCTTGTGTATTAATTATGATCATTTTAGTTCACGATTATTCTGCTTATTTACTTTGGTTAACTATGCTCGTTTTTTGTTAAATATGATTACTCCGGTTTACAAGAGCTATGGGATTTTATCTTTGTACTTCCCTTGATACTGTAAATTTGTATATTGTTCATACTTTCCTAATGATTACTATAGTAGTATATTTGGAGGCAGTGCTACTATAACGGTTTAGTGCATTTATTAGCTTTCTCTCTTGCAATATTTGAAAGATTAAATTTTACGCCATATGGCTAATAACACAGTAATAATGTTAAAGAAATATAAAGCAAATAGAATTGTCCAGTTACATTACTTCAAGCACAAAAGAAAGTTTTTAAAATCCTTTTATGCACTAATTTTGTCTGCCCGAGCGAGGAACATGCAAGAGAAGCTTTCTGAAAAGTGACGGAACAGAAAAATGTTCCTTTAAAGTGATTTCCTACATCGGTGACAGGTGAAAAAGGCAGCAAGCAATTATTTTCAAATATAACCTATTTTTTACGTTTGTGTGTTTTTAAAACAAAAATTACACGCTTTTGTCATGCTTGTATATTTAAAACTCAATCTCCAAAAGGAATTCATTTATTGTCTGCAGTGGCAGGCTTTTATGCTCTCTGAGGCTGTCACGAGATGGCAGCAGCAGTTGTGCATGACCTCAGCTCGAGAAGGAAGCCTCTTTAAGCCTTTATCGGAGACAGGAGGCTTTGCCTGTAAGGCCGTTAATGGCTCTCTGGGATTAGAAATACCCGGCGGTTCCAGCAGATCGCGATTCCAGGAAGAAAGAAAGAAAAGGAAAAAAAAAAAAGGCCTACATCCACTCCACTACCAAAAAAGCACGTTTCTGGTAACGTCATTATTACGAACGTGTTTTGTCGACAACTTTGCCAGAAAAATAAGAGAAGGCAAAAGGCCGGTCCGCTTGGAATAGATTTACTGCCACCAACTCCTTGGCTATGTTTGCGACGGCGGAGTCCGTGCGCAGAGGTTTTAATGTTTGTTCCTGCTCCTTTTTTTTTCACCGTTTCTGAAAACAAAACAAACTTCCTGACCTACTTAGCTCATGATGGTACCCATGGAGGCTTCGCTACGGGCGCGATGATAAAAGTTTTTACCTTCACAGTGAAAAAAAGAAGGAACTAACGTTTACCCAGCTGTGATAATCCGCTTTGCCTTGATATCAATTGTTTTTCATTCTAAATATGATTCTGCCACTCTTTTCACATCGCCTACATCAAACACTGACCAAAGACCACGTATGTGAGCTTCGTTATTGCACATTTGCTTGTGTGACGCCTAACAGGGAAAGAAGAACAATGCTTTCGCGTTTATAAAAGAGAGTATGAAGCATGGGGTTTTCAATAAATATGATCATCCATACAATTTAGTATTGTCTTGAAAAAAGGATCATATAATGTGACTAAAAAGTTCCGTTTGTTTCAGAGCATACATTTCAGATAGTTCATTAGTTCGAAATCTCAACGTGTCCATGATAATGCAAGCCCAGAAAAAGAAAAGAAAAAACGAACCTGTTAACGCTATAAATACTAGAATAAAAATTACAAAAAAATAATGCTTGTTAGAACTAAATGCTTCAAGCTGATCTGTGATAGAGGCAATAATCTAGAGGAATGCTGTAGATAGTTCGTTGTACATGATGAGTTTTGGAACATATAAAAGAACAAGTTTACAATTGGAACAAACAGTGTGGACATGAAGACTTTCAGAATGGATTATTTAGGAAAACTCAGTTGAATAAACTATGTTTTATTGTTTATTTTTCAGAAAAGTCAAATATGGCATATTTATAAAAATGTCAAGAGGCCATCACTTTTTTTTTTTGTTTACAAAATAATAACATAAACCGCATCAATGTCATTCATTGGTTTGTCTTCTTCATCTAGGCCCAGGTGATATTAATTTACAAGATCCTGTCTGAATTCAGTTCCCACTGAGTGCCAAAACATTTCTTCAATAAATTTAATTCTGCATTTTGTGAAGATTTGGTAAAACTTTGGCTCTAAAGGTTCTGCAGTCATTAATTGCTTTATGCTCTTTCCACTCTTTGGTGCTGCTAGATCTATAAAATATTTTATTTCTCCTTGAATGCTTAAACATTTAATTTTTCGTATGATGAAACTTTTTGTAGGAGCCCGTTCCCAGGAGGTTTGAGTACATCATTTACTGTTTTCTTCCAGTTATAGAACGCAACATTGCTAATCACTGTTCGGAAATATTTCTACATAATCCTCTGCTTTTACGATAATTTCCTGTTTGCGAATAACTTTCTCATAGCGACCAAATACGCTATCCAGCGGCATTTAAGAGTTGCCTGGAACTGGAAAAAGTGGTGGACCGCCACAGGAAGCCGAGGTCATTAAGGCGCGGACTCATCAGCGGGAGGTCTGAGGTTTGAATCCCGCCTGGACCGTTCTCCCTGATTGAGGTTTTTCCCAGGTTTTCCTCAGTCCTCATAAATGGCAAATACCGGGGAGGTACCTAAACTTAGGCCTGGAACGCTTCCTTCCTTAAAAAAAATATTCTTTCCCAATATATCTTTTCATCACAAGTATCATCAGTGTCCACCGCCTTGGTGCCTCAGTAGCAAAAACGGGCGTTAAACACTATTAAAAAAAAGTGAATTGATGCTTCATTCTCCAACCTTACGGTGCTAGAATAATCATCGTTTGATTTTTATGCTGCCCGCCACAACAGTTGGCAAATAGACGAACTGTGTACACTAATGCTGGGAATAGTGCTATGACTTAAGCATTAGTGGACACAAGAAGTTATTTCGTTGAAATCTTTAAAACCCTCAGTTTCTATCCACCAACGTGTTGTCTTTACTATGCACAATTTACACGCTTCCTTCACACACGTGTAAAAATTGTACATATAAAGCTGGCGGCTGTAATAGGCAGACATATCAGAAAGCTTTGGTAATATTAAGTTCTGTTGATTCTTCATCCGTGTGAGGGGAACATCTCGCTTTTTGTCTTCTACTTCATCCTATTTCAGAGGCACAGATTTTGTTTTCACAAGCTCCTACACTTCCACATCCATTTCTGTGTGAAGCATTCAACTCCCTGAACAAGATAATCGCTATCTCCGTTGTATAATGTAACATGCCAACAATAAAGAATGAATAGTTGGCCAGCTGCTATAATTATTATTGAACTTAGTGCCATTTACCACAAATAGTAACAAACTAACAGTAAAACATTCACCCCAAATATCCATTTGACATTGGACATAAAGAGTTTTGGAACAAAGCGTGCTGTGGACATACACACTTCTGGAACAAGCCCCTGTTTAAGGTTAAATATCTCAAGAACAATATCATTCAAGGCAAGTTATGTGCATTATCTCAATTTGTTTAATTTGTGGACATGTTGAGTTTTGGAACTCACGGCCTCAAGGTCTCAATGTAAAACAAAATAATATCTCTAGTATTAAAATTGTCACCACCAGCATTACTGGCGTAATGGCAGACTGTGAACTACGGAAACAAAAAACCCATGCAGTGCACTTGCCAGATCGGATTACTGTCCTCGTTGGTCTGCTTTAATTCGCTGAAGATGAGCCTCTTACTAGTTTAAAAAACACAATAATTCAAAAGTTATGTACATCATTGGCAAGAGATGTGGTAGCTAAAAGGAGATAAAAATTCCTATTACAAATGTGGCAATGAGAATGGAATAAAGTTAACGAACTTTTCCATCCATAAGGAAAAGATTGCTCCTTAAGGGTAGGTGGTATAGTGAATATGGTCATTTTTTTTTTTTTTTTACATATTTTCATTGTTAAAAGTTTACTTCATAATACATTAGGTAGCATTTGTGTGAAAACGGTCCTAAAGAATATTTAAATGTCATTTTAAATGTCGTGTATCAGATGGTGACACGCCCCTTTTTGTACTGTAGTTCATAACTGCAATATTTTGAAATTCCCATATTTAGGTAATGTTTCCTCTGGTAGGGATATTTATGCATTGCCCACACAGATTTTTCAACTGTTTCCAACTTCTCGTTTCTGTTTCCTGTTAGTTTTGTTGAAACCAGCTGAAAAAACTTAAAAAATGCAAAGAGATAAAATTTTATTCAAAAAGCGTAAATAAGTTACTGGAAGAGGTAAAACAAATGCTGTACATAATGTATATGTAATAAATAAGTAATATTACTGATAGTATTAGTGTGGAAAATGTAGACATTCAAGATAGTTATAGGCTTAGATTAGGTGAGGCACATGTTGAATAAACTACAAAACACCTCTAGAAGAAATTTGTTTTCTAGTTCTAGTGTATATAATGATAGTATGGAAAGATAGAGTGCAAGTGGTTAACTATATAAATTTAAATTTATAGTCAAGTAATTTTATAAAATGCAACTTCTGTGACACAAATGACAATATTTTGTGTTTTTCTTGATTTCAATTTTTCGCATACTTGTTTTTAAGCAATATAGGTATCTATAATTCAGAAAATATGTATGGTAAGAACATGAAATTTTAACAGGTTGCTGACGTTTTGATATTCTATTTCAAAATTTGTGGTTGTAATTAAATTAAACCCTCTGAAAAATATATTAAAATTTGTAATTCAGAAAATATCTTAAAAAATTAATTTTAATATATACCAATGCAATTAAAAGTTAGTAGACACAAAACACATTCACTAATGTGTGTACAAATTTCACAATTCTAGTACTGATGGTTCTTGTGCTATATGTACCTAAACATAACAAAATTAACATTGCGAAGATAGCAGATACCACCTCCCCTTAAACACTTTCAATCCAGCAAGGGAACAGAACACGGTTCGTGTCACTTATATTTGAAAAAAAATTTAAACTACAAGCAAATAATATATGCAAAAGCTGTAACGAAATTCATACACGGAGTACGTTGTAATTCCTAAATACCAAACAATAGTGCCTGAAGAACAACGGTTAGTAGCAAATAAAAATGTTTACAGCATCGTGAGAGATCAAGAGAATTTTAGGGCATTAAATAACTTAACAAATAAAATACTTTTTGAAATTTCTGAAGAATACACAAACAACAAATGTCAAAAATGAGAAAACACCCAGTGGTCAGAACACGAATATACCCTTGAGGGTTCTTGAGAATCAGTTAAAAAGTAGAAAGAATTATAGAAGAAGAAATGTTTAATGAAGAAGATAACACCCAAACTAGGCCTGATGAAGAGAGTAAAAATTAATAAAATAAGAAAATATTGGCAATCTTCGGGAAGAAAGGAAGCAGAAGAGAGGAGAAAAATAAGATAAGAAGGAGAGAAGCATAAAGAATATATGAGAAGAGTAGAAGAGGAAGTAAGAAAAAGGCGTACAGAACTAGAAATTATCAATGATCAGTTCAGAATCCCAAAGAAGAAAGCATAGATATTGATGTTAATATAGAAAGAAACAGCACTGCAAACACACCACGTCCCAGGATAATTGAGGCTCGAGACAGACAGCAACCGCATCGATGTTCAGGCTCAGCGCCTGGAGTTCCACTGGGAACAGCCTGAATGCCGAGCGTTATAAGTAAAAATGGATTTAGAATAAGAATATATATCAAAGTATGAATATTGAACATTTATTATGTTAACGATAAGGTCAAGTAAACATAAACATGAAACGGATGAAATACAATTGATGACGTAATATGTAATTGCTATTGGGTTCAATAGTATTGTAGATTTAGGTACAAATTATAGTTAATTTCAACAGTAGCCTAGTACTGGTTTCCAGCTCTGGTTAAATTGTAATTATCGAGTGAAGTTTATTTTGTTTAGTTATAAAATTTGTACAGTATATTTGCAAAGAAAAAGTACAAGGGTTAGTCAAAAAAAGACAGATTATTTTTAATGAATGGAATACACTAGGCTCGTTCCAGATTGGTATGGTCTTTATCAAAATATTCTCCGTTAAGTTGAATGCACTTTGCCTGACGCGTCTGCCAGTCCTGTAACACGTGCTAGAAGCCATCTTTTGACATCTTCTTCAAAACTGCCTCAACGTTTTTCACGGTGATCTCGAAAATACCAAAACGCTCCCCCTTAGATCCTTTTTCAAATAGGGAAAGAGATAAAAGTAACGGGACTAAGTCTGGGGAGTATGGAGGATGGGGGACATATCCCATGTTCCCTACACACTTCCACTGTTCAGAAGTCAGTGATCTTGGAACCCACTTCGCGCAAACGCTTCTCTTGTTTAAGTGATCATACAAAATCGAAAATGTACTGCCATGGGAAATGTGTAACATGTCTGCACGTCTGTCAATTGTTATTTGTCGGTGTTCACGTACAATGACGCCAGCTGTGTTAATCATGGTTTCGTTTACTGTTGTTGCTGGAGCACTGGACAGCCTTGCTTTGTTATTAAAATATGGCTCTCCTTAAAGTCTTTGAACCATGGAAGTGCTGTGTATTGTGACAAACATCATCACCATATACCTGCTGCAACAATCTGTAAGCATCATGCCGTATTTCTGCAAACAAACTTTAGAGCAGCATATTGCTCTTCACGAATCAACTCCATTTTGTATGTAGGCGACTGGCGAACTGACGCAGTTTGCTTGCCTCCTGTGTACAGAATCATGCGCGAGTGAACTTCTGTTTTTGTACACCATTCAGGGCTGATCCGTTTTCATCATGCAACATTGTTTCAACAATGTTTCTTTTCTGTGCAGGATAAAAAAATAAATAACTTTCAGTCTGTTGAATTGCCATCATATATGAGGGATACCTAAATAAATAATAACCTAAATAACCTCTTGATATAGCATCAAAGTATCAGGTTGTAAGCATTAAAGAATAAAAAATAGAAAATGTATATAAAGAGAGTTAAGCGATAATATTAATATGTGAAGGTCGTTTATCTTTAATAATAAGGGATTACGTACAAAGTGCATAACATGCATTGACACAGCTGTGTCAGATATATTCTGCCTACGCAATTCATAGCATGGTATCTTCCACACTGTTGACTGCGTCGTTCACATAACATAATCTCGATTTGGTTCATGGAACCCTACTGACATACACATTTTGTGGTGGAACCTGTATACAGTGAATTTCGTGTTGGAATATCCTCTGCGTGTCCACTCTCTATTGGTCCTTCCGTATCGTGTAGAAATCTTCCTTCTCTTTTCTTGCAGCTCTTGTAGGAGTTCTTCATATACTGCTGCGGACAGCAATAAAACTTTAGTCCTGCATCTTCCACCAGGAATATTTCTCCTGCAAGAGCACGAACTAAAAGAGACGGTGTGTATTTTAATACATGTAGAACCCGCTTGAGATAAATTACCTCGAGGTTTTCGCGGTCAGTTAGTGGTTTTTTGCTTTATGACTCTAGGCCATAAATGGCTGATAGCAATACTTTCACATCAGATAGTTTCATGGCGGTCTGTAGTTGTAGTTTCGACAGGGACTTTATCATTAATACGGGGGGGGGGGTGTCATAACGTTCGTATTGTCGGTTTTAACAATGAAAATAACTCCCCGTTTTACATTGTATAGCAATCATGCGTCTTTGTATTGCTCGCCACTTGAATGTTAACACCGCTAGAGTGTAAAACCCAAAATGGCGCACTCTCTGAGAAGACGGAAACTCGTGTGGTTATTCGTTTCCTGTTTTTTGAAAGGAAATGTGTGCTGAGTTGCTTGCTATATATGTAAGTACTGCCCCAGTATCAAGTGTGATACTGCAGTGCAAGTGTTTCCAATGTGGATAAACGAGCCTGAAAGAAAGTGGCCCCCATCTCAGTCAGTTATCGGGCATGGCGCATGTGGAGGCCGTAGTACTTGAAGACCGTCGCATTTCTATCGAGGCAACAGTGGAGAAGGAGCACATTAGTCGTGATTTAGTGATAAACGTCATTCATAGAGTTTTACATATGACAAAGGTCATATATGAGTAAAAACGGCACGGAAGCGAAGAGGTAGTCGAAATGTTGCAGCTTTGCCAGACTGTCCTGAGGACGTTTTCTGATCACCAGGATGAATGCTGTGTTTATCATTATGACCCCGAGACGAAGCAGCAGAGCAAGCAATGGTAATACGCAGATTCACCATCAAACATCATCGGGGAAGGTACTGTTGAGTGTATTTTTGGGACTGCCATGGCGTGTTGTTGACAATTTATGCCTGTAAGAGTAATTGGAAAATATTACTAGGACCTCGCGGGAGACTGCGGAAGGCAGTCTAAGGGAGTTAGTTTGTTTCACGACAACGCGCCAGCACATTCTTCACAATAGACAGTGATGCATCGGTTGCTTTGGAGTAAGAAGTTGACCTCATCCTCCATATTCACCCAATTTTGCATCCAGTGACCTATTTCTCTTTTCTCTCATGAAAACTCCAGGATTTTCCAGTACATAAACTCCATGGTTGGCCGAGCGGGAGCGTCTGGAGTTCGATTCCCGTCCTCCCTGGCTGAGTTTTGTTCCAGGTTTCCCTTAGTCCTCATAAATAGCAAATACCGGGGAGCAACTTCAAAAAAGTAATTAAAACCCAAATTAGGCTTTATTAACATAAAATGAAATAAGTAATGGCATTACTGTGTGACGTTAGAGGAACAAAATTAGAATTCTTGCAATCTATAATTATTACAAAAGAGTACCTCATTTTAAAAGTATTCTTAATACTATTGAGATTAAATCACAAAGATGAATGGCTTACAACTAATTAAATGAAATACGAGTATATGATCACTGCTAGACAAAGCTGTACTGTGTGGATATTTTTAAATGTAACAACGTTTATAAACTGAACTGTTAGTATCGTCTTTACATTCACTGAAATAGAGAGAAATAACAGAAAGTTTCGAGTTAAATTGCGCATTTAAGATGTTCATATGTTTCAATAAAACAAAAGCTTATTATTACTATTTAAAAATAATTACAATGCACTAAGCAAATATACACAATCAACAGAATATAATGGAAATTTTCATTTTCATTGACTTTGAAATTTAATTTAAATGTTATTGTAGTAAAAACATAATATGCAAAAATTTTCTGAAGGTTATTACAGAGCGCTCATACATGCAAATATAATTCTCAAACACACATTAGATTAATATTTCACATTTGCTATCTTCAAGACGATACCTTATTTAAATATAAAATATATGCATCGTTTTAAATACAGTTTATATGATGAATTAATTGTCCTTTTATTTTAAAACAATAAATTTTGGATTTCAGGTAAACCCCTACTCCTAATGACCGGATTTTCCTGATTTTCAGAAACTATTTCTCGTATTTTATTTAAATGGTATATGCGGAGTTTTGTTGTGAAAAAGCAAATCTTGGTGCCGCTAGTCATTTTTAACTTTTTGGTTTCAAGTAAATCCCACTTCCAAAAATCTGATTTCGCTGATTTTCCGATGCTATTTTTCTTATTTAATTTAAATGATATATGCCGAATTTTGTTTGAAAAAATTAATATTGGTTCTGCTAGAACGAATTTTACATTTTGCGTTTTCATATAAACCCTACTCTTAATGGCCCGATTACCCTGATTTTCGGAAGCTTTTTTCTTATTTATTTAATTGGTACATGTGGAGATTCAATGCGGAAAAAAAATTAATGCCGCTAGAGCGATTTTTAAATTTTGAGTGTCAAGTAAAAACCCCATGCTGATAGTTCAATTTCACTGATTTTCAGAAACTATTTTATTGTTTTATTTCAATGGCACATTTTAAAAACATTTAAAATTGCGGCCGCTAGAGTGATATTTAAATTTCGCTGTAACTTCCACTTGCTTTTTAGGTACACACCCACTCTCAATGGTTCGATTGCCCTGATTCTCGGAAACTGCTTTTATCTACTTATTTTAACGAAATCTACCAAGGTTCGTTCATAAAAAGCAAAAACTACGGCCGCTAGGACGATTTTTAAATATTTTAAAAAATTTTCACTTTAGGCTTACCTGCATCTCCAATGGTTCAATTTTGCTCGCTAACGAGCTCGACGAATCGTTTGTTCGTTAACGGTTATATGCTGAGTTTCATTGAGGAAAAATCGACCGCTAGAGCGTTAACGGACGCACGCACACACATACACATACCATTTTCGGTGTATAGTGGGTAGGGTCGATGGAGATTTGAAGATATTTTTCAAAAATCGTTTCATGGGTTCAATCGCAATAACTTACATTCTTTCGAAATTCGTTAAAAATAAAACAATTTTCTGGAAAATTGCGTAATTTTGGCCCTTCCCACTTACAGCAACCTAAGCAGGTTATCGCTTGCGCCCTCCGCGCATTTTATCTTTAATTTCAAAACAAGCAGGAATGTGATTTAACTTTAACTGATTTGATATCGTCTGGTCCAGAAAAGGTAAATTTCAAAACAATTTTCCCACCAAAAGAGATCCAAAGTTCGATAATAAAACGCATTCGGGGTAATTATGGCCAGCATTCTGCCCATGCCCGGTGGTCCTGTATCATTTTGTTTATTTAAAGCTCGCTGCTTCCAAGTGTTAAGTCGCTTTCATTTAGAAACCCGCACACTGGTTTACTTTAACTATCAGCGTGGTATAGAAACCGTAGTTGGCAGCGGCAGATGAATATTCAACGACTGGTGCGATGAAAACAGGAAGAAGAAAAAAAAAGCTAACTCTCAAGCGGATCATTGAGGGTGAAATGGGCCTTATCAGGCATCACCTGCCCGCAGCTCATATGGCCAGAACACAATAATGACAAAAAATGCGTTCCCGTTATCGCTGACAAAAGCCATTTGAAGCAAAGCTTTTTTGTTGTGTGCAAGAATGAAAAACCCTGCAGATGTGGCTCAGGGAAATCTCCACCTGTCGTTCACAGAGGTGCATTCTGCCAGTAATACAGATAACATTCATCGTCCGTCTGTTGTGGTATACATCAAACACGTCAGACAACTGCGTCATTTGAAAAGTATTGACAACCCTTATTAACAGTTTTATCGTATAGGATATGCGATACAAAAGTTGAAACACTGCTATAAAGATATCGCACGCCGTCTGGAATATCCTGATAAAAATTAAAAATCCTTCATCCAGTTCGATGGAAAAACATTTTCCAGTAAGAAAATAAAGAAAAAAACTTACTGATTTTGTTTGAAGAGCAAACGCTTCAAAACGTAAAATAAATCCCACTAAAAGTATGTAAAAATAACTTTCGAATTGGAAAAATGCACATTAGCAGTATCTTTATTAAAATAATGTTATACTCATATTACAGATATATTTGATGCATGAGTCCTCAACTGTACATACTTAAATACATTGCACAATTAGAGAAAAAATAATAAAAAATGTAATAAAAAAGAAATAATATAAACAGGGAAGAGCATGTTTACATATAAATGAAATGAAACTCATATTATTCTCAATTGCACTATTTATTAAAATGTCCATATCAATCAATTTTTGCTATCCGCAAACAGGTTTCAACACTGTATTCGATCTCTAATTACCTTAAGAAAATGTTCCGAAATCAGCGTTTTCTCAGGTGCTGTCATTGGGTACGTTCAGCCAGATTATGTATCCATTCTTCATCCAATCCACAATATGGGCAAATTATCCTACCATAATTATATGCTATTTTTTAACTTCCCAACTTCTCAGTCTAAACCAGGCCATTCCTGATCTTGCCTTTCTCCCTATAACGAGTATATATACCTCTTTACTCAAGTTCATTTCATTTCATTTCACTCCTACTGATAGCCTCTAGCCTTGTTCTAATCTTCCTCTATGCATGTTATTATTTTCATTATCTCTTGTCATGTTTAACCCATGTCAATTACTTTCAGTCCTCTTTTCACCTCTGCAGAGTGCCTCAAGTGCACAGTATACTTGATGGCTTAACAGTGCTAGCTAACGTAAAAGTTACCATTATTCATTGAGGTTTTACGGCCAAATTTGACATTTCACAACACATTTAAACTGATTAAGCTAGTTTATTCATAAACGACTGCCTTTTAGTGCTGAAAATATATTTTTTTATCTGAAGCACAATTTCGTCAATGGTATCAGAAGCCGTACAATTATTGCGAGAGATGCCGAGTTCATATTTCTATCTTGCCATATTATATGCTAATTTAATTTTTATGGAGAAAATAGCAGAATTTTTTTTTCACTCATTTTGAGTTCTGTACTAAGCAATTGATCGACACAATAGCTTACAGCAAACCAAGATGCACTACTTTCGTGCTATTCCTCAACAACATAACTATTAGTTTGTTCAACAACAATGCGTTGCAGGCTGGCGTAATCTAAACGCTGCTCTGGCTATCTCAGCTATCTTGTCCTAGAACAATAGCAGAATTGTTTCAGACTTAGATAAGAAGTATGGTCTTTATTCATCAAATATATATGCTGTAGTTTTGAATAGTCCTGGCGAATGACCTTGTATCGATCTGCGCAATACAATTCTAGAAAATTTGTGATAGGAGTAACTTCTCAGCTGCATAAATATAACAATGCAAGCGAGAAACATTAGAGCTATGCGATAAACCATCCGTACAATGCGTTCAATGCGAAAGTAAGAGAGATACTAACTGACCCCCATATAAACATACAAAACAGAAAATGAACTCGATCAGAAACCACTGCGCACCTTTTGCTCATTCGCCAGGACTATTCAAAACATTTGTAAAATGCTGTTTACACAAGAAGTAGATTAAAAAAATCTGGTGGAACTATGAGACAATATCTTATGATATTCAATCACGATAACGCGATAACAATTAAATTTGAAATATTCTGTGGCATGCAAATCGTTTTCTATATTCTTTACTAAGTCTTGTTTAATTATATTAAATAGATAAAATGAATTAGTCAAAAGAGTAAATGCGAACATTTTCACATTTCTTCGCCAGTACTATACGCATACGGGCAAGTCAAAATATGGCCTATTATTAGGCCTCGTTCATGGGTTGTACAGTGCTTATCTTTCAAATCCTTCTTTTTCACAACTTGTAAAGGATATAGTGTACATTTGATGCATTGCCATTACTGAAAGATAATATTTGAGAACTTTCGTTAGCTTTCAGAAACAGTTTTCCAGTAATTAACGATACTTATATTTTGTTAATAAAACTGGCCTTTGGAGATATATCACATTGCCACTGTAACCAAACATTTTGCTTAATAGCTCTCCACTGTATTACATTACAACGCTGTGGGGCTTGTACACCCTTGCTGCTGCACCAAGGTTCTTTTTAAAATCTTAGCCCCCGATTTGATATATCGTTATTGGAAAGTTTGAAAATATGAACACTCAGGCAACCGTTTCTTATCCCGTTCCTTCCATTCTGGAACTCTCTCCCATTTTTTAAACACATTAGCAGAAGCTGGGGAGACAGCGAAAAGATTTAATGCAGCATTGGGAGTACAGTTACGTTAAAAATTAAACGAAGCTCTGTTTTCCGATGTTAAAACGCATTAGTGTTGTATCTCCAGGGAAAAACAAGTCTGTATTTTTTATCGATTCTAGCTGCTTATGTGAAGTTCTTTATTGACTCTGTGAGAAACCGAATTGATTTTTATTTTTGGTTCTCCAGTTATATGTAAACGTGAGTACCTATATTCAAGCGTTGTGGCCTCCAGATGAACCATGACATTCATAGCAATACAAGTCCAGTTGAACAGATTTCGAGAAAGTTAATAAACATTGACAATCTCTTGTAAATTATGCATATATATAGGAACTCGGCTTTCTTTTTTCCTTATTAAACCTTGTTTAATTTCAAATATTGCCAAATATTAAATACAGAAGACAAACATTTTGTCTCCAATAAATTCATGAAAAATGCACCACTTAATGTTGTAGTGAAACTCATTAGTCTGTAAAATGGATTTCAGATACTTAAACCATTATTTGGAATAGAAATATATCCATTTTGCGTGAAGATGTGTTTGGAAATAAAAAAAGTCAATTTGCATTGTCAATTTATATTTTCTCGGTAATATTATAAAAGAAACAACAAAATTCAGCCTGTGCATCTCTCTCCTTCACTGTATGCGGGACAGGCGCTAGAAAAATTTAATAGTTTCGCGTATTTGATCATTATTTTTACAATGAACGGAAAATGATCGAAGCATATGACATTGTTGCATACCCCATAAGCTACTGACACCACTGCTTCATCCAAGCATACACATTTTCCCCCAATGTTTTGAAGGAAGTAGAATAAACTCTTTGACCTCTCAATATTTTGTACACGTATTCTGTCCAATTTCCCTCCAAACCCCAGAGCATGTTTTTAATTAATCTTTTAACCTCCACATTTCTCACATTTCCTGTTTGATCGATCTCGCAACAAGCAGAATTATTGGTTAGTTTACATATTTATTTTGGAATAATGTACATACAACCACACATTAATGTCCAGTTCCAACTTGTGAGCATCTGGCAAGTGTAGCCAGACGCTCTTAAACATTCATATGTCTGCTTTGAGCCATCCTAGTTATTCCAATGACTATATAAGATCCCAGAAATAATCTCTCGGGGAAACAACACAACAGAGTACGTACACTCTACATGTACCTTCCTCGTCTTCAAACTCCTTTGTCGCTTTGATACTTAAGTATCACATCCTGAATCCTCTCCGTGGGACTTAGAAATTTCTCAGCGAAAATCCTTCGGCTTACCTCTCGACCATCTAAATGTCCCTTGGCTTCCGCTCGGCCTCCGCCTGCGAAGCCTCTAACAGACGACTCCGCCGGCACCAGCGTACAACATGACATAGCGTAAAGAAGGGAAAGAAGCAGTGGTTTCTGAAACCGTATATAGGATACTAGTTACATCTACATACAATGATATATGGAGAAAATTTTGGGAATAAGAAATAAATGGATTATCCATATTGGATTAGCACACGTTTTTGAAAGGGATTTCGCAGGGCATAGGCCAACGAATTGTGGGATTAACCGGGAATTTGGGACGTACAGTGGGTGTAAAATCAGAGTAAAGAAGTGCTGAATTCGAATCATTCATGGGAAGCAAGCTATAATTGGGACATTATGCTATCATGGGCAGTTAAGGTCGGGAGGGAGCTTGACATGGACATCCAATTTAAACGGGTTAGGGGAATAGGATTGAGGAAGGCTAAGAACACCTTGAGGGATATGGATAGGCAGCAGACAAATGGGAGATGATTTTGCTATATGTACAATCAGGACTAAAATATGAATAGTAAATTGAATAATACATCAAAACGGAGGCTAAACACAAGCAAACAAGAGCTCACGTGGTTCAGAGGGACATGGCGGATGATTAAGGTTACCGACGAAAATGAGTTGTGAACTTAAAGGCTGGAGAAATTATCTTCCATGAACGTATTAACTCTATTGGAAGGAAATTGACATACTGGACTCTGCTGACAATCAGGGAAGAGAAGCAGAGAATATTTACATTTCTGATGTAAGTGATATAGCTCAGGTCTGATAATTGGGGAGGGGTTTATGAGAAGAAAACTGAGCGAATCCAGCCGTGTTTGTAGTATTCCTTGTGTTATTTTTATCTTTATTATGTTATATTTTCTTTATTTGTATTTATGTTCCATAGTTAAATACAAAGTATATATTCTTTATTTTTATTTGATTTATTTACGGACGCTCTTGTGAATATCACAGGTCATCAGCGTCCCATTCAATTCAGGGCGTGAAACGGCCGACAAATTTTGCTCAGAGGTCTCTTCTTTCAGGCTTGAGGTTCTTTATCTTGCCGTAAATGTACGACACGTGACCTACGGCTTCACTTCCCTTCCGAAGGAAGCCATACTTAGGATTTTTACGCCCGAAAAAAAAAACCATGTATCCTGGCCGGATTTGAACCCGCGACCTTGGGTTTAGACGGCAAGTATGGTTACCACTACACCACCAGGACCGACAAGGTATATATTCTATGTTACATTTTAGTAAGTAATATCTTGTATCTAAATCTAATATCATGTATTAAATCAAACAAACCTAGTAATTATTTTAAAACTTTCCTTGAACCCATGTACTATTGAAGTTTAATTGTAATATTTTCACTGGAATAAATACATTTTTTACAACTAATACTACTGCTAATACTACACACATAACTAAACGATTTTGAATATGAATATTTTGGTACCATGCATCAAGACATAACCACCCACCGCTCCTGAATATAGTATATTTAAACTCAATAAATGGGAATAAATTGGACAAAAACGTACCAGACAAATTGGTAAAGACATAGCAGTGGGAAATATAATAGGAAAAATACAAAAAAAAAAAATAAATAGAAATGGATAATTTTGAGGAGATAACTACTGTCATTAAAACACAAGAAAAGGACAAGAAAGGTAGATAATCACGGTTGCTGCTTTGCTGAGCAATACTGAGAAGTGACTTCGTAGTGCTGCAAGATATATTTGGAGGGGTTTTAGTAGGTAGATTATATGGGAGTCCCACACTGCCAGCTTACTGGCACGTATAACGCGTTTCCCTCCATTGGTAAAAAAAAAAAATTATACTACACTACTGGTACTACTACTACTACTACTACTACTACTACTACTACTACTACTACTACTACTACTACTACTACTACTACTACTGCTGCTACTGCTACTGCTGCTGCTACTAGTAGTACTATTGCTACTACTGCTGTTACTACTATTAATACTACTATACTACTACTGCTACTAATTACTACTACTACTACTACTGCTACTAATTACTACTACTGCTACTAATTACTACTACTACTACTACTACTAATACTAATACTGCTACTACTGCTACTACTAATACTGCTAGCTGCTGCTGCTACTAGTAGTACTATTGCTACTACTGCTGTTACTACTATTAATACTACTATACTACTACTATACTACTACTTATACTATACTACTACTACTACTACTACTACTACTACTATTACTACTACTACTACTTCTATTAGCCAGAGTTCCATACTTCATTGTCTGAATCCTCAGCATCAGGAATCTGATGTCGGTCCTGGTGGTGTAGTGGTAACCATACTTGCCTTGTAGACTCAAGATCACGGTTTCAATCGAGGACAGGGTCGATGGATTTTTTCGGGTATGAAAGTCTTAAGTCTTCCTTCGGAAGGGAAGTAAAACCGCGGGTACCATGTCGTAGATTTACGCCACGTAAAAGAACCGCAAGTTTGTATGTGTGTGTCTATGGAGAGTCGCAAAAACATGTACAGGAAATTATCTTGAAACTTTATTACATAAAAATAAATTAATAATTAGATAAATTATTTCATTATTTTTTTAATCTATTTGAGTTTAGCCCATTAAAATTGAATGAATTTTAATTATCGCTTTGTATATTCTAGGCCCAAAAGATCTGCTATGCAAAGAGCATACAGTAGTATGTATTCAGTAATTAAGAAACAGTTGTTTTGTCTCATGGGGTAGTCATGATATTCAGCTTTGAAATTGTACCGATATTTATGAAAATAGTTAGGCACAGTGAGTTTACTTGTTTGCTTAATAGTTTAAGCTTTAAACTGTACAAAAAGTTGATTCGTTTGATGATCCATAGGTTTACGTGAACCATATTTAATAATACGCCTCTGTAACACTGTAAACGCAGAGAGCGCTCATTTAACCGGTCCTCCCCAGCCTAATAAAGGTAAATTCCCTGGTGATTGCGGCGGGTCACTTGAGAACATCTGCACTTCCCATCGATGTACTTACCCTTAGAGCAAGATCAATCTGAGAGCTGCTGGAGCTGCAGTCCCGAATGATATCGGAGAGAGCCGAACTCCTCACTTCCCAAACGAGAGGGGAATAGGGAGGATGCACATTTTGTGCATTTCTATACGGAGTATGAATAAGGAAGTGCTAGAGATAGCGGAATAGTGGGAATGCAAACCCAAAACTAAGGAAATGTCCCAAAAGAAGAAGATTTTTCCACAGAGAAATCTCTTTGCTTAAGAAAAATAATAAAAAAGGAGAGTTACTTCCCCAAATATAGCTAGATAATAAGTCTTCCAAGCGCAATGACATAATATCTCGGACGGTTAGAGCGTCATGCTATAGCTGTGAACGTAAGAGTTTCGAATTCAAACGTTCTGATGTTCGTTCGTTTTGGTTTTTTTTTTTTTTTTTTTTTTTTTTCCCCTGCCGGAGTTAATGGGGCTTTGTCACCATTTGAATGATTTACTCGCTAACATAGTACCAAGCACACAATCCACTATAAATGTAAATTTACAATTTTTTTCCTTCTTCTTTTGCAATCAATAGTACACAATCCCCTATCAATTTATACTTACGAAAAGGAGTGAGCGTAGGCCGTTAGGCCGTAGTTCGCCGCAGCGAACCACTGGGTCCACCAGTTTCTAGGATTTACCCGAGGTTAGTATATATAAAAATTAATTGCGAATTTTATATATATTTAGTTTTTTACCATATATTATGTATAAATAATAATAATAATAATAATAATATATGGTAAAAAGTGAAACTAAGTTTTGTAATAAGGAACAACATATTGCAGGCAGAAAGTTACGGAGGACAGCGCATGCTTTACATTACGTTTAGCAAAAAACAGTACAACAAACATCTTGGAAAGCATGTCTCTATAGTAAACTCCAAAAATTTAAATGTTACTGCGCTTCTTGTAAAAATAAAAGGCCGAAATTATACGCCTATCACTGTGAAACAAGAATTTCAATTATGCATTCAATTTCATCCCCCATCAGCGAGATTACTATGGTCAGGGTTAAGCCGGAAAAAAAAAAAAAAACAATTACGTGCAGATTATGTAGCCATGAGGCAATGTCGGAGTTTCCTCTCTGCCGTTCGTGACTGAGTAGTTCGGTTCTCTCCGCTGTCGCTCGGGATTGCAACTCCAGCAGCTGTAACAATAAATTTGCTTTAAGTGTAGACTGTTAAGTGCAGGTTTGCCTTGTTACCAATCCACAAGATAAGCCCCACCAGTATATATATTACCAAAAAACGAACTTGTGCTTATATCGAACAAAGGATTGAATCACTCTTAGTTTAGCTGCCAGATATTTTTTTTTTATCTTAATTTATCAAGTTAATGGATTTCAGACATTTCAGGCTATAGTATTTAACTCATTGAAGCCAAAACGATGTGATCGCCGATTTCATAATGTTTTGGGAATGAAGCAAGATCAGCAAGCACTCTGACTGATTTGCGGGATTCAAATGTGGAAGTACGGAGCGATGCAATAAAATTAACTTGCGGTGTTTTTCCACCAAGCGTGTCCACACGTTATTCCCGCCCTTAAATGGATCAAGGTCACGCTAACTTCTGGCTATCAGTATTGGTTGAGTTCAGGTCAGTTATTATGAGTGGTGTGCTTAGTGTTGTAGTGAATTATCGCTCAGTATGTGTTTCTACTGCATAACATGTATTTATTCATGATTCATACGTGTTAACTCAGTAAGCCCGTCTAGGCCAAAGACAATCTGAAAAAAGATTTGTGGGTGTAAAATTTCCAGGCTCGTATAAAGCTTTATGATACATTTTAAGCTGCGGGTAGTATTCAGTCTAAGAAATCAGACAGACAGCATAAAGTTCTCGCCGAAGTCATTGTTTCCAGAATTCCTCCAAATCATTTAGATATTTTTCACAACAAACAGGCATTTTATGGCTCTGTACAAATAACTATTGAATTTTTAAAGTTAAAATAACTGGGGCACATGCTATTCAAACAGGTGATCCTGTATCTAGGCGCACGTCTTGCGGAGTCTAAATAGTGTATAGAACGGAGAAACACATCCGTATTTAGTTTTTTTCTCGGGCGAAGCCTGGTTCTATCTTCGTGGCTATGGTATACACAAAATGATCTTTATTGGAGCGCTCAGAAACCTGGTGCGAGTGTCACTCCGAAATTTTAGCAGCTGCCGCAAATATTTTTGTTTCATTTGAATTATATAACTTTTCAGAGTATTCTCTATTATGACGAATACACTTTTGAGTCCGTTCAAAGTCGGTCCTGGTGATGTACTTGTCTCCTAAACCCAAGATCGCGGGTTCAATCCCGGCCAGGGTCGATGGATTTTTTCGGGCGTAAAAATCCTAAATATGGCTTCCTTCGGAAGGTAATAAAAGCCAAGGGTCCCTTGAAGTAGATTTACGGCACGAAAAAGAACCTCAAGCCTGAAAGAAGAGGCCTCTGATCAAAATTCATCGGCCGTTTCAGGCCCTGATTTGAATGGGACGCTGATGACCTGAGATGTTAAAGAGCGTTCGTAAATAAATCAAATCAATAAAAAAGCGTCCGTTCAAACCACTTTGAAAATGAACTAACCAAGCTTCTTTTGAAAGCTCGCTCACAGCTTAAGTCCGTTTCTTTGAAGAATGGTTCCGCAGTCAACCACGGAAATTCTTCACTCAGGGTATCCATATCCTTCAACAGATAAGGTGACTGTGTGCAGCGGATGTCAGCCATATGTCTGTATATTTGAACTGCGGGGCTTGTTCTTGCTTGCGTTCCATCGTTCTGCGACGATATCCTTCGACGGGCCTGGTGGTGCAGTGGTAACCATACTTGCCTCATAAATCCAAGATCGCGGGTTCTATCCCGGCTAGGACCGATGGGTGTAAAAATCCTAAGTATGGCTGCCTTCGGAAAGGAAGTAAAGTTGTTAGTCCTGTGTCATACATATACGACAAGTAAATCTCAAGCTTGAAAGAAGAGACCTCAGAGCAAAATTTATCGGCCGTTTTCACGCCGTGAATTGAATGGGACGCTGATGACCTGAGATATTAAAGAGCGTCCGTAAATAAAACAAATCAACAATGTCTGATTTGCCTAGCGCATTAGAACCACAATTAGTGCTGAAAGTTACTGTGAGTTTATGAAGCAACTTAGAGCCCCGATCAAAGATAAACATCCCGGACTTTTGATTCTTAAAGTTTTGCTACTGCACGATAACGCTCGAGTACACACATCCGAAAGGACCCAGTGCTTGTTAGGAAATTCAAATGAGAAATGTTCTGCCTCCACCTTATTCTCCTGCTCTTGTTTCCAGTAGTTTCTCTCTTTACACCTAACTCAAGTAATACCTTGGAAGTCAACGATTAGAAGTTGATAATGAAGTGAAGATCACCACGATCAAGATGGTTAGATAGGGTATTGAAAAATTGAAATCTTAAAATGTGCTTGGAAAAAGATGGTGATTATGGGGAAGAAAACCATAGAAAGTGACTTTATTTTTAAAAAAAATGAGTCGAGTATTTTTCACGCAATAAGGAGATTTACTTATTGAATGGACCTCGAATAAATGTGTGCTCCTTTGTCCGTTCCTTCTTGTTTTCTTCCTCCTTTTTTATAAAAGAGAATTTTTGTTCTTAATTCTTCCTAATTTCTTGTTCATATCGGCTATAGCTCATAAAGAACTGAATGTTAAAAAAAGCAGACATTAAATTAAAACTCTGGGGAAGGCACTAAAGTTATCGTTTTACCTTAGGGCAGCAGAAGATAAGAATTAAAGATCTTAATGAGGTATTTCAAAGGTATGCTGCAAAATTCTTTTCTCAATGTTCTCGTTATATACAGAAAATTTTGCTAATTAAATCAATAACCTCACCTCTGGACTGGTTAAGATATTTTGATGTATTGTAAATTCATAAAGAGTATTTTGAATGGAAAACATTCCTTATAAAAGGAACTAAAACTTCTTAATTCTTCTAAAGGAAGAATTCATTTGTGCTGGTCTAAATTGAGAGGAAAAGCGAACTCGTTGCTTCAACTAATGAGGACGCGGTTGTCAGATAATGGACTAGGGCTTCAATTCCAATGGCACTCAACAGCAAGTTTCCTTTATAGCAAATTATTCTCCTAGTGAGCAATACGTTCTTTTAACGGGTTTTCCGACATTCGCGATGTCTTTCTATAAGCATTGTAATTAAAATAATGGAAAATGTGTATTGTATCTGAAATCAGAAAATTAAGTCATTTTTACAAGTAAAAATAACGAATATTGGTTTTAATATCTCATACCTTACATGAAAGTGCATGCCAACACTCCGCACCACTAACTGACGCTTGGTAGGGAGATGACTCTATATCCTCAGTACTCATCTTGCGCCCTTACACTTTAATAGGGATATTCTCTTCTTCTTCTCATACATTTATTATAATTCTCCCTAAAGAGAAGTGCAGTAACGTCAATAATGTACGTTATCGCAAGATAATAGCAGAAGTTTTGTGTCAGCAGCCATGGACTTTGGCTTCGATGTGATGGGGTGTTGTTCCAGCAGGATGGCGCTACTTGTCATGAAGCGCGCGAAACTTGATACATTACAGCAGAAATTTTATGGGCGACTGATGTCGCAGAAACAGTGATCGCAATTGGCCTCCAAGGTCATGCGATCTTATGCCGTGTGAGTTTTATGTGTGGGGATTTGTAAAGTCCAAGGTTTACAGCAAAATGATACCAGCCAGTCCTGAACTTAAAGAAGAAATCCGACGTGTTATTGCTAAAACTGACCCACAAATCCTCAAAAATGTGATTGAAATGTTGTCAAAAGAATGTGCGAGTGTCATGAGACGTGGAGGACATTTACCGGATATTATTTTCCATATATAATCGGAGTGTTTACTCTTTCAAATTGTTTCACAACTTTATCAATTCAAGTATAAATAAAGGTTTATTTTATAAATTTAAATCCTGCGTTACTTTTGAGACCCTTTTATTAGAAAGAAGCATTCTTTTCTTTTATTCAATTAGCAATTTCATTCCAGAAGTTCCAGTTTTTAACTCTTCCTTTCTTTATTCTATAACTCATTTACTCATTTCACATTTTCGGACAGTACATTTTAATTATATACGGAATTATTTAAAACGTATTTTATTCTCCATATTTGTCCATTTTCGACATATAGTACGTTTTTGACATATGTGAGTTTAACTCACATGCTTTTGTCACGACTCGGGTCTCACAAAACTATCTCACAAGTATACATTTGCCTGCAGAAGGGGGCGCACTCTGCGACAAACATTCCTCCTTTAAATAAAATTAAATCAGAAACATTGAAAATAAAGGAGGGAATGTCACGAGATCATTACACAGATAACACTTGTTTAGATCTGATCATGCACAATTATTAACTGAGATTATCACATCTCCATTCATTTGTCCTGCAGACCGAGACAGATGCAACCTTCCCTTCTGGTTTCTAGCACTCCACTAAGTGACGCCACACATAACTCTTGACTTCGCATGGTCAAGCCATTGCTACGCGCTACTCCCCCCTACACCCCGTTACCCATACTTATAAACTCTTACTCTCTCAACTGGCACCTTCGCTCTACTCTACGTTGACAATGCAGTCTCTGTTACCTCTACAGTGCTATTATTCATTGTTGACGTATTATTGCTTCATATGCCACATCTTTCAACCCTTTATTTTAAGCATCTTCCATATTTTATGTATTTCAAAATTATCCCTATCGGATAATAATTTTAAAATTTATTTTAGAGTGTCATTAATTCAAAACTGGTTTTGTTTTTTCTATTAAATGTGGAACACAGGAAACCAACCACAACTAGTGGTTAGAGACAGTAAAATATTATACAGTTAACGCTGAAACCATCGAGAATGCGTCGAGTGTCTTAGAATCGGCCAGCGCTTCTTCAATTAAATCCATAAAGTACTTTTTGGTGATAAAACAGTAAAAATTATGTGGCACACAGCCGAGTAAACTTCTCGTATATTACAACGGCGCTAAGCACTCCCTAAAAGTAACACAAAACATTTCCTCCATCCCGAGGACAGTGACAGAATGTTTCAACTGTTAAGAGTGAAAAACTAGCAGAGGAAACGAAAATTCAGTTGAACACAATGCTATCCACTTATAGTGAACTGTGTAATGTCGGCGCTATTTTAAGTAGTGAATCAAATTTGAATCTAGGTCTCGAACTGTTGCTAGGTTTAGAGTTATCCTCATTACTTCTTATGTGAGCGGAATATTAGCGAGTACAAAGCAATTTTAAGAGACCAGTAGATACAGTTTCAGATTTGAAAATTTAAACGTTTTGTAACTCATTGCTTCTTAGATATTCAATTATCAAGAAATATTAATATGAATTACGTGTAATAGTCCAAAAATATTGTATTAATTTTAATGTCCATGCCTTCCTCTAGGCTTTGTTAGCCGTCGCGGGCTTTAGTCTACCGCAGTGACTGCCGAGTCATCAATCTCCGTCTTGCGACATCACTGGTGGAGGCAGTGTTGCAGAAGGGAATTTAATTAGCACACCGACACCCTATCAGTTGTCATCACGCGGCTGTTCTTTAAAAAAAAAAACAATAACAGGCATAATTTCTCTTGCTAAGATTTAACTTTAAAAATATTTTGTTAGTTTAATGTGTATTGTACACGTAGTACTAGTTTCACTGTTGTCACTTCCGGTTTCCGCCTATGAGAGGTGTGCAAGTTGAGACATTTTCAGTTCCGCCTACAGTATAATAGAGGTGATACGAGCCGAACAATATACTCTCTGAAATTCGTCTTTTGTCTCAATAAATCTTTAGCTGAGGTTTATTCAATGCTAGAGGAGACCTATCTATCCTGTTCTATCCTGTAGCACAGTTCGAAAACGGTTTAAAATGTTTAAAGAAGAAAGGCAATCAATTTCAAAGGAAGATGGGCCCGGTACTCCAGTTTTTGCTCTAGCGCAAGAAAGTATTAACACCGCTGCTCTAATTCTGAGATAGGATCGTTGAATAACTTCAAGAACACTTTCAGAAATTCTGAAAGGTTCGCTGGGTAGCATTCCCTCGTTGGTAACTGAAAAGTTGCATATGAGATGTGTCTGTGCACGGTGGGTTCCAGGACTGATGCTTGCAGGTTTGCACGCAGTTGAGGTTGATGTTATAGGAAGATGCAGAGTTTTTCAGAATTACTGCGGATGAAAAAATCATTTCGATTCTGAGAGCAAATAGCTCTTTTTGGTCACCAGCACAAAGAAAAGAAAAATGGATTGCTTCTACTGCGAAAAGTTATGGTCATCTCATTTTCAGTATTCAAGTAATGGTTTACCAGCAAATCGTATCTGCACACACAACTGAAACCGGGCAATGCTACAGAGATGTCCTGAAATCTCTGCAAAGCCAAGGTTACATACAAGCTGGATGCTGCATCACGATAACGCACCGTCCCGCACTCGCAAATGTTTTTGCTGAATATCTCACAAAAATAATGTGAAGACTACCCCTCACCCTCCATATAGTTCAGATTTAGCACCCCATAGTCCTTTTCTTTTCCCCCAAGTAGAAGGCATTTTCCATCATCAGAAGCTGTGATGAAGACTACGGAGGCGATTCTGAAGGACCTGTCAAAAATGGTTTCCAGCATGTCTTAAAAGACTGGCAGAAACATTAGGATATGTGCATTGCATACAATGAGGACAATTTAAGAAACATCATCGAAACTATGAAGATTATTAAAGGCACGTATATATATTGCACAGCCCAAGTAGATAAAAGGACGTAAATTCTCTAATTGCCCTCACTAAGCAAGGGGGCATTATTGCAGACCTCCCCAACTTAATGCCAACACCAAGAAAGTTAATTTTTTGTTCTGCTGTTAGCAATAACGCCTGTAACTGAACAAACACAATATTATTCCATTACTTTGTACCTTTTTTTAATACTTTTCGACTTATTTTTATGTTCTATTTTGGTAATTTTTAGTCGCATGTGTGTACATATTTAACTACTTTATTTCGTACATATCCTATCCCTGATTATAAACACAAGGTTGCAATTTTAAAATTTAATTCTGAAACATATATTGTGGAATGGGCATTATATATAATGTTGTCTGTTCTTTTTACAAGGGCATCTTGTAGGTAGCATGTGTAAGCAAGAAAATTATTGAGCCTAGGACCGAGCCTTGAGGTAATAGTAATTTTATCTCTTGGAATGAACACTAGTGACATTTTTTCGAAAGTCATGTACCCAGGGAAAGTTTTAAGGCATTAAGTCACGAGAAACCCCCTGATATATCTGAGCAAAAGTTCTCTCGGGACCCATCTGTACATCGTCAGAAGGTTGAGAAACTTTAACTAAGATGTAAGAAAGTTGCAGTAGTAAAATGTTTTCTCTTCACTTTTTAATGAAAACTTCTCGCCGAAGTTAGCCTTGTGTTTGCAAATGCCATAAAAGGCACACCGATAGAAGAATGTGAGAAATAAGCAACCGTTTTTATCCTCACTTTTCTTCAGTCATTATGAATCTAAGCTTTTAGCTGCACGCCATTCGGAACATTGCATCTGAGAGTTCACCGTAAAGGCAGGAGCGCGGTGTTTACAAGTTACGCGACGCTGTGGAGAAGAGGTGAGGCGGATATGAACTAATTTCGTTCTCACAATCAGAAACAAAGTTCTTTAAGAAATTATGCACCTTGGCTGTTATCTTCATCCTTGTTACTCACGACTTTGTCACGTAAAACTAAATTATTCTAATGTTACAGTTTCTCTTCTTACCCCCAGTTTCTTCTCGTTAGTTAAAGAGTACGACATAATCCAGTTGACAGCAGCTAGATATTTCAACTGAATGTATAAATTTTCCGAAACTTTGAAACCCAAAAAGAAAATGGCAAAGGATTTCTGGGTTTTGTGTTCTTTTAACGGAAAAAAAGTTTGTTCAAACATAGCAGCAAATTCAGCTGTTTTTGCATTGATTCGTCTTAATTTTGGGGTGAAATAAAAAACATATCACTTTCATTAGAAGATAATTAAGTAAAAAACTATGAAATCAGCTGTGAGATAATTTAAGTTACCAGCCGGCATGGAAATGTCATCAAGAATATATTATAATACGTGAGCATGTACCAGACTGTAAAACTAACCCTTACAGGCAGTACCATCTTTAGTCACCAGTCACGTCTCCTTTCACGAATTTAAAGTTTTGTCTGATAAATCTAAAACCATCCTATTGCCCAAAACACAGCCCTCGTCTCGATACGGAGCTAGATATTCTGCCCCAGCTGTTCCAAAATTAACCAAATAAGCTTAGTCATGTCTCAGCCCTCTCATTTACGATCCCAACTAGCATTTTTGGTTTTGCAACATTAAAATGGTTATATTATGCATTTACAATACTAACTTTTAGTTCGTTTTAAAATGTGTTATCTTAATATGTTTTTGCTTGTTTGTTTTGTAATGTTAAATTAGAATTGAAAATATTTTTGTAGTAGAATAAACTAATAAAGCATGTTTCACATGTCTAAAGTTCTGAATTTTGAATGCTTATCTTCTATTCTCAAATTGTATAGTCATATAAGTGCTAGGTAAAAATTAGGGCTCCATGATAAGCTTTTCCACTGTAAAGTGCTCCATGGCCTGAAAAGTTTAGGAACTATTGATCTAGAGTGTGTGGATTCTGATAGTTTATGAATAGCATTGCGACCCCGCAACTCGATCACCTGCTAGTTTCTCTTCTGATAATCTCCTAGCAGCATGAGTGAAGTAAGTGCGATAAAATGAATCACAAATAAACACTCATTGTGGAACAGAATTATTAAGTCTAGTACAGTGAGGTTATTTGACTTGCATCCCATCCGAGAGAGGCAGTCAAAACAGGAGCACAGAGTTGTCGCGAGTTAATCTTTTTATTTTTCCTGAAAGCATAAAATGAATATATTCGAAACTGATAATAAGCTGTGTTATTAGAGTTGTTGAAAATGATATCCCTCATAAGGCGTAGGAAATTCCTCTATTTCGTCGACTTTTGGTCCTTAAGAACGCCGCGGTTTACAACACGCTTCTTGTCATTGAGAGATTCCTATTTCTCGTAACTTTTTAACATTTGGCGAACAATTTTTCTACTTGAACACGATTATTAGGATACTTTCTCGCCTCACCACTTCCCTGCAAGAATCCATTTTCATGTACCCAAAAAACATGTTTTTCAGGACTGTATGTAGGGGCATAACTAACAACTAGTACAATTTATACACAATGAAAGCACGAGTAACGCTCTTCCAGCCCGTAACTCAAATAGCCTTACTGCGTTTACATTTATTAATCTTAGAACACTTTGCTCTGTTTCTTCTGATGTTTCATAAGACACTGAGTGAGACTTAAGGCTAACTTAGTAGATCGGTAAACCCTACGTGCCCGCCTCGACTCGTAGCCCGACTGGCCTCGAGCGATGGCTTATCGGCGGACGTAGTCCCCGGGCAGTCAGTCATCAGATAATTGGATGGTCTGTTAGTTCGCGTAGTGCTATGTTAACATATGTCTTTGCATTTAAATTGCGCAGATATGCCTACTAACGGAAATTGAAGCAGCTATAGGCCACCATTAATGTAAACACCGCGATATTAATTACATTTTAAACATAAAATGACCAATATTTACATTAATGTAACACAAGATATCAAAATATAAGATTAAAAAAATAATTTGTTCCTATGTAATTGAAACTAAAAATTTAATGCTGAACTAGCAGTGTTAGTAATGCACGTCACTTTTCATTTTATTTATGTAAATATTCATCCTTTATTTCCACTCCTATTCTAATACGGTCATCAAACATAGAAATAAAATTATAGTATTTGCTATTAAAGAGCTTAAAATTACTATTCTTATTTCTGTAGCTAAATTCAGACTTTCTTTGACTCTGTAGATAGCATTGTCAGTGGCGTTGGTTTTTCTCTTCTAACACGGGTACATCACCCGGCTCTTATTTTGTGTATGTTATGTGACCCCCACCCTTAGGCTTCTTTCATTAGCAAAAAACATATTATGTCATGCAGAATGCACAATACATCTCGCTCGCCACTCTCGCACGTTGACACATTTCCTACTAGTGTTGCTTTTATTTGATACTCATTTAAAGCAATGTTCACTCAGTTGCGTTCTTAAGTACAATAACACTTTATATACATACACTGTCGTAAGATACTCGTGTGGTTCTAAGTGCCCAGCTTATGCTTTAAATATGGCGAATTCTTAGTAATTGGAGAAAATACTGGTAATGTTAACTTTAATAGTTAGAGGAGAAAAAACAAGAAATAATATTTTAAATTAAATATCCTTTTGTACCTGTCTATAAAACCAAGACTTGACTAATTTTACCAGATCACAATAGGGAAAAAAGGCGCCCCACTACTGACAATAATAAATAGGAAACTTTTACGCAGTATTACATGTTTAATATGATATTGTTTATCATGAAAATATTTCGATGGTTTTAAAGAATCTTAAATTGTTTACAAACGATATTTCTCATATGTAAACAAAATATAAAATATGTATTACCAACTTTCCCACAAGTGAGCACAAACCTTTATAAAATACAAACTTCCAAATTACTGGACATCCTAAAACTAATCGATAGAGATGGGACAGCATCTAATTATCATCTTCTATTTTAATGAAAAGTATATATTCTTCCTAGGCAATAATTATAAACGGGTATATCCGTCTTGTCTTAACCTCACTTACAAAGGAATCAAAACTAACATTCTGCTCACACCATTCATTGAAACTCTCATCTCGCTCCAAAACCCGCAACTTACGTTCTTCTGGATCTTTCATTTCATTGCTAACTCTCACTGTTAGCAATGAAATGATGGTAGATTAGGGAAGACTGCACAGGGTAAATAAATGTCCTCCCTAACCACAAATTTTGGTACTAAATGTTTAATACGCACTACACACTAAAATTTCATCATTTACTTCAAAATTTGCACGATCTTTATCCACTCCTCCTTTAATTGCTGTGATTTAGAAAATGTAAATATGCTATTAAGCGTGCCCTGTCATAATTAAGACATACAAGAAAAACCCATGTTGTACTAAACACTTTCTATTATACAAGTTCCTCGTGTGATTTCACTAAATCCTTATTAACTTAATAAAAAAATAATACTGTACTGTTTATTTACTTCCAACTGTAAACCATTGTAATAAACCAGATAACGGAAACCAAACAAACAAACCCATGTGTTAATAGCAGCAACATGGCCGACTCCATTGTGGGTGCACCTGCCTTTGCATAACATCCTGATCACAGCATTCTTAAAACTCTCACAATCTCGATCCAAACCCCCCTTCACTCGTTCTTTCGGATCTTTCCTTTGCTAACCGTCACATGCAACGGTAGATTAAAGAAATTTGCACAGGAAAAATGTCCTCCCTAACTACAAATGTTGGTACGAAACGCTTAATTCACACTAAGGTTTCATCATTAACTACAAAATTTTCCTGAGTATCCACTTATTTAATTACTGCTATTTAGGAAGTGTAAATATATATTATGCTGTGCAGTGCTATAATTAAGACATACAAGGGCAACCTATGCTGTACTAACAGTTTCTATGAAACAAGTTCCTAGTGTACTTTCACTAAATCAGTATTAAATTAATAAAAAACTAACTACTGTTGATTTACTTCCATCTTTAAACCGCTGTAATAAACCAGGTAACTGCAATGAAACCAATTAACAAAGTCATGTAATTAACAGCAGGATCACAATTTCCACTATTTTGTCTACTATCGATATCTACATTGCAGCCTGGTAAATGTAGTCAGTCTTGGTTACACATGGCAATAAGAATCGATATCTCGAAAAATAAATGAACTATTAAGCTAAATTGTCAGTACTGTATAACAACTGCAATTTATAATTTTATTGTTGCACGCTTCTTTGTTGGTAAAGGTAAAAACAAATAATCTGTAATAGTTCAATTATAAAAACGATTCATACAGTGAAATATGTTCTTCTGTAAAAGAGTGGAGAGGAAATTAATTTAGCCGCCTATGGAACACCGCTAAGTCTAAAGAAAAGTTCAGCAGGCGATTCCAACAATAAGGATTAAAAACCAGCGAAAGTGAAGATAAGCTTCGCAAATAGTCATATATAATGTATTTTTATATTTGTTGTACTTTTAGAGAAAGCTGAGAGCAATTAGTTTACGATTACTTTTTCGTAAATTTACTTTCATATGATGTGCAGCTTTTCGTTAGGTTAGTAATAAAGTTTATTATCAAAATTTATACATCCTTATTCTCTATTCATATAAACTATTTACGCTATGATGCTACTGTTATCAAATTGAAGTAAGTAATGCATTGTATAGGATCCCTTTGTGGTGTTTTACGCGCTTCCTCTGAAAAGCAAGTACGACATAGAGAAACGAAATACTAAAAATTATGGAAGAAAAGTGTGTATAGTAGTGGTAGAGAAATAGGGGTTAAAAACTCTTAAAAGTAATAATGGTATAAATGAAAATAAATAATCATACAAAGAATGTGTATATAATGTATGAGCTACTTAGCAAAGAATATTTGTATTCTACTAATTTTTCCTTAATAGTTTTACATTTAGTCTATTTTAAACAATATTCTTAACCTAACCGCACATTATTTATTACTACGGTGAGGTCTTTCGGTGCTAAAAATTCCCGTAAACATCCAATGATGAAGAATGTAGCAAAATTTGCATAAAATCGTATCGATAGGCAATAGGAAAGGAAGTGAGCGCTTTGGAGTCTACCCACCAACTCCAGAAATTGCGAATGAAAATATAGCATCTTTCGGAAGGAGGAGAAAATGACTTCAGAGTTTTGGTGAAGATTATGACGTCTCGATTGTTACCAACAGCAAGAAATTCACTAGATAATATAAAAGCGGAGATGTAAGGTATAAGAGATAAGGCTGAATTTCCTAAACCAAACTCGAGCGAACACTTAACCTAACCTAACGCAAGTGAATATTCGCTCTTACAAAACTACTCGGGAAGCTTAAACCTAACCTTGGGTTAAACAGTAAGATTGAAGCACACGTACGATCCATAGCAACCCCAAGGTTAGATTTAAGTTTACTAGTGGTATTAGGAATTTAACGTGCCTATTTCTATAATTCCATTACCGTTGCGCCAATATGTATGTTAGTAAAAGTATATAGGCTTGGCAACTCTAAATAATGTATTTTATTTGTCCTGTGCTAATGCTGGTGCCTTTATTTTCTGCAATATGTGCCGTAACCTACAGTTGCACAATTCATGTGCATGTCTTCTATTTTTCCCCACCAGGGCAAGCTTTACATCATTGTAAAACTTTTTTAAAAGTGAAAAGCAGATCTAAATCCTTAACAGAAACGGGAAAATGGACTCCACTTCATTGCTGGTGGTTTGACAGCGGTTAGGTTAGAGGCGCTTCAGACGTCGCCCCGTTCTGTACGGAATATAGCAAATAGCACAAGACAAAGCCTGTAACTGTATTAGAACAGCAGAGAGGGAAGTGCAACTCAATACATCTGTTAACAGTAAGCTAGTGGTTCATTGTAACACAGTGTATATCAAATAGCATGCTGGGTATAGCTTCACCCTTCCACAGGCCAGTTAACCGGCTCATTTCGTGAGCTGCTCCATTCCTCAATCCATTCGAATTATCATTCAAATGTAGATACTACCGGAGCCTTCTAAACATGAATAAGATAGCGCATTGTGATTTCCTTCTCGTGGGAAACCGTAGGTCACTTGCACAGTTTCACCCAAAACCCTCAATTTTAAATATTTGGGAGAGTTTTATTTCCAAGTTCTGATGTAGTTACAAGGCACAAAACAAATTTTTTGTTGTACCAAAGTTGCCGCATAAAAAGATAAAATATTTAAGTGCTGCTACTTAACCTTTTCTCCATGCAGTGTGTTCAGATAAATAATTTTACCTGATAATTGATTAGACGGGCGAAGAAAAAACTCCATTTGGCCATCCTCAGAGGGATTTTTCTGATGGTTAGAAAAAGCAGAAAATTGCAGTGTATAAGAATTCACTATATATGTTTCTTAGTTTTTTAACTGCATAATGTCCGCCATGGATGGCCGAGGTCGCTCAATGCGCGTACTCCTGGGCGGGAGATTTGGAGTTCGATTCCTAGATTGAGGTTTTTTCCAGATTTTCCTCAGTCCTCACAAATGACAAAGACCGGGGAGGTACCCTAAACTTAGGCCTGGAACGCTTATTCCCTGAAGGTGCAAACTTTCCCATCGTGCAGTTCTTTTTATGCGACCATTTCAGGTTCGCATGGATTTCTGCATTTGTTAGATCTCTCAAGTTTAAAGCACCGTTAATGTCAGCTCACTTCTGATTCCAGTAGTTCACTCTGCTAGAGCACTCGACCTCCTTAATGGCATATCATAGACATATGCAAAAAATTTTGACTTTTTCTGGGTTCTTCAGATTTCCTGCCTTCATTGCACCAACACTCTTTAAAACTTTCTCCCTGATCACTTCATTCTTTTCATCGATCAATTCAAAATGCAAGTTGTATGCACAACGGGTGCCTAGGATATTCACTGATGAGCACAAGAATCATGTGCAGACTTTATAGCTCTTCTGGAGCGGTATAGCAGAAAACTTGTAGCATAAATTGCCACAGAGGGAAAGCCTGCGTGCATCATTACAAACCCAAAAGCCACTGACAGTCGACAATAACTTGCACACGCTTTGTCCTGCCCAGAAGAAACTTGCGTTTCTGTTGACTGTCTTCTGGGATGGGCCAATTTTGGGGCTTTAATCAGGGAAGCAATGTCCGATCGAGCTCATTAATAGAGTAATTAAAAACTGCAGTATGGGGCCGTCGAAAGGAACCTTTAACTAACGGGATTTCCTTCATAATAACCAGACATCGAACTTTAGGTTCAATGCCTATTTTCGTATTTTGAAAGAAGAGAAAAAATAATGATTAATGTTTATGTTTCATAATTGAAAGCTATTTATAGAGCCGGATAGTGCCCTAAAATGATTGTTACAACCTCATTTGTTAACATTCGGCTTTAAATTCCGAAATGAATGTAAATTTTCATTATTTACTCATACATGTAAGTAATATTTTAATACTACCAGAAAATGCAACAATAGTGGAATGTTGTATTTTCTTCAAATAGAATTTTAATTGAATGTCAGTTAGCCTCTTCCCTCTCCATATTTGTGGTGAGAAGTTTAAAGCGTTAGGACGTAATATGCCAAAAGTACAAAAAAGTGCAAACTTTATGCTAATCCGGCAGTGACTAACAGAATTTCCACATTTGACTTATGATGGAAAAATAATATTCTGCGAGAACTGCAGGAAACCTGTATGTAACGATATTTTAAAAATATTTGAATGTCTATTAACGCTCTACCGGCCGCAATTTTTGTTTCTGCCGCCTTCCTTTACTCTGTCAGAGGGAAATGAATAGTGTTTAACACCCGTTTTTGCTACAGAGGCACCACAGGCGATGAACACATACATGAGATGAAATGATATATATGGGAAAAGGCTTTATTTTTAAGGGAGGAAACGTTCCAGGCCTAAGTTTAGGGTACCTTCCCGGCATTTGCCATTTATGAGGAATGATGAAAACCTGAAAAAAAAAACCTCAGTGAGGACGTTCCTGGCGGGATTCGAAACCCAGACTTCCCGCTCACGAGTCCATGCCGTAACGACCTCGGTGACCCGTGGCGGTCCTCTGTTAAGAGGGCAAGGAGCATGCTAGGCTCTGTTGGCAGGCAAGGATGACGAGCAAGTAGGCAAATTCATGTCGAAGGTGTGACAGCTCAGGTCTGTAAAGGCTGAAAACCATGGGGAGGGGGAACTAAAAAAAAGCATATTGTGTTTACTTATTCCACTGACAAGGGGGAAGGGATGTGTATATGAAGCTAATTGAGATCATCATCATCATCATCATCATCATCATCATTATTATTATTATTATTATTATTATTATTATTATTATTAAGGCTATTACTGTCATTATTTTAACTGCGTTGAGCAGTGGAGGTATGACGTATTTACTTATTTATTTATTTTTTGTGCATTATGAAAGGCATATACGGTTGGGTTGACCCGAGCGAAGGTTGCAAAGTTATTAATATGTATGTTAATTTAAATAAAATACACTCATTCATTCATAAGTTCTACCCAGCCCCAGCGTGATAGACTTTTTTCTTAATTCATTGTTTGTATCTAAACATTCAAGAATAAGTGGTGTTAAAAGTGTTCAAATGTTTCATTGACCTCCGGGTGTCCGCCGACCACAGTTTGAAAACCACTGGTTCCAGAACTTTTGCAATTATCGGGAACATAAAAACATTACTTAGAACGAAACTGTAATTTTATGTAAAGAAAATGCAGAAAATGCTGTTCGGTCCCGTTAGAATCGAACCTGATACAGAATTAAGTGTTACAATCTTTTTCCAGCCTTTATCTTCAAAACGTCTAACTTGCTTGTGCAGTTGGTATCCGTTTTCAACTTCTCTGCATTATGCTAATTGCACCGTCATTTACTTTGCTAAACAGATGCGCAATGGACAGAAAATTAAGTCGCCTTTCTTTAGAGCACAGGTTCATAAGCGAGATTTAAGAGAGTTTCTCTTAGCAAGGGATTGCTCGCTTTAACTAGGATTTACGGCGTACTCGTAAATAAGAGATGTCTGCATATAACTCTTCCAACACATGCCTCAAGGCACTATCGTATAAACACTGCTTTAAAACGCTATATCAGAGTTTTCTTCGCTTAAGGAAACGAACGTAACGATAACTTTGCTGTTAAATTATATGTTAAGTCTCAATATGTTTCGCATTTAACCTCTTTCCAGTACCAAATCTACTACCGAAGCTCTTACGGTATACACTATTGGAAAAAATTATTGCATCATCTACAGTTTTGTGTATTTTTACTTAATATGAACAATGAGTTCACTATTTTCACTATGTTGTATCTATAAGTGATATTCATTGTTGTATGCAACAGAACTTCTAGATATTTTTCATTGTTGTTGATTTTATGCAGTAGTCAGTAATGTGTGTTTAATAAACTTATCCTTACAGGGGTACGTGCTTGGTGCACCAGTCACACCTCCTTTTATGAATGGCAGCGGAGAAAACCGAACGCCTCATTTCGGTGTTTTGAAGCTGTGTGAATTAGTAACGTGCTGTTAATAATGAGTGCATCAAAACAGTTCGTATGAGTGAAATGTGGGAGGGTATAGAATATAAACCTAACACAACATGTTTCTAAAGTACACCCGGAAACGTTGAATGTTATGTTGTCTGTTCTAAAAACACAGCAACCGTACGCCTATCACTGTGAAGTGTGCAGCAAGAATTTCAATGATGCAAGCTACTTTAAACGTCATCAGCGAAATTACTATGGTAAGAGATCAGCTATAAAGCAAACAATGACATG
This sequence comes from Metallyticus violacea, assembly GCA_030762175.1. Lineage (NCBI taxonomy): Eukaryota > Metazoa > Arthropoda > Insecta > Mantodea > Metallyticidae > Metallyticus > Metallyticus violacea. The sequence goes on from CM060833.1 coordinate 19,509,498, forward strand.
CAGCTTATGTAGTAATAAAACAACAATGGAATTTCTTTTATTTGAGTATTTAGAATCAGTGCATGAAATAAAAGTAAAGTCGGAGAAGCTACATTTCCCATCCTTTGATAATTTTAAAAACTGGTAGCAGGAAATTGAGGAGACAACAGGGTGAATTTTGTAAAATATTGTGGTTCTCGCACGTTTCTGACAATATTGTAAGGCATTATTGCACGTGTCATCGCTCAGGCAATTTTGTTTCTAAAAGTAAAGATGTCAGACACTTCGCTTTCTTTGCTACATGATGGAAAAGAAGCCATTAGCGTCACTTTAAATTAAGAAATATGCTTTATACATTTCGGAATACATGCAAAACTTATTGTACTAAAAGAGAATGCCTTTCCCCGCATAAGTATAATTTTATTTACGTGTTTTAATGCTACATTACCGTTTTCTATTTCATTTCGCTGAATACCGAATGTGTTTAACTATAAACATGCTTCCTAGTTACGGTTCCTTGTTTCTTTTGTTTACGACTGCTATATCCCTCTGTATTAGTTGAAGTCGCTCTTATCACTACGCGTGGGATTGGGCTCGGTTTTCTCCCTTACTCTGTCTGCCGTTCATGAAAGGATGCGTGATGGTTCACCAGGCACGTACTCTCTGTAAGTTTAGTGTTTAATAACAGTTGCATAAAATGGGCAAAAGAATTTAATTAACTTCTCGCAAAAAGAGTGCAATTGTCGCATTGGCTAAAGAAGGCCTTTCTACTCAAAATATTGTATCAAAGTAACCAGTCCACTGTGTCAAGAGCATTGTCCAAATACAAGAAAACTGAGAATTTTGGGAAGAATAAAAGCTAGTAGCAGAAATAAGGTCTCCTACAACTGCTACTGATCGCGTTTTGTTGCGGATCAGTCTTTAAAAAAGGACATGACCCCATGGGAGTTGAAAAGAGAATGGGAAGAGTTTTGTGGTGGTTTGCAGCAGAACCATTAGATGCAGACTTTCAGAATTGACAGTTAAAATGTAGAAAGCTCGACTAGAATGGGCCAAGGAACATGCACATTGGTCTGAAGAGAGGTGGAGTAAAGTCATCTCAAATGAATTAACAATTAATGTCAGAGGAAACGATGAAAAAAATGTTTTCTGTCCTCGTAGTGGTAACGAATTTCTACCAGAAAGTTCGACTCAACAGTGAAGTGCCCAGAAAGTGTGATGATCTTGGACTATATCTCCAGCAAAGGAATGAGAGCATCACATTTTGTTAAGGGAACAGTAAATGCATGTGCATACATAATTTTTAAGAGAAAGTTTCATGCCAACAACTGTGAGCAGTTTGTATCACCAGAAAATTACTCTTTCCGCATTTCATACGGCAAAAAATGAGTACCTTGCTTAAACACTAATAATTTTACCAAACTATATTGTTAAAAAATTACAATATTATCATATAGGTAGACGTTTTATTGAAGAACAGGGGATTTCCACCTTCATATTGCCAAGGAACAACCCAGATATTAACTACATTGAGAACTATTGGAAGATGATTAGCAATAATGTACCAAAGAAAAAAAAACAAGAAATAAGAAATACCTGGGTGAAGCCTTCCATGGAGTAGTGAGCTTTCGCCTTACCAAGTCAATCATTTAATACTTTCAATGCTCAGACAATGTGATGCTGTAACATAAGCTCGGGGATGCAACACAAAGTATTGATTCAAATGAGGTCTTATTTTTTGTGCGTAAAAGAGCCTACAACATTGTAGGTATTTAGTTATAAAATTTGACATTTTGCTCATTTTTACTGTTTACATCTATTTTACTAGATATAAAGAAGGTTAGCATCAAATGTTCACATTTTTAGATTTAAAATTTCAGGTAATACCTATAAAGGTAATTATAATAAATTTTCAAAATATTGATATTTCTGGATGAGTATGAAGGGAAAAAACATAAATATTTTGTGGCTGATGTCATAAATTTTTCCATACTGTATGTAAGATATGAAATGATTTAATGATAATGCAGTGATACTTGAACCCATTGCTGCCTGAATTTTGCACCTTTTCATAGACATTTTAAATCAACGATATCAGTCAATTGACCTTTGTACATGAAGGATCAAAATCTGGGAAAGCTCTCTGCAGCTTTTCCAGGAATACTTGTTGACTCAGGGGGTAATTATAATCCTTTAAGATATCATCTCTCTAGCCATTTCCATCTTAAAACAACGAATGCACGGCCACAATTAACATTTAGTTGCAACCGCAAGAATGAGTATCGCATGTTCACTGCCGCTATGATTACTAATCAAGGCTTAGGCTTTCCAATCCTGCCAACATAATACTTAGCTCTCATGATTTCTTCAAATCCAGAAAATTAAATTAAAACCCTTGTATTTATACAATAAAGAATAATTTGAAAGTTTATTTGTGTTTACCGGCCTTTCTTGTAGATTCCTTGATGAACATTCTTGAGCTGTTTCTAAGTCCTACTCATTACACATTAAGAAAGTTTTGGAATATACAAGAGGTGCTCCAAACAAAAATTAATCACCTCCACAAGAGCAATATTCAACTGCACTCCAAACCAATCTAAAAACAAAATTACCACAGTTTTCGCATAGTTTAAATGAAACCTTATTAGAAACTATATATATATATATATATATATATATATATATATATATATATATATATAAACATGCATACATACAAAGATAAATTCTTTAAAGTAACACCGTATCCAAGAGAATCTTCTTGTATAAGAGAATAAACGGGTTAGCGAAAGTCAGCAATGTAAAACTCAAAGTGTGTGTATTGTAAGATTAAGTAATAGTGTATGCTTAAGATCCGAGGCATTTTAAATCAAGATAGGGCCAAGTTATGTTCTACAGTAATGTGTTTTGGCGTCTTTCGGCAAAAAAATTGAACAAAAGCCAAATTAGAAACACTAATGTTAGAGAACAAATGAAAATGTAGGTCTCTCGAAGATTCTGTAAAAACAAAAACATTAACACAGTCTGTCCATTCTGATAGTTCTATTGGCTGAAGCCCTAGATTACAATAACAGTGGACTCTGGTTCAATTCTCTTAGCCGAGTAACCAAGTCGGGATTTTAGGCTTTTTTGTTTATTTGTTTATATTTTTTTTTCAAATTCTCCAATTTCCCTAGTGTTACCCAGCTCTTTTCGCTTTCTTTCCCTTGGCTTTTTTTAATCTCATTCATACTGTGTCATTTTAAAATTTATGATTTAGCTGTAGGGGTTCCTGGTTAACCATATATGAAAACTTGTCTGGATTTGGAACTTGGATAGAATTGGAAAACTACTCTGGACTCCCCTAATTGCTTGGATGTTATGCAATAGGAATATGTTGGGGATAGCGGGAAAGGAAATATGTTGAAGGTCCTATCAGCATAACACAATACGAGGGTAAGTCACTAAGTAAGTTAAAATTGGAAATAGAACTTAAACAAAAAGAATACTGAATTGAAAAATGCTTTTATTCCTCAACATAATCATTGAGACACTGGTTTCATGTGTTCACAAGCCGCTGAAATCTAGCAGCAGAATATTTGGGCTGCTGTAGGAATCAGGTGGTGGACCTCCCCTTCTATAACTTCGTCAAGAAAGTATTCATCCTTAAGATATTTAAGAGCCTGGAACAAATTGGAAGTCGCTTTGAGCAAGATCGGAACTATACGGAAAATGAACGAGCACTTAAAATTTCACAGCGTCTCATTTGTCTTGCCGGCAGTAGGAGAGAGCACGTTGTCATGCTTCACGTCTTCGGTGAGCAGTCCTACTCTCTTCCTTACGAAGTTTCTTGAGGATGTTACAGTAACGGAGCATTTATGGTTTTTCCTTCCTTATGGTTGCAGTGGGAAGATCCCACCAGACTGCTGGCATCACTTTTCCGGCGGATGGTGTCGCTTTAAACTTCTTTTCGCAGGTGATGCAGGATGTTTCCACCGCTTTGTTTGGGTCTGGTAATGGTAACACAAGACTCAAATACCTGTGACAGTTCGACCTATTATAAACTGCCCTTATCATGGTAGCGGTTGAGGTGTTGTAATGCCAGATCCATTCTTTGCAATTTGTGTTGTGGGATCAGCAGGCGTGGCACCCATCATGCATAGAATTTGTGTAATCACGCATTATAAGGTATGAACAACCATCAATCGCGGCTATAGTGTCAATAGTCTGCTCGGATTGTCTCCAACTCGTTGCAAATTCGCCTCTGTGGCAATCTCCGGTGTGTTCGTCTTCGGTACATGTCCACCTTTCAGAGAACTTCTGCACCCAGCTTGACTGGGCAGATGAGAAGCATTTCTTTAAAAATATGCTTTGACTTCATATATTTTCCCCTAAAAAAACCGCACAACACAGCTCTGAGCGAAAATTGTACACCCACTCAGATGCGCGGCCACCTTGCAACTGCTATAAACATAGATGGTCTCGTATGTAGTACTCTACATCAATTTGTAACTTACTTAATCACTTAGCCTCGTACTTTGGTGTTCTATACCCTCATTCTCTCCTTGAGGTTGCTACAACAGATCCCGGGGATTTGTCTTATGTGTATAACTGGATTCTAACAGCAAGAATATGAGGATGGGTTCAAATGACATAGTGAGAGTGAGAGAGCGGGGGATACTTGGGAGGGAACACAAAAAGGGGCAATCTAGGAGCTCACCAAGAGCTGGTCACTGAAATATTTATTGGTTGATATTTTTGGGTTGACCACCCAAACTTTTATTTTATGAATATATCCATTGAAAGAAAAATACTATTGTTATAGAGGGTGTCCACAGGCCTGGCGGGGCATCTTGAATCGTGATCAAGGTATGGTGCTAGGGGTCATAGTTAGCTAAACGTCGGATGAGAGCATTCTCATGGTGAAGTAACTTGTAAAAGTTGGATGCCCGGCGCCTAATTTCGTACACCACATATGGCTTCGTGTAGCAACATGGTATAGAAGCAGCGAAACCAGAATAAACGATTCGTAATCCTTTCTGTGCCTTCTTTAGAAGACACAACCAACTGTCTGCGTTCATTTCCCAAACTTCGCCCGCGTAGAGCATGGATACGTATGATCAGAAATTTAAAAAAAAGCGCAACTTCAGGCTACAGGCATCGATGGTGAATTGAGCGATTGCTCTCAGTACCCTGTGTACAAGACCCTTGATGTTTTTCCCAACTAACTGAAGGCCCAAACATTGAAGGGAGTTTTCCCACTGTATGCTTGGTGTCTGTATGAAAATGTAGGACAGTTTGTCGGTGTTGGAAGCTTGCTAATATGATGGCTTTTTGGCGGATTTATGGACATTCGCCAGCGTTCGCACAAACTTTCAATTAGGTGTAGATATCTTTGAATGGGGTCGAAGGATCTGGCTACATGTCTGTTATTTTGAATAGCAGGACATCATCAGCATATTGAGTTATGTTGACGCCCGGTGTGTGGGAACATCCTAAGCCAAATATTTAACGACGGGGGCATGTGCCACCTAATTGGCTCACACCCCTGCTCTGACCACACCAATAAGGTTACAGGAATTTACGTAGAAGTAATACGTGGATTAACAAGGTAATCCATAGCCCTGAGATTCCAGGACAAGACGGTATATTTGGATGTGGAAAAAAGACGTCAACGACCTAGCAACTCATATCCCTTGAGCTCCACAAATATACCTACAGAACAAATTCATACTTAAAACACTGCACTTTTAAAGTCACGGTGGCAGAAAACAGTTAAACACAAAGACCCATCTGTGGCGGAGTTCCCGAAGGATCTGTTCTTTTCCCAACACTATTTAACATTTTCATATCAGACTTCTCACAAGCAACAGATATCAACATAGCACAATATGCAGACAGCGTCCTATTATACAAAACAAACATACATCTAAACAGAGCCATAAGTCCCATATAAAGATTGCTGCACCCATTCGAAAGGTGATGCAGGCGTTGACGAAAAGCAACCCCATAATATTCAACGTCATGTACCCGCAGCCGCTGCCCCTCCCCCACATCCATATACAGACACCAAAGGATACAATGGTGGTGGTGGTGGTGGAAAAATTCCATAATCTATTTGGGAGTTCAACTTGACAAAGAATTACCTTTCGCGGGGCACATCACCAAGACTGCTCACAGGGCGCAGAGAGCAATAAGTAGCTCAACTGTTTCCTGTATTCAGTTCAATGGCGATCTTGTCCAATTTATACCGTTTTAAAGATTTTATAATCTGTCATGCTGTACGCCTGTGAAATTTATGGCTGCTGATATTTGGCTGGCACTTCTTCAGAAGGTACAGAATAGAGGATTAGCCGTATATTCTGTTTACGGTCGTTTTCCTGCTATGCTTATATATGAAATTTCCTCACTTCCATATGTTGAGAAGTAAATTAGACTTCGGGCCATGAAATTCTACGCTCATTTGCCAACCATGAGAATGCTCTTATCCGTTCACTTGGCAATTACACCAGTCACAACGAACCAAAACAAAATTCAACATACCACTCCTGGCATGCGGACATCTTGGATAACAAAGCGTCAAAACCAAGTTACAGGAACACTCCCTCAAATAGAAGATACAAAAGCAAAAACAATTCAGCTAGCAGCACGGCCATGCTGCTAACAAATAAAGGTAACAGCATGACCTTATCATGCAACACTCAAGTGTGCCAAATTCGTCGTCATCATCAGAAAAGTTTTTAGTACTGTCTCCTGTCAGTCTAGCCCCCAACAATAAAAACAACCTACAACCTTATTCCTTTCCTGCGGTTAAACCAAATACAAGGTAGGTATGTGGCAACCACACACAGGCTGATTACTAACCCAGCCTGTCATCAATTCTCATCTGAATAGGTCAGGTTAATTCATAGGAAGGCCACGTAGGCAACATGGCCGAAAGCTTGGTAGACAATCCGGAAAACGTGGAATCATTATTCTATGCTCAAGTTAAAAACCCGCTCCTTCTTTATTAGGACGGGAAATAATATATATAATGTCTATTTTTAAGGAAGTCGTATTCAAATCGGCGTTCTACCAGACGAGAAGAGTAAACAGGTCTAAATGTATTAAGAATGTTGAGCAAATATACATATAATTAGTCATGTATATGCTAAATAAAGGTCCATAACTTGGTAGTGGAGCTGGAAAGCACTGCTCGAAGCAGTCTTTACTTAAAAAACTTGACTGGCAATGTTTGGAGACATAAGGGAGAGAGAGAGGAGTCAAAGCTCTGTTGATACTATGTAGACTCTCAAGAGTTGCTAGTGTTCTGTTTTTATATTGGAAACAAGCACTGTCAAGCCATTAGTTGAAGGGGAAAAGTAATATTTAATGCAGTTTGTATTATACCTACCATTATAATTTATGGACATCTATGCTTAATATGGGTCGTCCTTGTCTGTGGTGACTGAATTGCCGCCTTTCAGATTCCCCTGCCTTTTGGCAGTACTCACATCACTCAAGCTTTACCACAGAGAGCACTCAGCCTTCGATTGGATGTCCTCCACAGTGAGGAATTCAATAACAGCTCATTGTCTCAACTGCACGTCCATATACGTTGTCAATTATTCTGTGCATACATGACGTTGCAGATCCGTGCCGTTCAGTAGCATGATCGTCCATGAATCACACTGTATTTTCTTGGCATATTGTTGAATCTGTCACATAGGAGGCAAAACTTTTTAAAACGCCCCTGAAAAACGAATGTATTGCGTATATGAAGTTCATATTAAAAATTTTTATGGCGGTGTCATATTTCAAAGAGTATGTGATGAATGCGTTTATTATTATTCTCTCTGTCTCTCCTTTTCTTTTTTTCTTTCTTTCTTTTCTCTTCTCTTCTTTCTTTTCTTTTTCTTTTTCTTTTCTTTTCTTTCTTTCTTTCTTTCTTTTTTTTTCTTTCTTTCTTTTTTTTTTGCTGCCTACAATTCTTATTGTTCAAATTAATATTCTAGAATCTCTTTTACTTGTTTTTAAATAAAAACAAATTAAATTGCAATACGTGGTAATTGAATGCAATCCATCGTTGTATAGAAGGAAAGCGCTACAGAGCACACCCATTTTTTCCTCACGAAGAATTGTCTCATGTATAGCATTAGGAATCTACAGTGCGATCATGATGCTTTCCTCCGGGACGCGGGTTTTTTTTTTTTTTTTCCCTATGAGCGAACCCCACTCTTTTTCTGCACTATGAATGGCGTAGCAAGTTAGTTCTTAATTCTTAATTCATATTATGTCTCGTGTGTTTACGACACAGCGTGTCTTCATGTACAATCCATATTTGTTAACTTAGTGGTAAAAGAATCATGGAACCATTTATTTTTTATTTATTTTTGTATTATCATCATCATCATCTTTTTGAGCACGCAGGTAGTTCTATTATTTATGTGAATACTAACCCCCTTTTTTCGATAGGGGACGTGTTCATACATTTTTTTCAACGACTCTATCACTGCTCACACTGCGAATAATTCCTTGAGAACAATTCACAGTGTGTTTCCACAAGACAGATATATTAATATGGATTTGCTGGCCCCCCTCGGTTTTTCGATTTAACAGCCTGCGATTATTGTCTCCGGGATAAATTAAAAAATGTCATGTATAATATGAACCCGCACACCATACAAGAACTGAAAGATATTATGCTTCAGGAAATTGTCCGGATTTCTCAAAACGAACTACAGCGAGTGATGAATAATTTCCCAAAGAGATTGCCAAAAATGTGTGGAGAATGGAGGCTGGCAGTTTCAACAGCTCATTTGATAATTTGGTAAGTTAGGAGACTGTTAAATTGGTTTGTGTATTGTATGGTTGGTTTGTTTTACTATTTTACTCTACCGCAAAACACAGAGACCCAGCTGGCTAGATAGCCGACTAACGAGCGGCACGCTCGCCAATAGACAAAACACTCCGGGGGGGCAGCAATACTGATCACGTGGTACTATCTCAAATAGGGATATTCTCTCTATTGATGTACCCATTTGGGTGGCACAACGCCTTTTCGAAGAACGCTAGTAGTCCTAGCAAAGAAAATTTGTTAGGATCAAAGACAGTACATATGGGGGTTGCATTTCTTCCTACCAGTAACACAATCTACCCGTAACTGACGGACGTGTGCTTGTGGAAATTCACTTCTATTGCGACAGTTAACTCAATGACTTCTGTGGGAAGCCTGCAGTCCGTTTTCCACTTCCACACAGTTGGTTCTATGAGTTACGGACGTCCAGCAATATTCTCATGGTTTCCAGTTTTATTACCAGATACAGTGAAATTTCCTAGTATTTTCCGAACAGCAAACGGGCAAAAAGCTATCTTTGGAACTTCCTTGTCCAGACAATTAACAGGCCTGTTCCACTGAGGACGGTTCATACAGTATTGCACGTACTGTATTAGTCGTATCACAAAGACAGTGTCATAAAAATAGCAGAGTGAAGTGCGTCACACTCATAAAAAACGTGGACACTCATAATCTTCCGTAATATACTTCTCATACATCAAAATATGCTCATCTGAAATTTCACCGAATTAAGTTCATTAGTTTGAAAATTATAGGAGAAAGTGTCAGGGACCGAATGTGAGTAAAACACATACAGTGAAGTACTAGCGCATAGGTACCTCATTTCACTGAGTCTGGAAACTAGCGATAGCAGTTATTTTAACTTCTGATGAATGTGTTATATTGGTCACTTTACAGTTAAAGGAGGGAAGTCTCATTTTCGATAATAGAAATTGTTTTAGATTTCGCCCTCGCAAGTTCATCACCAAATATGTTTGCCATAATAAACTTAGTTGTTTAGTATCAGTTATGCCACTAATGCATTGATGAAAATTACTTCCGTAAATGTTGCATGACTGCTAATTATGCTACAGTTTCTGTATACTCTAGTAATTGAATCCTGCATCATTGTGCGAAGTAATATAATAGCCTTTGTACTGCCCCCCAGAATTATTATAAGCGCAAGAGTTTTGGCACTGCCATAACAGGGAACATTAATTAAAGTGTAACTTCATTCTACATGGGACACATATGTTCATTTACAGGCTTGTTTCTCGTGGAGTGCATTATGAACTTTGTTATCTTCTAATGTATCGAACTATATGAATTACAGAAATGAAAACTAGTCAACAGCCAAAAAGTTTCTTCACATATTTATTACCTTCTCCATGACTGTTAACACCTTTAGAGACAAGACAAGTCAATGCCAGTTTTGTAGAAGCTTGACAGATCCTCAGCCTTACCGAGTGGCTCACGTCCTCATCTGTTTCAAACCGATGTTCGAAAACGTGAAAATCACATGCAGAAATGTCTGGACTGTGCGAAGAACGTTGAAGTGTTTCCGAGTCAAATCCCTGAAGCATATTTCTTACTAGTTGGGGAGCGAGCGGGCTGGCGTTATTATAGAGAAGGTTAATGCGGTTCGATAGCTTTCCAGGGCGTTTCTACTTGATGGCGCGTTCAAGTGTCTTCATAGCGCTTAGCTTTAATTGTAGCCCCTTGACTTTGCTCAAAAAGACGAGATCATGTGTCGACCCAGTGATGATATGGGACGAAAGCGCATACACTTCCTTGCGATATCGCTATAGGTGACTCAAAGGTACAGCCGTTCGTGTTCTTTTGTCACTTGATATGGGACACACTGTGCAAGTTAGAGCGAATTCCGAAGGAATGAAACCTTGCTACATGACAGGTAAATCAACAATGAACAAATGAAGCCAAGATTATCGTATAATGTTCTGTAAACAGATATGATTCACATTAAATTATGTTAGCGTTGGTACAACAAAATGGAGCCAAGATTATAGTTTGCACAGCGGTAAGCAATTTTGAAGTGGTATTGGAAAACCGAGAATGCTGTTGAAGTTCAAACGCAATTGAGACGTGCCTACAGAATAGACCGCCAACACGAGTAACATTTGCACGCATTCGAGATATATTTGATACTTATGGTACCATATACCGTAGAAAACCAGTTACTCTGGCAGCACTTCGGAAAGAAATTGAAACGGCAAGTGCTGCAATCGCTGAGGACACTTTCGCAAACGTTGCTCAATCAGTAGTTCAACGTACTCAGAAGTATATCGACTCCGATGGTGGGCATTTTGAGCAACTGTTGTAACTGTAAAAGTCTAAGATGGTTAGTGCTCATCATTTTCTATTTGTGTGAATTCAGTTTTGTTATATTAACACAGTTTTTTCTTTTCTTGAAGTGTGTATACATTTTGGCATCATCTGTAAATATATATATTTACTAAGAGATAGAGAAATGGCAGCTATATTTTTACATAAAGCGTGTATACCACCTGCTTTAAATCTTACGTATTAATTTTTTTCTCCCCACACTCTCATTTCTAGTTTCATCTGTTTCCATGCATAACGTTACCTTCGATATTCAATATTTACTTTTATCACCGTCACTTGTCTTCTTGCCATAGAAGGACTGCACGAGTTAGTGTGACTTTTATCCTTTTCTACTATTATAATTACTGTTAATTTATATATATATATGTGTGTGTGTGTGTGTGTGTGTGTGTGTGTGTGTGTGTGTGTGAAACGCTCTAGCAGTTGCAATTTTTGTTTTTTATCAACGAAACTCTGCATATAACCACTACTTAACAAACGATTGAGTTCGTTAACCAGCAACATTGGATCATTCGGAGTAGAAATTAACCTAGAGCGAAGTATTTTTAAAAAATTGAAAAATTACTCTAGAGACCGCAATTTTTGTGTTTTCTCAACGAATCTGCAATCAAGCCATTAGGAGTGGGGATATACCTGAAAGGGGCGGGGGTTTAAAGCGAAATGTAATATCCCTCTAGCGGCCTCAATTTTAATTTTAAAGGAAATTCGATATATACCGTTGAAATTAAATAAGAAAAATATTTTCTGAAAATAATGAAATCGGACTATTAAATGGGGGGCTATCTGGGTAAACGAAATTAAAATCACTCTACCGGCACTAATATTTGTTTTTTGGCAACGAAACTCCGTATATACCATTAAAATAAAATAGGAAAAACAGTTTCTGAAAATCAGGAAAATGGGGCCTTTAGGAGTGAGGGTCTACTTGAAACCCAAAATTTAAAAATCGCTCTAGCAGCACTATTATTTTTTTACAATAAATATCGACATATACCATCTAAATCAAATAAGAAAAATATTTTCTAAAAACCAGTGAAATCGGATTATTAGGAGTGAGGGGGGTTTACCCGAAATCCAAAATTTAAAAATTACTCTAGCAGCACCAATATATGCTTTTTCGCAACGAAACTTGCGAATATACCATTTAAATAAAACACGAGAAATAGTTCTTGAAAATTTTGGAAATCGGGATATTAGGAGGGGGGATTACCTAAATCCTTAAATTTAAAAACCGCCATAGGGGCACCAATATTTGTTTCTTCACATTAAAATTCGGCATTTACCATTTTAATAAAATAATAAAAATAGTTTATGAAAATGAGGGAAATTGGACCATTAGGAGAGGGATATACTTGAAGGCCGAAGTTTAAAAACCGCTCTTGCGTTTAATACATTTTATAATAGTAAAAACATAGTCGTGAATATTTGCAAATTTAAAATATTAATCTATATGCGTGTAAGAATTATATTTGTATGTAAGAAAGCTCTGTAATAACACTCCAAAAATGTTTGCATTACATATTTTTCCACAATAACGCTTAAATTAAATTAAAGCCAATGAAAATTAAACTTTCGTTCGTATTGTTGATTGTGTATATTTTCTTACTTCTTCAAGCCTTTTACAGCCCCAAGTGGCCTTAGCTTATCGCGACGACCGCTACGTCCTTAGTGCATTGTAATTGGTTTTAAATGCTTCGTTTTATTGAAACATATGAACATATTAAATACACAATTTAGCTCGAAACTTTCTGTTTTTTTTTTTTCTCTCTATTTTAGTGCATGTAAACGTGATATCAAGGGCTCGGTTCATAAACATAGTTACATTTAAAAATATTTAAAAACACCCTTTTAATATACCTTTGTCTATCAATGGTCATATATTTGATTTAAATAATTGTATAGCATTGATGTCAATAATAATAATAATAATTCTAAAAACGTGGTTTCTATTTTGTGATACTTATAGATTGCAAGAATTCTAATTTTGTTCCCCTGATAATAAAGCCGTAACTTATTTTGCTTCATTAATTAAGGATTTTATATTCTTTTTAAAGTTACTGTACTAGGTGAGGAATTCGCCTAGTTTACGCAGTTCCTGCTTGACGGACTTTTTTCAATACCGTGGGCGTACTACCTTTATGGTGGTTAGGAAAGCATAAAAACCGTGCATTAGATTGATTGCCTTGCTGTTGAGAATGATGCAGCCATCATTACAACTCTTGCGGTTTAACACCAGTGACTCGGGTATTTGTTTTCTTAAGGACTTTGATTCTTTGTCAAATGAGGCAATTATAAAATTTCTTTTTTTATAATTGCGCTTTAATCCAATCATCTTTAAGGAAGTAAATTAATTCTTTTCGTTGTGAGTTAAATCACGAAGTTTCGTGTGTATATTATTTTTATTATAAGTATTGTTTTGAAGAAAGATCAAAAGGGTGTCTTTTCATTATAGTTGATTCTACTGAAAATTCTTTTGACCCATTCTTTCAATTTTGAGTATGATTTTGTGCTAATAGGTAATTATTATTATTATTATTATTATTATTATTATTATTATTATTATTATTATTATTATTATTTACTATGTCAGGATTTGTGCTTTATTAATAAAGCAAAAATGTAAATAAAAATGTTTCATTTTATTCATTCTTTTGAATGCTGTATTTCGCCTTGGAACGATAGCTTTTCATGTTTAAGGTTAACTGTCATACTATCATCCGCCGTTTTCCATAATTGCGTTACTAGTTGCTATGTCTGCTGATGTTCATTTTTTTCCAATGGGTGGGTTATTTGTGCCTTAAGAATGTCATAGCCAACTATGGTAAAACATTGGAAGTTAGCAGGGGACTCGGGTATTCCTAGACATACTGTCTGACTGCTAATTTAACGATATCGCTATTTGTGCGTCATATTTATGGATGTGTGGGCTCCGTTGAAACATTTAACTGCGTTACTAAGCTCTTCCTTAGATTTCTAAGGCGGCAGACGATGCTTGGCATCGCCCTAGTGGTAAACAAAGCGCAAACACGAGTCTTCCAGTCATCGCTAATAATTAATGCGCACGTGAAGACAGAATTTATACACAGCTCGAGGCAGGGACTGTCTCTTCTGCAGCTCTACAGGTACAGGAAGGTAATCCAATAAGACGAGAGAGCCTGCTATTTGTCATAAATATTGTCAGGAAAGAGAAACCACTTGAAACAAGGGGAGCTAAGATCGTTACATGCGTCGCAGGCATAAAGTTAGGAAAAGCACATCACCTTCTACATAAACCATTCCGCTTGTTAATGCATCCTTCGTATAGGGTGGTTCTTAGAGAACGGGATGTAAGGTTCAGTGCCTTATGTCGAAATGTCAGATGTGAGCTATGTGACTTTGACAGGGCCTAGTGGCTCATTTCTTTTCCTTTTCTTTATAAATGATTCAACTTCGTTTATTAAGTGCCAAATAAAATAATTACATCCCAATAAGTTATATCTAATAATATGACCTTCGTACTTTTTGGAATGTGTTCATTGGGTATCCCTCTCTTCTGCAGCAGAGTACACGTTTTTGGTCACTTCTCTAGTGGCCTTGTTCATTAGGCAGGTAGCTAGAAGATGAAATAGTCCCCGTCATTACAAACTGTGCTTTCCCGCGCCTTTGCCCTCTGGCTAAGTTACCAATATCACTGGTTGATCGGCAGCAGCATCAGCCTCCTCGACTCTGCAGGTTCACCATCCTGACGGCCTCGCTATACCGCAGCTTTGAGTCCCACCTGATCTGGATATTTTCTATGATATCGCTATTGGGCGTATGTATACAGTGCAGTTAAAATAGTTTAGTGCTTCTATTATTTAATGCTTCATTTCATCAAGCAATTATAAAGTATTATATCTGTAGTGATGTTGAAATATCGTATTCCGAACTGTAGAGGAAAGTACGATCGTGATAATAAAGCATTCCTGAAGCAGACATTATTCCAAGCCAAAACTCTGCTCATCCTAAATATTCTGTGCTTATTATTATAATTATAGTGTTAATCATTATTGGGATTGCTGGAGAATTATTAATAATCAGCACAATGTAAACAATTCAACCTAATCTGTTAGGCCTAGCAGGCAAGGTAAGGAAGAATGATACCATGATCTTCACTGTGCTTTATTCGAAAATTTACCCTCACAATCCTTCAAAGAGCTCTCCATACACAGTTCTAAATGGCACAACCACTTGTCAAAAACACTACGGTACTCGGACTGAGATATTGTCAACAGAGCTGACTTTATATCTTGATCAAAGTCTTGTGCTCAATGCAAGATTTCCAGTTTCCCCAAATCTGCAGCTGTTCTGTGAAGAAACGCATTGTCGTGCGCAAGCGACAGTCTTGAAGTTCATACTTTTGGAAGCTGTCACCTCAGTTCTTCTAATAAAGGATCCAAAACATACGTGTCTGAATATTCTGCATTCATTGTCATTCTGTCTGGCATACAATCGATCATTAGTGGTGCTTCATAGTTCAAAACAATTACACATATGCATTTCTGAGCTTTATTTGGAGTGGTATAGTAATAAAAGCAACTTTCATTGCCAGTGCATGTATCTGTGAAACGTTTCCGGCCATTTGGTGGAAAATACTCAATAGTTTCCTCCTTTCTCCTCTTCATTGGTTAGGGAATGTGAAACCTTTTTGCAGCTTTAAATGTTCATGGGATATACTGTCAATGCTGCCAACACTGATACTACCGCCACGGGTGGCCGAGGTCGTTAAGGTGCGAACTCGTGAGCGGGAGGTCTGGGGTTCGATTCCCATCAGGACCGTCCTCCCTGACTGACGTTTTTCCAGGTTTTCCTCATAAATGGCAAATGCCGGGGGTAGGTACCCTAAACTTAGGCCTGGAACGTTTTCTTCCTTAAAACAAATCCTTTCCCAATTTATGTTTTCATCTCATGTATCATCAGTATCCACCGCCTGTGGTGCTTCAGTAGTAAAAAAGGGCGTTAAATACCATTAAAAACACTGATACCTTAGCATTTCAACAGTTGGTCGATTTTCCTCCATCAAGTTCCTCATTCTTTGAATTCTTCTCTCGTTCACAGCTTCCCGAGGCCAACCAGAATAAGAGTTGTCTTTCAAAGTGTCTTGCACTTCTTCAAATGATTGAATCCCTGCAATTGTATCAAATGGACATATTTGATCCCATAAGCCACTACCAAGTCCTCGTGGATTTTTTTCGCTCTTTCACCTAGCTTATAGCGTGTGAAAATGTGGAATCTGAAGTTTTCTTTAGAAATGTTCAGGATTTTTTACCAGCTGTTGACACAAGACTGAGCTCAACAGACTGTACGACAGTGACTATGCAAGTATAAACTTGCACTTGTGCATGTTTTGATAGCTTAAGGCCCATTGTTGCCAGCAGCATTCGTTACATTTTTGTAGACATTATTGTCCAACAATGTATAGGCTAGTTGCAAAACTTTTTGAATGCCTCTCGTAATGTCACAAACGTCTCAGGGTTGCAGAAATCTCACCAGAATATGTAAAACTGGGAAACTCGTTGGGATATCTGATAGTTCTTGGATACATCATATATTTTCCGATTTGAGTAAATATAGTTTTGTATGCTAATGTGTATGTATAAATATAAGTATGTTTACTGGCCATTAAAATTGCAACGCCATAAGAAACACATTAACTCTACTCCATAATTTCTCAGAAGTATGACTCGTCTAAAATACACAGCAACACCAGAAGGTGTCTAAATTTAATCAAATATGGCATAGCGGAATGTTATTCCGAGAAATGTGTGCTCGTGCTGGATGAAATGCGTCTATAGCGAAACGAATGTGTTCATAATTACAAAACAAGATCAGCAAATAAAGTAGATATAAAAAGATATAATGCAAAAATACGGTCTGTGGTCTGTATTCTATACAGCATGTATATAGTATAATGCATTACCATCAATTAAGGAATTTTAATTGCAATTTTTTAAAAAAGTGTTTGTTATGTAGGACACAATTCCATCGAATGTTTCCATTACATGATATGGGAAAAGTGTCCGGTTGTAAAAGCATTAACATCTATCTAAATTCATTATTAATAGTTTATCTTTTCCTAATTTTTCACTGGCACCGTGCCCTTAAATATTTTAATTAAAACCTCTTTCATCATTATTAGAATTTCTGTATTAGCGATATTTCTGAACCTCTCTCCGTATTACCATTTCTGTGAAAACACCTCATCAAATGCACTTTTCCCTTCGGAAATATACGCGGTAGTAATATTAAGTGATTCATCCCGTGTATAACGAACATGCAGGTCGACCCTCCCCTCCAAAAAACGTCTCGACTCTCTAAGCTACCTTTCAAGAAAAACAAAAAAGATCCCTCAAAAAATTAGAAGTGGATCACGGCCTTGTAGTCTGTACTCCCATATTCTAACTCTTGGGCCGCCCTTCAGTTTGGAAGTGTGAAGAGATGCTGCAGGAATAACAAACTGGAGGATGAATATCACAAGCACGGAACGGAGGAGAAAATGAACAAGTTTAAAGCTGAAATCCATAAAGTATAACGGTAGTTGGAGACTATGAAATAGAGGCAAGCGTCTATCTTCTAACGACTATTTCCTAAGGTGCTTTCTAATAGTGATACCTTTCCGATAAATATTTGCGTGGTAAATAAACAAGGTTTCCTCCTGGTGGTTGCCACGCCCGCCACTAGCTGTATCGATTTGGGAAACACCACCGCCGTCGCTCCACTGCTCTGTGGCCCCGTGGTCCAAAAGAACTTAATAAATATGTAGAACTCTCATGTCGTCTTGAGAAATATGGAGCAGATCTTGGAGTCAAGTCACTCAGAGTCGGTGGAATACTCCACTCCGAAGAGAGTAAAAACATTCAAACATCTGTACCTTTTCTTTATTTATTTATCTATCTCAGCACTGTTCTTATTACGCGTCTAAATGGAAGCTATAATGTTAATGTCAGTATTTATGCCATTTTTTCCATCACGGCCCTTATCAAACTGGTTGAAAAACTAATCTCTAGGTAAGATTCAAATATAATTACCGATATATTGCGTCTACAAATACGTGTTTATGTTAGGTTAGGTTTCAGCAGCGATCGGAGTGTTGGTATCAAATATAGGAAGTGTGAAAGAAAAAAAAATGTTTCCACATTTCTTTTTACCTTATTTGTGTTATATGTTCTGATGTCGTATTTTATGTAATTATTATTTGCGCCAAAAATATCGTTTTATAATTGACTAAGTTATATGACTTACTTCAGGAGAGTTGTGTATGCATGGATAATGTCTGTTATTCTTTTGCAATTGAAGCCGTTAACGTTTGGTCTCTTCCCATTTTACAGGAACAAGCGTTAATTTTTTTGAAATGTCTTATATTCAACTCTAAGAATAATGATCAAATTCTCGACTTTATTTTGCTATGTTATTGTAAGGAATATTAAGAGGAAATTAAAATTGTTTTAATAATAGTAATTTTTGTTTATTGCTCTTATTTACAAACATTATTTGTTCAACATCATTCATATAAGTGCCATTTATTACATAGACATTTATAGAAATAGAATTTTAATTTCCATTCAAATTCATTTACAGTAATTTAAACTAAGCACAAACGCTTTAACAACACACACATTAATACTCAAAGAGTACTCTTACTCCACGCACTTTGAAAAGAACCAAGCTTTGGCCAGTTGTCTTCCTGTTCAAACAGATCTCAACATGCTAACCTATCCCTATTCGACATCTTCACTGTTCGGTAACTGGACAGTCCATAAGAATATGCTGCAAACCCCACCCCCCGCCACAAAAGGTACATATTCTCTGCTCAAAGTTATCTGTTGTTCTAGTCATTTTCCATGCCCCCAATATAATTCACGCTAGACCCGATCTATTCAAATAACTTATGGTATATATATATATATATATATATATATATATATATATATATACACACATCTCTAAATTCCGTTTGGTTTCGAGTTCTTTGCCTAAAGTAAGTTATATTTTTCTCCGCATTCTGCCTCTATATCCTGTTGGTTTATTTACCTAAAGCAATGTTTGCCCCAGCAGTTACAGTGTCGACATAAGGCGATAGATAATTTCCTGTCATGTACGTTGCAACATGTTTTGATTCACGCTGCCGATGGCTGCAATGCTGCGCGCCCGAAAGGAAGGAAAAGTATCTTCCAGAGTACTGCGAACATTTCTATACCAATGGGGCGGGACACCATCTTGCTGAAAAGAGACATCGGGCTGTAGGTGTTGGATTTGAGGTAAGAGGAACTGTTCTACGTACATGATGCCAGGGATTGATTTTTCCATGAAGAAGAAAGGCCCAATTACTTGATTTTGTGACAGTACACACCAAACTGTCTGGAACATGTTGAAATAAAGTGTGAGGGTTTTCTTTTCACCAGATACACAATCATTATGGCGATTTACCTTGCTTGACACTGGAAAGTTGTTTCATCGGAGAAAAAAGAGTTGGAGAGGAAATCGGGATCAGCACATCATTGCAATTTGTATGCATACAATTTTAGTCCGTGAGGTGGTGTAAGGATTTGCAACTCACGTTTTGCTTGCCTGAGTGACTTACGGAGACTTCTTCCGAGGGCTGTCCGAAAGTTTTCCACCCTCACTTCCGATACTTTACGGCCGCCACCATGCTTCTTTAACGCACTTCCAGTAGCTAAAAAATGTGACCTGCGAGTTCTTTATGCTGTTAGGAGTAGGTGCATCTTGGTTAAAAACAGGCCTAATCTTCTTTGTACACTAATAATGGATTTTAATTGGGCATACCAAGCAATACCTACTCTCGTTTCTGTGGGGACATCATGACTGACACGCTCCCAACCCCATCTTTTGTTCGTAATTGAAAACATTATAAAATTTTATGAGGTTATCTTAGAAATTATGCCTTTGTTTCATTATATCTGTAACTGTTAACGTTTTTCACGGAATTGAAATTAGGTCTATTCGAGCGGAAGACTCTGCATTGTTTGTTATGGAAATAACTGTAATTTTCCTCATATTTTATATATTTTACTGTAAACCGCTTCACCTAATTATTTAATAATATTTCATACAGCTTTGTTACGCAGTAACAATCGGTGTGTAAAACTCGATGCAGACTTTCCATGGAGATGGGAGGTTTTAGACATAATGATTTAAGAGAGGCTTGAGCAAAGGTTCCTACCGCCTCCTCTTACCTCCTGCTATCAAAATACTTAATACTCCACAAGCTTACAGAGACATTGACTGTATTGACTGCAACAGGTCCCCCTCGATAATAACCGCAAATACATTAGGCTATTTTTATGCACAAAACACTCGAGCATTAGTTACAATATGTAAATTTTAAGAATGAGGCTGCTACAACAGCCACCCTGCTGGAAAGGGTGCACTAGGTTTTAACACTCAACGGTAAATCATACTTAAAATTTTGTCGATCCGAAAACGTGGGACACATATGAGGTCATTTAAAGTGGAGGTTACAGTGCAAGGTGATACCGCGAAGCAACATTTTGATAGGTTTCGCTTATTTGCTTACTGACGGATATTGCGTCCACAGTCTCTCCGTCGACCATATAGCAACGCCAGAACATCACCAGTGGCGGATTTCGGTTTCTTTCGGCGCGTTAACAGAGAAAAGCCCCAATTTCTTTCTCTCTCTGCTGATTTTTTGTTTTAATTTTTTGTTTGTATTCCTTTGTTCCATTCTAACTCAACAAGTGCATTTGTTCTCTCTTTTTTATGGTGTTTAACGCCCGTATTGAGGCACTACAGGCGGTGGACACTGATAATACATGAGATGAAATGATATATTGAGATAGGGTTCCTTTATTTAAGGAAGGATATGTTCCAGGCCTACATTTAGGGCACCTCACCCGGCATTATGAGGGCTGAGGAAAATCTGGGGGGAAAAAAACCTCAGTCAGGGAGGACGGTCCTGGTGGGAATGGAACCCCAGACCTCCCGCTCACGAGTCCGCGCCTTAACGACCTTGGTGGTATTTGTTCTTTTTGTTGAATGTGTTTGGTTTTTAGCGTTTATTTCGCTGTGCTTAAAATTTTATTTCATGCTTATTTGAGATTAGTACATGACAGAAATTATAAAAAATATACTCCTTCCATTATCTATGCCAACACCGGAGCAATGTTTTTATTTCATTTCTGGTGAAATATGCTGATTTGGAATTGAAGTGTACAAGTCAAGACTGTAGAACATTTCTGGTATCAAAGAAGTTTTCCTAATAATATGAGATCTGTTCAAAAAATATTTGAACTTTCAAAATTCTGCACCAAAGAAGTGTCAAGTGCCATAGCAAATGGCGACTGATAGTGGAAATTAGTCTTGATGAGATTGCCGAACAGTGCTATCTTGTTTCAGTCGAATTCTACGCTACTTTGCAACAGTGTTCTGTGATTATTGAGATTGCGGGCTGTTATGAGCAGCGCATTAATTTAATTGTTGCATGAAAATTCGTAAATCCTTGTGAGATGATGAAAGGGGCTTGTGGACATAATTGTTGAGTCCGTACTATGAATGGCATATGTGGTTTAAAATTGATCAGGAATCCATAGTTGATGGCTGCGTTCTGGACGCCCATACGACCATAATTAATGAGACTTATGAACATTAACGCCTAACTGTTGGAGGAATTGCCACACATTGTAATACTTCGGTGGGATCATGTCAAGAAATTCTGACAGAAAAGCTTGTTATGCATCATGTTGCATCGGCTGTAGATGCAAGAACAGAATGATAACCGCATGGGAACTGTCATGAGCTGTTGGTTCGCGTTGATGAGGATGCAACTTTAATAAATAGAATAACTGCTGGTGATGAAACATGGTTCCGTGGTTAATATGTTGAGACGAAGATCTACTCATCACAATGAAATTGAAAATCTTCATCACGATCCATAAATAGCTGATCGGATCTAGTCAAAGTGTTGTTTAACGTTTCCTTCGGGCTACATTCATCACGAATTTCTTACGGGGGGTCTAACTATGAATCGCTGGTATTACCAAGATTTCTAAGAAAACATGAGAAAGAAGATGCCCTGAACTGCGAACAGACAATTCATGGATTCTGCAGCACGATAACTCACCAGCGTATTTCATTAATTGTTCGCGATTTTTACATTATGTTCTCCCCCACCATCCTTACTGTCCTAATTTAGCACTTGCAAACTAATTTTATTTTTCCTTCTTCTCATCAGGCACTACACCTTTATTTTGAAAGTTTTAATCTTCTCAACAAATTTCCGATATACAAAGCTGAAATCCACGATGAAAGGACAAAGACTTCATTCAGTTGAGGAAACAAAACCAAATTCGTAGACAGAATTTTGTGCTATCTCGAAAAATGCATGCCAGGACTGCATTCAGAAAAGCAAGTGCCATTGGGAGAGGTGTATCAATAAGGAGTGAGATTATTTTAAGAGGGACAGAGCTCAATAAGATAAGCAGTTAGTCAAATTTTAATAAATTTAAAAATTGAATTTTTTGTAAATACTTTGTACAGTAGTTCTACAATTTATGTAAGAATATTTATATATTTTAATTTTTATATTGTCTTTTCAAAACTATGCAATCATTTTATTAATTATTTTTTGCTAATTTGTGGCATTAAACCAGCTTTAGTTTAAATATGAACTGTATACCAAAATATATGTTTAGACTTATTGTTATATCTTTTTACACGTTTAGTGAATATTTTAGTGCCTTAATGTCTTAAGAAAATAAATAAGGCTCGCTTGCTCAGGGTTTTTAATTGCATGCTATCATTCAATTTCATAAGGATACAAAATAAACTATCGAAAATTTTTTATCTATTTACTACGATTTCTTAAAAGGAGTACAGCAAGATATTATAATGATATATGACTTAAAACTGGGAATCAAACTTCTGCCTGCTGAGTACTAGAAATAAAGTAAAAAGTAAATTATTTACCAAGGCTATGTTTTGTGAATGTTGGTAAATATTTGTATTACATCAGTATTCCATTATGCTCCATTATGTGTATTTGACCTAATTCTTTTTTCTTTTATCTCTTTCCTACCTCATGAATAAGATCGGAGTTCTGGCCTTCGGCGAAACAGCACTCCACGAAAACAAAATCTGACACTGAAACAACAGTTGAAATACGAGTTCACTGCAGCGTAACAAGTGATGGGGTTTGCTTACACTAATGGATCTCTCGCAGTTCTTTTGTTTGTTTTAAACGCTTTCCATCTCGCTGAAACCTTAGCAGTACATCATCTATACATTCAACATTACTCACAAGTAATAACATTGTATCATCGTGACAATAATGCCAATTGTGGAATGTCAATGATATTTATTGTGTTTTTTTCTAACAATAATAGTTACCCATTCATTATTTTTCAATCATCTCATTTCTGTATCATATTTCTTAAATATAAAGCTAAGGTTAGAAAAGTCTTGATTGTAAAATTAATGTTTTATACATAAAATATTTGTGTTTTGAGTTGTTTTCTTTCATTTTGAAACTCTTGTAATTAAATTCAAATATATGTATAAAAACAGAAAATTCTTCAAACCATAACATGGGTTTCCTAGAGCTACATGTTGGGTCTACTCATACGGAAATTATCTATTAACAGATCACGCAAGTTCAGGGATTTATTTTGTTTAAAAAAGGCACTTAAAATGGTAAAAATATGCTCTAATATAATTAAAAAAACAGGCATTTTAAAAGTGAAAACAGAATAATATCGCTCATTAACAATGACAATAGGTATTTAAGGTACCTAAAATCCATTATCACACAATTAAAGTACTTGAGCTTACCTTTTGTGTATAAGTAACAAGTTTTTTTTTTTTTTTTTTCAAGGTATCAACTGTCATAGTCAACCGCTTGCCACAAAGAATATTTTTCATCGTGGCTAAAGAACGTTTGTTTTCATTGAAGTGATTGAAGCATATTTAAAACAAGCTATTTTGGAAGGACTCATCGCCGCAAAAACCCACCTTGACCGACTTCAGGTCCTTCAAAAACCAGTTCCTAAGTACCTTTACATCCCTAATAGCAATATCCACCAAGATCTCAACTTCCCAACCTTCACCGAATACATCCTGCAAATATCTCAAAACTTTATTCTAATCTCACACATAATTTCATAACTTCCTAATCCGCGGCCTCGGTGAATACGACATAGACCCCGGAGACACCCCAGATCCATGCTAAAAATCAATTTTAAACAGTGGTATCCCCTCATAAGACAAATCAATACATGTTAAATCTATCCTCAGGCAATTCATCTCACCATTTGCCCACAACCTCACCTTTTAAAACCCTCTGCCAGTAAAGGACCTAGTGTCTAGTATGGTAAAAACTTGAGGACCCTCCAGGAAGGGGCGCTTCTTTCTTTCACTGGTTGTCAAACGATTCAGTCAATACCTCGTCTCCAAGGTCACGTCGAGAACACGAATGATGATGTCCACCGCAGTCGTGAACGAAACATCTGGGAAGATGAAGGAGAAGATTCCATTGGACCACGGCCTTACAACCCGGAAGACTCACTTCACATAATTGACACCTGCCGTGAAAGCCTCCGTTCTACATATCAGATTAGCAAAAATAGTTTTTTTCTTGTTCACAGATATTTAATATAAGGTGCAATGAGACATCTATATGGTTGGATATAATTAGCTAGAAGCGTGTGTGTGTGTGTTTTTTTTTTTTTGTTTGTTTGTTGTTTTTTTTTCAATTTTTAATCTATTTGAATTAAGCTAACCCAAAACTGGATGAAGTTTAGTTGGCGCATTGCATATTTTAGGTCCAAAGCATGTACTTTGCAAAGATCCTGCAGTAATATGATATATAGATTCCAGATACTCACATTTCAAAGGCTTTGCAGATTCTTTTGGTTTACGAGTATACTTTTCTGGAGAAACTGAGAAACTATTTTTTACATAATTGTGAAATCTCTGATTGGCCGTGCTATAAACGTTTCCACAAAATTTGAAATGGTACAAAATGTTATATACCCAACTGTGGATTAAGTACGGTTGCCTAGGTATGGAGGGGGGGTTTCGAACCCGGCCAGGACCGATGGATTTTTTCGGGCGTAAAAATCCAAGTATGGCTTCCTTCGGAAGGGAAGTAAAACCGTGGGTCCCGTGTCGTACATTTGCGGCATGAAAAAAAACCTCAAGCCTGAAAGAGAGGCCTCTGAGCAAAATTTATCGTCCGTTTCACGCCCTGAGTTGAATGGGACGCTGATGACCTTAGATGTTAAAGAGCGTCCATAAATAAATCAATCAAAAAATCCTAGGTATGGACAGTATAACAGTCCTCAATTTTCTGTCAAACACAAGTATCTTTTATAATGCAATGAACATAAATAGTGAAAAAAAAAAATAATTTACTGTGTTGTCCCTCAAAAAGGACTAAATTTGGATAAGTTAAGAGAAACGAGCGTGATATGTCCTAAACCATATTATCATCTTGACTGTCATCTTCGTGTTTTTCCGATCCAAACTAATAGGGCCTTATTCCAGACATCCTGATACACTAAAATTAATTACACGAAATTCTGTAGGTGTTTTAAAACGCTGAGTAAATTAGCTAGTAATCTTTGCATTGCACTTCTACTTGCAGCGTCATGGTTGTAGTGACGTCATTGCCTCGGAAGACGAGAGCTATAATCAGCCCTTAACTCAAGTTTACACTTATCTTAGCGAGAATGGAGGGGGGGGGCGGTTTCCTTGTGAATATCGTAACTAGGCCCAAAATAACCAATATTAAATTAAATACATGCTACTAAATTACAAAAGACCTTTAACTTATGGATTTCATTGTTGCCAACGCTTGAATTTGAACATCGCAGGGGAAAAAAACTACTTAGTATTATTTGCTCAACAGTATAATATTTAAACCCCAATATATATATAATATGTTGAGCTCTTTAAAAAATGCAAGAGGCGTTCTTTCAATATACTCGTCATCAACTTCAATGCACCATTGTCATCTTCCTGATAACTTGCGAAACCATTGGTTGGGAGAACTACCCACCATTCGTGGACAGGTAGGTGGATTTCCTGGTGGTTGCCGGAATTTATCATCTCACAGCGATTCCTTCATGTTGTCCAATAAGGCGTAATCGGAAGGAGCGACATGATGGGTGCGATGAATCCCAGCGATGCCAACATTGCGGTCGTTATGTTGCTGGTGTGTGGCCGGGCATTGCCATTATGGGGAAACACTCCTATAGACGACTTCCCCTTCGCCATACTGAATCCTGCGTCTAAGCCTTGTAAGGGTGCATTTCGCTATTGAGGACACTGCATGTCCCCTTTGCGTGAATTGGACTTGCTTCTCTGGTATGTGGTAGTGACGTCATCAGCTTCTCCAAGGAAAAAAAATTCCGGATCTTTATTATACATGCAGTAACCGACGACAGATGTCAACCCTTTTGTCCTTCTGTGCATCTGTCAAGTTCCGTAAAACCTAATGCGTACATCCTTTTTCATATTGAAATCGTAGTATAATGGTGTGCAGGGTTGCGCTGCCGAGGCGTGTCTGACGTTCTAGTTCATCAAAGGCTATGCGCTTATCAGCTACAATGAATTCAGACACGACTTTAACGTTCAAGGATCAGATTCCCCGCCACTGGCGAACCCGTTGACCCAGTGTGGGCGGTCTTCTCTGCAGAAGCTTCTTGCCTATTTATGAACTTCTGCAGATTTGACGCCTTCACAAAAACCATACAGTGCATCTTTATCCATGATAGTAGCCTTCCATCTTGTCCACGTCTTTCTCTAGTTGACAACACACGAGCACTGTTCTTTCCCCACACGCTTTGATTACAACTGCCATTTAGCGTCTGCATGGCGTACTATCGCCCTACGAATGGACATGTTCAGAGAATGCGGAGTATTCGTAAAACATCTCTATTGTAAATCATTTCCGAACTCTCCTGGTAGTTATGGTAAATGTAATATTGTGTACACCGGATAACTTTCATACTGATTAAAAATAAGTGTTATTAAGTACCTGCTGTTCCATTGTTACCATTGCTAGATG
Organism: Metallyticus violacea; assembly: GCA_030762175.1. NCBI lineage: Eukaryota > Metazoa > Arthropoda > Insecta > Mantodea > Metallyticidae > Metallyticus > Metallyticus violacea. The sequence continues at coordinate 19,536,695 of CM060833.1, forward strand.
TAAAGGGAACTCCAACGGTTGATTTTAGTCGGTAACCGAAAATGTGAGCTAAAAAATAAAATATTTTAGAGTTATTTTACTTTAAGGTTTATATTTTGGGGGCCCATTCTTCCAGCATTGCAGAGATTGACTGCCAGATTTGGCATATGGAGAAGGAAACTTATTTATTTTTCTTCTCCCGCAGCTCTTAAACCAAAAATGAAGAGCCATTACCGTGGTCACAAGATGGCTGTTTGGCTGAACCTAATTCCTCAACTGCATCAGCCGGGAGACGAGGATGTCAGCATGAGGCATCATCACTTTCATGAGAGGGGAGAACATTACTATTCAGGTAAGTGCCACCACCTTGAGTGCTCTGCAGAGACCTTTATGGTTTTTAAAATTGGCCTAATTTGTGGTGCAGAGGATTGCGACTAGATTGATCAAACAGGTTCGTTCTTAAGATACATCTTGCTGGAAAGTCCATAATCACTTTTGAACATGGGTTTTACAACGTACCTATTTAAAGACATGCTGAAGTTGATACCTTAACATAAATGTGCAGATGTGTGACTCCCCACCAATACGTAACAGAGGCAGCAATTGTGTAAACTGATTTTTCCGGCTGTAAGACTGTGGTCCAATGAGATTCTTCTCCTTTATCTTCCCGTTTCCTATTGGGCCACAGTCTTACAGTCGGAAGATTCAGTTTACATAATTGACACCGGCCGTGAAAGACTACCTTCTACAGATGCAGAAACGTTTTCCTCAGATAACAGTTTTACATATTCTTTATTTCTTACCTTAGCTAAAGCTATTATAATCATCGGTTTCTTTTTTCAGATCAAGAGAAATAATATACAATCTTTATTTTATAAGCGCCCAAAGTTTAAAAGTTGACGCATTTTGTGACCACCATGTCAATTGGAGAATACTTCAAACAAGCAATGGTCAACGGCTCGTGTTCACACAATCTACATTTTCCACTACTAAGAATATTATCATAAGTGAAAAAATGTTACGACCAAAATCTTTAACAAATTTGTTTAGTTTGGTATTTAAATCCTGACTTGTCTTCGACATGGTGTCGAATTGTGAACTGAAATCTAGCTGCAAGCCATTTAATAAACAACTGACTATTCTTTTCATTATTTTTGTATTAACAATGACCGTACTGCAAACTGCGAGCACCCGTCTCGTCTAACAAAGGATGCCGCCAGAAAGTCCTCAATAATGCTTTAAATTGGCATCTCAGTGAAAATTTACTACAATGAGGTAGCTATCCACTTAAACCTGAGCACACCGTTACAGTATTTCGTTTATAAAATGAAATCCGCTACTAAACATTCTTTGCAACAGCTGCGCTAGAAGAAACAAAAGTTTCTTGTTGCCGTCAGTGAACCACTAAACTACAGTATCAGAAAACAATTGCAATAAAGAGGCAAAATGAATAAGAAAAAGGCAAACATGAAACTTTTCCATGATGTTTCATAGTTCACGAATATCATTTCTATACACTTAGATCTTTTCTGACGGCCACCAATAAGAAAGCAGGCATTTTGACATTAATCCGGGCTCTAATAATGATAGTAACTTTAAACGTGATAGGGTTCAAAATTACCCTGACTTATTTTTTTATAATCCATGCAGGTTTTATCCATTAAATTACATGACTTTTTTCACATTTATTTTCTAATTACTAATATATGTACACACACACACACACACACACACACATATATATCTAACAAAAGTCACAGATTAGTAATCACTATATTTCGAATTGCTTGAGTTCTTCTTTGGCAAGAAGGCTAGACTTCAGATCAGAGATCAGAATGTGCAAAAATAAGTTTTTCATTAATCTGGAATGGCGGAAAGTGTCAAATTTGAGTACCGTACCATTTCTCTTTAACAATTTATGGTTTGTAGTGTTGCTGAGTTGCAAATGTTACAATAACAGATTAAAATATATTATTCTGATATATTTGTATGCCGTAATAAGGAAACAGAAATCTGTTCGGCAAAATCAACTCTACTTTCGGAGATAAATGCTAATTAACGTTTATACTTTCACGAGCACGGTTCGTTTGTTTCTCAAATACAGTAGCCTCACCTGCACAAGATTCACTGTTTGTACGTCATTACATGTAATGCAATAATGTGTCATACACCAGAATGGCGCCATAGAAAAGCAAGCTACAAACAGTGGTATCACACCAATCGCTTCAATATAGACGGAGTTACATGAATAGCAATTAAAGTAATATTTAACGATCCAAAAAGTTACATTTTTTAGTTATAGACTATAAAACCTGTGACTAAATCACTATATAAGGAAATGTAAAATTAAAAATTGTTGTAGCTAAACGAAGTCTCCAAAAAAAATATATATATAGCAAATTGGCAATGCTCGCTGGCTCGCGCATCCTTCTGAGTTGCTGTGGAAGTGGGGCAACCAATCAATGACATACATTTTTCCCTGTCTTAGATGCTGCCCATTGCCCCTAATCTCCTTTATATTTGCTGTCTCGGAGCATAAAGCATGCGTCTGAAACATGTCGCAAGTGTAGCCAAATTCGCTCTTACGAAATTGAACTGTACCAGAGAGGGCAGGTGTAAGAATCGTACCCAAAAAAAAAAAAAAAAAAAAAAAAAAAAAGCGCTTTTTTAGCAATAAATTCGCATGTCAGTACTCAAAAATGGTTTAAATTTCACTTAAAAAGGGAAAACCAATAGTTAATAATTAAGTATATACTGGATAAAAGATGGTAAAACCGGCCTAGTTCACATATTAAGTTTTAGGGCATCTTGGTTTGGGAACGTATCTTTACAATGCTCACCGTAACAAAAGCTACTAGCTTGGCTATGCTGACGAGGAAGTTTGTTTAAGGCACTCCGGAATGGAGAAAAGTCATGAAATGTTTGTTTTTCGTTTTTTAATTATATTAACTTTTTGCTCTTTCAAATGATATCTGATTTAAGTTGTTTGCTCAATTTTAAGCCCATTTAACATGACATTGATATGAATATTACCTAGGCGTGGTACTTCTTAATGTCAGAGTTTACAAATTTGAACTAGCTATCATAAAAATATTCAAATATCGCGCTACTGAGGTATTGTTAATCTTCACTAGGGAATTTTTGACACTGGTCAGCCTGTTAAAAACATTAGTTCAATGATTTTTATCGCAGATGGTATCAAATTGTTGTTTTCCAATGTGGTTGATGTGTACATATGGTGAATTTAGAAGTTCGTTTAATTTGTGAATATTATTCTTGTGTTTGGATTCCATTAATAGTTATAATGGGTAAAATAATTAATTTAAAGTGTTTTTAAAAGGAAGAATATTGATAAGCCTAAAATAGATTCTTCAATAAGTGATGGGCATTATAACTCAGGTAGGCCCAAATTCAGAAAGTTTTAGCAGCTCTGCTAAGAAACTCAAAAGATATCGAAGAACCACACAGTAATTTGTTGAAAGAACTAAATGAGAATGGTGCGAATGAAATTAGCATTCTCCTTTTTCTAAATATTTTTAAATTAAATGTCATATGCAGAGTGACTTGGAAATTTTGACATAGCACCATCATGAAATTGCAGCTAAATTTAAATTAAAGTGTACATCATGCCCACATGAAATAGCACTTCATAGTCACAAAAATATTCACTGGCTAAAATACCCAGCCCATCTCAAACAGTGTGAAATTAGTGTATGACTTGCGAGCCACTGGTAAGGGTGCTCTGGTGGAAATATTTTTATAGCAGCATGACTATATATATATATATATTTAATGGTAGTTAACGCCCGTTTTTACTACTGAGAATCACAGGCGATGAGATGAAATGATAAATTGAGAATGATTTTTTTTTTAAAGAAAGAAGCCTTTCAGGCCTTATTTTAGGGTACCTCCCCGGCGTTTGCCATTTAAGAGGACTGAGGAAAAGCTTGAGAAAACGTCAGTCAGGGAGGACGGTCCTGGTGGGAATCGAATCCCAGACCTCTTGCTCACAAGTCTGTGCCTTAACGACCTCGGTCATCCGTGGCGGTACATGACTCTACCCACCTATTATCAAATTTAAAACCTTTATAACCAATACATAATATTTAATGTAGAATACGTTGCTAAGAATACAATGAAAATATGAAGCTGTTTCTGAAAATGATCATAATCGTGCTTTATCAGTTGTTTTAGATGGCACATGGCAGAAACATGGTCTTATGGCGCTGTAATAGCAACCGGTGTATTGCCCGTTATTTTGGTCCCGGATATGAGGAATTTTACTGTACTTTGTGGAATGTGGTTCCCGGAACTCACCGGTAATTGAGTACTCGCAAGAGCGGAGTGTCCCAGGGGAGTGCCTAAGGCGTGTACCCTGGGGGCCGGTGCGCAAGCGTGCGCCGGAATCTCCGTTTTTGTGAGGCGGTGGTGGCTTCCTTAATGCTGGGGTCACTCATCCCTATAAAGGAGTAGATCTAAGCTAGTACGACCTATCAGCCAGTGAAACTCTGGTAACTGGGTGCGCTCGGCTTTTGAAGCTGCAGTTCACTCGGTGCGCTTGGGCGACGTAATCGCCTGCAGCCGAAAGGCGGGTCGGTTTTGGAAACTAGGTACCGTCCTAACGCAAAAAACCACTGGGTGGCACAGACCTCTGTGTTACGACCCCTGGTCCTAGAGCCTGGTAGTACTCGAAATCACATGTACTTTGTGGAATATGATATGCTGTATATTTTAATAGTAAATATGCAAATTTAGTTGTCTATGTCACGGAATCGTGGAAACACGCATAATATTCTACCAGCTATATATGCAGAAACACCCAAAACACTGATCACTGAAGTATAGAACAGTTTTTGCATGACTTGCATATAATCCTAGCCCTAATAATGACATTATGTTGCAGGTGTGGTGAGGGCGGAGTCCTTTACTAGGATACCGCCACCTCTGCACCAGGCGACAGCGGCAGGACCGCGCGGTGCTGTAGGGGGAATCGGCGAGTGCGTGCCCAACAGCACAGCGGTTGCAGCAGAAGACCTTATGCGTCGCTCCGGGGAGGAGGATGACGAGGAAGGGTTAGACGATGAGGACGACGAGGCGGGTATCCTACAGCGCCTTGCTACACGACACTACTACAGCTACACGGCGGCACTAGGCGTCACGGTGGGGGTGGGCTGTCTACTGCTGGTACTGAACATGCTGATATTCGCGGGAATCTACTATCAGCGTGACAGGCGGCGCGGCCACCAACACCACCACCACCATCACCACCACCATCGGCCTCGGCACAACCACACGCCCTCGGGCTCCTCATCTTCTGCATCCTCCGAACCGGGAATCCCTTTGTCGCACCGCCCCCAGAACACCAACACCACCGCGGGCTCGAATCCCGCCTCTCCCGGGGGCGGTGCACACGTCATAAAGGTGCACGAACCGCCGCCGTGCTATAACACGGTCACCAACAGTCCTTCCATACCCGAGCCGCCGCCCCCGCCTAGGCAAGGTGCTCCGAAACAGGCCGCCGTGCCAGTCTCGACTCCGGTACCTCCAGTTCGGACTTCCTCCGTGAGCGCGGGAAGTGGCGGTACACCCGGAGGTGGCACAATCAAGAAAAGAGTGCAGATACAAGAAATATCCGTATAGCATCATGCCACCCCCAACGTCGGTGACGTTGATGATAAGATACATTTTATAACTTTCCAGTTCAAGTGAAGTCTATTTTAACACGAAAATCGCTTTTAAATCGATTTGAATCTCACTAAATTGTTTATAACAAGTGGCACGATTTCGGAAATCAACTCTATTTCAAATGCATTTGTCTAAATATTTCGTTACTCCCTGTAGAGGAGTCCTAAGAGATTTTGCTCTTAGCTGTACTTCTTTAGCATCCTGTAGACTGGCCAATTGTAACCAAAAGAGTATAAAGACTAAGAAGATTGCTAAGAGATATGACGTCACGCTATATCCTCTGCTTTAAATCCACAAGATCAATTGCTTTTTAAATAACTTTATTTCGGAATCTTAGCAAACTCATTTGATCTAAGAGTAGCCTCCTATTTGTTTCTCCCTCTTTCGCTACTGCCATCAAGTGTAATATTAAGCTTTTACTTCTAATTTTGTTCAGTTTCAGTATGGAGTTCTTTAACGTGCCGTAAATCTACTACACTGGACTATGTCTATAAGCGGCTTCCATTGGATTTGCGCTCGAGATTTTATGCCCCGAAAAATCAATCGACTTCAGTCGGATTTGAGCCCGCGAACCTTGGTTGCAGAGGAGAGTTCATGATTCAATTCCTTAAATTCGTATATAAGCTCAACCCTTCGATCCTTTTCTTTGCTAATACATCAATTACTTTTGAAATTAGTTCTTGAAATTTTACTGAACTTTTTACCACAATTCTGCACCGTTCTAATGCAGTTAATAATTACACAGAAACAGTGCAAAAACGGTTATAAATGAACAGTTATCAACCGATCAAACGGTCTTTGTTCGGCGTAAACTAAAATATGATTAAACGAGTTTAAGAGTAATTGCAAAAGTAAATAATTGTAAATGGTATTTACTGTTAAAATAAAACCATTACGCCATTTCATAGTAAAACAATGCAACAAAAATAGCGTTGTGTTTTAATGTTTTAAATTAATATTAAATTAAACCCCGATCCTTCTTTTGTCATTAGGTTCTACGAAAGCACGTAATCTTAATCAGCTAGGCTGAGTTCAGGCTAGCTAGCCTAAGCCAATAAAGAAAAATTCCATGTAAAATTCCCTTCATCTCTCCCTGACGGTGTCTAGAAAAATCACTAGTACAGTCTGACCGCTCAGTTTCCGGCCCTGGCGTTTCGTGAGGGTAAAGAAAGAAAGGGTAGATATGAGCAGTGCCAACCTTAGGCGTGAATAGCACATCTAAACTCTATAGTAAATGAATATGTTTTTTACGTTTTAACCGATAAATACTGAAACGGGCTCTCTTTGGATGTCCTGTAATGTTTTTAACGAAGATGGTTTCTGTTACAAAATTCGAGTTTTGCTGCATGCTAAAGAATTCACGGTTTGCATTGTTGGGGATACATCGTAGTCTGCAAGCACCAATCACCGTTGTTTTCGTGCAAGCTGGTTTCTTTACCGATTTACTGTGTCATTATTCTTGCAACATGGCTACAATAAGTGTTAATGCTGACAGTAGCGACACACAAGTGGCAACATACTTTCTGTCAGTCGTGGGAAACGTCAGGGCCGGACAGAGAACGGCCGTCTGTACTCTTTCACAAGATAGGCAGAGTCGTCGTTCATGTTACTGGTGATCAGGTGTCTACCTAACAGACAGTGCACTATAGGAAATATTTTACTTCGTCAATATTAAATAAACACATATGAACTTACACACTGATTTTGGGTAGCTTTAAGGGCGCTTCGCCCCAGAATGCAACTGTAGATATCAGCATAACATCAGGTCGGTCCTGGTGGTGTAGTGGTTACCATGCTTGCCTCCTACACCCAAGAACGCGGGTTCGAACCCGGCCAGGACCGATGGATTTTTTCGGCCTTAAAAATCCTAAGTATGGCTTCCTTCGGAAAGGAAGTAAAGCTGTGGGTCCCGTGTCGTACATTTACGGCACGAAAAAGAATCTCAAGCCTGATAGAGAGGCCTGTGAGCAAAATTTGTCGGTCGTTTCACGCCCTGAGTTGAATGGGACGCTGATGACCTGAGATGTTGAAGGGCGTCCATAAGTAAATCGAAAAAAAAAAAGCATAACATCAGGTTCGTCACTGTACCGACGGAACTGTATTTCATGCTGAAGACAGTGATTTTTACCGTACGGGTACACACGACCTTATTGAAATAATAATTCGTAATTACAATAATTGAAAACATTTCGGAATGCAACATATCCTTTTCTTTGTCAGTCATTCATGCAGTTGCATTTTTGAGACAAGAAACTTTAATCTAAACGCACTGAAGTATCGAAAACAGCGAGCAATAAAAGAAGGCTGCTATGAACTGCATTTAATAGCGGTTCCTACACGACTGTTCTTTGTTGCGGAGTTGCCACCGTCAACAATCGATCATGGTAGAAATATCATCTGTTGGTGGACAAGGGCAGTATTAACCTGAATGTAGCTTTCGAACGCGAATAGAAAGATATTCATTGAAGTGTGAATGTCAAATGTCAAACGTTCCAAGTGCCATTTTCTAAATTTTACAGGATAAACAACGAACAACAAATAACCCTCTCTATTAGCATTTAACTTATTACACCCAAAACCATTATTTACACATTTTTACTACAAAATTATTTTGTATAAGAAATTGCTGTCGAAAATACAATGGTCACGGTAAAAAATTAATAACAATAAGAAGGTTCTGTGTGTCATATGATGGAAGAATCGGTTATAAGTATCATTCAAACTTTTGTTACATTTTATTTTAGGTTTTAGAGGGAAATAATTACAAAAATAACATTAATGACAGCATGAACACATATTATGTTATTAAGGGCAAAAGTATAAGCATGTATTGTGAAACATGCACGCGGATAGCAATTTTCATATTTTCTTCTCACAACAGACAGGAAGAGTTTAGTTTTCAATCCTAACACGGAGGTTGAAATTGATGTCTCATAAAACTTCTGTGCTCTTCAGAAATGAATGTCATCACATTCTTTTGTTCAATCTATAAACTGGGTTGATCTGTTTTTCCTCTTTAAAACTTCAAAAACCTTCCCCTTCTAATGGTAAATAAGTTCTTTTAGCAGCTCTTTGAGAAGGATGAGATCCAGATACTTTAAGCATAATGCATTTTGAAATGTCGCACTTTTTAATCTTAACAGTGAATCAGCAACATTTTTAAAATCAAAGAAATCACTTGACTCCATTAGAAATACATTAAAAGTATTTATAGCTTTAGCTTAATCTACAATTCTATGTAAATCTTGGAGTATCAAGACTCACTTGGTCCTCTTGGACCACAAACTAAATATTTCTCTACCAAATATTTCCCATAAAAACTAATATTATCATGGTATTACAATTAGAACTGCACTGTCTGTTACGAGTATTTCAACTACTTCATCCATATAAAGGCACTTAGAACACGACTAGGAATAATTACATCTGGGCACATAGAACTACAAGTAATATTGAACTTACCACTTTGTTGTTAATAATAGCTCAGTTTCTATTACTATACAAATGCAGAGTAATGGAATCGTGTGATTAATTTGCACATTTATCAGATTGATATTATTACGATATTGATGGGTTATTAGCAACTTCTTGCGATCTCTACGAAGGTATGAACTCATTCTAATGCATTGTTTAATCCTATTTTGCTTTTCTATTAATTTCTAAGTATCAAACTTGCAATATTTCAGTGCCCATGCTTCCCACGTATTAACAAGGTCACTTATCTGGAATTATTTGTCTAAGACCCTTATATACAGAATGCAAATATTTCTTGTTATTCACTGACATCCTGCATATAGCATTTTTTGTTACTTTTAGAATGAAAATCACTCTAAACTGTGTAATATTCTTAAGTGCCTGCTTGATTCCATCTACACCATTAGAAACATTGCAGTTGTAACTATCGGTGAAAAGATATAAAAAAAAAAGTTGGAATTATAATTTGGTATTTAAAGATCATGTTTTGTTAAATGAATTATGGGACAATTTTTTTTTAATAGATAAGTCTGATATTACGAAATAACTGGGTGGAATAAATTATGACAACTTAGAAAAAAATGGGTGAAAGCCTTAGGATATCGAAAGAATATCAGAAACATTTAATTAACATTAAATTAGTCAGAAATGTATGAGAAACCAAATCCATATTTTCTCTAAATGGTTAAACATGTTAGATGTATAAGTAGTGTTCACATTATATACATCTTTCATTTCAAAACTTCCCAGCCTTAACCACTCCTATTTAACATACATTTAATCTAAAAGGAAAAAGTTTATTTAAATATTGGGAGAAGTTAAAACGAATGTTGATTAAATTTTTAAGTTTCAATCCCTCACCTCTATCCACCTGCACTTTGAAATATCAAATATCACCTCTAACTTTTGGTTTTTTTTTCTGTACACGTGCAAAAAACAGTAACAAGAGTTCAGTTTTTCAGGCAACGATTAAAAAAATGTATAACAATTGCATACTATTTAATTGCGATTCGAAATGTCAAATTCGGGATGGCTGGGGGAGTTAAATATAAAATCTAATAAAAATTGGTTTCAACTAAATTTTTGCATAAATTAAATGTATATTAAACATTTTATGTTAAAATTTAGGTCAAATTAAATTTAACAGAAATTGAATTCACTAAAAGATTTCAATTTTGCTTTACATTACGAATGCAAATAATATTTAATGTAAGCATACACAACAATATTTGATCTTCAATAGCATTCAGTTGCACCATGGCAAATAGCAACCACTATCCTGTATTACGTCTATTGTTTCCTTCTTGGTCTTTATACTCTTAAGGCTATTATTGCATCATCATTTGCTATTTTAAATACTCTTTTCATATAAAGCGTTATTTAGTAGTCAATAATCTTCAGCATTTAGGCCATTTTATTGTTTTTTAGTCTAAGCAAGTTTGAAGTGGTTCCTTCGCGACTTAGAAAAAATATAAAGCCTTTAAAGTTACTTGAGATCGAATCTGAAATGGCGGCGATATTTGAATCATTTAGTTGCAAATGACGGAAGCCGAACTTCCGAAACGCATCAAATTCACGTGAGACGGACGTAATGACTTCCTTAAATTTATTTTCCAATCTTATCGGCAGTCTCAAGGTTCAAAAACAACCTTAATGTCTTCCTGTGATAAAGTGAGCTTTCATTTCACTTCGTTCTTCTGATCCCCTAGGTTGGTAATAAACTGTCGGTCGTACATTGTTTATTTTTGCCAGCGTTTTAAGTTCGTGTAGCTGTACAACAATTGGTAAGTTGCTTTTTTATTTGATAATATCATAACACTACGAGTAGAACTAACATAACCGCAGTAACTTTATTTCTTGGTATTAACAACAAACTTAAAACCGAGAATCATAAATGTAGTTAGATTGCAAAATAATAAAATAACGATTGCAAAATAATAAAATAACATTTTCATTAGACCCATTGCAATGCCGAATCCTTGAGTTTCTGGTAGATGGCAGCTCTGTTAGATTTTATGTAGAATAGTTGCTTATCAACAAGGAAAGGTGCGATTACTTTCCTGCGATTTATGTAATTTTTATTTGGTATATTCTAAGCATTGTATGATGGGTATAGAGCACTTGTTTTTGGTTCATTTAGTTTTTTATTTTTATAATGATTTATTATATTATTTCTATACCATAAAAAAAACAATATCATTCGTGTTATCAGGAATTATGCTAACCAGTTTTTACGAAAACATATTTTGAAAAGTATTTCTTTTTAAATGAATATTTTATTTTACAAATATAGTTATTCTATCAAGTACTATAACTATTATATATTTTCTCATTAATATGCATTAGTTTGTGCATACAATAAATAAATCAGAAGATTTGCCAGCTTAAAGAGGCATTCAAATTGCAACATTGCACCAATAGGCACAAAAAATGAATCCCCTAAGATATATTTAGTTGCAGTAAAATAATATCAATTAATACCCCTTCTATCGTTGTTTACTTCTGTATTACATGAGTAAATGTTTAAGAATCTAGCGAAGGGAATGAAAGTAATAGTTGTATAGCCTTCTAGTTTCATGTAATGTTTTTGTATGTCAGAATAATTATAAAAGTATATTATTAATATAAAATAAATCTTTAGAGTTTCTAATGAATTACTCTCTGAAGTCAATGCACTTTTCATTATACTTATGACTTCATTGTATCTATGGAGATCATTCATTTCGTTTGTCTGTTACTATTGTTGTAGCATTTTATTAATGATTTTGGTTAACAGGAAGACACTTTATAATTGTGGTACACAAAAAATTAGGTTTAATTTCACCACTTGCGTTTTAGGCTTATGGCATGCGTCTTACAGGAGAGGCTACAATTCACATTCAATTGCAAATACAAACATTATCAACGGCTTCTTGAAAGAAATATAGCACCTATTCATGATGAACTTAATGAGTCGCTTTGATGAATGACGGGAGAAGCTTATTTTACGTTGCAAATGTATTCGCGGTATGATATGGAAGCGTTCTTATGATAGAAGTTCTGGATCGGGGTCTAATAGGCGTGCATCTGCGATCAACAACAGATTTCTGATCCATCCTGGTTCTACGGGGCCGCCATAACACTGCAGTTCCAGCTTGAAATAACCGCGAAAACACTATAATTCGTGTAAGTGAAAGAAAAGTTAAACGAAGATTCGATATGAAGTCAAACTGTTTTACAACAACGTCTACATTCACAGCTCAATTAAATGTTTTAAGGCGGTATCGGTGTTGAAGTCCAGAACAATGTAGCAATTTTCATTAAAAATGAAAGACGATTCAACTTCAATCCCGTAGATGAAAGTGAAAGCAGAAGAGAAATACTTACCAGCTGGCTCCTCTGGAACAATGCCTTTCAGAAGAGGTTCCATAATGGCATGGGGAGAAATCAACACCCAGAAAGCTCATTTTCGAAGACAGGTCATTCAGTAACCAAAGGTATTTTCACGAGATTTTCGATGAATATATAGTCCTTTTTTTCCCCTACATTCATCGGTGAAAAACCTCATATTTATACGCGAAAATGCTGGGCCAAACACTGTACCATTTGTCATTGAATACCTTGAAGTTCTAATAAAAACGTTGGACTGCCATGCGCGCAGTCTAGGCCAAAATTCCATTGAATACATATGAGCCATACTTAGTCTGAGATTTTGGAGTCCAAACATTGAGACTGTGCCTAGATCTGAGGGCAAATTTGATTGAAGAATGTAATCTCTCCCTCAGAATAATCTCCGTACATTTGTGGAACTATATGCCTGGTTTCTGGAGGCAATGAATCGAACAAGATAAAAGCATACATTTAAAAATCAACAATTCCATTTCGTTCATTAATAATTTTACAAAAGTACATGAAGCATAACCTTTTTCCTTGATTCATTTTTGTGCCTATCAGTGTAATATTTGAAAACCGGCTATATAATTTTTTTCGTAACATTATCAACGATTTATTTTGTCATAACATGTTTTAGTTTTTTCATTTTATTCTTGTAAAATAATGTTATTGTCAGTTGTTTTGGATTATTTACCGATCTCTGTATACATAGAAAGTTCAATGTTGAAAACTAATCACTGGAATGCTTCAGCATAGGCAAAATGTAATAGCATTTCATTTCACACGCCTGCGACTTAGTTTAACTGGCATTACTTTTTGAAAGAAATTTTTGTGTTGATTGCCATGTTATTGATACGGATGAGGCAAAGTTTGGTCATCATTGTAGCGTCAGGAATACCGAAGTAATTTGCGGAATTTCTTGCGTGTTGTCATAGTTATAAAACTATTTTCAGGTTAGTTTAATTCAAGGTTAGCTCTCTATACGAGCTGTTTCTAGGAAACTATTGTTATTAATTTCATCGCAAAAACACACAAACTTGTTGATTTTTTAAATGTTCACAGTTGGTTAAAATAAATAATTGAGGGTTAATATTATATTTAAAAAGTATGCTTAATCCGCACAGATTTCTATCTTGTACAAATCAACAATGACCTTCATTGGTTTTTTATTATGCTCTTGTTTTTAAAACATTATATCTTGCTTCATAATGAAGGCAAATTTGTACTTTTTAACTAAAAATAGTTTAATAAGCAAACAAAAAAACGATAGTTTGTCTTTTACCAAGTTCAGTAATGTTCCTTATACCCTCAAAAATTTAGGCTGATGATTTCGATTGGAAGCTGAAATTAATTAAATGCTTTTATTGCCTGATCGTTAGACGCACATTTCCCACGCGCTAAATTATAATGAATACGTAGTAGAATAAGCTGAAAATAAAATGTCCGGTTAGACGAGTAGAGTAAAATAAGGGAAAAGACCGAACAAATGTTTTTAATGTTATTACCTTCATATATTAACATCTGTTTAGAGGAAATGAAATACGAGGTAAATTACCAGTGTGAGTAGTAAACAAATTTAACCTCACTTTTGCAATAATAATAACAAAGCACAAGACAGTTCAAAAACATTTTAGTAACTAAATATAATGGCTGAAAAAAACACCTAAAACATCAGAAACCAAAGGCGCAGAACATTTTTATATTTTTTGAGCTCCTTAAGTATGGTAATTAAGGTCCATTCAAAAAATATACGAATTCATTATTTTCTAATTTGTATTTACTTGCATATTAGTGAGCTTTCGTCCTCTATTGACATACCCTCTCCCCAACGGTGTTTGAACTTCTGAAAGCACAAAATTGAGTCTGCGATTTTGATTTTATCTCCCCGACTGAGTCAAAGCTTCGTACTTTAATGGTGGATTTCAGCTTTGTAAATAAAAGTAGTCTGCAGGGGCTAACTTAGGACAGTACGGATGGTGAGGAATAACAGTGATCTTGTTTTTCGCGCAAAAGTCGCAATGATGAATGCGTAATCAAGTTGAAAAATCCATGAATTGTTTCTCGACAGTTCAGGTCCCTTCGTTTCCACGTTTTCTCGGATATCTTAGCAATTCCAGAGATTCACAGATTGACCTACCGGCAGAAATTCATGATGAATAACGCCCTGAATGTCGAAGAAAATCATCAACAGCACTTTTTCGTTTCATCTGCCTTGACAAGCTTTCTTGGTGAAGATTTTGCAACCGGTTTTGATGACTGGACTTTCGTCTCAACATCGTGACAGCAGATCCATGTACATGTTTCATCATAATGGTTATTCTGTTGTTGCATCCTCATTAACGCAACCCAAGAGCTCCTGACAGACGCGATTATCTTTCTGCTCTGGTGTCAAAAGTCGAGGGACAAACTTTGCTGCAATACGATGGACATCATTCTCTTCTGTCAGGATTTCATGACACAATCTCATACAAATGTCATGATCGTTGGCAATTTCTCCAACACAGGCATTGTTTTTCATGGATCCCATGGTTTCTGGCCGCATGAGCTTGGTCAGTTGACGTCAATGGGCGTCCAGGGCGATTCATCAGCTACGGACTCTCAACCACTTTTAAACTATATATATATATATATATATATATATATATATATATATATACTCATGAGATGATAAAAGAAGTTCGTTGAGATAATTATTTAAGCAAACTCAGTGCTATGAGTGATATAGTAATATAGTGATATATATATATATATATATATATATATATATATATATATATCACTGAGTTTGCTTAAATAATTATCTCAACGAACTTCTTTTATCATCTCATGAGTTTCGGTAAAGGATTTATGAAGTTTCACGCAAAATTTTGTTCACGATAGCACGCCATCTCAATAATCATAGTACAATGTTGCAAAGAAAGAAGCGAGGAACTACTGAAATAAGATGATAATGCACGGCAAACGAAGGCATCTTGTCAAGGTGACACACCGCTTATCAGTATTATCAACCTCTTTGGCGCATAATTTGGAAAGTTCGGTAATTTTAACAAATGCGTCTCGAGAACAACGTAACAAATGACAAAGACTTTTAGTCGCTATTAAAAACGCATTAACACCTAGGAAAAGAGATCGCCGCATTCAACACTGTATATTATGTAATACATTTTACTGTGCTGAAAAACTGCGATAACTATTAATTATTTCGCTTTCTCACTATAAGATGATCACACTTAAAATGTTTCTGCGAAAAAATTGCAGAACACGCTGCTTTTTTTTTTTTTTTTTTTTTAATTGTTATATGTGATTAAATTGCTTTTAGAAGCAGTATGTTGCGGTTTCGAAATATCTGTAACCCGATTGTATGACGTCAAAACATCGAACCGCGAAGCGCCAGGGGCTGATGACGTCATATACTGCAGTGCCTAGAAAGATATTCATATTTTTTTTTTATTGTGAAACTAAATTTCAGGTGCAGAATTTAGTAATTTGATCAGTAAAACATGCGTCTGCAATGCCACTCACAGTATGTTATTACTTATTTTGGGAAACATTGGGAGATTATGATGACAAATGCATTTGAACACATTCACAACTTTTCAGAACATAACGATCGCTGAAATTTACTCTATACCGCGATATGTTTATTTTGATAATGAAGCATGTTCGCCTTGTGTGTGTGTGAGTGTTTGGAGCTATGGACGAAGGAAAAAAAATGTATATTAAAAACGATTTTAACAATTACATTAATCTCAAACCAGTGTTTTTAATTTCCGGAAAATAACAATTAGCTAATGAAAAACTTTGTACATATCAAATAGAGTTAGTTTATACGTGGACGCTGCAGTGTTATGTTTATTTAATTTTTGTTTTTATTTTAATGGTGTTTAGATGAAACATTGAGACTGAAGAAAAACAGGACGCAGAGATGTTAACTCATCATCATAAGTGAAACCAAAGCTGTGTATGTTCGTAAAAAAAAAAAAAAAAAACTTAATAGGTTTATCCTAAAAAGAAGAAAAAGTTAACTAAAAACAGAATCTTGTCGAGAATAATATGATACGAATGTAAATGAAAGAATTTCCTTAACGCAAATTGAATAAATGAAACAGGACTGCATAATCTGGCTCAGTTTCTGAAAAGTATAAATCAATAATTTCCTGCAACATCTCTCCTAGCGCAAGATTTGAATTATACAGTACTTTTTCGTCATATAATTGCTGCTTACATTATCATAAATCAGGGACGTTTAATACTTTGTCTATTTGTATTATGTAACTGAGTTTGTCAATAGACGTAGTTTCAATGAAGTTTTGAAGCACAATTAACTAAAATATCCTAAGTTTAATGATAATTATTTTGCCGTAAAATCAATGGTAACTTTATAAATAAATCTCGAAAAATGAATAGCGGCACAGACAGCTAGTATTGACGTTGTATGTCTTTCCATGTGCTAATGTCAGTGCGTACGTAGGAGGTAGTATGAAATGGAGCATAGGGAGCGTAGAGTGTTAAAAAATAAAATATGATGAAAAGTTATTAATACAATGTATATTTTAATAGAGTAGAAGTGGAAGTAAGTTTGCAAACAGCGTGCACCCCATATATGATAATCAGAATCCAGAAGTTGAGGCAAAAAGCCACTTAAAATGCTGAAAATAGCAATGTAATTAAAATAGGAATTTATTAAAAGTGAAAACAGAGAGTAATATTACTCATTATTAATGAAAAATAGGCATTTAACATACTTAAGATTTCTTTTATCACATAATTAAAGTACTAAGTTTGCTTTTCTTGGTTACAAACAACAAGATTTTTTTTCAAGGTATCAACTGTCATATTCAGTCGCTTGTTACAGAGAAAACTTTTTCGTCATGGAAATAGACCCTGGTTGTGTATTGGTAACCATATTTGCCTTCTAAACCCAAGGTCGTAGGTTCAAACCCGGCCAGGATCGATGGATTTTTCCGGGCGTAAAAATTCTAAGTATGGCTTCCTTCGGAATGAAAGTAAAGCCATGGGTCCCGTGTCGTACATTTACGGCACGAAAAAGAACCTCAAGCCTGAAAGAGAGGCCTCTGAGCAAAATTTGTCGGCAGTTTCACGCCCGGTACTGAATGGGACGCTGATGACCTGAGATGTTAAAGAGCGTCCTTAAATAAAAAGAATAAAAAAAATGGAAATAGAACGTTCTACTTTTACTGAAGTGACGAGCATATTTAAGACAAGATATTTCGAAAGAATCAATTCCAGTTACAACAGAGCATTCATCTTTCAGGACACTATGGAAATATTGATCAAGTCAAAGTAAAGTGCCTTTGAATGAGCGAAATATGCGCAATGTTTTCTGGTCGAGTTCATTTTCTGTTTATACGTTTATAGGGGAATCATCTTCCCCTATACTTACTTCCATATTGAGCACATTGTAGGGACGGTTTATTGCACAGCTGTACCGCTCGCAACTTTGTGCTTGCAATTTTTTGTTACATTTATACAGCTGGGAAGCTACCCCCATCACTTCCTATAACTGTCTCGCGCAGGTCATTCGTCTGGATTATTCAAAACTATAGTACTTCCCACATCCTCTAATTTTCTGGTATTTGTATGCCCGAGGTAATAGTGCGTTCTTTTCACTAATGAAAATTCTGTTATTTAAAGAGTTTAAGTGAATGGGTCGAGAAGAAAGTTTTTGACTGCTTGAAAAGAAATAAATGTATAAGGAAGTTCTCAAGATATTTTTGAGGGGTGTACATGCCATTTAATTGTTATAATTTTGTTCGCTTCGATATATTAAAATTCTTTATGTGCTTTTAAAATAATAGCAGAAAATATCAATAAGAGGCCAAAAAGGTTTTAAATCATAAATTAGGCAACAGAAGCCAAAAAAGGCGAAATAAAAACTGGCCCTACCGATCCCAAATGTACGGAAACATTAATTTCTATCTGACTCTTAAATACAATATCTTTTACAATAGAAGAAAATAGCTTTTCTTCTTTGCGTACTAAGGCACTAAAATAATCTGACAATACACTTTACTCATTCTCACGGTTTGGATGATCTTTCTCAAAGTAGTCCCCGCTGGATGCAATACACTGTCCCAGCCTTTCTGTCAGTCTTCAGAGACATGCTGGAAATTGTGTTTTTAACAGGTTCTTCAGAATCTCCTCCTCGGCCTTCATCACTTCTTCTGATGATGCAAAATGCCTCCCATGAAGTGTGTGTTCAATTTTAGGAAAGGAAAATGTCATACGGGGCTAAATCAGGACTATAGGGAGGGTTAGAAACGCGTTTCGCATTTATTTTTGTGATACATTCAGCAGCAACATTTGTGCATGTTTTGGAGCAACCAGCTTATTGCAAGGTAAAGGGGCATTTTGCGTATGATACGACCTTGTTACCTTCGGTAACTTTGGCAATTTTTTTGCATAAAAATATTGCACTCAGGTACGTCATTTTCACAAACATTTATCTTTGTACGTTGTAGTGCAAAAATATATATATTACAATTTTAAAAAAAAAAAATTAAGGTCAACACATCTAATTTTCCATCCAATTTCACTCGGAATCGTTCTTAGAGATTGCTTTGAACTGAAGTACCTCTCTCTGAAAGATCGACTTTTCAGGTTGATATTATAACTCTGAACTAGCATTTCAACTAATACATTTTTAGCAAATATTCATAACATTGATCACATTATTTTAATCATAAAAACTTAATAGTGAGTCTATTGTAATATTTTTATCTGAATTCAAATATAATTAGAATATTTCCATGAGGTGTAGTTTTTTGCCACACTTTAATGTTTTTAAATCTTATGTTCTTTATCTCCTGTCACAGAATGAATTAATTTTATATTTGTTGTTTTATTTAATATGTATTTCTAGAGCATTGTTAGATCCACTGCATTTTGCTTCAAATAAAGGTTCTGTAATTCAATAACTGGAATTCTACACCCTCCCGTTGATGCCTAAACAAGTTTTGACCTAGAAAGTATATGGAAGGTAACTTAATGTACAAGAGAAGAATGATTTACAATTGTAATATATTTTACACAAAGAATAATAAAAGTAAATATAGTACAAATATTAAATAGATTTCAAGTTTTAAATTTAAAAATTTTATGAGAAGTAACTCAGCAATACATGTAAACTACAAATAATGCTACAATAAATATATAACAGTTGATCAAATGACTAAGGAAAAAAAAACAACTCTGTCACAACGATTTAATAAAATCTACCGCTTGGGTAACGAATAAAAGACCTTTAATGTCGCCAAAAATTAAAATAATACAATATCTTTAAAAATACAATTCCCTGCTCAAAAAAAAATGCAAAATCAATTTTTTAGCCAATACACGAAAGTTCACTTCATAATGTTACAATAAAATGTATTAAAACCACATTATACTTGAATTAAGGGGTTTTACTTTGGAGAAGGCTCCGGACCTAACAATTTAGAACAAAAAGGTCGAAAGCACCTACTTCACCTGCCATTTCAACAACCACAAGGAAGAGAGACCATTCAGGATGATTACATAAGCTCTTGTCATAGTTTTCTATGCATTGGCAAGGAGTGTTGGTCTGCAAGCATTCCTGACATGGCCAGGTAAAAACACTGGGGAAGGGGTAGGAAAGACATTAGAAAACAAAATAATTGTGCCCAAAAGTAGCACAATATAAAACTGGGACTAATGAAAAATCTTCGTAAATATTTGTGTATTTGGAATCAAAATTATCTAAAATTAATTATGCAAAATTGGAGGGGATTTTTGGGGTGACAAATTAGGCACCCGATTTTTAATATAATATTTTGATGATCTATTAAATCTACTGGAAAAAGCCTCCTGGGTGGTCATTCGGTTGTTCTCTTGGAAATAATTTAGCAGAAAACTATCATGATATAGTAGACTTTTTCTCTGCTCGTCAGCGATGAGCATGACAAGCATTTTTCTCAGATTTCTATAATGGAAAAAAGATATTAAGACAAATACAGTCCAAGCATGCTAGCCGATTGTTGCTGAACTATGAACAGAGACATTCCGAAGATAATATATGCCCGAAAATCAACATGTCCAATTTTTCAGATAAGCCAAAATGATATTTATCACAATTATGTAATTTTATAAAACTTTAAGCTTGTATTATAAACACTGATGCTTTCTGTTGGATAAATCAAAAAGTATTTTCGAATTCAGCGTAAATACTTTTTTTTCCCCATTTGTTTTATTCTTTTAAAACAGTTTATTGATTATCAAAGAGAAAATTGTGGAGAGTATATCAAAGACTGATACCAAAAAGGAGACATTGCCAGGAACAGTACAAACTTCTCTACAAAAATCTGTGAGATAGTTTTAGACACCAAGGTTAAAATGCGGAAAATGGCTACAGCTTTAATCTATACACAAGAGTTTTACCTAAGGAAGTCATGTGGCACAAGTCGACCATAGCTGCAGAAACAGAAGCTTCCACACTGAAGTTCTTCATGAAAGCATGAAACAGAAAAACCGTGAAAAAGTGTTGCTATTTCATAAGAGCTGCACCGCCACAGGTGGCCGAGGTCTTAAGGCGCGGACTCGTGAGCAGGAGGTCTGGGGTTCGAATCCCACCAGGACCGTCCTTCCTGACAGGTTTTTTTTCAGGTTTTCCTCAGTCCTCATAAGTGGCAAATGTGGGGGAGATTCCCTAAACTTAGACCCGGAACGTTTACTTCCTTTAAAAAATATATCCTTTTCCAGTTTATCATTTCATTTCATGTATCATCAGTGCCACCGCCTGTGGTGCCTCAGTAGTAAAAACGGGCGTTAAACACTTAAATAAACAACAAAAGCTCTGGTTAAGAAATATAGTTTTAAGAAGATAAACCACCCACCCCAAAGTCTGACTTCTTGAATCACCCAGAGGTTATTTACTTTTTTGAAACTTCAAGAAAGTCCTAATTGGATAGTAATTAGGCAGTAAAACGGTTCTCAAGTATTGGGCTGCAAGTTCGTGACGAACCCTTCTATTAAAAGATTGAATATAGATTGGCCAAGTGTGTTGAATCAAGAAAAATAAAGAACTGAGTTTAGTACTTAATACAAGATGCGGTCCATAAGTATCCAGCGCGACCATGTTATGTAGATTTTTTTTTTTTTTTTGAGTAGTGTTTAACGCCCGTTTTTACTACTGAGGCACCACAGGCGGTGGACACTGACGATACATGAGATGAAATGATAAATTTGGAAAGGATATTGTTTTTTTTTTTAAGGAGGGAAGCGTTCCAGGCCTAAGTTAGGTACCTCCCCGGCATTTGCCAGTTATGAAGACTGAGGAAAACCTGGAAAAAACCCCAGTCAGGGAGGACGGTCCTGGCGGGATTCGAACCGCAGACCTCCCGCTCACGAGTCCGTGCCTTAACGACCTCGGCCACCCGTGGCGGTGTTATGTAGATAATAGAGTAAAAATGCAGGTATCATTTTTCAACATAATCTTCATTTACTTCTGATCATTTCTTACACCTCTGAATTAACATTATAACTTCCCTAAAAGAAATAGTCCAAAGCTCTATCTGCACAATTCTGTAAAAAGCATTCTTTAATTCAACCTATGTGAATCTCCGCCTCATAGGTCAAATTTCAATTTTGGAAATAGATGATGGTGGCTGGGAGGAAAGTCAGAGATTTGCGATAAATGATCCATCTCCTGAAAGTCACATATGTTAACAGCAGCCACGTATGGACTGTCACGTTGTGGTGCAGCAGGCGAACTACTTGACTCAGCATTCCATGCCACTTTTTCCTTAATTGCACAATGCAACTGATGTAGTAACTCAGCATAGCACTTCCCAGTCACCGACTGCATTCCTTGCGTTGAATTCTATCATCATAATTTCCCTATACAGTCCCAAAAGAATATCCCCATGATCTTTTTCGTGGATTGTGTGACATTGGGCTTTCGGGGGGCGCTTCAAGGTTTTAATGCCACTCCATTCATTCTCTTTTTGAAAGAGATCATTGTTAATGACCATAGTTTTGTCTTCTTTGACAATGGATTCCAATATTATCTTCTCATTACCAGGGCAAAGGTTCAAAAGGTTCCTGACAACATTTCTAGCTGCTGAAAAAATTCAGAGCATCCATCATGCACTGGCCTTATGCGTAAATGCTGATAAAGGATGTGAAACACAGTTTTTAGAAAGTCCCAACCTTGCAGCTAATACAAGTCACTCAGAAGTTCCTCTTCGACAAAGGAGATATTTCTTGTGTCAACACATCCACCGGCCTACCCTCATATGGTTCATGTTCAAGGTTCTCTGTGCCAAGCTAAATAATTTTGACCATTCCAAAGTGGAATATTATCATGGGCTGTCAATGAGCCACTCGCTTATTCTTTATATTTTACTCATTTCACCACCACGAGGCCGGACACGAGGGTAAGTTTACATCACTTATCTCTGAAAGACATCGACTTCCCTCATCAATATCAAAGGGAGACCAAAAACTAATGAAATTGTAAATGGACCGAGGTAATATTCGGCATCAGAACATTATTGGAATTACTCATATATCATTTTAATGATTTTAGATTATTAGATTATTCACTCTTGTTGGTCGTCGCTAAGATGGCTCTTCCTGGAGTTAGTGGGGTAACGTCCTCTCTCACCGACTTTCCAAACAAGGCTCTTGCTGAAACATGCACTGAAGCTCAGTGCATCCACGTTATGCACATACGCGGAGCTAGTCCCCCCCTCTCGTCAAAGTTCAAACATGTTACTGTCATATCCACAGTACATGAAACCAACCGCCTGGTCTGCGTGCCCGAAAATATGTAAGCTCACACTATATTGTCAACCCCCGTGTTATCAATACTATTTAATAATTACTCCGTACCTTAATATAAAGGGAATATCAGGCCCGAAACTTGTGTATCGTACCTCATATTTGAATAGGTAAATGTTGAATGCATCTTGAGTATGTTGCATCGGTCTAAAAAGTTTCATGGAAGTTTTTGAAAACGCCTATGCATATTATATTTCCAATAACTCACTGGACAGATGTATGGGTTGTAAACATTATCTTTCAGAAGTATGGATTTCCAAAATTAAAACATTCCACGTGGTTTTTTTTTTTTTTTTTTTGTAATATTATATTTTACTATAACAATTCCATGGAGCTGTCTTAATTTCATCTCTCCAAAAATTCATTTCTATATATATATTCTTGTTAAAGCAATACAAAAATAGCGCACACAGTTGACAGAATCGTACCCCCTTAATACCGATATTGCAATAAAATGCCAGTTAAAAATACCATGGGTTTGCGTTACTTGTTTACTCACCCATGTTTCAAATAGTCCTTTATCTGACCCAATACGTGATGGGATTACAAATCGCATCCTCACCCTCCTGTATTTAGCCTAATTAAATACCTTTGTTCTCCACTGCTGTCTATTGGATATTTCCTTATTGATTTAACAGATTTTTTACCCTCCAAATTGTATTGTGCATGATTTCACACTGCATCTAAAGCACGAGTTGCTTTGCATTTCTGAATCAGTCAGCCTGAGGTCAACTTTTTAACTTTGATGTATTTCAACAGTTTATTAGGTTGTCTCATAAGAATAGATATGTTAAATGATTTTCTTTTGTTTGGTAAAGCTATTTACAGGATGCCATGGCTATTATTGTGTATGTTTTGAGTATGTGCTAATAATCACAATCATAAAATGGAGGTAACAAAATTTGAGATAAGTCTTTCTAAAGCACTGCTGCAAACAAGATTATAAAGCTACTGCCACGGCTTAAGGGGTATACGTTAGTGATTGTGTAGCACAACGACGGTACAGCGTTTCAGTAATGAAAGATTTAGTCACGTTCTGGAAGACCTAAGGTATGGAATTTTGAGAATACACGCAGAGTTTTGGAAGAAAAGCAGTACTCGTAGGCTGTCAGGAGAACCTGGTGCATCAAAAGATGCCATGCATTGCCACATTAAGACACTAAAACATAGAGAAACAGTAGATCTGTATCTTATGAATTGGCACCTGTACAGGCCCAACCAGAGTGGGTATCTGTCCTCAGCTTATCGCAGATCCCATGAATTATAGATTTACCAGAAGAATTGTCTCGTATGATGAAACATGTATATATTACCGCAGCCTGACATCGAGAAAACGTGGCAAAAAGTGGCTCGATCCCCGTTATTCTGCCCAAGTTATCGCAAAACAAAATCGGTTCGGCCCCAAAGTAATATTATATGTCTGGTAGAATTTTGAAGGCGTGATTTACTGGGAGTTAGTTATAAACGGGTCTGCGGTCGATGCTAAACTTTATTGTTAACTACCGGAATGAGTTCCTGAAGTTTTGAGACGGAAATACCCGGAATTAGTTCATGGAAATAGGGTTCTCTTTCAGCAGGACAATGCGATATCTCATACCGCTCAATGAAAAAACCCAACAATTGGGAGTGACCTAACTGCTACTGCACATAGGATATAGCCCTTATCTTGTGCCTTCAAATTACCGTCTATTTAGATCCATGGAAAAATTTTCGAAAACAGTGCGGCTGTGGAAGTGGACATCGCCGAATTCTTCGCATCAAAATCTTCGCGAGATAACAAACCTCGCTGAAATATGTCTCAAGAGCGTAGAATCTAATGGCATTTGTTTTTAAGATTATTTTAACTTCTTGTCATAACAATTTAAAATAAAGTGTTTTGTTTAAAAATCTACATTACTTACGAGACGATATTTATAAAATATAAACATTGAATTATTACCACAATGGAAATGAAGAGTCTTCAATGCATTACATATAAATTAAACAAATTAATACAAGTAAATGTAAGTGAAAATTGTTGATAACGTTTTGAATAGAAAAATTTATGAAAATGATATTTGAAGAAAGAATTCTTCGGCACCAAATATCATAGGAAACAAAAATATTCCAGTTCATACCTCTTGAAAGTGTTACAACTGTAGCACACAAAGTAATAAAAATTAATACAAAATGTTGTGTGGGATTTGAACCAGGAGTTTACGTAAAACAATGCCTTCTAAATTGCTGGGCCTCCGCTACTCCAAACTAATGTTCTCATTCCAGATGCTTATAATTGTGACCATTACGTTTACAGGCAAAGAGCCCACTGCATCCCCGAAGTTCTGCGATCGACTCTTAGAATCTGACCAAAAGAATGTACCTACTTTGTTGCTATGAATTCATGCACTTACAGAACTGGTTGGCATTTCACGAGTGGGAGGTCATTGTCATCAACAAGTGTTAACTCGTGTGCCGAGAACGCTAGTACGTTTGGCGCACCTGTGAGTTGCAGCTATTTTCTCTTATTCATCCTGTGCCGGTGTTACTCATTATTGTGACAGCTGCGGCGTTTATCCAGGGATTTCATGGCTGATTGATTGAACTACTGACGATTAACCAGTTCTCTTTGCTTCTATAAGCAATTAGACTGCAAGGCAGGTACCGCAACACTGGTGGTCAAGTATTCAAGAGATATTAGGTATAGCCTAAACGTTTCTCTTATGCAGCGGTCTTGTTTCATGTAGTTTCGATAAGCCATATTATTTAACCCATATCTACTGTTTTACGGCGAATTTACATATAATAACCCTTTCTCGTGTTCAATAACAGCAACTAACGGCTCTAGATAAAATGTTCCGAATTGATGTCTGCAATAACTGTTACGTGATTATCAATGCAAATTCGTTGATGCTTTTTATTTATTTATTTATTTATTTTGCACGAGCTGAAATGAGGTTCTTGCTGCTACCATTGTAACTAGAAAACTTCATGTTGAAAACTGAAATGTAATTTTTACTCTCCTTTAAAAAATTAATAATCTATAGGAAAGTTTATATTATTTTGTATATTAAAATATGTCGTATATTGATGGATTTAATTGTTTTAT
Organism: Metallyticus violacea; assembly: GCA_030762175.1. Classification (NCBI taxonomy): domain Eukaryota; kingdom Metazoa; phylum Arthropoda; class Insecta; order Mantodea; family Metallyticidae; genus Metallyticus; species Metallyticus violacea. The sequence goes on from CM060833.1 coordinate 19,563,108, forward strand.
ATATATAAAATCAGTAATAATAAAAATAGAAAAGGATAAAACACTTAGATAGTCACACATGCAATTGCTATATTTCGAACTCGTTGAGTTCTTCCAATGGCAATGAAGAACTCAACTAGTTCGAAATATACCAATTTCAAGTGTGACTTTATCTAAGTGTTTTATCCTTTTCTACTTTTATTATTACTGTTAATTTGTTACATTGTTAATAGTATTACTTTATTTTTCTTTTTATTTTATATTGTTTTTATATATATAACTATCAAATGAATCCATTTGAAATGATTAAGACAAGCAGCTGGCAACATTGGAGAATTAATATATAAATTTTGCATGCTCATTGCCGAAGGTTCTATCGTCATATATAATTGAATAAATGTTTTAATAATGGATTATCTTTCCTTCGCGGAACCGCTCAAAGCATAATGGCGGGTCGGTCGATTCAAGCTCGTGCCGCTGTGAACGGCAGTCAGAAAATCCGTGGCTATGATTGTTACCTAAGTTATTACTAACACTTAAATACTTAAAGGTATTTATTCGCCATTATCAAGCAAGAAGATGCTAGAACTGCCTCTCTTAATTTTCCATACATTTCTGGTATTGACTTATGAAATTACCCTCTGCAGTTCCCTCTGAAAGATTGTTATTTTTCAGTTCATCTGATTCCTAAACCCAAGATCGCGGGTTCGATCCCGGTCAGGACCGATGGATTTTTTCGAGCTTAAAAATCCTCAGTATGGCTTCCTTCGGAAGAGAAGTAAAGCCGTGGGTCCCGTGTCGTACATTTATGGCAAAATAAAAAACCTCAAGCCTGAAAGAGAGGCCTCTGAGCAAAATTTGTCGGCCTTTTACGCCCTGATTTGAATGGGACGCTGATGACCTGAGATGTAAAAGAGCGTAATAAAACAAATCAACAGTTCATCTGATGTGAGTGCATTTGTCGCATGCCATTTTCCTTTAATGCCCCCCAAAAATTAAAATAGCAAGACGTTTAATCGGGGAACCGGGGGGTTGTTGTTAGTGATGACTCTATCGTCATGAATTGCATGCAAGGAGATACAAGCTGTAAGAGTTCTGTTGGAAAATCGCGAATCTACGTTCGCTCACACGTAAAAGTTATAGATATGTGCAAAGTATTTTAGCTTTTGATTCTGCAGGGGTTCCTCGTGAAGCAGGTTAGGTTTTTCTAAACTCTAGTATCGGTTTTTTGTATATTAACATACCCACTTGAATGGGACCAAGATTCGTAAAAAAAAAAAAAAAAATAGGGTAAATTTCTCCGTCATGCACACTATTCAAAATCAGTTCACAAAATCTATACCTAAATGCAAGATTACCTAGATTAAGTTTTGTACAATAGTATTTTATAGGGTTTTAACTTCAGTAGACCACCCCGAGTGGCCGAGGTCGTTAAGGCGCGGACTCACGAGCTGGAGGTCTGGGGTTCGATTCCCACCAAGATCGACCTCCCTGATTGACATTTTATCCAGATTTTTCTCAGTTCTCATGAATGGAAAGTCGGGAACGTGCCCTAAACTTAGGCCTGGAACGCTTCCTTCCTTAAAATAATATCCCTTCCCAGTTTATCAATCATCTCGTGTATCATCAGTGTCCACAGCCTGTGGTGTCTCAGTAGTTAAAACGGGCGTTAAACACTGTTCAAATTGAACGAAAAAAAAGCTTCAGTAGCTTTGTTCGAACAGAGAGGGATAGGAAGTTCTCGTTTTACTGAGGAAGAAGTCGAAGTAATTTCTAGGGGAACGTTCCAGAGCATGCCCAATGCTATCTTCTGTTATTACTGTTCGTGACCGTGTACTCTTTTTTTTTTATCAAGAATATTTCCCATTTCACGAAATATGTTTACCAGTCTGTGAATCGAATTTCGACTTGGAAGTCGAATATCAGAATCTCACGAGCCGATTCTGTCACATGTACGAATCGAAAATAAATACTCTTTGGGATAAAGAATACCTGAATTTGTACATATTAACATAATGAATGTACTGCATTTCGGCACCTAATCAATACTTAATGCACTGTCACATAACACATAAGAACATATCCGTACGCTCCTAGAATTAAACTTGTACTCACCTCCCCTCCGGCTCCCCGGCTGTTTTTCAAGCGTGGAAACGAGACGAGAACTTCATTGCTCTGTCAGCTGTGGCCAACTACACGTGGAGTAGTCCCGCAAAGGAAAAATCATCCATACAATATATTGCATCACCCAAAAATGTATAGAATTCCCTAAAAAGTTTAATTTAGTAGATATTTTAGTGCAGTATATTTTGAAGTCTTTTAGCCTGTATTTTAATAAGAAAGAAAAGTTTAGTTTTTATGTCGAATAAGATATCACTCGCAGAACTTCAAACGACTTCATGAAGTGCTTACAAAAGCCTAGGTTGATATGTTCTCAAATGCAGATGTGTAACAGGTTTCTAAAGTGAAACGAGTTATTCCCAGTTCAAAACGCCTTCTTCTGCCGGACTTCTGTGGACTAATGCCATAACTCTGAGCCGTAAGAAGAGCATTTTCTTCGCTTCTGACAGTTGTGGTCTTTCCCTTCGAAGCAGACCCTTAATGTTACCTGCTTTCTCTAATCGCATGTTCGAACTTCTCATCTTTGACGTGAAGGCGGTTAAACATCAGAAAAGCTCTACTCAAAGTCTGCTATCACCAACGCTGTGTTTTTATTGTGTTTTCACTAACGCTGCAGCACGAAAACACGTTGATCTGTACTTATTTTCGATTCATTCAGTTATTACAGACACAACGTACAATAAACGCAATAATAATCCAATATCGAAGACAAATGAAGCGCGAAACATGAGCAGTATGGTTGCCAAATCCCGCCTCTTACACTTATTTAAGGTACATTTGTATTTGATTGAAAAGTATGAAAACGAAAATTAAAATGAAAATTAATTGGGAAAACTGCTTATATATTTATTTATATATTTATAGAGACATAACTAACGAAGAACAATTAGCACACATTTCACACATGAAAGTACCAAGAAACACACGAACGCACAATCCCTCGCTGACAAAACCTCCCACAAAATAACTACAAGCTGCTATCTGCACAAGCATTATACGGCCGTCACAGCTGGCTTTATCCATCGTGCTCTGTCTACCCGTAATTCAAATTACCTCTATTTGAGCAGCGTGACTGGAATTTTTTGGAATAATAAGTGTAGAATTGTCAAAAAAATTGTCAATACCGTAACCTGTAGATACAAAGCGTCTCCTTAAGTCTTTTGTATGATAGAGAGGTAATAAAAAACTGGGAATGTGCATTGATATCTTATTTTATTAGTACTCCAATAAAAAAGAGTGATCGTTTCCGGATTTAATAGTATGTACGGACTGCAGTACACGAACACAGAAGCTTTGTCAGTCGCCACAACAGACATATGACTATCAACCATTTCGTTGTTTGGTATAAACAGCTCCAAACCACCTTGGTGTCTCTGGCCATTGAACTTAACAAAGTGAAAGATGCAACTCCTGTATTTCCTTATTTAGAGCCCGAACTTCAGAAAATAACAAATATATTCGAAAACGGTGACCGTAGTACACACCTCACAACAACCCGAGAAGAATATTTTGCAAATTGATATATACAGTTGATTTGTATAAAAAAGAACAGATTAAAATTATTGTTAATTACTTATATTAGCATAACTTTGACTTTCTAATCAAAACCAGTTGTAGCTTGATATCAGATTTAATATCAGTGTTTACCGTCCACTTCTATTATATTTTGCTTTAATAGGGCATAAGCTTCATGTTTTCCTTTTTACAGTTTATATATAGAGGACGACATCTTGAAAACTTTCTTCACAATAATCTCTGAAAATATAGGTAACAGGCACTAATAACACCATTTACATTTATTATAAATAAAGCTTTGAAAGCGCTAACCTAAAACAGCAATTTGGGATATAGTCTTTCTTTCAACTACCTCCTTAATTAACCATTTTAGGAGGCACTTATGTTTAATTGAATTTAAAATATGGCTGGCCTAATTTTCCCTAACTTTTCTTCCGCAAGTATTAGGAAACCCGTGCCGCTATCTCGTTTTATAAGCGGAAGCCAAATGGGTTTACCGGGAACGTTATCTCATCTTTTCCGGTATAAAACCGTTTACGGAAAAGAGAGTGGAGAATTCCTACTGGCTCATCTGTCACCTGTAACGGAGCATAGAAAATTGGAATTAATGTTCTCAGAGATACACTTGTTTATAGCCATAACATTTAATTACATTCCAAGGATTTGTGTATAGAAGTACTTTGAACATACAGTATGTCAAATTTTGCATTACGGTTAGTTTAAATTGTTTAAAAGTATATGCTTTGCATAGTGCGAGCGTCATTTGTAAAATAAATTCTTTCAGGCCCTCAAAATATGCCTCAACTGATGAAAGCTCTTCATCGGACAAACATTTCTTTCCATCATGGAATTTGCTCAGTCTAGGGAACAGATGAAAGTCTGGCGCAGTCAAGTCAAGGGAATAAGGCCGATATGGCAGCAAATTGTACTCCAATTCATCGATTTTCGCTATTGCAGCGATACATGTGCAAGGACGAGCATTGTCATGATGCAAGATGAGTTTCTTCTTTGATAAACTCGGCTTTTTCTCCCGTATTTGTGTCTTCAATAGGTCCGAAAGGTTAGAATAATACGCTCCAGTGATAGATGTTCCAATGGGAAGATAATCAACTAGCAATATATCCTTGGGATCCTAGAAAACCGACACAATTATCTCCCAGGCCGATTTCCACACACTTGGCCATCTTTGGCTGTGCAAATTCCTGATACTTCCATTGTTTAGATTGCTGTTTTGTTTCAGGTATGTAGTGCTGCGCCCATGTTTCATCAGTGGCCACAAATCGGCGCATAATGTGGGCGAAATCTCTCTGAAAACAGGCCAAACTTAACTGATAGATTTGCACTCTGATTCGTTTTTGATCCTGAGTCAGCAGTCGCGGAAATTGTCGATAATTTTTTTTTCAACCAGAATTCTTCCCTCAGTGAAATACGCGTTCCTCTGAAATGCCCAGAGCTTCAGTAATTTCATGTGCTTTAATCGACGACCGTTCAGAACCATGTCATGCATCTTATCGATAATTTTCTGATATGGAGAATTTTGATCGTCGTTGCATAGGCCACTGTCCAAAAGTTCACGGCGGCGTTTTAACCCCCTGGTCCACTCGGAAATAGTTGAAAATGATCGTACAATTCCGTAACATGTTTGTCATAACTGTGAGAATTTTTGTTGCATTCATATCCTTCTCTACCAATCACGAGGTGCATTCAAGTTATAACACCTCCGATTTTTTTTTTTTCCTCGCTAACTAATGGTACGAAAACTATGAAACTGGGCGTAATTTTCCTTCAGCCCTACACATTTTTCACAACGTCGACGCCATGATTCCATGGCCGCTACGAACGTTTCTGTAGGAGTCTGTTTTGTTATATATATTATAGTACATTAAATATTTGTCATTTTTACACTATAATTCAATTATATGAAAATTCTAGTTATATCTATTAAATCGTTATTATAATATATTCTCAAATAAGAAAATATTCATTTATAAATTCTTATACAGAATAATAGACTTTAGATTAGATTACAATGATATTATAGTCATCTCATTTTTCGATATTGAAGGAAGGTTTTATCAACATGTACATAACTGTAACTGGGTATTATTATAGAGATGTCCTGAAAACTTTGTAAGGTCATGTCACAGGAAAAAGGTCATATTTCCTGCAACAAGCTGGATGCTGCACCACGATAATGCATGGTCTCACGTCGCAAATGATTCTGAATGTCTCACAAAAGGCAATATTACGTGTGTCACTCACACCCTCCCTAGTCCAGATTTAGCCCCGCGTGGCTTTTCCCTTTTCTACAAATTGAAGAAACATCTTTGTGGGAGGAATTCTGCCATCTCCAGAAGCAGTGGTGAAGGTTGCTTAGGCAATTCTGACAGACCTATCAAAAATGCTTACATGTCATTGAAGACGGGCAGAAACGCCGAGACAAGTGCATTGCATCCAACGGAAACTATTTTGGAAAATATCGAAAATACGAGCATAAGTAAGAGGTATGCTGTCAATAAGCATCATGATTCTTATTTATTGCAACGCCCTCGTATGTACTAAAATGTATAATTTGGTAGCGACCTATTTCAATGCAACTTGGTAAGTTATTATCTGCGCGACCGATCCACTTGAGCTTCAAATATACGAATATGACAAATGACGATTGAAATTCGATGGGCTGACATTAAGATAATGCGTTTATATATCAAGTCTTGATCTCATACTATGTATGAGATAGTAGGAAGTCGTAGAACCTTAACTTTCATTATTTATGTAGAAGTAATAAATTCCTTTTCTTTTTTTCCAGAAGTTGTGCATATAATTTGAGCCTCCCCCCTAAAGTCCTACGTTCGTAAGCTTCTGCGCCATAGCTGTGTTAGATATCCAGGATTTAGAACTTTTATGTAGAGATGATGCATTACTACTGAAATACCCAACATAGTTTATTTCTGTCTTCACTTTCGCTTCATAAGTATTACTAATTCCTAATTCTATCATGAAATCTAATGAGGTAATGTAACATCAGCTATAGTATTTATTTGTTTATTTTTTCATTATATTTTCAACAATGATCAACACCTGGCCCAATGTTGTTTGCAAACTTATGTCTTATTCCAGTCTGTAAAGTATTTAAAATATTAATTTCACTAATATTTTGTAACAAATATTTCTAAATCGTTACAGTAATAGTTTTAACACAGTGGGTTCACCTATATTCATACGACTGACATTGGCACAACCAAGGGCACAAAACGTCACCGACAAGGCTCCGTTCTATCAGCTAAGCACATCAAACAGACGATAAAGTTTTCTCAAAAGATGTTTCGGGGCTGTTTTGCATTCACAGGCACTAAATGTTTGATTCCTACTAAAGGAATGATGAACAGCGACAAGTATATCCCAATTTTAGAGAAAAGAGCCGCCTCAGAACTTGGCAGAGAAACTGAACACTGAATAGACAGTTTTCCTGGAAGACCTTGCTCCATATCATGTTTGGAAGAATGTTAAAGTCTTCAGGGCGAAAAATGATTTGCAATATTTGGACTGAGCTGGAAACTTACCGAATCTCAACCCTATAGAGAATTTTAGGGCAATTGTTAGAAACGGGCTCACCACCAAATAAAAGATGATTTGTGCTGTTATAAAAGAGTGGTTTCAGAAATAAGTGAATTGACTCTACGCCCCAACGAGTGAAAATGGTAATAAGGCTAAGGGAGGGCACATTAAATACTAAAAACCTGTTTAGTAAAAAATTAATAACGAAATTTTGTGAAATAATTAAAAAAAAATAGAACAATGCCTTTTATCACAGTAATTTGCACAAGGGTGTATTATTCTTTTTTCAGAACTGAAATCTGATCTTCGAGGGCGGAGATTCACGAATGATGAGTTACTATTTTCCACCATTTTGCACACGAATTTTTCGAACTATTTATTTGATGGGGGGTGTGAAATGTTAATCAGAGATGTGAAAAATGCATTGTTGGTAAAGGGAATTTGTGTGAAAACATTATATCTGTATTTTTATTTCCAGGCCAGAAACTTTCGTACCGGGCCTCGTAGTTATCCTTTTGAATAATTTTTCCTATTTCTGAAGTCAATTATATTTAGAGAGAAGTGTTTATATCCATTTTACAACTCTTTCTGTACAGAGGTCTAATTTAAGGCATTCAGGAATTTACCTTTCATAATAAAATAATGCAGTAGCAAGATCATATTTACAATATTTCATTTATGTACAGTCAAACCTATTATAACTAATTAATTCTTATGAAACAATTTATTTCTGATAATTTCAAGTTAATGTTGTGGCAAGTTCAAATCTATTTTTATGGTAAGGCATTAAAAACATCCGTTGTTACATGTTGAAACATGTTAAAGGAAAGAATAAAAGAGTGATATATTAACAGGAGTAAAACGAAGTATACATGGAATATATGTGCCTAGTTTTAAAATAAAAGTGTCAACAAAGAAATGCGGTGCAATGTTAGGTTGCCGATCCTGTTACCTTCGCGCCCAAATCTAATAATGGCATAATGTAGTTAAAAATAGTCAAATGAAAGCGTAGAGCCCTCTAATCAAATAACCAATGATTAGGAACTAACGCGGATGAATGAAACAACATTATTGGTGCATTTGAGTGAATGCTTTGGCTTTAGTGTTGCTGTTTTTAATTGCACATGTGTGGTACACAGCAGAAGCAAACTTTGTTTTGGTTCACGAAGCACGACACAATATCCGGTTTTCAAATGCAGGGATAAACCCACTACGTTTGTGTTTCCGGCTAGAGGCCCGCACATAACCTAAAACTCTGATATCATATTGTGTTGTGCAGCATCACCAGCATCTCACAAGAGCAAGATTCTCGCGGCACCGCCATGGTGACGTCATAAAGTGACCCTGACCCCCTCCCTCTCCATCTTGCCCGGTTTTGTTGTGTTTTGCTTATAAAGTCAGCAGACCTCGCTGAGACAAGTCGTCCTCTTCAACATTTAAAGGTAGGTACAAGAATCTGTAACTGGCGCGAGGGATTGTGGGAGTGTCACGTCAATACGTAAGCACTATGTGGGCGGACATTTTAAAGAAAAAGCATGCAGTCAATTTGTGTATTTGATTTGTTATTAAGATAGGCTTTAACGCTATGATTAAGAGTCGTAGCGCTCTTGGTCGTCAGTTCGAGGCTCGATAAGCAAAACTCGTTTTCTCAATTGTTTAATACAGCTGATCGAAAAGTAAAATTTTATACACTTAAAAACTGAGTGGAAATATAAGTTATTGTTTATATGCTGATAATGTTGTTATTTTAGAGAATAAAATAAATTTTTACATACAACAAATAACTAAAATGAAAGATGATCATTTAACGAAAAGACAGTACTTTTTTGATTCGATTAATGGAATTATGTATTTTCAGAATTTATTAAAAATTATGGTAATGCTTTATGCGCACAAAGATATGTTTTATAATTATAAATAATTAGATATAGAATCTATAAAAATGCCTATCTCATTTTAAATCATCTATTTAAAGATGTTAAGCATTTGTATAAGAATCGTGAAAAATGAAGCATTCTGACATAGTTATCAATGTGCATGCCTTTTTAGTTAAATCTATGTTTTAATGGTTTTACAAAGAAATTTTAAAAATTGCAATACAAATTCATATCTTTAGCAGACACCATTCTGCAATTAGAGGTCTTGTGTGAATCCTGTTGTATTAGCTTGTAAAACAATTAATTAGAAAAAGCCGCTGGCAAGTTAGTTTCTCAAATACATGACAGGATAAAAGTGTTCTGTTACAAGCTCTGGCTATGAAGCCCTGCCCTCTATTTCTAAAGCATTCATTGAGCTTCCAAATGGATAGTGTGGCTAGAATAAGATCTTTAAGAACGTCCCATAGACCCAGTTGATATCGAAAGCTCTTTTTCGCATGCAAACTTACCTAACGAATAAGCACCACAATTTGAGATTCTAATCTTGAAAAAGACCACCCCCATAGTCCAGTGGTTGTGTTTGCGACTACTAATCCACAGGTCATGGGTTCGAATCCAGTCCGGTCAGGGTATCTAGTAATTTTTTTCCGTGTATTTCTATTCTCTAAGAAGGTGAATGCCAGATAGGTTTAAGAATCCGATTTGCATCATATCACCTCCAATGGAACACCGTAGCGACGCTCTGTGGACATCCCCACCTCATAAGTGGTATGGTGTCTTTTGAAAGGTATCCCTTTTCTTTAATCTTCACTATATAGCGTTACTGAAATATCTGACGGGAACTGTCAACCTAGTAATGGTCATAAGTCTTTTGCAGACCAGCCAATGTTTTGTACTTGCCTTGAGCCTAACCATGAGGTAGTTAAGTACGACTTTATGGGGTCAACGCTCACAGTGAATAGAATAATCTTTTTTTTTTTTTGTCGGGTCTTCTCTAGAAATATTCCCAAATTGTGTATTTCGTACCTACCAAAACATCCCGGCAAATGTTCAAACTTCCATTGGCGTTCAAAAATTGCGGTGATAAATGCTCATTTCTTAAAATCTCTGTTTCCCTGCTTTTCCGCCAAAATCTGCCTCGGGTATCGCTTTCTCCGCACAATGAGCAAATTCTTTCCCCGAGAACATAAACTGTTTTGTTTTTTCTCCAAGCCCCTAATCTGAACCATGCGAGACCACCTCTTTCTTCTCTGCCACAGATATCTAAATAATGTTCCGTCCCCCACCCCGGATGTATTTTAGCCAGCAGGTTAAGCGATATTTTTTCTGCGCACTGAGGCAAAATATTTTGCCTCTCTATACCTCGCAAACGTTTGTTAACTATTTTCCAACTATTTCGTATAATGTCCTTTCCCCTTAACCAAATGTACCCCAATCCAATTTTGTATAAGTCTTTCCTTATTTTTGATGTCCATCCCATATCCCACCCCTCCCTTATTTGCTCCCTTAGACAGATTGTTCGAAAAAGAGCTTGATTCCCCCTTATTATCCTTAACGAGTATTTAATTATTCTTATTTTTAAATTCACACTTTCGTTAGAAATACCAAACTCTTTTAGAACCCCACAATTTACTGTACCCCTCCATACTTGTAGCAAGCGTTTTAGAAACCGTGTTGTATCTGATTCAGTTCCTCTGTACCGCCACGGATGGCCGAGGTCGTTAAGGCGCGGACTCGTGAGCGGGAGTTCTGGGGTTCGAATTCCGCCAGAACTGTCCTTCCTGACTGAGGTTTTTTCCAGGTTTTCCTCAGTCCTAATAACAGGCAAATGCCGGGGAGGTACCCTAAACTTAGGCCTGGAACGTTTCCTTCCTTAAAAAAATCCTTTCCCAATATTTCATTTCATGTATCACCAGTGTTCACCGCCTATGGTGCCTCAGTAGTAAAAGCATGCGTTAAACACCATTCAAAAAAAAAGTTCCTCGGTGTTTTCCCACTCCCAAATTTCGGCCCAGTGCGTCATAGTTGACCTCACAACCGCCGTGCACACCAAATTCATTGTTCTGGGTGGAGTTTCCGGTATTTTTATTAAGATCTTTAATGCCTTTAATTAAGCACTTGCGTTTTGTTTTGCCTCTGTGCCTTGCCCAGTTCCCGTTCATAGCTAAGGTGACTCCCAAGTATGTGAATTTCTAATATTTTCCAGTGCCTAACCTGCATACTCCCACTTCTCTTTCCTGCTGTACACCGCACTGTATTGAACGTCATTGTTTTGGTCTTCTTCTCATTAACTGCCATTCCGCATTCCTGACAATACGCCTCTAAGCAGTCCAGTTCCGTTTGCCAACCGTCAATTGTTGTGAATATCAATATTACGTCACCCGCATAAAGTAGAGCTGGTATGGATATGCCTCTTATATTCGGGGAATCAGATTCTGCAACACACATTTTCTCCGGTATGTTATCTACAAACAAATTGACCGTCACGGGTGGCCGAGGTCGTTAAGGCGCGGACTCGTGAGTGGGAGGTCGTGGGTTCAAATCCCGCCAGGACTGACCTCTCTGACTGAGATTTTTTCCAGGTTTTCCTCAGTGTTCATAACTGGCAAATGCCGAGGAGGTACCCTAAACTTAGGCCTGGAACGTTTCCTTCCTTAAAAAAAAAAATCCTTTCCCAATATATAATTTTATTTCATGTATCACCAATGTTTACCGCCTGTGGTGCCTCAATAGTAAAAACGGGCGTTAAACACCATTAAAAAAAATGAAAAGTAGGGGTGATGGGATACAGCCTTGCCTCACGCCTCTCCGTGTTATTACACTTTCTGAAACTGTACCGTACTATATATTGATTCTAATGCCTTGGTCATTTTACCCGAGACCCCTTTCGTCCATGATTTACTTTATAATACTGAAGGTAAAATATGCATAAGTACTTTTATAATTAAAAACTCATTACTGTCAAACAGTGACTGTTACAAAATGATTTGATTGACCGAAGTGTATACAATGGGTTCTTCATTTTTATCATATGACCATCTTAACAATTTCCAAATTGTTTTGCGGTTTTCTTCTTTTAAGCTTAAAACTTCCAGCTGTGGTGATAGATCCAAATTTTTAAATCTGTGTATTATTCCAACCCGTTTCTCGCAGCGATATTTTATTCCCTTTTATTTGGTAACGCAAGATTTGCGAAAATTAGTTTTAAATTGTCGAACATTATTTTTTCTTGTGTCAGAATATTAATTTTCTCTCTGAAACAATGTCAACGTTCGGTGTAATATATTGCATTTTCGACTACTGTTTTTCAGGTGAGGTGATATGTGACGCGAAAGTGAACAAACACACGAATTAACTTTTTAAAACTCTTACATTACTTTATACATATTTTGTTTAACGCTAAGTTCATGGTTATTTAAAGTAGTCGTAGATTTACTAATTAGCATATTCACGGTTATTCACTCTATTATAAATAATACTAAAACAAGAAAAGTTTACTACCGCTATGCCTCAGGTAACCTTATTAACAAAATTAGTTTTATCAGCATTTTAGCAAACAGTCTGGCTAACTTTCCTCTCCGGTTAATCTTTGGAGGTCCCTTTCAGTAAAAGGTTAAAATACCTGGAAAGTCATTACTGCGAGAACTAATTGGTGTAATTACCTAACCTAATAGGACTGCAGATTCATATCGTACAGGCTGAATTCCATAAAGATCTCTTTTGTTCTGTGCTTGAAGTTCTCAGGTACGAATCTATTGCTATCTGCGGAAGTGACATAGGCTAGAACAACAACATTGTTTGTGGTTGCTGTATGACGGAAACCCCCTTGCACACTGTTTCCGCACACATCCGGTTTTGCTCTGACTTGATATATCGACTGTGAAGCTGATTTTATAAAGCAAGGGCGTTAGGAATATTTGGAAAGATTAGAATTATTTGATTAATTGGAATCTCAGGGATAATGTTGATTTCTTCCTCTCCGATGATTGGTTTCCTTTGACTTATATTTTTGCCACGGCTGTTGAGACTTCTACTGGATATTTTTATGGTGCTGAGAGCATAGGGGAAGGAGTCTAGGAGATTAATAAGATTCGTCGTAATAGGAGATGAAACACAATATACTGTTAACAGTCTATTCCTCTTAAATGTGTTGCCGTTACTTCTTGGAGAATTTTTGGGCAATGTATGCCATTTTAGCATTAACTGTGACTACTTTTCTAACGCACTTTAATAGCTCTGATCCTGAGCTCCACTAAACTCAACTAATTCTGAGACGGAACTGCCTACTCCTCACTGATAATTTTCCACTAACGACACTCTTCGACTGAACTGAACTGAACTAAACTGATAATTGGATTGGACTCTCTTTGCACTGACGTGACTTGAACTAACTGAGAATATCTTTCCACTGCTAATGCCCCACTGACTCGAACGGAACGAAGATTGAATGTGTCTGAGCCGCAAAATTACAAGACTAAATAAGCATGGCAGTCTGCCGGTCTCACGAAGGTATCCTTATTCCTTTAAAGAGTGCTTTTAAAAAAATGTAGAAAATTTTCTTCCATTCCGCGTCTCTATTGAGTAATCTTAATCTGTTTCCCCCGGTTCTTTTCTGCTATATTATTGGCCAGAAGGCCTGCGTGACTTTTTGCACGTCACCCACATCTCATGTATTACATGAAACTGTTAGGATCTCTATTCGAGAGGTTATTACCCGTAGTTGCCATATGTTTTATTGCGCCTATCCTGCTTTACCATTCTCTAACAGAATGTAAAATAAATATATTTTTCTAGGACTCTCTTTTAGAAATTTCTCCAGGAAATATCGGTTCGCAGTTTTGCTTGGATCATCTTTACAAATATTGTTTACAATAGGCATCTTTATCCTCATCGCCAGGTCAGTTTTATGACAATGATGGATTATTGCTCTCTGGTAAGAAAATGACATCATAAACAATAATTCAACACTTGTGCAGGAAATTTAAATAGCGCCGTTACCATAGTGAAAATGAAATTAATTAATATAACAACTCTAATTTAATTGAGGATGGTAGCTCATAAATACCATTCAACTGTCATAGACTTAGGAAAACTTCTATAACAGTAGTCTCAGCCTAATCACAGCAGAAGAATTAATACCTCGGCAATAGAAATATCAGAAATCATTAGTGCTTATTGTCCTCAGGTTAAAGAACGTTTCATCCAAACTTTATCTTTGTTATCTTGTCATACACGGACATCGTTTGAAAAGATCTCGGTATGACCCACAGAATGCAGCAGCAATTCGAAGCGATTCCGCCATCTTCTATAGAATCATTTATGCACTAATACATGAATTGGTCAAGAAGCCACAGCTGTTTGTTGCAGTGGAAACATGTATATGGAAAAAAATGGCATCGAACATCGTGCGATTATTAAGTACTTGGCAAAGAAATTCATACAGATATGTCAAACACTCTATGCGACTCTGTACCGTCATTTCAGCCGTTCCCAAGTGGATCTTGGAATTTAAACGCGGCCGTGAAAGCTTGGAAAATGACTCCTACAACGGACGACCAAAATACATTACGATATCAGAAAGTATCCATAATGTGCACGGTAAGGTTCTAGAGGATCGCCAAAGTGTCCGAAATTGCTGAAGCTCTAGGCATTTCAGAGGAATGCGTATTTCATAATTGAGGAAAGAATTGCGATTGAAAAAATTATTGGCATGGTATGTGCCGCGAATTCTAACTCTGGATCAAAAAGGAATCATAATGCAAATATCTTAGCAAAGTTTGGTTCATTTTCAGAGATATCGCGTCAACTTGTGACCAATGGTGAAACATCGGTCCACTACCTGAAATAAAACAGCAGTTTGGACGCCCATGTCATATTCCCTCCCATTCTTAGCTGTTCATGGTAGCACGATACCTTAATTAAAGTTTTATTTTCATCAATAATTCGCAGCCAGCACTTTCCTTCTGTGTAGTGAAGCTGTAACTTCCACTCCGCTGTGTTCAATGTTCAGATATAGTTGCATAAAGAAGGCTATGTGTAGAAGATGGTGACATGTTCAAAATGGAGTATCAAACTGTTATTAAGTTCTTTACAAAAGAAGCGCTAAATCCATGAAACTAAATAGCGATTAGACGGTGTTTCGAATAGGTCAAGAAAGCATTGAAGACGAAGAGCGTGCAGGTCGACCCTTGGAGGTGCTCACTCCTGAAAACATCGCTCTTGTGTAAGGAGAAATTGTGGAAGAGCGGCTGCTCAAAGTGACAGAAATAGCAGCAAGGTTGGGCCTTTCTAAAACAACACAACAGTCCTATGAATTATTCAAGAATATTTAAACATGAATAAGGTTATTGCAAGATGGGTACCTAGACTTCTTTCCTCAGTCCAAAAGCAGCAACGAGTCATCTGTTGCCAGGCATTTTTGGAGCTCTGCCGTGGCAACGAGAGAGAAGTTCTGCAAACCATTGTTACAGCAGATGAAACTATCGCCCTGTACTATGATTCCTTGTCCAAAAGAGAATCAACGGAGTGGCCGTAAACCTGGCGAAACACCGTCTCTGAAGGCCAAGGTCTCTCAGTCAACCAAGAAGGCCATGGCCACAATCATTTGGAACTGTATAGGAATACTCTTCACTGACTTAAAGGAGAAGAACACCACAGTAAATGGGGAATACTATGCTGGCGTACTGCACAGACTATGTGCTCCCATCAAAGAGAAAAGGCGAGGAAAGCTTTGTGGTGGTGTGCGCCTTCTTCACGACAAAGCACCTGTGCACTCAGCTCTTGTTGCAAAGGAAGCTGTGAAGAAATGTGGCTTCAAGGAGATCAACCATCCACCCTACAGCCCAGATCTAGCTCCTAGGGACTGTTACCTCCTCTTAAAACTCAAGAAGGACCTTCGAGGAAGGAAATTTTAACGTGACTAAGAAGTGATGGATGCTGTTTATGCCCATTTTTCAGACAAGACTTCTGACTATTTTAGGTGGAAGGGTTGAAATGTTAGTTCAAGGATGTGAGAAGTGTACAGCAATAAATGGTAACTATATTGAAAAGTGAAATATAGTTTTGTCTTTACCATACCTAGAAAATGGTTAGGCCGTAACATATGTACCTACCCTCGTACTTCAATTATTTAAAAATACTTGACACTACTTGATGCTGTTCATGAAATGATACATAATATGTCTTGTTTGTGTTTGGTAATATTTCACTTTCATATTATGTTATTGAATTCTCGCAGTATGTACTTGCACTTCGAGAGAAAGGTCAAACGATTAATGGGAATTTCATATAAAGTTAACACACCTCTGTTCTGCAAATATCGATTGGAGGTTACTTGTTGATCAACGTCTTGGTGCTTTCCCCAACCCTATCCCAATTAAATTTCTCCAGCTAACCAGTCTAACGTCGTAGTCAATTATTGCAGTTGGCCTGTTGCGAAAGACAGATTACATTTCACGGTAAATTAGAAAATGGTTCGCTAAAATGGTCAATTTCTGCAAAAACGGTGTACTGCTCTGTTTAATTCATTATCGTCCAATTTTGAACGATCCATGCAATAAATTGAAGATGTCTTAGCATCTTACGGTGATCCAACTGCCAATAGGAGAAGCCGAAGGGCTATAAAAATAAAGAATGTGTAATTTGGAGGGGGGAAATATTTTTATCTATTAACATAATCCTCTTTAAAATCTATACGCTTATTCCAGCGATTTTCTAATTGGTTTATCCAATCCATAAAATGTGATTTCTACAGCTCTACAAAATACACATTTTTTCGGCGACAATCTCCTCCTTTTTATGCGAATTTCTTTCTTACTAATCATTTCTTCATATTGGAGAGCGGAAAGTAGTCCTAGGGGTCAAATAAGGAGAGTAGGGAGGGTGAGAAAGGATATCAAGGTTGCAATTGCATAAATATCTAATGTTGTGCTATCGTGATGGAACAAGACCTTTTTCTTCGCCAAAAAGGACTATTCTTCTTGATCGCTTCGTTTGCTTGCACCAGTAGCATAGCTTAATATTTATCGAGTATAGTTTTGATCGTTTCAAAAAGACAATTAAAATTACACCGTAGGAATTACACAGTCGCCATCATCTTTCTTGCTGAGGGTATTGTTTCGCCTTATTCAGACCTCTTTCTCCGGTTGCAACCCACTGTTTCTACCGTCTCCGAAATTCACTGGGATTCCTTTTAACATCTCCATATTCTGCACCTAGTGACAACATTTTTCTTTTCTGGTCAATCATAAGCGATAGCTTTACAAATTATGTGCAAAATATTATGCACCCTATTTCCAGAAATGCGCAGAGCTTCTGCAATCTCCCGCGCCTTTAATCATCGATCGCTTAGCACTTGACTTCCATGTTTTCAATCATTTCGGGAGTCGTTATCTCGACAGGATGTCAGGAACGGTCCGCATCCCTTGTGCTCGTTCAGTCACATCAAACGCACCAAACCATTTATGTATACACCTTCTAAGCGAAGATACGGACACTCATAATGTTTGCCTAGCTTCGACTTAGTTTCTGTGAGCGTTGCCTCTTTCAAAAGTAATGTTTGATTAATACACAAAGTTCGTGTTCACTATTTTTGAACGCTTATTTGTAAAAGTAAGAAGAAAAATAACCCTTAGCACAGGCTATGCCTCGTAAGTTTATAACCTTGTACATAATTTCTTACCAGTCGGAAGGGAAGTAAAGCCGTGGGTCCCGTGTCGTATATTTACGACACGAAAAAGAACCTCAAGCCTAAAAAAAGAGGCCTCTGAGCAAAATTTGTCGGCCATTTCACGCCCTGAATTGAATGGGACACTGATGATCTGAGCTGTTAAGGAGCGTCCATAAATAAATAAAATCAAAAACAGTCAGCTCGTTTCTAAAATAACGTTTAAAATCTAGTACATCCAGCTTTTGAGTTTCCACGGACTTATGGAAAATACCGCCTATTATTTATTTATTGAAAATACGCGTGGAATTAAATAATATCATTATGTAATTTAATTCCTATCGCACACCCCTACATTTCGTCCAATAATCCAATTACATTCTATTCCACGATGGGTATTCTAAAAGTTCTCGGCCTGACTCAGAGATGTCGCGAAGATGGCCAAATTACTAAGATAGTTGTTAAATTATATCTTTATCCACTGTAAAGTTTCAGACGGGTAAGTGAATTCATCTGTTTGTGACGATCGTGTAAACAAATTAGTGTTAACCTTTCCTACAAAATGTATACAACTGAAATACTAGCTGTGGTAAAGTACTTTCCTTTGAAGGGATTAACCCCAATTGAAACATAAACAGAGTTAGATTCCACGTTAAAGGATTCTTCCCCTTCGTTGTCAACGGTTAAAAAGTGGGCTGCTGAATTTAAGCGTGGTCGTACATCCATTCAAGATGATGAGCGCTCAGGACGTTCCAAAACTGCTACGACCGACGAGATAGACGAAGATTCACGATTGCGCACTCAATGACCGCCGATTGAACGTATGCGAGTTGGCCGACATTGCAAAGACCTCGATAAGCCGTGTCCACTACATTTTACAGAGTTTTGGGTATGGGAAAGCTTTCCGCTCGATGGCTGCCGTGTTTGTTAACAATGGACCAAAAACGCATTCGAATGAACATTTCTCAACAGTGTTTAGACTTGACTAAACGCAATTCCAGTGAGTTTCTTCGACGTTTCAGTAGATGAATTATGGGCTCCTCACTATACGCCAGAGATGAAGGAATCCAAACAATGGGTGGCAGCATGTGAAAGTTCACCAAAGAAAGCAAAAACGATTCCATCTGCAGGAAAAGTCATGTTACGATTTTCTGGGATTTTCATTGTGTGGTGCTTGTAGACTACATCCATAAGGGCAGAACCATCATCATGGTGTACTGTGCTTCACTACTGGACCACTGAAGAATGCTGTTCAGGCTAAACGTCCATATTTAGCGAAAAATAAAAGTTTTCTTTCATCGATAATGCGCCTTCACACACGTCTGAAATTGTTGCTGCAAAACTGCATGACCATTGCTTCCATCGTCCACCAAATTCGCCGGATTTGACTCCCAGGAATTACTTTTTGTTCCCAAGTTTGAATAAATGGTTAGATGGATGAAGATTCACATGAAATGATGAGATTGGAGCTGAAACATACGCTTTTTTTTTCAAATCTTATTTTACTTTGGGTATTAAAATTTGGAAAGTATTTGGACTAAATGTATTGATTTATAAGGGACAATGTTGGTCAAGCCCAGAACTGATCCTAAGCACTACAATCACTGCGGTCTGTTGCGCCAACCACAACGTGGAATGAAATGAGATCAAGAAACCCTGGCAGGGAGACTCATTAGCTTTATTAGCTTCTGCTGGTTTGTATTGCCAATATCCCTAAGAAATCTGATAAGTTCAAGACAGCTACCACATCCAGACCCGAAGCACCAACAGTTCAAAACCAGGTGAGGAACATGGCGAAAAATCTCCCTAAATAACCCTCCCATTCACATGAATGCACCTGTGGATGCCAACCAGACGTTATTAACGGAATGATGGTTATGAGTGAGATGCATATGGAGCCAGAGAAAGGGAAATGACGAGTGATAGTAATTTAGAAAATTTTACATTTTGTAATAAATTTTGTCTGCTATGAATTTATTCTTTAATTTGGCTTATAAATTTATTTTGTGATTTTTGAATTATCATCTTTATCCAAAAATAATAATCGCATTTCCTCAACGCCTTGCTCGCTCTAGACACGAAAGCGAAGTACCAGGCATGCAATAACAGAGAGCATATGAAACTGCTTGGAATGTTGGGTAAAGTGTCACGAGTTCTTTTCCATTTACGTGTTCAGTTCAGAACATGCATTAGGCAAGTCCAGTGCAGGTTTGTTGACATACGTTGGAATATTGGTGTACTGTTTATGTGGACAGAAGAGCGCAGTATTCAAACAAGGAAAAAAATGAATATTGCAGATGGTCACCTGCTTCGTGCCAGCAAAAATATTTCTTGCCAAAAGAGGCCTGTTACAGGAAAGTACTGAAAATTTTGCCATACAGTCTCTTCAAAATCAAGCCACATCCACGATAGATGAACTTGAAACCACCCTTGCGAGGGCCTTCGAAAATCTTAAGAAGACATTGAATAATGTCTTCTTAATCATGCAACACGTCATGATTGAACATATGAAAAACTGCTACAAACTATCTCACGTGGAGAAACAGAGATTTTAACTACAGGGTGTTTTCCTTTAGTTCCCAACATTATCTCCGTCCGTGCTGCTGTTTCAGGATTTCCTCAGTCCTGATAACCTGATAAATAGCCATTGCCGGGGAGGTGTCCTAAACGTTTCTTCTTTATAAAAAAAAAAAAAAACCTTTCCCAATTTATCATTTCATGTATCATCAGTGTCCACGCCCGTGATGTATCAGTAGTTAATACGGGCGTTAAACGCTATTAAAAAAAAAGCAAGCTTTTTGTATTTCTCCTATTATATTTTTTATTCGTCATTTCATGTTCCATATTCTTGCCCTTCTATTTTCTATGATTTCTAATATTTTCATTCGTTGTCTTTTTAGTAACGTCTTTATACTCCATATTCTTTAGTAAGAAGATACTGCATTGATCTCTGCTAACATAATATTTTTAACAGCTCATACTAAAAGAAGTTACTTTAACACGAGACACCCAAACTGGAGATTCTTAATATTCCTATTTTAATTTTTATATAACACCAAAGTTTTACAAACTTTGGTCTAGTACGGAATGTTGTGATTATTAATCTATTTAAGAGGATAAAAATTACATATGGTTTCGAAGTTAGTAATATAGTTAGTGATATTATATAAATTAGTTTCTAATTTTTGTATGCTTAATTAGCCATGTTGAAAAAGCTGGACTATGTTCTGCCGAGCCCCACGGATAACCGAGGTGGTTAAGCCGCGGACTCATGAGCGCGAGGTCTGGGATTCGATTCCCAACAGGACCGTCTTTCCTGAAGGTGCTGCTGATTCGTCATTGCGCATGCCTAAGTGTACACTATAGCTTCTTTCAGCGCGAGAAAAGAAAACTTTTAAATAGAAATGTAGTGTATTATATTTAAAAACTGAAAAATAATTAATTAAGTTTAAGTTTTAATTTTACAACGGCAAAACGCGTTTAAAAACAACATTGCGGTATTGGCAACGTCCAGAGACTTTGGTAACATTTTTTCCATGCTCCTGTTTATGAGAAATACGCGAACTGTTCTTTGAAACGAGGAAGTTTTAGGAATGGTGAATAGATTTAATTCGTAATTAGCTACTAATTTTTTTTATTTATGTCTATCTAAAAATAAGTCATGATACTCTTGTTGAAAAAGATTTTGCTCACAAAATGAAATTCTCTTTTACCACTTGTATCATAATTCATAAACAATTATTACACGAGGTTCACTATATGCATTGTGACAATAAACATTGGCCACTCCCAGGGAAATCATTGTTGCTGGGTCGAAATTGTTGAGTCACTGGTGTTGCCATGGTAGCAGCCAGAGATTTGCTGTGTTATCCGTTTTTCTGCATTTTATGTTCTAAGTATGGAAAGAGTGAACGTTCTTGTAAATACAATGAAGATTCATAGAGAGCATTTTCGTGCGAAGATCCTGTACGGCTACAAATGTGGAGTTCAAATGAAAAGCAGTCACTTGAGCGTTTTAGGGGGCTTTTGGGGATTTTTCTCCTTCACGTGCTACTGTGTTCCGTTGGTTTGGAAAAGAGTGGGCTGCAATATCTTAAATACGAAGTAAAGAGTGGCAGACTAATAAGAGTAGTGGCTGTGAAGAACATCACCTCTGTGAAAACAATGATCAGGGAAGATTCAAGACTAACCTGCAAGGACATTGAGCTGGCATTAGCGATTACTGCGCCGTGTTTCAACTATACTTCATGAGCTCCCTACGTGAGAAACGGGAGGGAAAAAACCTTCAAGATTGGTACCCAATGATTTATCTGAAGTAGAAAAACTGCACAGTGTGAAATGGTGCCAAGAAACGATGCATATATTTAACTGCAGAAAGTCTGGTCGTGTTTCAGATATTGTTATGGTTGACGAAACATGGTTGTGTCAGTTTGATCCAGAAACATATTGCTAGTCCTCCATTTGGGTTTTCTCTGATGATCAACTAACCATCAAAATCAATGGGCCAAGGAGTGTGGGAAAGAAAATGGTTGCCTCTTTTATATTCACAAGTGGACAAGTGGTAACCTTGTGCTCGAAAATCAGAAAATAGAACACAAAAGTTTGCCTTCCGAAAGTGTTTCAAAAAATCTCAAGAACGGCGTCCAAAGACAGGACTAAGGGACATTTTGTTGCAATGACAATGCATCAGCTCACACCGCTAATGTAACAATGGAGTTTCTGCAAGGAACTGAGGCAAAGCTAATGACACATTCATCTAGTACCGAGCTGGCACCATGCGATATATCCCTGTTCCCTACTGTGAAGAACCGAATCGACTTCATGGTCACCGATTTTCCACCCTCGAAGAAGCGGTTGCAGCATCATGCGGGGAGGAGTTATCTGCAGTGCCGGAAACTGAGTAGCGCGGATGCTTCCAGAAGTGGTTCCAGAGAATGAAGCACTGCATACAGTGACAGGTGGAATACTGCGAAAAACTGGGATAAACAAAACTTTCCTATGAGTATTCATTATTTGTTGTCTCAATGCGTATCTAGCGACTCTCATATTGTGAAAGGTATTACTGTAATAGGCCTAATTTTGAGGCTCATCAGTATTTCGTGGATTACTCCTGTAGACTTTCTTTTTTTAGATTTCTTCCTAAATAAAAATCCCACGCGAAACAAGCTAGTCATTGTCACATGGTGGTTTTTTGTGTTCAATTTTTTCGTATTTCATAAAATTTAAATTTTGCTACTTACTATTAAGACTAATTATGATGGAGCCTATATCACATCCTCTAAATGTCTGTACTTCTTAAATTTGGGGTCTTAATTTAGAATAAGAGTTTTACCCCTAAATAATGAATATAAAATAATAACGTGGTGACAGCTGCTTTTGCGCTTGCTCTTTTATATGGGCTTATTAATTTTATTTTTCTCTTGTTAATTTTATACTAGCCTCTCCTTTTTCTCAAACTCGAGGCTTTCTTTTATTTTCCATTCTGATGGTCGCATTTTGCTCCGTAAATTGAACTGTATTCTGCTGTTAATTTTATATTTAAATATGAATCAATACAAATGTTCCAGAAAAAGAATGTTATGTTTATCTCCCAAACAATGAAATCCGAAGTTTTCCCCGTAGTGGAAAGCTAATGTGCGTCCGGGAATGTAAATAACCTGTTCCGGCCTGTAATTATTTGTGTGTTTGTTGGTACATAAATGTACGTTAATTATACATTCGTTCATGAATCCATAACAACAGTACTGCGGTACGAGTGGGCTAACGATGAGTTCTATTCAAGGCCACATATGTGGCCAATTCTTTGGTTGTGGTTTTTAGCTTGAACCTGTCAAGGTTTGACTGTAGCTGTCAATAACAGAATTTATAGCTTTGCTTTGCGATTGCCGGTTGATGATCTGAAGTTATTGATTCTATAAGTATCTGTCATTTGTTTTTATTTTTTCCTCATCGCCACTAGGTGACGATGATGACGCTGGTGGCATACGAATGTGATTTTTTGATTCTGCTGCCTTTGTTATTTATTCCTTTGAAAGCTTCTGTGCATTCTGAATACAGTTATTAAAATACACAATTACGCTTTTCGTGCACTACACCTTATAGAATGTATCTAATCACTCCTTTGTTTATAAATGACGTTACAGAATCGCGTTAACTTCTAAGTATAATTTTTCACAGAAATATTCATCTTTGTGCAGTTTAACGATCAGAATGAATCTACTACTATTGCAAATATTTCTAAAATATCGAAATATGCTATTAATACGCTGTTTTCACCAAAATGAATTCAGACAATGCCTCATAAATGCAGCTGAAACAAATATTCTTTAGCAACTAAGAGAAAGTGTCAGATATTTAAAAGTTTCATTTGACTATGGCTCGGAATTTTAGACTCATCCAGAGTACTGCAACACATTTTTGATAATTTTCCTTTATAGACAAATTGAAAACTTTTTCCTAACAATTTTCTTTTAAGTAAATATGCATCGTTCCATTTGCATATCTGTAATTTTGTGCTAGAAATGCACTTTATAATAATTGTTGCACATTTCGTTGTTTATTTAATTGGTTTATTTACGAACACTCTTTAACATCTCAGGTCATCAGCGTCCCATTCAAATCAGGGCGTGAAAGGGCCGATAAGTTGTGCTCAGAGGCTTCTTCTTTCCGGCTTGAGGTTTTTTCGTGCAGTTAATGTACGACACGGGACCTACAGTTTTACTTCCCTTCCGAAGGAAGCCATACTTTGGATTTTTACGCCCGAAAAAAATCCAATCGACCATGGCCGAGATTGAACCCGCGATCTTCGGTTTAGAAGGCAAGTATGGTTACCACTAGACCCCCAGGAACGACCGCGCCTTTTGTTTTATATATATTTGCGATGATAATTTTAGTTGATTTGCCTTATATATTATTTGTATAGGATGTTGCAAAGTGTATATATATAAACACAGAAAAAGTTGTCACTTCGATTAATTTTTTTGTGTAGTTATTTCCTATACGGAAAATGAGACTTAAGAGAAGAGCTTTCCACAGACATCAGTTGACAGGCTCTGTTGTTCAGATTCGAGTGCAATGCTGAACTGGCAACCATGTATTTCCTGAACGAGAAAATAAAACATAGAAAATAACGAAATAAAGATACATTTTAACACATGTGTGACTCAAATTGTAGAGCATGTGTATATAACATTAAATGAACTTTCTTGAATATCAGCAATTGTCTTTAGGCCTGTTTCACACTATGGCTGGTCACAGCACTAAATAATGACACAGTTTAAATTATTTCTAAAGTTATAAAACTCATAATTTTGAGTTAGATGTGTACATTTCTTTTTTCAAAATTGTCCATTTTGTTGTTAAGATAACGCCCACAAATGGACTGCGCCAATATGCTTCCCTCAAGAATACATCGAAACTTTGTAATACATGGTATTCCGCTTAGAAATATTCCCTGCCGGTCTTACGGTAGTATGCATTCATTCACGAAGAAGATAGTTGACTCCAGAGCAACGCTTGTTTGTTTGTAAACGTTATTTTAAACACGAATCGGCTCTTCGAGTGTGTTATTATTTTGATCAATTGTCCTCTTTCATAACTACGTCGGTCCTAGTGGTGTAGTGGTAACCATACTTGCTTACTAAACCCAAAATCGCGGGTTCGATCCCGGCCAGGACCGGTGGATTTTTTTCGGGTGTAAAATCCAATTATGGCTTCCTTCGGAAGGGAAGTAAAACCGTGGGTCCCGTGTGGTACATTTACGGCACGAAAAAGAACCTGAAAAAGAGGCCTCTGAGCAAAATTTGTCGACTGTTTCACGCCCTGATTTGAATGGGATTTGTACCTGCACTTGGACACTGTGTGTGTGTGTGTGTGTTTTTTTTTTTTATGGTATTTAACGCCCGTTTTTACTACTGAGGCACCACAGGCGGTGGACACTGATGACACACGAGATGAAATTATATATTGGGAAAGGATTTTTTAAGGAAGGAAACTTCCAGGCCTAAGTTAAGAGTACCTCCCCGGCATTTGCCATTTATGAGGACTGATGAATACCTGGAAAAAACCTCAGTCAGAGAGGACAACCCCGACGGAGTTCGAACCCCAGACCTCCCGCTCAGGAGCCCGCGCCACATCTTGAAAGAAATGATGAAGCCTTTCGTTCGCTAATCTTCTCTTGTCAGAGGAATATTTCATCTTTCTCCGTTTCTGTCGCGATAACTTCTTCATTACTAAAGACTTTCGCTTTTCACATAGTGATTTCATCAAATGTGTTCCTGTATGAATATTATAATATTTGAAACAAAAAGATTAAAATAGAAACAAAATTATGTTCGAAATGTACTAAGCTAGAAAACGGGTGAAGTTGTACTTCACTAGGGTTCACCTGAAGAACCGCCCTCTGGCCTCCGTTTCACTTTAAAATACTTAATTGTACAGCCATCAAGTATATTCGCGTCCATTGTTAAATTTTATCAGCTTATATGAAAAAAGTAAGCATAATTATTAAAAAATCAAAACATATTACGAGTTTTTTTAATAATGATCTATCATTTCCTCGGAATATATCCAAGCGGCCTTTTTATGTTCAAATTACGAATTTTGTCTCGCAAGTGTTGAAAGAGAAAACAAACTGGATCATATCAACCTCTTACTGTAGCGTGCATATTTAAACAACAGCATTCGAAAGCTGTGAAGCCCGTGCACATAAAGGTCCTAGATTAGTCACGGAGTGGCACCAGCCCACGCGATTGGCTAACTAGACTGGCTCTGTAGCTTGCTGATCGTGATTCACTCTGCAGGGAAGCCTGTATCTTCCCACATTCTTGTCGGGTCACTCAGAGGCAGAAGTACGCAAGTCCAGTTCCGCCTGCACAAGGTCGCAATGATGTGCCAAGAAAGGTTATGTCATTTGGGCGTTTTCCGCATTTTAAACAAATGCGCATCGCTTTACCTTTAGTCCTGTTTGTTTACTCTAGCGAAGTGTTGAGACGAATTAAACATTGCTGCATGTTGTATAAATTTGTAGAAAGTGTCTAGTGTATTCACTATATTCTGCACGTTTGCAAAAGGTAACCTGGTTACGCATAATGTTGCTGTAATACTGTTGTGTCTTGTGGAATAATTGTTGGTGAGTTAAATTGTTTCGTTTAGTGTTTATTATTAACGGCTACAGAAACGCGTTTAATATTCAATTTCATAGATGTTACTGACAGTGCAAGTTTTGAAGAACATGCTTGTTGCAAATGTGGCACTTTTATTATCATCGATTGCTATTAGTAATCCTTAACTCAGAAGGTGTGGGAACCTCAAGCCTGAAAGAAGAGGCTCTGAGCAAAATTTGTCGGCCGTTTCACGCCCTGAATTGAATGGGACGCTGATGACCTGAGATGTTAAAGAGCGTCCATAAATAAACGAAGTAAATAGAAAAAAAAGGTGTGTAATTTAATAAAACGTTTATTAACACTCTAATAGAGATTTACAGTAGCAAATCAGCTAATATTCGCCGAATAATGAATAATCTTGTTCACCATTTTCCTTGAAAGCAGTAGATGTCAACATTACATAAGGTACATTCTTATTGGTTCTGAGGTTTAGCATGTCCTTGTTGTGTTCAAGTGTAGTTTATGCCCTTTGAAGAGAAGCTGTATAGAATCTACAAGGGTGGATTGAAAAGTGTAGCAAAACACATAGTACACTTTTTTTTTTTTTTGAAAAAATCAAAATTTATTTCTCAACACAATATCCTTTGAGCTCACTGCATTAGATCCAGCAATATTGTAATTTTTTATTCCTTCGTGAAAAAAAAAAGTCTTTGGAAATTTTCATAGGTTTTAAAAAACATATAGCCTCTCAATTCAACGAAAATGTCATCCACCAAGCCAATTTTAGAGGTTAGGAAACAGAAAAAAGTTACCTATGGCCAAATCTGGGGAATGGGGAGATGGGAAGCTATTTCGCTCGTGCACTTTTGCCATTCTGATGGTCGATTGTCTTGGTGAAGAAATATTTTTTGTACCAATCTCGGTCGCTTCTGCTTGAGCTCGTTATGCAAACGGTCCAATAACGTCACATAATAACAGCCAGTCACTGTTTTTCCAAATAGTCAATCATAATAATACCTTGTGAGTCTCAAAATAAAGTTGCCGCCGCCATTCCCGCCGATAAACAGTTTTAGCTTTTTTCGATGAACTTTCACTTCACCATTCCATTGTTTTGACTGCCGTTTTGTCTCCGAGGTGTAGTGGTGCATGTACAATCACAAAACTATGCCAGAAGTTATTTGGTTTATGCTGCAACTTTCCCAAACACACTTTGAAATGTCGTACCTTGAGCGCTTTTTGTTTGGAGTCAACAAACGCAGCACTCGTCTCGCACTCAGTTTCTTCATATGCAGAACTTGAGCAGAATATTATGTACCCGTTTATATGAGATGTCTACCATTTCAGAAATCTCACGAATCTTCACGATACCATGAATGTTATCAACAATTTCTTCAGAAGAAACCTCAATCTGGCGTCCGGATGTGCAGCATCTGTAGGGCTCGTACAGCCACGTTTAAATTTATCCAGGCTTGAGTTGTGGTGCAGCGTCCCCATGAACTTTCTTCTGCTCAGTTTATATCACGGTCGCAGGTCACCTTATATATAAAATTGTTTTTATCCAGTCTCCTAAGAAACGCATTACACCTATCACTTAAGATAGTAGCTGTCTGTCATCAAAGAACTGCACGTTGCATCTGTTTGAAAAGTTAAACAAAACCGTTACAAGAAAAACGCTTACCACAGTGATGCCACTTAACAAAATTTCCCATCATTTCAATCGGCCCTCGTATATACAGAAAGATGTTGGGTCAAATATTTCACCCCCCCCCCCCTAGAGCAATGATGATGTAAGTTTGGTGACATGGAGGTTTTTCAAACATTTTTACTCTTTTTTAATATCCTTTGCTGTTTATGCTAGCTTCATCCAAAACACCATAGAAAGTCCTAATGGCTGCAGCAAGAATGCATTTAGAAAAACTGATAGACCTGAAACTTGTTCATAGACTCACCATTTGTGCAGTTATGATTGGTTGTTTTGTGTGTGTCCCCCCCCCCCCATTTGTGTCTGGTTTGCTGTACTTGGCTGAAAGTGCATTTTTTGTTTGGAAACAGTGTTTTTTTTAATGTTGTTATCATAATTGGCTTGATTGAGTTCTGCTGAAAGAAACCATTTTTGTAATTTTATTCTTCTCCGTTGTAACTAGCCTATTTTATTCTTCAACGCTATTTTTTTTTAACTTCCTAAATTTGTATCGCGGAATTAAACTTTACTACCATATTACTATGGCCGCTGATTACCTGAGCCTAACAATGAAAAAGTACAAAATTCTTTATTCGGTGTTGTTATACAATTTACTTCGAGCCCATTCCAGGAAGTATAATATTGTAGATATCATTTCATTGATATCCATTTATGGAATAGAGGTTAGCAATAATAAATATGGAATCACTGAAAATTTTGCTATTTGTTAGATACAGTATGTAATAATATATGTGTGTATTAAAAATATCCGATTTACTTGAAAATGTTCATTACTAGCGAAGTTTGTCTAATCTGTCAGCACAGGGAAAATAAATATTTATATTCTAGACCAATGTGTAATTTGTATGCATAACAGCTATTACACAGTCCAATTAGAATATACAAACCATTAGCTATAGCCCTACATTTTGGAATAAAGTCCAACAGTTCGGTTTCAATATCCTTCAAGTCATTTAGTAATCCCATCTGAGACGCAAAACACAAACTTAGTAAACAACAATTGAGGTCATATTTGGAACTGTAACGACAAATTTTCACAAAACAGAAGATAACACGCTATGCAGGCTACTGCAACATTTAAAATACCTTAAATTTGAATTTAAAAAAAGTACTGAGAAGCAATAAAAACGTAGGCCACATTACAGTCAGTTATTCATATTTAAATAAATAAATTAGAAACAAAAATATTAATATTGAAAATTTTTCAACATGTGACACTATGTTGCAGAATTTGGCCTCATTTTCGTATTGTGGGAGGGTTATTTTTTTCCTCCAACCTCCGATCGCTCTGCTACATGACCAGACAAGCATAAGGAGGCGGATCTGCGCACGCGCTACTGCGCTACTATCAGAATGTCAGCATAGGCCAAGTTCAATACATCTATTGGAGTTGCACTACAGGCACTGAAATATGGACGACATAATTAATTCTCCGGCTAAGTGTGAGTTGCGAAGCGCCATTCGTTTTCTACAGACAGAGGAGAATAGTGCGGCAGAAATTCATTGCAAAATGAACCTTGTTAGAGGTGCAAAATGTATGGTGAATGATGTAGGAAATTTAAAGAAGGCCGAACTGGTGGACAAGGACGCAGGTCTGTTCAGCGAGTTGATCAAGTGGTTCGAGAGAGACGGAGGTTTACCATCAGTGAGTTGTCTGTGTGATTTCTGTACACGATTATTACATAACACCTGGACTATCGGAAACTTTGTGCACGCTGGGTTCCCAAAAAGATCTATACGCTGGCGACAACTTTCCATGAATGGGGGTATTGGAAAGCTCGTCTATCGATATGACAAATGCCTTAATCTCCACGGTGACTATGTGGAAAAGTAACTGTGACTGTGCTTGATTCCTGGTAATAAAACCATTTTGTGATTCACATTTGTCTTTTTGTTATGCCCTATCATGGTTGAAAAACAAAATAACTCTCGTACTTTGAGAAACTTCGTACTTCCTTGTGGTTTCTAGCATAAATGACAAAATTGATGAATGCAGAAATTTCACCTCTGACTAATTTCAATTTCCATTCTGTTTCACACTTTTGTCCATACTTGCTCCACTGTACTGAGTCCTCTCTCAGGAAATTCGTTGCTGACAACTCCATACACTGTAAGCTCTTCATTACATCACACATCTTGAAAAAAATAAAGTTCACTATTGTTCAACTGTCATTCCAATGTCACTGAATTGAGCAGCTGTTTTCAGAACTGAAAAGAGCTAATCTATGTTTGAACCAAAAATATTTGCTGCATTCAATAAAGTCCTCGAATAAGGCAAGTTTGAAAGGAACAACTTCAAATTTTATGTAATTTTTCCGGGTAAGTAATACATTATATTAAAATATGACTGTGAGATGAACATACCATTTAATTTTTATAACTTTTTTCACTTTGATATATTGAAATTCTTTATGTGCTTTTTAAACAATAGCAGAAAAATCCATAACTATCCAAAACAGGCAAAAGGAGGGGGGTTAAATCTTAAAATATGCAACAACACCCAAAATAGGCAAAAGAAAAATTAAAAAGGCAAAATAAAAACTGGCCTACCGACCCCAAACACACGGAAACATGCTCATTTCCATTTTGTTCTTAAATATATCCCCCCAGATAGAAAAAGAATTCTGCCCAACTTCCGGGTTCTAATTACAATCGGCAAGTCACTTCCCGTCTACAAAATAAATTTTCGATTTCGTAGTGGAATCAAGACCCTGTATATATCTACATAAAACTTGAAAAATCTAATGGTAAAATTGCAGTCAGAAGTATAGCGATCCGCAGAACCTTTTAACTTAAAAAAGTAGTCCCCTTCTGAAAATAGTTTGAGAAATTCTGATTCAATGGTTCAGAATGAATGGAGAGGAAACGTGGACATTACGTACACAATAGGGAGTAGTTTAGACACAGAAATGGTAGATAAGAGCTATTAGAAAGTGAGAGAAAACAAGAGAAGAAAAAGAAAAGTATAGAGAAGAGTGGAAGAATGGAGACAGGAGTAAAATAAATAAGAAACCTATAGAAGAAGACGTAGGAACGCAAGTAAATGTATTAAGGCTAAATAAAGTCATGCCATTAACGAGAAATGCTAGAAAATAAAACGAAATTACATAACGGAATATTTTTCGTACATTCCGAAGTTATGTGAAGCAAGCAGTTCGTTCAGTAAAAAATATAATTTCTTATTTCTTTTAAAATATGATTACAGTAAAATCGCCCTAAATTTGTGGTTTATGCTAACATACTGCAAATGGAGAAAATTCCTTAAGCTGGCAGCACTGTGTTATATCTAGATGCTGCACCGACGCTTGCAATGCAACAATAACGGCGATAATTCCTGAAAATATTAGCTTGTTTTGTCGTGTTGAAGCTTTGCACCTATCTTGTGAGTCTGTCCTCGTAAATCTACTTAACACATGTGCGCTGTGCCCTTGTTAGTTTATCCATATGACAGAGTTCTATATATTTGCAATATATTCGCTAACGTATTGCTTAGCTCCGCGTGTTTACAGTGACGCAGACCAGAGCTTTCGTAATAAGTGGTTCATGCTTGACCGCACGTGCCTATCTCCAACATTCTCTATACAGCGTGTACCCAAAAAATGTACACACATGAGGATTGTTTGAAAAGCAAATTAAACCCCCTTATCAGTTTTATTTCTCAACATAGACTATATACTTTGTCTAAATTTTCTATTTTTTTTTTCAACCTGTAGGAAAAATATTTTTGTCCCATTCATTGATAATATTCTCATTCTACGAAAATGTCCTGTCCTGTCTAGTCTAATTGTTAAGTTTTAGCAAAGCAAGAACACATTGTACAAGGGAGCCAAACTTTAAATAAAACAAAAATGTATTACTCCTTTTATTATGATAGGCTTATTTATGTAAAATTATGGTGCAGTAAAAATATTAATAAAATTACCAAAAATAGCCTAAAAATGCACTTTGTATAGATATAAATACACTCGAGGAAATGCGAATTGCAATAGCACGGTTGAAAAATAGAAAAGAACCTGGTAGAGATAATACAAACGCATTTTGAATGCAGGACTCAGTGCAAAAATAAGATTAATAAATTTCATAAATGAGATTGTTACGTAATGTGAAAGGATGTACAAGAAGAGACGTGATTAAATAAGGGCATAGTATATTGTCACAACCTTCAGTTCCTTTTCCTAATATTCCTAATTCTATTACATCTAAAGTAATAGGACGACTAAACGCTTAACTGTGATTGTGAAAGGATTTTATTCTTAAATGAAACTTGTTTTTCACTACCTCACAGATTATAAAATGTATTACATTCTTCCAGGTTATCAAAGCGTGAGTTTTAACAAGTTCTACTTATCAGAAAAAATGGTATTATATAGTACGGAGCTAGGAAAAAATGTTACACGATATGTCCTACTTGTATGATGGTCTGTTCCCAACTAACCCTTTCCTAGTGTCCCTTTCTACATAGGTGGGGAAACTCCCGAATACCAACCGGTTAAAATATAAGACTTGCTTCTGGAAATTTATGACAACCAACCTCCGCCAACGGTCATTCTCCTTTATGAACATTTTTTTCAAAAAATAAACGAACACATCACAACAATACAAACGATGCGTATGCCACAATATACCCACTGAATAGTAAAATTAAAGAATTTAGAGAAAAGTTTGCAGTGCATATGAATAGAATGAACGACATTAAATTACAAGCCAAAAGGAGATCTAGAACGATTATGTAAAAGATTTATATAAATACTATTGTTTGACGGAACAGACAAAATTGCCTAAACTCGGAAGTGAAGAAGAGGGGGTAAAAACACGATAAGTTGCAAGGATTAAGCCCGGAGCTCAGAGTGAAAGAGGAAGCAGTTCAAAATAAACTGGGGAACTTTTACCGTTGCAGCTTTCGATATGTAGAATGACATATTACCCTCATGAAAAAGTGTTTTTAGTGCGTAAATTATGGCCATTTTCCCTTCAATTTATCGTCCCCCTAGTCTAACAATGATGCGTAATAGATTTCTGTGTTTTTTTTCGCCCCTTATTACTTATTTCTTTCATTTATTTACGAATGCTCTTAAACATCTCAGGTCATTAGCGTCCCATTCAATTCAAGGCGTTAACCGGCCGATAAATATTGCTCAGAGGTCTCTTCTTTCAAGCTTGAGGTTCTTTTATGTGCCGTAGATTTCCCACGGATTTAGTTTCCTTCAGAAGGAAGCCATACTTTCTATGTTTACGTTCGATAAAATCCATTGACCCTGAACGGGATTGAACCGCGATCTTGGGTCTACGAGGCAAGTATGGTTAGCACTAAACCACCATTACCGACGTTTCAATACTTCCAAATAAGCCCAGAAGCGTTCATTATTATCCTCGAGAGAAAATTAGATCACTTTCCAAAGACTTTTTTGAATAGTTTTAACAGACCATTCGCTGGACCGGTTTGCTAAAATGTGTTCTTAATAGATAGTTCATTCAAAGTCTAGAAGATCAGTTGTATGGGGACACAACACTTTCTCGGACCTGGGTCAGCTGCTTACAATAACACCTAAATATATATGCCATGTGATAGCGTAGCCCACACCATTTTCTGTAAATTACGTAACGTCTACCAGCTGCAATCCGTGCAGCCTCAACAACGTAGATTGAAAGAAACACTTGTGCCAGTTGTTCAGTGTCGCGCAATGAAGTTAAAAGTGAAAGCATTACTGCGCAGTAGTAATACTTATTTGTCACTCTCCAGTGCGTTTATCTGTTGTAAAATATACTCATAAACTAATGTTTTTCGTTCTATAGACTGTTAAGCTAATTAAATTAATTTGTTAAATATTACGCCATTCTCTTAAGTATAGATTCCCATATTCTGACAGTTGAAAATGCTAACACTCTTCCCTTCATTAACGCATTCTATGTATCAACCTCATCGTTTGCAGTCTCTTGCATGTTTCTCGCTATACATAATATTTTTAGAACAACTCCTCGTATTTCTATACAAATAGCCAAATTTATATTTGCGTGTAAAACTAAAGCAAGCCATTTCATAGAATTTTCCTTGATTCATTGTACTTGTATTAGATATTTTTATTTGTTTATTTATGGACGCTCTTTAACATCTCAGGTCATCAGCGTCCCATTCAATTCAAGGCGCGAAACGGCCGACAAATTTTGCTCAGAGGCTTGAAGTTCTTTATCATGCCGTAAATGTACGACACGGTACCTACGGCTTTATTTCCCTTCCGAAGTAAAACATACTTAGGATTTTTACGCCCGAAAATATCCACCGATCCTGGCCGGGTTTGAACCCGCGATCTTGGGTTTAGAAGGCAAGTATGGTTACCTACCACTACACCACCAGGACCGACTTGTATTAGAGAAAAGAGCCTTTCAGCACTGCAATTATGGTCTAGTATTGCAAAATGAAATTGAGCTATCTTCAATTCAAAAGTATTCCCTTTATACTTTTCTTCACATTTGCAAAATTAATATATTAACACTTTGGGGGGGGGGGCCTTAACCAGTATATGAAAGTTATCATTTTCTTCAAATTGGGAATTGATCAAAACTTTTACTGTAATCAATTTGTACACTTCGGTACCGGTATGATCTCAGTTACGAAACAGAACAGCGAAACATCGAAACATCGATTCCATGATTAATTCATTTGGTCTAGATCTAACTTCTGTACCCCGTCATTCAAGAGATGAAGAGTGGGGAGAAAAAAAACGAATATCGCGCTTCATGCTACGAAACAAAAAATTTATGAATAAGACTTTAGTATGAAAATTGGTCAATTAAGAGGATTTTAAAAAATATTCAGTTTCAAAATTATGAAATATATTATTTATTATTATTGTTGTTGTTAGAATTAGAATTGCTATTATCTAAATTCCGTAAGTCGAACTCTATAAGTTTAATTTTGGCTATTTCAAAACTATAAGATCGTTTATATCTTTGCCGCCTAAAAACAATTTTTAGGAACTAAAGATTCTATATCCTTCATAGCTTCTGATACATTGAGACATTGTTACTCTTTATTGAGGCATTATTAAACAATGATATTAATGTTCGTGAATGTCGAACACTCGAAATATGAATTTCGTTATAAGCGTAATAAAATTTTAGTTTGCCGACATCATTTTTGTTTAAAATCTTCAGCCTTTAAATTAAATTTCATTTCACTTCCGCAACAATTGCACTGAATAACGCCAAACACAACTCTGTGTACATAGGCCACGGACCTGCAGCCAGTATTAATGTGACATTTATGTGCCCCCTTAATGTTTGTGCTCTATGTCTGAAATAGACACGTTTTGTGTGCTCTAGGACAGATGATTGTTTTATTATTCTTATTAATAGTACCTCCTGGTAATAAAAGTCGGCTGTGCATCATCTGAGTTATTTATCTATTCTAAGTTAATTAAAAAAACTGTTAATTTAGACCGGTCATGTTTCAACTGATTTATCCATGTTAGTTGTTCTAAGTTAAGGTGACATTTTAATTACCTACATTCATCAGTCAAAGCCAAAGTCTCCTGTAATATTGCTGATAAAGGTCGTTCGCATATCAGCTGATTTATTTATATTTGTTATTCTAACCTCTAGTGTTAATAGTATCTATCACTAATAAAGGCCGGCCATACATCAGTTTATTTATTTATTTTTTATTGAATGCCATTTGTGATTCGAGCCTTAAAACGATAAAGAATCGAATACTTAAAATACTAATTAATATAGCATAAAAATAAACATATTCATATCTTAATAATTGATTTTCGAAATGTGTGTGTTTTGTTTGATGGTTTTGGAACAATATTCAACTGAATTAAAAATATCTGGCATGTATAAAGGCAAATGTTTATACATTCACTCTCGCTTAAATCTACAAATAGGCTTATTTAGTTAATTCCCACCATAGATAAAAGAAGGAGAAAGGCAAAAGGAGTCATCCATATGTATGAAGAATATAACTAATCACACAATGTCTTCATTGTTTGAGGCACGCTGTATGTCCTGCCTTATTGCAGGAACACAGATGCATACAGATAACCTCTCTTTTCTTCTTCTCCAGAGCCTGTTTTTTGTGGAGCAGGATATTGCAATTATTTAGCGTAACCTTGATGGGCTTTTCCCACGTCATTCTTCATACACTAGTGCGCGATAAAATGGGTGTTTCTGATTCTTCTTCAGTCTCCTGTTTAGTCTCGTGCCTTGCCGCGCCAGTTAAGGATGTGATTCTGCAGCAACGAAGGGCATCCGGTTTCCCGCAGTTTTCTAAAATAAAAGGTGCGTTTACAAGATTATCTCCTGTTCTGTGTGTTTCATATATATACCACAACAAATTCACAAAGAGAACGAATTGTATCTATTTATTTTGCATAAATTGGGCGCGTGCAACAATTGTGTCTCTCTCTCTTGTAAGCTACAGAAAGCAGATAGTAACATTCTGATGTTGTAAATGGGGATCCAATTATATTGAGCTTTGTTAGTGCACAAGTAGCTTAGGTAGAATTAGGATATTTTTTTTGTAAGATGATTAAATATAGAGCTAGGTTATAGCAATGGGAAAAAAAAAAAAAAAAAAAAAAAAACTTGGTACCAGTTTTTTTAACTGAAAATGATAGTAATGTGTTTATACAGTCACAACAAACTTATTTGTTGTATTGCCTGTGTTCGGTTGATCTAGGTACAAAGAAGAAGGGTGGCTCCTAAAGACAAATTAAAGTAATCCTATGATTTTAGTGATAGATGTATATATTTTAAACTGATTATTTTACAGTCGTTATTCGTTGGCTGTGATAGATGTACTTTCCCATGTTTAGTGATTCTTATTCCCACTCGAGGTCTGCTAATACATTTTTATGCAGCACTTTATGTGGTACACTTGATTTAGCACTCCCCTCACTGTGCGCTCGCTACGAACATCAGCGTGCTAAATCTGTTGCAACCTCTTGCCTTACAGAACACGTATTCCTCGTATGAATAGGCGCAAAGAGTAGTAACGGCAACTTATGGAAAACAAAAAGTGAAGCCTGTGTAGTATATTGATTTTCTATATTTATAACGTAGGCTGAGAAAAATGAAATTACAAATGGAATTTAGAATTGTAAAACCAAACTAAGATTTAAACTATGTGCTAATTAAGAATAAATGCTATTGTTATCCTATTAATACGAAGAGTAAAATCGCTAAAGAGCA
This sequence comes from Metallyticus violacea, assembly GCA_030762175.1. NCBI lineage: Eukaryota > Metazoa > Arthropoda > Insecta > Mantodea > Metallyticidae > Metallyticus > Metallyticus violacea. The sequence continues at coordinate 19,600,821 of CM060833.1, forward strand.
TTATATGCAGTACCGCTTAGTAATATCGCTAAACAGATGCTTTCTTTCCGTACATGCTAGGCAGTCTCCAGTGATTGTACATCAATTAGATTCTTTATAGCGCTTTGAAAACACATAATAATAGCAGTAATACAGGAATACTTACCTAGAACCAAAGGCTGTTTTAATGGAGAAAAACGCATAAAGAATCTTTTCATTTTAACAGTCTCTGGCTTACACTGGGCAATGCGATGATTTGCGGGAACTAGTTGTGCGCGCACATCTATAAATACATTTCCTACTAAACTATATTTCCTTGTGTAATTTAGTGCATTGTTTCGTTCATTTACATCTTAGCACTGCAACCTTTAAAAAAAAAAAAAAACGAGTGAAGCTAATTTACAAGTAAATTAATGTATATAAATATTTTTGCAGCCAGTCCACCTCCTTAATAAATAAAAACGTTTAACATACCTGTTTGGTTAAAAACACATTTGATTAACAATAATTGTTACTGGCTTCGGAATTTTGTATCGAATTTATGAAACATGTTAATTAATCTTTGAGTCCAGTTAAATTATAAAGTTTTTAATTAACAAAAACACAATTTTGAAAAGAAAAAAAACGTTTAGGCGTTTATTTGGTTTTGTTTGCTATATGAATTTTCGTTTTTTTTTTTTTTTTTTTTTTTTTTTAATTTTTTAATGAACTGCTTCTTGTTATTGTATTATTTTTAAATATCAAAAACCATTTTATTGCCAAGAACTTGTATGCATGTCCATGTTGTTGCAGAGATATCATTAAAAGGTTTCCATAATTAGTTTATCTAAACATTTCCTTCCCACATTATTAGTTGAATATAATTTTGGTTATGTCCGCAAACATTGTCCTTATCTATCCCCATGTTTCAAAACTGATCTTGTAAAAACTTCAGATTAACTCTTAATCTCCATGAAGTCTGTTCAATGATACTTCAAAAAGAAAGAACAGCGAAAGAAGGAGAAAATATAAGGTAAAAAGTCTCCTCGAACAGCATAAAATAGAGTCAATAAGTTTTCTCATTAATTAACTGCTTTGATTAGGGCCCATATTGAAAGACCTCTGGTTACACATCAGTTATCAAGTTCAAGGCAACTTTCTTTTAGTGTAAGTTATGAAACTTGCACTAAAAGAAAGAAAAATTATATGTGACATGTTACAATAATCGAAACTGTACTTTTTCTTGTTCAGAATATTATTTACGCAGGTATGTTATCGGATACTATCAGATTAAGAACGTAACTTTTGAGACCAAACAATTTTATTTGTTTTTCTTACTTTAATGTGAGGGCTTCATCGATATGTAAACTTTGGACTACGATTTTTCATAATTGTAAAATGAATACATTTTAAATTCTGGTAAGAATATTCAATTTAGGTAAGATTTTATGTTAGATGCTCAAAAATTATACAGTTTACCTAAACGGTGATTTGGGAAACGTGTGTTTACATCTTTGTAAAACGATTACAAACTTGGTGTTTATTTTAGAGTTTTCTCACTCTCTCTGCCCGGCAGCAGTTTGAATTTCAGATGTTAAACATGTGCAAAAATGGTAATATTCTGTTATTTCTCAAGCAAAGAAGTTAAGAGCTCGAATAACATTCGGTAATCTTTTTCCAGAATAACCATAAGTTGAACGTTATGTAAGTGCCATAAAGCCACCAAATCCAACATCACATTACGTTTACATATTACATAAACAATAAACTGTATAATTTAATGTTCCAGAGAATGGCACTGTACGTTAGTGCGCTGGTGTTGTTGTTTTTAACCTCCAACCTGAGTGCACGTCGCCCTGAGTACATCCATTGTGTGGACACCAAGGAATGTGATGCAGACAGCTGTTGCGTATTAGGTGCGAAATATTTAAGTTTTTGTTTGCATTTCTTTTGCATGTTATTAGACACCTAAATACTTAAGTATATACCTAGAAATACTACAAACTGTTAAAGGGAGCTGGTATGCAGCAATGGAAACAATACATTTAAAAGCAATTTCCGAATAATACCAATAATGCTTTAGATCTGTTAGTACTGTGTACATTGCATTGATATCAGCTGGCGTAGTGTAAGATGCTACCCTTAATACGTCTGGCATGGAATTATGTTATTAGTAAACTGGAGATAAAAAAAAAAAAAAAAGAAGGAAATGTATACAGTTTAGTTTTTCTTTTCTTTTATTCTATCTTTTTCTCGTTTTCTATTGCATTGGTGCGGTTTTTAACTATTATTAATATTTTATTAACACTATTTACACTGTAATATGGAATGAGAGAAAGTATAAACTGAATCTGAAATAAATTTACATAATTATACCTGTATCGGGTTGCCCAGTATAATTCAAGACGTGGCTCTCGAAAATCTTTTTCCTAGGCGGGATTTCGAAATGAAATTTTAACTAGAAGCAATTAAAATAATTGATATTACTGTCTTTTATTTAAATGTTTTAAAATGTGATTCTTCGTAATGTATTTTGCCTCTATATTGTAAGGGATTCTGCATTTAGTGGCTCTGCACTTTGAATACAATAAATAGATACAAACAACAATGACATAGTTTTATATGAGTATAATAATAGGTGTAAAAGTGTGCAGTGTGTAAATAATGTTCAGAATAAAAGAGCCTAAATGTTTCTTTTATATTACGATTAGTATAACATTTAAAAGAATTCGTTCTCTTTTTAGCCATAGAGTACACAGCACAGTTTTGATTCGAGCAAAAATGTGATTTAAAAATGTAAAATTCTAAACATGGATTCTGTGCTGTTATAGTTTTAAAATGTTTTATTAGGATAATGCCTATTCGTATCAATACAAAATTGTCTTTAAGCTACCATTTAGTATCCAGCAACTTTACCTATTATAATAATATATATAAAAACAACTAAAATCTTCTATAATAATTGGTTTTTAACAAAAATTGTCTACAGGAAATTCAGTCTGTTTTTGTAGCAGGTAATAAATAATCAAAGTAAGGCATTTTTATTCCAAAATTATTTTGATGAAATGTAATGTAAAAATAAAAATTTGCCAAACTCTGTAAGAAACCCTGAGCGTTAAAGTACAAAAAAAAAAAAAATAAATAAATAAAAAATACGTAAATAAAAATAAAAATATGTGCATTTCATTATCTTGCTTTTATAAAGTCATAAACTATAGGTATGTATAAGATGATCTCATGAGCACAAATAATGGACATTATTATTATTATTATTATTATTATTATTATTATTATTATTATTATTGCTGTTTTGTTAGTTTTTACTGGACTATGTTCGTTTTCATAATTATCGAGCTGTTATTGCTCCTCTTGTTGCCTTGCATGGTTATAAATTCGATATTAATGAAATAATAAAAAATCAGTGAAAACTTGAAAAGTAACTCAGCAATTGCAAACGTGATGTGAAATCTACTACATTGCTACTGAGCTTCTCTGGTCATATTTGTACACAGAATGGATTTCCTTGAGAATGTCGTCCTTATTTTACATGTAGTCATAGACTTTCATACAAATAATAACACTTAATTCGTGTTCCACCAATTGCTCATGAGAACACTTTTTCTGTTGAAACTTTGGGGAAGTAGAAGTCAATACTTTTGAGCAAGTTTCCACGAGAAATTTTTTTTCAAACATTTTGGCCATTTTTTTGTCAACTGGTGTGTTGGTGCTCTCTTTCTCTGATCTTCAGTGACGTAATTGTTAACACAGCTTACTTCATCAAACAGATCTTCATTTATGTTTATATTGCATTTCTTACCTGTAATGAAATCCAAGCCTGGTTCAATTTCTGACCAAATTAATACTGGAAATAAAGAATTAAACTTGAAATTTTTGGATCACGGCCGGAATGTGAATCTTGGATCTTCAGACTTCTGAGCTGACACTCTACCAACTGAGCTACCGTGTCCTCCTCCAGGCACGGAATGAGCAAGGTTCATGGTATGATTATGTATCGCAGTATCTATGACAGTGCTTTCTGCAAAATTAAGTAATTTGATTCCTAGAGCATGAAGCTATAATATCTGCTTCCTTTTGGTTCTGCCTTCCTACTAGGAGCAACACAAAATTTAGAACATCACACAATAAGCATCAAATTCGAAATTCTGCTTAATAAATAGAAAATTTTCTACGTTTTTATTAAACACATATTTCCTCTTCGGTATTTTTATAATGGAAACGTAAAGTTGCATTATCAGTGAACACTGACAGTGATCAACGTCAACTATAAATGAATAAATAGAATAGATTACTTTATGCCCCGCACCCGACTGTTAATGAATGGAGATTTTGGGGTTGATAACTGACCTTTACGCAATAATAAGTACGTGGAATGCATATGCAGTGAAATGGAATTTCCAAGCTCATCGATTAAATTCCAATCCAGGACCCATGGAAAATTATAACCGAAAATATTGTATCCTTTATGTGATTTTGTAATATAAACTCAGAAATAGAAATATTGTAAAATACGATATCGACATTTCAGTTATCATTGATACACTATGCAATTTCTAAATAGGAAACATTGTAAAATACGGAACACATGCACTTTTTTCGGGCCCCAAAATAAAGAGAAACGAGACGCTCAAATAAGGGACGAATTGTATCTTTAGGCATGTAGTAAGTGCATCATCTTCTGGTCTCCCATTATGAACAATTCATTTTGCCTTAAGGGTGAAAGTCGTCATATTTAACATTATTCAAAAGTACGAAAAACGTTGACATGTCTGTAAAATGTATAAAACTTGGCACAATGAATTCAAAGCCCTATAGTACTTGATGGGATCTTAAGTACTATACAATATAAATTTGAACTAATATTCAGTTCATCTTCTGTTATGTAGATGCTCACAGTTGCAAGATTGCTTTACTGTATTGTCTATTTTGTTTTTATTTTTGGTGGTAAAATTTGGGAGTATATGATAGGGAATAGCTTATTCTATTTGAATACAAATTCTCACAATTGCATTTAACTGTGTTTTTTTTCCTGAAACAATGTGGTCTATAATTATGAAATTAAAATTGTTCCCCTTAATGCAAATGAACAAAGCTAAAATCACAATGTTCATATTAAATAGTTTCCCTCATAAAAAATATACTTTTTTATGAGGGGAACATTTTTAATTTCATTTTTAGATCACATTGTTTCAGGCAAAAAAAAATGCAGTTGTGAGATTTTCAAATATATAAAATTGGAAATAAAAGATTGTGCATTTCCTCTTTCACAATTAAAAGCCTTGACAAATGTATCAAGGTGTACTTGTTTGAGACTTTTTATGAAATGGAAACTTAAAACAGATTTACATGACTATACTTTTTATGAGAAAAAAAATTGGTGAATTAAATAGTCCACTTCCCTCCAGTGTAATAACCAGTGTTTTTCTTTAAAGCGAGATAAAGATAGAACTTAATTTAACCAACAACTTTTATTCCTAGAGTCCATAAGTTGCATTTTTCACTAGTGATATAACTAGGCACTGGATTTTTTAGATATCTGTGAAAGCCATTAATGATGATAATGAACGTCATAACAATCAAAAGAAATATAATGGCTATGATAATAGTCTTGGGAGATTCGAGCTTAGGTGCTTAACTTTCTAATGTTATAAATGTTACAACAATGATACCTTTATATTGTAGGCTTTCATCTCTGCTGTCATACCTACTCTTAGGTGAAAGTAAGGTTGCTGATTAGCAAATTTGTAACATTGCAGCTTGGAATTCTACTTAATGTATGCCAACTGAAAAAAACATTAACCATGTACTAATTAATTAATTTACTGTAATGAATTAACTACTCAAAAATAGTTCTACAGTGAATTTTAAGCTCTTTTTCACAAGATAAAATACTCAAAGGCAAATTTCAAAATTTCAAAAACTTGAGTGCTCTAAGCATAATTATTTAAGTGTCAAGCAAGGGTTTTTATTACAAATTCATTCTCTTTCTTACATATCAGCAATAATATATTTTTCTCTATGTTATATTGGATAGCAAAAAAGTGTTGGAAGTGCTGGTATAGATTAGTTACACGTGATCATCAGAATATTGTTAATAAAATAGATGTTAGAATAATAAGAATAAAGGTTCAAAAATAAATAATATTGGAAGAAATTGGAATGAGGAAATATGGGATGAAAGGGATAAAAGATAAGAATTTTAGGAGTAATGTAAAGACTAAGTTGATAGTATAGAAAAGCAACAATTATAAATAAAAATTTGTTCAGATTGTATGAGAAAATTTAAAATGATTAGGGTAGTTACAAACAACCAAAAATTTATTTTACTCTACTCTGCAGTGTTTGAGAGAGTGTATATGATAAAACATTAAATTATTTATAACAATATGCTCATGGTTGTTAACAATAATAGCTAAAAGAGACTAATTTTTCTAATTTATTTCTAAAAGGCAGACTATAATGAACATCTGTGCCAACTTTTGTTCATGCAGTGCTAAAATGTGATTTATGAAGGTTATTTAAAGATAATGTAGTATTTTTGTAGCAAAGTATATTAAGCTCTTTTAATGCTAATATTTTGAAAGCTCAAAAAATTGTGATTGGTAAGCAATCTCCATGAGTCAGCCTGAGCAGTCTCAGTATGATGTGACCTAAGGTTTGTGGGTTTGGGCCGAACTGAGGTCATTGAATTTTTCGGTATATAAATCCAAATCATAGATTTAGAGGCTTTAGCCTGTGACATATATTTATGACTAATTAAAGAACTCCAAAGAACTCATATTACATAGGATGTGATGGTCTGCTTAAAAGATGTCAGTTAAAGTTGCTTACTTAAATCATTTGTGATATATTTCTGTGTTTCACACCAGGCAAGTATTACAATTCCACAGTTAATAATTCATTTTGGTAATTTACAAAATTAGATATATATAAGAGACTTATAAGTTTATTTTTATCTAAATGTGTGGTAATTTTGCCTTATGTATAGGTAATGTATTAGTAAAACCTCATCTGGTATAGCAAAAATTATCCTCTGCACCTACAGAAAAGTTCAACAATTTATTTTTTTTGGAGAGGGAGAAAATTAAAAAATTATGACCTCAAGATTCATTAATGTGAAGCATTTATCCACATAATATTTTTTAAAAATTTAATTATCAAATCATTATGGAAGAGATTTCAATTTTAAATTTAAGGTAACTAAATGATATTACATGTAATCCTATAGGAATGTGGACATCATTATGAAAAATAAAAAGATACTCTTAAATATATACTCAAAAAAATTCAAAATAACATATTTCTTACATTCCAAAAATCTAAAATGAATAAAAATTCAATAACTAATAATCAGGGCTAGGATTTATGTGTAAAGACATATTTGTTTTTTCATTAGTTGCAATTAAAATGTCTTATGTTTCAAAACTTATTCACGATAATAATTAAACATTTATTTTACAAACAGCATTATTGAAAAATTTGTTCTGGTTTTTCTATCAAATGTGGAACATAGGAAACCAACCATAATATGGTTAAAGGCAGTAGAATACTACATAGTTAAATGTTAAATATTAGTGTTCCACAGGGAAGCAATCTTGATCCACAACTATTTATTATAATTACCAAATAATACTTTAGAAGATGAATTAATGCTCTTTGCTGATGATACTAGTATAATTTTATAGTGAAATCAGTAATGCTGATTTTCAAAAAAGAATTGATCACATACTAGGACAGCTATAAATAGGATGGTTCCATGATTGGATACAAATAAATTAGTTCTAAATGCTAGAAAATAAAAGTGTAGGCCTTTCAATATAAGTAATAGAATAAAAAATAAAGCATCATCCACTGATATCCATAAATAAGCAAATAATAGCATATGTGACACAAACATAATTTCTTAGAATCTTAATTGATGATTGCTTGCAATGGATAAGATATATACCATTTTATAAATAAAATGAGCACAGCAGTTTTGAAGTATCTGTATTAAAGAACATTTGTAAGTTACACACATTAATTATTTTATTTTTGTTACATTCATAATCTGCTTTCATATGGAATTAATGCAAGGGGTTTGCAAGTGAAATTAAATACGTATTTGTAATGCACAAGAAAATTATTAGATTAATTTCAAATGTTACTAAAAGACACACAGCAGGCACTATTTTAAGCAACTAAATATTTTAAATGCATCCTTGTTATACATTTTAGAATCAACATGTTTTATATATAAAAATAAACATCATTTCAAATTAAGCATGAAGTGCACAAGTACTCGGCAAGAAGCAATAACAAACTTTACACTAAGGACAACAAAAAACTTAATTCAGTTCTACACAGAAGAATTATATAGCACTAAGACAGATATATTTCATGATGAAAACCATAATCAATTTAAAAAAAAATCCAAAAAAATATTTGCTAGAGAAAGCCTATTGTTCTGCAAATGAATTCTTGAAAGAATGTAAGGGGAAAACCTTCTATAAAATGCTGTATCATATCGCAATACTGTTGGAACATTCTTCCTAACTTCGTGTATGTGTAATTATTATTCCTATTTTTATAAACTTACTTTGTGTTTTTTTTTTCCTTTTTGGTTTTTTGAGCAATTTTTATAAGCAAATCACTAAAATTTCAGTAATTTTGTTCCACTTACTAGGATATGTTTCGAAGAGTGTTGCCTTCATCATCATTGGTTCTACTGTCAACTTCCCAACAATATATTAAAATGTAGCTGTGTAGATTTGACGAATTTAGTGATGAGGTTACTGTTGTTTGGAAGATCAAAATTAATTAAATTTTCTTTAAAATTAAAATGTAAATTGGAACTTGCACAGTGAAGCTAATCATATTAATTGATATCATTGTATGATTCAGTTGAACTACACACTCTTAAAGCTTCACTTTCTTTTCATAAATGTATGGAACCGGTTTCGAGAACATTTATGAAAAGTAAGTGCAGCTTTAAGAGCGTGTAGTTCAACTGAATCATACATTGATATCAATTAATAAATTTTCCATGTTTTTGTTTTCCCATACTGTTAATTCTATGGATTTTTGAAGAGCTTTTAAGAGTTTTGGTTCATTTTGGAATTAATGGTCTTTTTTTGTCACAAATGCTATGCTATTGCTGGTTTCTCCATGTACTTATATTTTTCATATGTTCCTTAAACCACATAATGTTTCTTTTAATTTTACCTATATATTTCAGATTGCAGTCTTTGCAATTAATTTTGAAAATACCAGATTGTTTTCCAGGTAGAATTTTGTCTTTTATATTTGTTTTTAGGAAGTTTTTTAAACTGCATTTGTTTACTGGGACCAAAATAACGTTTGCATCTTTAAAAATCTTCTAGAATTTTTGGTGTGCTCATATATAGAATGTGAATTTCTTGCAAATATGATCTTCTTTATATCTTTTAATGTGATGATGTCTTTATTTGCTTTTGTTTTTTTAATTTGTTTCTTTTCTTGTTGAACATGCATGCATTATTAGCTTTTAAATGAAAGCACTGTGTATTAATGAAACAAATTAATAAATATACATACATATATTCATACCCGCATATAAATATACATTGAAGTCACCAAGAATGTGTTTACGGAATGTCGGAATCCACACAATGAAACTTTTGTTAATCTTATTTTGATTTAAAGTAAAACACTAAAAATCAGTCCTCAGTCGTCGTTTTGGTTGACAATGTAAGGAATGTACCACGAAACATGTACCAAAATTACTTTTATAAGTGTGTTTGTGAAACTTAAAGAGAGTTTTAATGTGACGACATGATTTTTAGTGTTTTACTTTAAATCAAAATAAGATCATCAAGAATGTGTTGAGTGTTTTAGATTCTGATAGTCTTTCTTAAATTTAATCCATAAAGTTCAGTTTTTATGATAAAATAGTAAAAATGTTGTGCATAAACCTCTCACAAATCACAACTGCACTAAACATTTTCCAAAAGCAACATACCCCTCTGTCCAAAAACTTTAATATCCTGAGGAAAGTAATAGAATGTTTCAACTGTTACAGTGGAAAAGCTGCAGAAGTAATAAAAATGAAGTTGAACACAAACTATACAAGAATCCAGGCTATAGTGAAGTGCACAATATCAGTGTCATTTTAAGTGGCAATTTTAAGACCTGGATATAACTCCATAAGATGTTGCTAGATTTACAGAAGCCACCATTGCTTCTTGTGATGTTGAATTGAGCTTTAACAAGTACAAAGCAATTTTAAGAGACAGTAGATGCAATTCCACATTTAAAACAATTTTTATACAAGATATGAACTTGTAAAAATACAAAAATATTGTAATTTCTTTAATAACAATATCAAGAAGGTATAATTCTTCTTCTGTTTTTAAAAATAATGCCTTTCACTGAAATTTTATAGCATGAAATTTTCATAAAATGCTGACATTCCTTACGTTGTTTTCCATAATTTTTGTAGAATATTTTATTCTGTTTCATTTTTAGCATATATTTAACTATGTTTTAAATCCTAGCTCTGAATAACATTGGCTAAGCCAAAAGTAATGAAAGTACTTGCTTATTGAAATATATAGACTTTTATTTATTTTTTTACATAATCCATACCTGTCTACATTTCTTGCCTAGCTGTAGAATTCCCTTCCAACTGCCTGAAGACACTGATGCACTGTGAGTTTCTTCCTCTGTCTCATGAATCACATATCTGGTCCTTCATAAAGTCAAAAAGTACAGTAATCAGAGACACTATATCTTGAGGTGAAACAAGCAAAATGGAATTATGCATCATCATATAGCAAAATAATTTGTCTTCCGAACATATAAGCCTCTATCACAAACTGTAGATGGAGGCTAGTGCAGTGTTTGGTAATAACATGTAGCATTCATAATATATTTAAGTTTTAGAATATTAATCAAAATGAATCCCTTTGTTTCACAGAAAATCAAACTAATAAACTTTGAAGATTGGGAGCTTTAAAGTGTTTAATACAAGTTTCAACACCTAGCACCTCCACAGTGAAGTCTATGGTGAATATTAGCAGAGATCTCTTCTGTAATAAGAAATTCAGTGACACAATACTGACTAAACAAAATGTGACTATCATATTTTCTGTCACATGCTGTGATCATATATATCATAAAAGATATTGGCATCATAAATCAATAGCTGATGCTACCTATAAAGGAGCATAACTTCCTTTGTTGTGGCACATTTGCTACTATGTGATGTTGCTCATTACTTTTGCTATAACCCTTATATGTATTAAGTGAAGCTACATAATAAATTCAAATTCTATAGTTAAGATCTCTGCTCTGACGATATTGCATATAGTTTTACATAAGGTTTTATAACAGTAGTAATATGACTGAGATATTTCAGGTGGAGGTCGTTACAGCATTCCAACATGTTTGAGCAAGAAAGGGATTGGTGAACCATGCCGAGGAAGTGGCCCTCTCATCATTAACACCACTGTTGGATATCCAGATGGTTCTATTGTTGACCTGACCAACGTGTATCATGTATTATGTGACTGTGCTCAAGGACTTGTATGTGAAAGAGATTCAGGTACTTGTCAAGAACCTGCTGGGCTCCGTGATAATATTTTGCTAGAAGTAGTTTAAAAACTTCCACTCAATCTCATCTTAACCATGTGTGTACAAATAATGAACATTTGTAGTATTTTTATGGCATTATATCATTCATGAACATAGATTGCATTTTCAGAAAGCATTCACTATCATTTTCTATTCACATTGCAAGTGTTTAATTTACATGTTATTGTTATGTTTTTAAATTTGATATATTGCACTAAATTGCAACTATAATCTAATATAGTCTTTTATGGAGATGTGTTTTTGAGTAATTTTCAGTCATATAAGTATTTGCATGCAGCAATGAAAAATAAACAATTTCCTCAATAAGTTATGAAATAAAAGCAGTTAAATGTTAACTTGAATTGTGAATTGCAACAAGTACAGTGAAGCAAATCATATAAATAAATTATTGTATAACTCAGTCAAACTACACACTTATGTGCCTTTGTTACTTGTTTACATCTCGAACATGTTTAGCAGACCATCGTCTACATCCTCAATTAATTGTTGACTGCTGGATGACTCACATTATTTCCTTGGATATGCATACTCTACTCTGGTGTGGATGTGATGAACTTAAAGATGATTTTAGGGTTTAGTTCAACTGAATCATTCAATCATTTATATAAGTTAAATATAATGTACCATTTTAGAAAAAGGAGAGGCTTAAAATACTGATCATCATTATTGGCACTCTTAAAATAATAATACTTTCACTCACTGCAGCTCAGAATAAGAAATAGAAGCAATACGTTTCAGTTCTCCATGTTGTGTATGATATCTTTCAATGTAAATCTTTATACGCCTTTTGACAAAAAAAAATTAGTCAACCCTAGATACTACTTGTTGATCAGAGAACTTAGGAAGCACATTACCGCCTTATTCACAAATGCGCATGCAACTACAGGCACACTGCAGGGGACACTTTACCTGTATACATCATGGTCACAATTATAAGCATCTGGAAATAAAATAGAGTATAGTAGCAGTGGCTGAGCAGTTTAGAAAACATTGTTCTCCTGCATAAGCTCCTCAGTTCCAATACAAAACAAATTTTTTGTTATATTTTTTTATTATTGGTTTTATAAGTGTATATATAGAACATCATGTTGCCATAATATCAAATTATATTGTACTATATCATTTGAGTTTTATGGCATTATCTATGCACACACAAAAACATAAAATCACTTCTTTACAAATAACTAAATAAATACATGAACAGAAACATTTATCTTCTAAAGTGAAAATACATAGAAATAAACATAAATTAAAATTGGGTGTATGAATCCTCAGCATGTACTGCCCATAGATGATGTCAGATTTCCACAGTAGTGTAGACGAGAGGCTACAACATCCCAGACTTCTTGAATTCATGCCCATAAACCACCTTTTTTTTTTCCTTCATGTATGTGCAGCATACTGCATTTAGATAAAGCAAATACTGAAGGAAATAGTATTATAACATATATAAAATGCTAATGTTGAAGCTTGCTGTGTATGGGAAACAAAATTACGAGGTTAGCCCATGCTCTTAACTGCAGCATCACTGCACACTCTGCCTAGTGGAATACACATTAGTGTATTAGTACACATTAGTCACAACTGCTGCAGTGGTTACACAGCTTTACTAGATATTGTGAACTCATGAACCACAAGCTGTAAGTAGTAGGACTTAGAAGAATTTTGCATTCAAAAGATGACTCTTCTTTTTTTCGTTATTTCTTTCTTCTTCTTCTTCTTCTTCTTCTTCTTCTTCTTCTTCTTCTTCTTCTTCTTCTTCTTCTTCTTCTTCTTCTTCTTCTTCTTCTTCTTGTTCTTGTTCTTGTTCTTTTTTCATTCAAACTTGACAGTCCTTATTTCTCAGTAGGTATAAATCATAAACATATGCTGGGCTCTAATACATTTTGCAGTTAATCAATTTATCATTTATATGCAAGAAAAAAACATGTTAATCTGTTTTATGTTAATGTTAATCATATATATGTATATATGTTTTGGCTCCTGTAAATAAATGTAACTTAAACCACTTCCTAAACACCAACATAAGAATAATCCTCCCATCAAATAAGCAGCATAAATGAAATCAGCATGACTGCAACAAGAAATACATACATAAAACCAAAAGAAACATTACTTTTCATTTAATTTTAGCCACATGCATTTGCTCTAAATAAGAGCTGCCCTAATTCCTGATCTACATATGACCCCTAAATATTCTCTTGTATGCCATTTACAAAAAAGATGTATCTTATCTTCTCTTTGTTACATATATTGTAAATACCCCTCTCTACATTATTTCTAAATGTTTTCAATCCCAAAATCATAATTCACACTATTCTAAACCTTCCCTTTCATTCATTACACATGTTGGTCTAATGGTGTAAAGAATCTAATGAAGTTAGCAATTTGGGAGAAAAATTTTATCCTGAAAAATAAAGAATTGAGTAATGCATTTTAAAATTCCCCAATGGATAACTTCTGCTGGGTCTTACTGAAACTGCCAGTGTCTTCAGATCATCTATCAACAATGTTAGTTGGGCTACAGCTTATGGATGGGAGTAATGGCTCTTGAAACATGTTTTGTGTAAAAATGCAAAGTAAAGTAGAATATTGCTTTTACTGATGATTTTTATTTTTTATAATTGTTTTACTTCACAGTTACTAACTGTGAATTACAATAGGAATTGTCACTCTTTTTACAGACCAGATCATCATTTTGTTTTACTTTGATTCAACATATGCACAAAACTTTCATTTGTAATATTCCTTTTATAGTTCATATAGTTCCTTTTTTTTTAAATATTTTTATGATGAAAGACCAACTTATTAAAAAATAATATTGCCACAATGATTGAAGCCTTAATGACACAATATTAGGTAGTATCTCATAAACATCACACTTGACGGCCTAGCAGTAGCATGCTGCATAGTGTAAAGTAACTTCCAAAGCAGCTGCAGCATTTGAATGTGACACAAACTGCTCAATGTGGGACTTTTGCCTTATCACTCTCTTCTATTCTCAGAGTCTTATTGCTCCACTCTTCATCTAAATGCTCTTGATAGCTTGTGCTGTTACCCTCAGTTCACAAACATGTCATTTTCATTTGCTTCCAAACAGCTAGGAAATTATTGGACTTGTCCAAGGAGATTGTTTGATTTATCTTTTGGACTTTTGATGAAGGTGAGATTCAATCATATTTTCTTCACAATTCATTCAAGAGCTTTTAGGTGACATCATCCCATGCCTCTGCTGTGCAGTAAATTACATCCTTTATATTATTGTTTCTTTAGTTTTTGAAGCAGAAAAAGTGAAGTAATGAATTGCCATCATTTTCAATAAGAAATTTAAGAAATGTGTTTTTCTATACAAATCTTATATTTTGCAGAACAACTGGTTGGTTGGCTGTAATATTGATGTAAGGTTAGGGAGGTAGGAAAATAATTCTTATATTTTTATTGGAAGCAGCACAGTCGAGACCAAGCAAAGCATTCATTAAGGATTTATGGCTGAGCCTATATTAGTATATTAACAAATTGAAATATTTCCTTAAACAATGTAGATGACTAATTAACAATAATACCACAAGCTTAGACCACATCACTGTCAGGGAAAGATGAAGGGGGGGTCTTTCATGGATTTTCTGTTAATGTGAAGGTTAGTCTTGAGCTTATTTAACTATACCTGCCCTTTTGTGGGATTTTGTAGAACTTGAAAGCTCAACAGAAAGACTAGGGTGCAGACAATGTGAATTTAAGATATGAATGAATTTTCCTTTCAGCAAACAGCAATACTATTAAATGTACATAAACAAACAATACCTAAGAATTTAGCAATATCAAAAGTAAGGTTCTCCCATACATTAATCACCAGAATAAATGTATGGTAAAGAACCCCTAAAATAAATTACAATTTTTACAACTGTGTGTGCCCTTAAGTTCCTTCCTAATACTTCTCCACTTTCTTCCTAGTTCATCTCTTTGGTACATAAGGTGTTCTTTTAGTACATTGTTATTATCTGATTTTAGACATCTGTGCCAAAATCTCAAGATTCTCTCCACTATTATACCTTTCCTTCCTACCCTTCCTTCTGCCAAACTCACTCCCCTTGGCAAACTTTTTGGTAACCCCAGAACTTCTCTTTAAAACATTCTATGTACCCCATAAATCTTTGTCACCCCTTTGACACTCCCTAAATTTCTACTGCATACATCTTTAACTCAACCACAGCCTCATTTAGTCGAATTTAAAATGTATTTTGGCATTTTTAGCTGTATTGTGGTAAGCGGAATTATATAATTATTTTAACAGTAGCTCCCATTTACTATTAGTTATTATATTTAAAACCTATTCTTAAACTCCCTTAATTATATTTAGTTTACAAGGAACTGCAGACTACAAGACAGGTTGGCACCTCTTCATCTATAGCTGTTTTTACTCATATTTCTACATAATTATCAACTTAAGCAGAATGGCACAGTTGGAGGAAGGGATGGTAAAATGTTCAATAGAACGTCAAAAATTCATTTCAAGAGTGATTGAGATATAAGCACAGAAAAAGGATCAGAGAATTTAGCTTATAAACAAACAGATTTAAGTCATGGAACATTTCACTTTTTTTTTAATATGATTTGATTTCATTATCACTTACATTATTTATAAGTCAAATTCCATAATTTTGAACATGAAAACATTTTATGATTACATTACAGCAGCATTTTCTTAGCATATATAGGTAAATGGGATTTTCCATTAATTTTGACATCCCATGACTCAGCATATCCTATATAAAAAACCATGCTTTGCCACTGGTTAAGATATGAGGTAAGTACAATGTACAGATGCAGAAATGTACTGTGTGGCTTCTTTACTCACTGGCTGTGGAAATATTAGTGGATGAACTTAAGTTTACATCTGAAGCCAGCTGTATTCTAGGAGTTAGTTTTCCATTAATTTGAAACTTTCAAAATCTGAACAGATACGGTTCCAATTAGTTCAGATTAACAGGACTGACTGTATTTCCTTAATGTATTTATAATGGTTATTATTATGTCCCAGATTCTTTGATTTTAACCTATTTCACTTATTGCTGTTAAACTTAAATATTTAAGAATCTGATCCATTTTACAGCAAATATAGTAAAATATTTATTTCTTGAATGTTGTTACAGTTTTCTTTTTTTACATGCCACTATTTAGGTCTCTATCTCTCTCCCCCTCTTCCTCCTTAACTTTAAAATGATGGAAGCTTATTTGTGTTTAATATGGGCTTTTGGTTTCTTGCAAAATTCATCTCAGTGTTGCAGGCTTTCCCATCAGTTCCTGTATAACCGCCATGAGAAGTAAGTGCCACTACTTAGACATGTCAGTTCAAAATTTGTAGTCAGTATGTTAAGAGTGAAGCTTAAAGAAAGAAATCAGAGCACTCTGTACAGATCTGATTAGGTACATTGTAGTGTGAATTTGTTATTCATGTGCTTTACTTGTTAGAGAAGCATTGAAATATGGGATATGTGATGATAAACAAGGTACCAAGTTATAGAAATAGTTTTTAATTTGTATTATATTTATTAAGAAGTCAAAGTGGAGAAGATACCAATGATTACAGAAAAAATTCCCTAGTTCCCGTTCCTTCTAAAAGAACAAACCTTTGCAAATAATGATAGCTAGTGCCACAGGATCCTTTCAATATTTAAAAGACTACTTCCATGGTCTAATGATAGTGTTTATCACTACTAATCAGAAGATCCTGGGCTTGAAACCCAGTCAGGCCAAGCTATCTTGCTAAGGTTTTTTCAGATTTTTTCCTTACTCTGAGAAGGTGATTGCCAGATAGCTTTAAGGCACCAAGGACTCCGAGCTCATTTACCCCATTATTAGTTCATTCCTTTCATCATGACCGCCACGGGTGGCCGAGGTCGTTAAGGCACGGACTCGTGAGCGGGAGGTCTGCGGTTCGAATCCCGCCAGGACCGTCCTCCCTAACTGGAATTTTTTCCAGGTTTTCCTGTCTTCATAACTGGCAAATGCCAGGGAGGTGTACCTAAACTTAGCCTTGGAACGCTTCCTTAAAAAAAAAAAAAAAAAAAAAATCCTTTCCCAATTTATCATTTCATCTCATGTATCATCAGTGTCACCGCCTGTGGTGCCTCAGTAGTAAAAATGGACATTAAACACTACTCAAAAAAAAAAAAAAATTCTTTCATAACTATGGACTTACACATATAGTATTTATACCCAATTTACAGATATCAAGAGAAGACCAATGCAGTCAAAGTGACAATAAATAACACAGTAAAAAAAAAAAAAATTAAAGACAAATACAGTCTCACCTATATATGAGAAGGAAAATGATGATTATGGCTGTATGTTTGATTATTGACAAAGTATACTAAAATTTTGAGTACTGGTCATGACCTTAAATTTTCCCCATCTGATTTTAATTACAAATTATGAATTCTTCTGCACATAAGAATCAAAATCTAAACAAACAAATACATATAAGAGCTCTATATGAATAATAGGAATTTCAATGCATCTGTTTTAGTTATGGCTGTAAAAAGAAAAGAGGAATGTTTTAATGGAGGAAGATTTAGATAAACTGATACTTGTTTAGAGGCTAGTCCTGGACTATGGAGAGATAATTATGGATCCTGCAACATGATTATGCACAGGGCATTTAACATTGCTTGTTCATGATTTTTGAACAAAAACAAGATCACTGTTCTTCCCCATCTCTCTGTACTCTCCTGATTTTGCACTTGCTAATCTTTATTAAATTCCAAAGCTGAAATTCATGGTGAAAGGATGAAGATATGACACAGCTAAGATATAAAAAGAACTGCAGACAAAACTTCACACAATCTTGAAAAACACATACCAAAATTGCTTTCAGAAGCTCAAATGCCATTGGGAGACGTTTATCAATAGAGGAGGAGATTACTTCAAGGGAGACAGCTCAGTAGAATGCAGGTAAGCCCAAATTTTAAAAAATTAAAAAGTTTGGTTTTTATTTTTAACATACCTCAAACTTTACTTATGGGATTCTTCCTGGGTCCTTTCACTTAAAAAAACTGCTATGTATCATTAGCAATTGCATATTGTTTTTACCTAAACTCTGTCTAAGATCATTTTAATAGGAGTTCAATGGGATGCCACATTCGGAACCTAGAATTGTTAATAACCCTCTTGATTGCATTTCATACATAACACTACAGATAGTTCAGATTAGGAATAACAGAAGACCAGAATTCTTAGACCAACACAATTCCACATTAGAAAGTTAGTTTTGTACTAAATGGCTTGCATGTGCAGGCATGCTGTCTTGCTGGAAGATGTATGGCTTATCTGAGGCCATGACTTTCATCCAAAACTTCACTGTATTTCGTATCCCGAAATACTTATTCATGATCTTTCTTCCTTCTTGAAGAAGAGCGAGGACATGGTCACATTCACTCCATGATATAGATGCAGACATTGCCCAGAAAGTTCATCTTGGCCACCATGGGACATCATCAATTCACCTTGGCTACCTTGCAGGGAGACAGTTCCAACTCCTTCAGAGGCCCTGATGTGAGCTCTGCAAACTCCAAGCACCTGAAGGGCACCAGGCCAGATGCCTGAGCTCCCCCCTTTAAGGAGTTGTCCAGAGTTAATTGGACTTAATGTGATATGTGGAGCAAAACTCATACAATATTGAAATTGCACTGACTCACTTGACAATAACAGAGTATAGAGCCTTCTAAAAGTGCTCAGGTGACCCACCTGCAGAGCTGGGGAAGTCATGACCATAATATTCATGAAGGCTGGGAGGTGGACCTGATCATATGCCATGGGTAAGCAGTGTGTGTGCTTCAAACCTCTGGGAAATTGGTGATTGGTTGCGGCTGATCTACTACTGTCCTCAAAGAGGAATCTCGGGTGGAGGGGCTTAGTTTAAAGTATAGGGTACTGATGTATGAAAAATCAATAGAGAGAGGCTTTTTCCATGTATTAGATGGCATAGGAGAGATGCTCACCTTGACATCCATAGTGAAGACCTAACAAATTGCAACAGGCCCATCTCTTGGTCTAGACTGCCTCAGAGAGTATCTGCCCTATTTTGATGGCATATACCTCAGGTCCTCCTGAGCAGTCTGACCAATGTTGGCATGAATCACCTCTCAAATAGTCCTTGGGGTTTCTGAAATGAGCTATTGGGCTCTTTGAACAAGCTATAGGGTTTGTCTTCTCCATTGCATGAATTTTCCTTGGACTTATTCAAAGCAGCATATATCTGTGCAATATTATAAACCAATGAACTAAACTATTCAAAAAACTGTCCTTCCTGTTATTCAATTTATTTACAGATGCTCTTTAACATCTCAGGTCATTCAGCATCCTATTCAATTCCATGTGTGAAACGACCAACAAATTTTGCTCAGAGGCCTCTTCTTTCAGGCTTAAGGTTCTTTTTCGTGCCGTAAATGTATGACACAGGACCCACGGCTTTACTTCCCTTCTGAAGGAAGCCATACTTCACTTCCAGCATGAAATTCTATAATTGCCACTCTTCAGTTATATTTGCATCCAACCTAATTGAACCATTTTGAGGCTATGGGCACCTTACCCATGCATCTGGTCTATCTTAGCACAACAATAGACTAATATTGAATAACATAGAGCAAATTTCAAATTTAACTTTATCTGGATTTCGGTGAAAGTACCCACTATATCCTAGCACTAATTATATGAGCCATTTTTTTCTCTCTTCTTATTTATTTGAACCCTCTTCCAATTTTAACTTTAGATAATGGAGCAAAAAGAAATAAAAGTCATCATTATAAAACTAAAGATTTTATTTTTCTCAAATACACTATAGATTTACTTATAGATGATGTTCCTTTGTTTACAGAAACACATAATAAAACTGTTAACATTACTATTTTTTAAACATCTCTTTGTTAAGATGCACATTGAGCAGGAGAAGTAAACTGTAAAACAATTCACTTATTTTATTCTGCTTTCCATGTAGGATGTCTTTACAATTAGGTAAAAAATTCTTCTCTATCTTTTGTCCTATATCCTATATCACATTAAATATACAATATTTTTTCATAAATAATCTGCAATATGGAAATAATGTCACAGGAGTTGTACCAACTTAATTTTACCAACTTAATTTCCAAAGTTTGTGATGCATTAAGCTTCAGCATACCAACAGGGTACAGATGTACCCCAATCTCTACAATTCTTTGTTTGTAATTGTTGTAGTTCTAATATGGTATTGTCAGCTCTTTATATTGTTAATTTATCCCTTACAAACTATACAATACAACAATAAAAGTTTCTATTATGTCTATTTAGTCATAGCGCTTGAAATACTTACTGGGGCATAATTGTGCCCCTCTTGGTAGTCTGTGCTGCATGAATTAATGCATTGATAAACTAAAAGTTACAAATTATTTTAAAAGTTTCATTGTTGAAGGAGGTCTTAAATTAAATATTATGCATTGCTGGATTACACCCCACCATTTATTCCTTACTTCATTTACATTTGCAAGCTGTCAGTCTAATCAGAAAGATGTCAAAGAGAAGGAAAGGAAGAAACTTATAATTTAGAATGTCAACGTGACCTAAGTGCAATTGTGATGGTGAAGAAAAGTTCAAACATGAAACCTGATATAATATTACACTATAATAAAACTAAGGGTTCCGTTGACTCCATGAAGTAATTGATATAGCAGGAATAAAGGCATACCTAATTTGGACAAAATGCATCCTGAATGGAAATGTTCTGCTAATGACCAAAGAAGAAGAAAAATTGTTATGATGGTTAAGAACTAATTAGGCCACATGTAGTAGAGAGAATGACTCTCTGCAACATGTTCCGTTGACTTCATGAAGTAATTGATATAGCAGGAATAAGGGCATACCTAATTTGGACAAAAAGCATCCTGAATAGAAATGTTCTGCTTATGACCAAAGAAGAAGAAAAACTTTATTATGATTGGTTAAGAACTAATTAGGCCACATGTAGCAGAGAGAATGACTCTCTACTACAATGTTCCGTTGACTCCATTAAGTAATTGATATAGCAGGAATAAAGGCATACCTAATTTGGAAAAAATGCATCCTGAATGGTAATGTTGTGCTTATGGCCAAAGAAGAAGAAAAATTTTGTTATAACTGGTTAAGAACTAATTAGGCCACATGTAGTAGAGAGAATGAAAATGCTCATAGAATTGCCTCTAACACAACTGCATTAGCTCAATCAAGGCTACAAACTCTCCTGAAACATGCTTCAAATTTTGGTCGATGCAAGATCTGTGATGGGAAAAGAGACAAAAAATGCAGGGCAAAATGCGACAAGTGTCAAGAATTTGTCTCTCATGAACATTCAAACACTAAAAAAGTAAAAGTGTGTAGTAATTGTTGACAAGAGATCAAGATTCCAGTAACATTGTTTTCCATTGTTAAATAATATTAATAGCAATGAAAGTGCTTTATTATGCAAAATAAAGTTATTTTCAATTATATTCACTATATATATTTGCAGCTTCAAACAGATGAAAATAATGTTAACACAGCAAGATTCCAGTAACATTGTTTTCCATTGTTGTATTATGACATTAAAATTGTATATTGAATTATACTGAGTTGTACTTGTAAAAAAAAGCAGGTGATAATTGACACCCTTAGATTTCTTGTAGCATTCCTTATAACCCTCAAAACATTATCTACTGTCCTATATAATTGTAACTTCAAACCATTAAAATTAGGTTTAACACAGATTTTAAGTTGGGGTACATTTTTACCCGCCTTGGTATTTCCAGTGTACTGGCAGATCTTGGTATGCAGAAGATTAAAGAAATAAAAAGCTAATAGGAATATGTGTGTTCCATCACAAATAATGCTCTAATTCATATGTTCTCCATGCTGACTGTCATCAGCAGAATATTCGAGCAATATCTCCAAACTCTGGTGACAAAACAGCAAGAGCAACTGTAAACAAGTGGTTTGAGCGCAAAGAATAGTCATTTCTTTTTTAGAGATTCAAGTACTTAAGCATCTATTCAGTGATCTTGCTTAAAATAAAGTTGTTTTTATATTAAAAATCACTTGCTTATCTGGTATGCCTCTTAAAACAGTGAAAAACTACCAGTAAATGTATAGGCTTCAGCTACAAGCAATCAATATTATCAAAACTGTATGTGTCCAAATGTTGACACAAACTTTGCTAACAAGTCTTTTAAATTGAACTGTTTTGGGAACCTTCGTTCCCATCCTTCAGCTGTTGATTCACACTTTTAAGTTTACGGCTCCCTATTGTGGTCATGGCTAGATATGAATTGCTTCTCTGTCAACATCTGTTGGCTGGAATAGAAATTTACTAAATTTTTCTAAAGGTGAACTGTCAAAATTCATTAACTGATATCAATTTTTTAAAATGAAACTTTTTTCTCATGCGGATAGTTCCATCAGAGCATATATTTCTTTTAACAAAATGGTTTCTTGATTAAATTCAGTTTGTGCTCCCAAAAATTTGCTGCTACTGCTGATTTTTACAATAGTTTTAGTCAGATATTACTAAAATGTTCTTTCTTCCTGGGTTCTAAATTTCTGTTGGTTTTTCCTATGTATTTTAAATTGCAGTCTGTGCATTCTATTGAATATATGCATGCTTTTTTCTGATGGTATGCTATCTTTTGGTGAAGTATATAAGTTTTTTTTATGTTGCACATTCTTTGACAAAAAAATGAGTCA
The DNA here is from genome assembly GCA_030762175.1 of Metallyticus violacea. Classification (NCBI taxonomy): domain Eukaryota; kingdom Metazoa; phylum Arthropoda; class Insecta; order Mantodea; family Metallyticidae; genus Metallyticus; species Metallyticus violacea. The sequence continues at coordinate 19,624,134 of CM060833.1, forward strand.
TCTCTTGAATGCAAAATGCTTCTAAGTCCTACTCGTTGCAGCACACAGTTCACAAGGTATACAGCAAGCCTGTACAGCCACTGCAGCAGTTGTGTTTTATGGCCTATACTAAAGATCCTGCCTAGTATGTGGGTTCTATTAGCTCTGTGACAGGATGTGCACTGATGTCATGGTTAAGAGAGCAGATTTGCCTCCAGACTACTATTTTTTTTTTTAAATAAACCTTTGTAATATATTATGACAAATTAGTTTCAATATTGTTTCCCATACACAACAAGCTTAAAAGTTAACAGTTATATATATTTTAATATTTTCTTCAGTATCTGTTCTATCTAAATGCAATATGCTGCTCATGCACAAAGGACAAAAGATGTCTTATGGTCACAAATTCAAGAAGCCTGATATGTCGTAGCTTCTCATTCACACTACTGTGGAAATATGATACCATCTATGCTCCAAAGAGTGAGGGCATTTATACATGCTGATACCTAATATTAATTTGTGTTTATTTCTATGTTTTCACATTAGAAGATAAAAGGTTTCTGTTCATGTATTTATTTAGTTATGTGTAAAGAATATGTTAGTTTGTGATTACGATTTTGTATGTGCATAAGTAATGCAATAAAACTCAAATGATACGTTAAAATATATGATATTAAGGTAACATAATGTTCTACATATACACTTATAAAACCAATAATAAAAAATAAAACAATTCTGTGGGATTTGAACTTAGGAACTTATGCAGAAGAGCAATGCCCTCTAAACTGCTTGACCACTGCTACTCTACCCTAATGTTTTGTTTTCAGACGCTTATGACCATTACATTTGTAGGCAAAGCGCTCACTGCAGTGTGCTTACAGTGCTTATGAGTCTCTGAAGTTCTGTGATCGACATGTAGAATCTGGCAATGACTCATTTTCCTGTCAAAGTATGCACCTGTCTATTTTGTGGTGCTAATTTTATGCCATGTTCTATGAAGATCTTCTCAAATTTGTAATCATATTTTGAATGATAAGTGTATTTGTAGCTCTCTTTGATATTTTTAAGTGCAGAAATGTCTTTAATGCATTTTTGTCTTTTGAATATGTTAATCTTTTTTACTATTGTGTTAATACTGTATTTATTAGCTATTACTTTATTGAACGTATGAGGGTTAGTTAAATCAAAACCTTAAAATTGTAATAAAAGTTTGAAGTATTTTATGTTAAATGTTACCAAATGTTGACACAAAAAAATCACTTACAGAGTTTTTAACTAAGATATATAAAAGCACCAAGATTGTGCTAGTCTGATCTGCTCCTTATAATGACTCTAAAAGAGAATTCTCTACTTTCTCAAACTTCATTTTATAAAACAGTCCATTAACAGCAATAAAGTTATTAAAAATAAGCTTTAAACTGAAGCAGGAAGCAAAAATAAATGATCTTGTTGAAGAAATCACAGCACCTAAAGTTAGGTTTGCTACAAAATTATTTACAAATATTATTGAGCATTTGCTGTCAATTTATACAATTTATCTGCATATTCCAGGGTAAATTCTGTTGCTTCACAGTGCTTCTGAAGACTTTCATTAATGATTCCATAGCCATAGTAAGCACCAGCTATGGCTCCTGCCATGCTGGCTATGGTATCTGTGTCCCCACCAAGAGAGATAGCATACTGGATAGTGCGACGAAATGGATTTTCAGTCTGCAACATAAGAAACCAGCTTTAAATTGTACAAAGATAATTAAAAACTTTCAGATATTTCTTATTGTCTCATGAATGAAAATTATGATCACATGTAACAGACAGTTTATATATGGCTGAATTATTGGAGAAAATAAATATTATGTCATTATTGAGTATGCAGAAAGGGAATGTTTTGATGCCTATCATTCGAGGCACTATCAAAGATGAAGATCTCTAGATGTGGCATTTACCAATTATTTTCTGCATTTCAAAATTAATTTAAATGTCATGAAATTCTGAAAGAACTTTAAAGGAGTGCACCATCATCTGTCATAGTTGTGAACCGATATTATGAACTGAAGAAGATAAGACTTCCTATTAAAAAGAATCCTGTCTTGGCTGACACACCTGGATGTGTGCAGGAGGGACACTCAGGAAGTTTCCAGACCCAAATATACCGGAAATGAGTATTTTTGACCTAAGCTTTTAGTTTAACAGCTATAAAGAGGTTAATTTGTATATAAAAATAATTCTTTCACATTAGCCATGTGTGGGAGAGAAATTTGTCACATTACAATCCCTCTTAAGGAATAAATCTTTCAAAGTAGAGAAGAATTTTGAGAGGTCTCTGGCATATAAAAAATCAGATGACAGAGGTTTTTGGTTCTATGCTTGGAGGATACAGTGACTGAATTGGTTAGATGGAAGGCTGAAGATCTGTAGTTCAAACCCTAAACATGACCTGAATTTTTCAAGTTTTGCCTTTTCCTTTTCAATTAATGTCCTACATATGGCTAATGTGAAAGAACTGTTTCTATAAGTCATTTTTATATTTTCAAATTATAAATGCATTTATGTATTTTATATTTAGATTACAGAAATCTGCTCCTAAATGATGTTTAATGCTGCATTTGTCAAACTCACATTGGAGTGCCACAGTCTCATATAGTACATTCTCTTGCCATACTCCTTGCAACAAATTACTGTGTGCAAGATGATGTGGAAAGAATGCAATGCAATTGTTGGAATGAATGGAGGGGAAATGTGCTACATTGTTTGCCTTAAATTCCATATTCAACTATTTGGGTCAAACCATGAAGGGCAAGCAGTGTGATCACTCACTCAGCCTTGGCGTCAGTTCTTAATTTTTTTTACACAGCTCTTTCAATTACCTCTATTTCCGGGATGTGAGCAGTAGCACGCAGAAAACAGAATATTGCAGTTGGTACAGAGTACAAGGCTGCTATGCTGTTTCCCAATGTATTCTCTACTTCTTCATCATGTGCACTCTCGACATTTTCCAACAAATCCTGCATCTTCTTCAGCTGTGTTTGATATGGGTGTGGGTCTTCAATATCCAAACTGCAAAATGATTATTTCCAATTACCAAAGAAATTACTAACTGACTTATTTTTCATAAAATGCTTTACTAGTAAATCAAGACTTTCTGAAACCTCAGACTTTTTAAAATGTTCCGTCTTCCATGTGCTACAATAAATTTACATGGACTAAACACAAGCCATTTTTAGACAACCAAACAAAATTAAGCACCTGATATTTGTCAGTGAACACCATCAAGATTAAATAAATTGTATTTACGAAGCTGTTATTTGTTAATTTGTTCTTTATTCTTCCTCAAACCTCTTGTATAACATATTATATACCCTGGAGCTCTGATTAATATGGGTTCAACTCAACAAGGTTTGTCACATATCATATTATGTAAATAAAAAAAAATTATTTTGTTGGCTTTAACACTAACATGAATAACACTACTCCAATTTGTCAGTTATATTTCTAATTTGTGCATTAAGTAATATAATTTGTCTCTTAAAATGTTTCAACATTTACAGATGCTAACTACATACCCTTCTTCATCTTCTTCTATTTTCTTCATCTTTTCTATTAGATCCGACGAAAACTTTATTATGTTCAATTTCTCATTTGGATCTAAATAGAGAGACTGCTGTATTGCTATTGCCTGTAAAGATAAAATGTTCATTTGAAAATGCTATACAGTTCAGCAGAACCAGTGAAAATAAAATGGTATAGTCATTTTCAAATGTTTAAATAATCTGTATCATGTTTTGGGCATTTTATATAAATAAGAAATGCAATAAATGAAAATGCAATAAGTGACATAATGAGCATCTGTTTTTATGCAGAGGAAGCCACGTGTTTATTTTTATTTTTATCCCTTGTCATTGATTTCCATCTGAGAATAATAACTATGTGGAGGAAACATAACATGCTGATTTTATTGTAAATCAACTTCAGTAACTTTAATTTTTACCTGTAGTTACACAAGTTTTAAAATAAAACCTTGAATGATGCAAGTATAACCAATAAACAAATATATTAGCTAATCAAAAATTCTACTTTTTCTTCAACCTGTAGATTAAGGGATCTAAAAAGGCAGTTATAGATTCTATATTTATTTTATTTATGCTTACAAACATTCATTATACATGATATTAGAACCTGCATGACAGAAATGTGTGTTTTTTTTAATTAGGCAAGTCATAATGAAAAACTGGAAAATAAATGACATTTTGGTTATCCTGAGATAGCAGTTCCTTCAGAGAACTTATATTAGTAGGTTGAATCAGCATGCTTCTCAAGTTTCATTCATAGTATTTGTCATACATATGGCAGTTCACTTAAAAATTTATATATATAAAGAGTGTATGTTATATAAGTTTTCACTTAGTTTGTGCAGTTTTCCTCATGTTATTTTTAGCTTACTTTATTTTTTCATTTATTATGACATTTACCTCTAGACTTATATCACTGGGTATTATGTAGAAAAGTGAAAGAAATTGCAACATATCTATGAACAAAGCATAATTAAATTTCTATGCCTATAACTATCAAGTGATGACTATCACTTCCCATCTCTTGCTGCTTGTGGTCATGCTAAGAACTTCTCCATCAAATGTTTAGATTAGTTTAGTTCCTAAAGCATTCTATGAGGTAAAACAATTTAAAAGACTTAGAAAATAGAATTTGTTATTTATAATTACCATAGTAGCACACAATCTTCAGGATTTACAAAAAAATACAATATGCTCTGTATAAGGTTGCAATAAAAATGAAAAACAATGCAACTTCTAGAGTAACTCAGCCAAAACAACAAAAGCCTCAAAAGCAGAAAAAGATAAATCATTCAGTCACCCAAATTTCGCTCTATACACATTTACATACACATTGAAATAAAATATTAGTGTTTTTGAATCAGTATAACATATTGTCACTTATTTTATTCCTTTACAGAATAATAGACCTTTTTTCTTGAGTACTTTTTAAGAGCATATTTGAAGGATTTACCATTGTTTATTATGGCTTTTGGGCTAGAGGGAAGAGCACTTTGTACTACAATGCATTCATAATAAACTCCTTTTTGATGGTTGGAACGTGCTGAAACCTGTCCATGTAGTAATCTCTTTTATTTGGAACAATCTTTTTGACTTCACTTACTGGAGATTTACCCAAGACATCCTCTCTTGAGGGTTCATGAAACACGTGTTCTAAATATTCATCTCGGAAGAAATTATTAATGGGTGTTACACTTTGTTAGATTCCAAATTGAATTAATATTGAAAATGTGTAGTAGATTTGCTTTTTGTCTAATATTCTTATTATATATATTTTGGTTCTGTAAAATTGTTTCTTTATTATATAAAAGTTCATGAAAGATAACATATATTTACATGCAAGAGTTAAAATTTCAAATTGCCTAAAGAGGTTTCTGCATGAATGTCTGCTATGTATAGCAGCAATTATTCATATGACTTTTTTCTGTAATAGGAAGATACATTCACTTTTAACCGAGTTTCCAAAATATAAGACCATATTTCATTATTAAGTTGAAATATGCATAATAAACTATTTAAAGTCTTAACTGACTCCATTACTAATGCATATATTGCGCTGCTAAGCATAGTATGATAAAATTGATGTGATCTTTCCAATTCAGATGGTTATCAATCAAGGAATTTAATACACTTTGTTTGTAAAGAACATGCATTTAATAACATTTGTTTTAATTAAAATGTAAATTGAAACTTGCACAATGAAGCCAATCATACAACAATATCAATTAACATTCGTTTTATCTAGATTTAGTTTGCTTTGAATCATACATACAAAGAACTCAAGAACTAGATATAATTTAATGGCACAATCATTAAGGCTATGTCCATTTCTCAATATGCTACTTTTTAATTGATGCTCATTTTAATATGAGTATCAAATGGAGTTCCAGAACTAACCTCAACTTTGAAAATGTCAAATTTCTTCATCAGCAAGTGTGCTATGGTCAAAGTAGAAAAAAGGCTGTTGTGAACAATTGTTGGTGAATGTGCACATTATCCAAATAGATAGCTAAATATAACCTCAACTTATGTATTCATTTTTTATTCTAAACTCCATTCACTTATACTAAAGTAAGACACATTTCGGGAGAATTTCTCGCATCTTCAGTTGCTCACTGAACCGCCGTTACTCGAAACTATGGCTGACAAATGGATGTCCCTGTGGTGGCCTCTTTTGGTTGAAGTAGGAAGTTGCTGAGCTCATCCATAGGAGGAAACTCGAAATTCATTAGGTTTTCTCTATTTTTTAATATGAAAATTTTTTCCGAAGTGAATAACTCCAATGGGCTGTGAAGATGTTTCAGCAGTTTAATTCCTGGTTTTATTTCATTGTTTCTTTTTGTTTTGCCCTTTAGATAGCTAAATGTTGGAAATATTTTTATTTACAATGTTTTAAGGAACAGTTAACTATTACCATTTGCCTTTAATGAAAGTTGATATATATCATCACACTTGTTAATTTATACATTCTCTTGCTCAGCAACACTAGTATCTGTATAAGAGAATGCTGAATAGAAAATTACTTATGTGCTTTAGTGGATTTGAGTGTTATAGACATCAATAATTGTCTGTCAATTAAGATGGTGCCTAAAAATTTGCTACCTTATTTATCAACCCGCATAGGTTTGTTTCCTTGCAAATTTGGTTTATTTATGGATGCTCTTTAACATCCTAGGTCATCAGCATCCCATTCAGGGCTTAAAACAGCCCATAGATTCTACTCATAGGCCTTTTCTTTCAAACTTGACATAAATCATAGGACCCATGGTACTTTACTTCCCTTCAGAAGGAAGTGAAAAATCTTGCGAATTTTATTTGAATATTTGAATAAGAAAATAAATATGGTTCTTATTAAAGTATGAAACTGCATTGAATATCTTTAGTGAACATTCATTCTATTTTAGAAAATGTATCTTAGTATTTTCACTTCATTTAGCTAACATTTTCATTGAATTGAACAAAATTAACTTGGAATTTTGTACCAGTATATGGTACCATACTGCCATAATCTAAACAATTTAAGCCAAATCAGAAGCTAATTAAATGTGCAACCACTGTATATGACTATATATTGACATTTCAGCAATAAAAGCACCCTTCTGTAAACACAGGGACAAATGCAATAATAAAAATTTGCAACCTTGAGCACTCTTGGTTCTTCTGATATTACTAGAAGTGCACTGGGCCAGATGCCTGAGCCACTCTCCTTGGGTAAATGTCTGGAGTGGGTTGCTGTATGTAGTATGTGGCAGGAAATGCATGTGATATTGAGGACTCAGGACCCATTGTATGACTCAGTCAACAACTGTGGATGATGAGCTACCTAAAAATGCTTAGGTGGAAAGATGTGAAGGTCAATGATAGATTTGGCCATCTTACCAGTGAATCACTGGGAAATGGACCATATAGTCTGCTGTGGGTAAGCACCATTTCTGTTTCCATCCCTCACGGAACTGGGGTGATTGGTTGTAGCCAGTTTGCAATTATTATTTATGAGGAAATGGGGGAGAGAGTTAAGGTTACCAACTTATGGAAAGCCTAATGGAAAGGGCAATCTGTAGGTAGCCGGTGGTGCGAGCAGGAATGCTCTCCTATTTATCATAGTGTCTTTATAAACCTGCACACCTTGCAAGTAATTTTGACTTATGGCAAATGTGGAAAAATACATAATAATTTCTTTCTGTTGTCTGCATTTATCAAGAAAGAAGGCAAATGCTTTCAACAAACAGTAATTGTGACCATAACATCTGTATTTTCTATGATGTCTTGCTTTAAATATTTGAGATAATGAATTTAATTTTTTTCTTCAGGAATAGAAATAAGGAAGGTTTTTAGAAACCTTCCTTGCTGATGTTTAAGAAAACACTATCACTTAGGATGCACCCCCTTTTTTTATAGCTTTTATGGAAAAAATTTTGCTATATAACATTTTAATACGAATAGTCAATTAACCCAGCTGGTGGTGGTTCAAAATGCCTTTCTGATGCTTTGTGTCTGCATTCTTTAGCATATGCAATCACATAAAGCTTGAACGTAATACTGTAACAATAACTTTGTTGATTTTGACATCTACACACAGAAATTCTCACAGCATATATACTAGAACAATACTGTTTACTTAAAAGTGTTGAAAAGTGACATTATGCAGGATCTATGGAAATTTGATTGATTATAACATTGAGATATTGAAGCAGATGCCATTCACTAAAATTTACATTACTAGTGCTCTCACACAACAACAGAGAAGCAAGAAAAGAATAGAATGGAAAACTTATAAAAAAAAAAAAAAAAACAGGCAAATTCATTGCAAAATGACAGGACATAAAGAAAAGATATATAACTGAGATTAAGGATGATTAAAATTTCATTTATAATTTTATTGGCATTTGTGTTACATTTGTTTTCAGCAAACAAATGTTCCTATACACCAGCAAATATTCTCACCTGAAGTATGGAGCCATTGTATCCTTGTTTGTGGGTGTGTGTGAGTTTAGCAGCCAGCCTTGCCATGTCCACCATCTGATTGTAATCTGAATGGAAGAAAAGGGGAATTGGTGCCACTCTCATTGCTGCACCATTTCCATATGACCCAGATCCATTAAATTGCTCCTTTGCTGGAGCAAATGGATCAGCAAACTTTTGAGCTCGTAGTTTATGAAAAACATCCACAACCTGTTGGCCATAGCCCCTTCTGGGGTCGTTGAAGTACTCCTTGACAAACCTAAGAGAGGACAATCATGAAAAATGAAAATAGAAAAATTATTTTTCATTTGACCCTTGCAGAAGTTAAAAATAAAAGGAAAATTATGCAGTAATATGTGACATAAGGTGGGGCATGTGAAATCAAAACAATTTTGGCCATGCGCCTACAATATGCAAATATTCACTAGTAGTTCCCAGTTTTGTGTGCTTTATTAAATGAATTTTAATATGCAGCAATTTATGAGTATTATTCTTATTATCAATATTGTTACTATTAACATAATATACACCAAATGTTTACAAGAAACCTGTGCAATATATTTATTCTAGATGTTGTAACATGCTTTCTCTCAAAAGCAATCTCGCAATAACATTCCCTAACCTTTTAGCTAAATCTTCTGGGTCCAATTTCTGATGATTTATCAATGTTTCCACAATGCATTTAGTCATGGCAGTGTCATCAGTATACTTCTTCACAGGTGCTAAGGAAAAAAAGAAAAATATTTAATAAAAATATAGAAATAACAGCTTGTTTAATAAATGTACAAATAACAGGAACCAACCTTTAAAATGTGGTCCTTCCATCTTATCAAAGTACTTCTGCAGTACCAGTTTTGAAATTTGGTACTCTCCCTCAAAGGGTGCACCTAGACAGTCACCTAGAAGAGCCCCAAATAAACAACCTCTAAATTTACTGGCTAATGCAATACTATCAATCGCAGCCATTATTTAACACTAGAAAAATCAATTATTCGTTTTGTACAATGTATTCTAATCCGCGAGCCAGTATGTCATGTTTGGTACTTCCAGAGCCCAATTCGATACAAATTTGATCTTTTGGATGGAGGGGTACGGGTGTTTTTTGAATTCGAATTAAAACGCAAATCCTCTGCAGATAATGAACGTTTCAACACCTCGAAATTACTGCTTTGAGAGGTTATTTAGGTGATAAAATAACCTAAAAAGTGCAGAACAATTATTGCATATTAAAAACCTAGCATTCGCAGACTGTGATGTTAGCACTGGTTTGCCCTAACACTTATATAATTTATAATGATATTCGTAATCTTATTCCTTAATAATACAAAATTCAACTGATCAGTTACTGTTTATATTAGGATTTAGGATATGGCGCGCATTCGTTGCTCTACTATTTGTCTATTTTCAAAGTTGCTATCTGGTGCTAAAATTTGTAAGCATATGCAAAAAGTGAGCAGTGTAGTCCCGCGTAAACGAAAATGGGTTCTGTTAAAAGTAATTGTGTGCTAAAGAATAATGATAGAAATATTGCTGGGTATTTAGGAAAAGAGATATGCAGAAATCAATATTTCGCCATATTTAGTTTCAGCTTTCAGTTCTTCCCATCTGCTTTCCGAACAGCTTAAGGATATATCTCTAGAAGTTGAGTTTAATACAGCAGTAACCGAATAATTGCATCTTTTATTACCACTTATCCGAAGTGAATCATATTTTGGTAAGAGTAATTTATATTTACAAGTATGTAAATTTTTAATTGTATGTATGTAATTCTTAAGTAATGTTAATGGTTCTAGACATGTGCATTTAAAGGATGCTGATTTTTCGGAAATATTACCCATTTTAATGTAGCACTATAGTAGTAGTAGTAGTAGTAGTAGACGTAGACATCCTTATTCTTAGATCCTACCCAACAGAATTAAACTATTCGATAATGAACTTAAATTTGTACTATTAAAAAAATTAACCTAATCTAGATAGCTGACACCTACAATATGAATGAACTTAATTAATCTTAATTATACATATTTATGATGTGTGTGTTTTGTTTTTGACATGTTCTACATCTAGAACGCTTGCTCAACTCAGGATCTACAGAGAGAGATAAATACTATGGCAAGCAAAATGTTGAACATGTCATCAACTTGCAAAGCATTCAGACACCTGGCATAAGAAAACAACAGATCATCACCATTTATAATAAGCATAATTTACAAAGTAATTAGGTAATTAATTTGTGTAATGAGTCTTTAACATCTTGTGTATTTCCTAAAGGCAAAAATATTCTTTACAAAGCCTCTGCTCAGAAAGGAAGAAAAGTTGAATGCCTATAATTGTAGATCTATAGCTATTTTCTAAGGCATTTGAGAAAGTGGTGCACAATAGGCCTTACCATTATCTTGAAAGTAACAATATTCTAGTTTATCCTGTTAATATATTCAACCTGTTCACACGAACTTAATTTACTGATATAACACTAGGACATGTTTCGGAAGGTAATTGCTTCCATCATCAGCTGTTGACCGACTATTTGAACTGGCGGCTGGATCCCAAAATGCTTTTGTGGTGATCTATCGTGGTTCTAGTAGAAACTTGCCGAGTTCATCCATGGGTGGGAAATCAAAACATTTTTAAGCTTGGTGAATTTTGATTTCCCAGCCATGAATGAACTCAGCAAACTCCTACTAGAACCATCCAAGATCACCACAAAAGCATCTTGGGATCCAGCCCCAGTTTGATTAGTCGGTCAACAGCTAATGATGTGAGCAATTAGCTTCCGAAACATGTCCTAGTATTATGTAAGTAAATGGAGTTAGTGTGAACAGGTTGAATATCTTATTGTAGGATATATTACCACTCCATTGTCTACAGCTTAGTAAACATAATTTATTCACTTAATATTCTAGTTAATGATCAGTTTGGTTTTAGAAAAGGAATTTCAACAGAAAATGTAATCTTTAAACTCGCTAATGAAATTTTAACCATATTCAATGAAAGAGTACACATAGGAGGAATATTTTGTGATTTGGCAAAGGCTTTCGATTGTGTCAATCATGAAATTGGGATAGATAAATTAGCTTTTCTATGGAATAAAAAAAACAATATTTAAAATGGTTTATATCTACCGTAACAAAAGGAAACAATAAAACAGCAATATGTTGTTCCTTTAAAAATAATAACAATGCGTCAGAATAGGGAATGATTAAACATGGAGATCCTCAAGCATCTGTTCTGGGGTCTCTTCTTTTTTTGATGAATATAAATGTGATTTCTCCTTATCTATCCAGATGTAGGTAATACTGTTCTATTTGCAGATGACACAAGCATATTGATAAATGGAAATACCCTAATGATTGTGGCATTAAATTAAATCTGAATAAAACAAATTTTATGAAATTCATCACTTACAGATCTCCAAATCCCATTACATATAGGATATTATAACAGTGTAATTTCTATAAACCAAAGATATTAATTTTTTTTTTTGTTCTAATAACTGAATACAAACTGAATTGGAAGATCACATAACTTAGCAGGGCATAGCTATGCAATACATGCACTTTTTGTAAAGTATAGGGATTAAAAATAAATGAAAAGAAATCAAAGATCATGGTTTTTAAAAGAGGTGTAAATTGAGAAAGGATGAGAAATGGCATTTAAATAGGAGAGAGATAGATATGGTAGGGAAACTTAATTATCTAGGGATTCTAATGGAAGTTGGAATGAACAGAAAAAAATTGCAATAGTAAAATGAAAAGCAGCTATGCCTGTTATAAGAGCATGTGTAAGAAAAATGTCAGATAAATGTTGTACTTACGAAGCTGTTGACAATGGAGTGGTAATATATCCTAAACTTAGGTATTCATTTTTTACACTAAACTCCACTTATATAAAAATAAGACGCGTTTCGGGAGAATATCACCCATCTTCAGTTGCTCACTGAGCTGCCATTTTTGAGTAACAACGGTTTAGTGAGCTACTAAAGATGGGAGAGATTCTCCAGAAATGCATTTTATTTTTATGTAAGTAAGTAAAGTTTAGTGTAGAAAATGAATACCTAAGTTTAGAAAAATGTCAGATATTAGAGTGAATGGGCTGGAAAGAAGTTACACAACCATAGTAGAAGCAAAAATGTTATTTGGGGCAGAAATATGGGATGTATGATGAATGAATACTTCAGTTCTACATAATTCTCTTACATTAACTTTGTACATTATGCAACATCCTTGGAGTTCTTTTAATTTAGGATCTATACATTTAACTCCCTGGTTGTATATGCATTAGATCCTATTTCCTTTTGCTCTTGTAATTCTTTTAACTGACCCTGAGTTTTTGTGATTCTCTATTTCTATTAAACTCCCCATCAACAATGACAGCACACTCAAACCTTTGGAGCGCTGACCAGCCGATCCCCCCCCCCCCAACCCACCAACCCACCGCCACTTCTCTCCACCATAACATTTACCTCACTCTGCTATTTTGCACTTGGTGAGGTCCTCAATACTCTTGTTACTATACAGTCCTCCCCTCATTGCCAGATGCAGGTTGTTACCCTTTTTTCCTCCTCTTCTCCACCATTCCTTGTTCCTTGACCCTGGTGCAGTGTCAGCAGACTTCTGTTCTAATCTAAGAGAGGACTCTTCCCCTCTAGCCATGGTTTCTTGACCTTGCTGCTCCATCAATCCGTCTATCCATAAGTGCATACCACATATAACTACTCTTCTATCTTTGTTTCTGGCTTACTTCACTTTTATTAATCCACTCTTATTTCTCATTCTTTTTTTATCATAGTCATTTTCAATCAAAATTCTTGTGCCTTTTTTTCCAGTTTGGCCTAATACTTTCTATTTCATATTCATTGTGGCTAATTTAATTAATATTGGCCTTGCTCTCTGGCTTCATCGTCCAATTCTCCAGGCATCTCTATTTTCCCAACCCTCCAATTTGTTGCCCAATATTCCTTCAATCATTTATGCTACTTGTCTCATGTCTTTTTCTCTCTTCTTAACTCAGATAAACTAAACAAGGATAATCAGCAATGTGATGATCATGGTACACTAATAGCCTGAAGTTTTGTGTATTGGGACCAGAATGTAAACAAGCAACTTTAGAAAGAAAATATCTAATAAGTAAGATTGGTATTTTATCCTAAACTTAGGTATTCATTTTTTACACGAAATTCCACTTACTTACTATGTAGTGCATCAAGATATTTTCAATAAAATCTCATATTTCATGTAATATGCACATTATTAACATTGGATTCAATTAAAACTTTAAAATTAGTAAATTATGCCTATTTCCATGCTATAATGAAATATGGTCATATTTTGGGGAAATTCAGTTAAAAGTATGTGTGTTTTCCTATTACAGAAAAAAGCCAAATGAATAATTGCTGATACACATGGTAGATATTCATGCAGAAATCTGTTTAGGTAATTTGAAATTTTAGTTCTTTCATGTGAATATATATTATCCCTCATGAACTTTTATATAATACAGAAAAATTTGTACAAAATCAAACTATGCATGACAAGAATACTAGTCAAAAAGAAAATCTACATATTCCTAGACTGGTTTCAACACTTTCCTGCCATCAGAAAGGAGTTTTACAAATACATTTTAGTGCAAAATGCTCTTCCCTCTAGCCTCAAAGTCTTACTAAAAATTGGTTAATCCTTCAAATCTGCCCTTAAAAAGACCTATTATTCTGTAAAGGAATATGAGTACAGTGTATTACACAGATTTAAAAACAACGTAATTATTTTATATCAATGTATATGGGTTTTTTGTTTTTATTTGTTTTATTTACGGGTATAGTAAAATTTGTGTGACTGAGCAATTTGTCTGTTTCTGCTTCTCAGATTTTTGTTGTTTTAAGTGTTTCTTTTTTTTATTTTTATTGTAACCATATGCAAAAGTACGCATTTTTTTTGTAAATGTAGAATTTGTGGTACTGTGGTAACTGTAAAAGACAAACAATATGTTTGTAAGTCTCTGTGACTTTCAGTTGTTTTCTAGGACATCTATATAGAAGTCTTTTGCATCTTCAGGTTTTTTCAAAGTATTTCATTAAAACTTTTTTTTTCCCCCCCACCATAATATTTTAGGTAAATTTCTCGAATATTTTGACATGAGCTGGTGGCAAGATTATTTTTCAGAATTTCAACTTGAGCCGGATCTCTGAAATAAATCTTTTTCACTGATATTTCAGCTTTATTCAGGATATTTTTACAGCTACATGATTACATGTTATTTATCTTAAAAGGCTTTTGACCGTAGTGCTTTATTTTTCAGATTTCCTGAAAGTTTCTGATTTTCCGATCTATTCAGCATTTGCAGGTTCCTATGCTTCTGTAAATAGGTGATACTCAGCCCAGAAGTTCAGGAATTTATTTTGGTTAATATAGGCATTTATTAAACATGATAACACTCATTATTTATGAAAATATGTAATTAAGATTCTTAATAACCAGGTTCCTATGCTTGTGTAAATAGGTGATAATCAGCCCAAAAGTTCAGGAATTTATTTTGGTTAATACAGGCATTTATTAAACACGATAACATCTTTATCACATAATTAAAGAACTTAAGCTTACTTTTCTTGGCAACAAGATGTTATTTCAAAGAATCAACTGTTATAGTCCACCATTTGTCAGAGAGAACAATTTTCATCATGGAAAAAGAATGTTCTACTTTCAATGAATTTAAAACAAGCTATTTCCGAAGGACTCACACCATTTACAACAACATTCACCTTTCAGGATGTCATGGAAATGTTGATCAAGACAAAATAGTTTTTGAATAGTCTTGGCAAATGAGTACAGTGCACAGTGATTTACACATTGCAGTTTATTGCACGGCTGTACTGCTCTCTCTCTCTTTGCTTGCAATTGTTTGTTACATTTATGCAGCTGAGAAGTTACCTTCCCCAACAAATTTCCTACAATTGTCATGTGCAGATTGATACAAGGTCATTTGCTAGGACTACTTCCCTATTTCCTGGTATTTATAAGCCTGAGGTAACCGTGCATTGCTTTCACTACAGAAGCTTCTGCTATGTAACGAACTTAAGTAAATGGGTTAAGGAAAAAGTTTTTGACTGTTTGAAAAAAAAATAATGCATAAAAAGATTCTCAATAATATTTTTGAGGTGAACATGCTATTTAATTTTTATAACTTTTTTTACTTTAAATATTGAAATTCTTGATATACTTTTTAAAATGCTTAAATAATGTAGAAAAAAATCATAAAGATTAAAAAAAAGTTTTAAAACTTAAAATAAGCCGAAATAAATACTGGCCCTGCCAACCCCAAATGTACATAAACTTGTTCATTTCTATCCGACTCTTAAATATATTCACCCAGATAGAAAAGGGATTTTACCTAACTTCCAGGTTCTGGTCATAATATTCTTTGAGTCTCAAAGTGGTTTGCTATCATCTTTAACTTTTCTCAATTCTATTTTTCATAAGTCAATATCAGAATTCTGTGATTTATAATTCATATTCATTTTCAATAAAATGTGTGCACTCAGAACA
The DNA here is from genome assembly GCA_030762175.1 of Metallyticus violacea. Lineage (NCBI taxonomy): Eukaryota > Metazoa > Arthropoda > Insecta > Mantodea > Metallyticidae > Metallyticus > Metallyticus violacea. The sequence goes on from CM060833.1 coordinate 19,640,182, forward strand.
GTACACCACCATATAAATCTCTCGAGAAGTAATATTAAACCTATGTCAACAATTAAGTGAAATCTTTAATAATGATTTTTTGCCAGTTTACAACATAGTCACAACGGTGAAGTCTAGAATTGAAATAATATTAGTAAGAAGTTAACATTTAAATATAAAGATTGAAATGGAAAATAATAACTGGTTTATATACTTTTATCAAATTTCATTTTCAAGATGCTTTGTTGGGTTTGGCGGGGGGGGGGGGGGGACTACTTGGACACTTTCACTACTTCTAAGTAGAAAATATCACTTTTAGAACAAATTCATTATATCATAGGATGTACTAGATAACGGTCATATGGAAACTCAATTTTTTAAATATTGCATTTATCTAGTTTTAAAAATTCTTAGAAAAACATGCCTACCAGCTTGTATTTCAAAACAAAATTTCCACATGTTCAAGTCATTGAAGCATAAAGCATTATTTAAGAAGTTGATGACACTATTCTGTGTATTAATGTAGACTCTACGTGCTGGCAATGCTTGCCGCAGTAACCAGCAAAAGCTTTAGTTTTTAAATTTCATTTAAACCAACAACCATGGAAAAATATCCCAATAAAGATCAATTTTAATATTAAAAGTACAAATAAATATAATTTGATATCTTATTTTGATTTTTAGTGTTTTACTTTAAATCAAAATAAGATTAACAAAAGTTTCACTGTGTGGATTCCGAAATTCCGTAAACATATAATTTGATATGTTGTCTATTCCAACTTTCCCAAGTATTAAGATAGAAATGGCACACTGCTTCACTGTTTAGAACAAAGTTAAGAAATACTCACACCTGTTAGGGAATACAATTGTTTAATGATTCTTTGTGGCAGAAATCTTGATCTTTTATCTTAAAACTAAGGAATAATGCAAAAGAACATAAAAAAGTGTCACTTCATCTGGAATTACTGTATAGTTACAATGCAATAAGGCCATGGGGCATCATACTTACCTCATAGACCCAAGATCACAGGTTCAATTCCAGTCAGGATCATTGGATTTCTTTGGATATAAAAATCCTAAATATGGCTTCTTTTGGAAGGGAATTAAAGCTATGAGTCCCATGTTTAGATTTATAACATGTAAAAGAACCTCAAGTTTGAAAGAAGAAGCCTATTAGCAAAATTTATCAGTCATTTAATGCTCTGAATTGAAAGGGAAGCTAATGACCTGAGATGCTAAAGTGAACCAAATCAACAACCATATGGCATAAAATTTGTTGCTCTGGAAGGAAAAAAAGAAATGACATGTAAGATTGAATGAATATATTCAGAAATACACAAGAGAAAAAATACCAGAACATTTTTATTTTCATTTAGAATTAGTTTAAAAGATTTGAAAATGACAATACAGGTTTTAAATGCTCCTGACTTTTTATTTCTTTCTTGACTGCACTCTCATTACCCTCAATGTCACAGCTGAGCTTCTCTTGTACAGCTTGCCCCATTGTTCCCATATACTATACAAAAGAACTGTATTTCAAAATATATCTGAACCGGCTAGTAGCAAGCACTGCATAAATTGTACATTGGACAATGAGAATCCTAATGTTTGAAAAGTAAATCAGGCGGATCTTGTTGAGGACACTGAATATGCTTGCTGCTGTCCAATTAAGCCATGTTCATTTCAGTTACATCCATTTTAATTAAAGATTCATTCTTAGCAGCACCCACAGTAAACTGACATTTTTTACTAAAGTGACAAAATATTATAGTTTTTTTCAGGTGGCATTTGGTTTTTAAACTCCATACTAATAACTTCTTGACTACTGTGCCGCGATATATGTTTCTCTAAATTCTTCTTTTTGGTGTAGCCTACTCCACAGAGCTTACAGGTATAGCGTTTTAGACCAGAATGTGTTAAAGAATGTGTTCTTAGATGTGATCGCTGTGCATAATTTTTGCCACAGATGTTGCACACATAAGGTCTCTGTCCAGTATGGGTTGCAATGTGAATTTGAAGACTGTTCTTCTGTGAAAAACTTTTGCTGCAAAGTTCACAGCTGAAAGGTTTCTCTCCTGTGTGGATCATTGTGTGTTTCATCAGCCCACCAACTTGACTGTAGCTCTTTCCACATACTTCACACATGTGTGCTTTCACTCCTGAGTGTACAAGTAAATGTGTCCTGAAAAAAATATAAATAATTAGCCATATGTCACAGAATGTACCACCAGAAGGAACAGTTAAGGACATGCTAAACTTTAACAGGCTAGTCACAACTGCAGACTTCTCCTACCAGAGTCTGTTTAAGGATCACACTGAAAGTTTCTACAAACTAATGAAGTTATTCCTTCTTTTAGCTTTATTACTTCTCAAAATATTCCCCCTTATATCTTATGCATTTGTCTGTCAGCTATTTTATGCTAAATTGAGCCTAAACACTATTTTCTTTTCTTTTTCTTTCTTTCCCCCCTTTTTCTTTTTTTCCTCCACCCTTTAGATTAATAGTAATAAATCTTATTTGCTTATGTCTCACAGTATAAACAAGTTTAACAATTTAGTCCTCTGTGTATGCATTTATTTTATGAACAAATCTGAAGTTTACTGCACTCTGGCATAAAGATATACAATAACCTTCAGCTACTTAAAGGAAATGCAACAAGATAAAAATGTTATTCTTAAAGGCACCTCTAATTAAACACAGCTTCTACTCCCTTCAATATTTTGTAAATAATGATAAATAAAGCTGAACCTAGATTCATCATTTTTGGAGGGAGTAGGGTTAAGAAACGATAGATGTGGGAACTGCATAAATCATGTTCAAAAATAAATAAAAGTAGTATATAAGCAATCTATATTTTCCATCAATTTTACACGTTACCTTGTACACATTTTACATTTTGTTGTCTGTTTTGGTAGTTTAGTGGTAACCATACTTGCCTCGTAGACCCAAGATCACAGGTTCAATCCTGGCCAGGGTTGATGGATTTTTTTGGATGTAAAAATTCTAATTATGGTTCCTTCGAAAGGGAAATAAAGCCAAGGATCATGTGTCATAGATGTATAACATCCTCAAGTCTGAAAGCAAAGGCCTTTAAGCAAAATTGATCGGTCATTATATGCCCTGAATTGAATGGGATGCTGATGACCTGAGGTTAAAGAGCATCCGTAAACAAACAAATCAACAAAAATCAAAACATTTGTCACTTTCTTTGAAAAAGATCATTAACTGACATTTACTTCTTTGCTGCTTTTCTTTTCATGCGAAATAAATTTTCCACATTCATGCATTCTGTTACTCACTACCGTCCATGTCATCATTGTCAATGTGCTTGTACAGTTTCACATTCCCTTAGAGCTTCGGCAAACAATGGCACAGTTTTAGATACTGCATCATCTCCCCCTCTTCCTCTCTTCCCTCCCCAATATAAAAAAAAACTTGCAACTGTTCTCACTTTGTTGCACACTTCATCAACACTTAGAACATCACGTGTGACAATGTCCTCATCCACTGCCTCGTAGGTGTGAAAACTGATGGCATCAACTATCATCATCAACTGTCTGTGGTGCCTCAGTAGTAAAAATTGGCATTAAACACTGAAAAAAAATTGTCGTCATCATCCTGTGGCAGTATTAGCAACTATGTAGAGTTCAGGTCATACTTTATCGGATCAAGTGTGATGCAAACTATGTACAAGCAACAGTCTGTTGGCACTCTTTCTTTTTATCCTGCACTAGGCACTTACCATCCATAAACTTTTGCATTTCCTCTTTGATTCACTTCCACTGTACTTCCTGTCCACCTTATTATTGACTGCACCTTTTCCAATACTCCCTCTATCTTTCCTACTTTCAGTGCCTGTAGAATTTCATACTTTCCCCTATTTTGGATATCAAATTCTCCCAGAAAAGCTCAGCATATTCCTCTTTCCATCTAAAACTTGTTATATATTTTATTTCTATTCCTTCTTCCTCCCTATAGCATTCCTCTAAACTCAGCCTTATTTTTAGTGGTAAATGTCCACTACTTGTTATCAAATCCAGGACTTTGAAATTCTACCAACACCTGGTCGCTCTCTTCACTATATAGTTCATCATATTCTGATCATTTATATTCATAATGTAAATTCTCTTTGGTCTTCACCTCTTAAACCATTGCACGTAACTAAATTATTCAATTCACAAAATTCAATCAATTTTCTATCTTCCTTATTTAGCACCTTAGTTCTAATTTTCCTTACCGGCTCCTCTCTGTTCACCTACTATGATGTTAAAATCACCAACTATAAATAACTCCATACTAGGGTATTGTCTACTTAATTTCTCCATATTATAATTTAGTTTTAAGTACAAATTTTATTTGTAAAACTCTGATGACTCAGGTGGTTTATACATTATACCTAATCCACAGCATAATTTAATTCCTTTCATCTTATATATCTTTAACCACATTACTCATCCTTCTTCTACAAGTAACACTTCACTCGCATTTACTCCACAACTCTTATAAATACCCCTATACCACCACAAACCCTCCAGGTATGCTTCATAATGCAAAAGAAAATAATTCGAGTCATGATAGGAGCAAGTCCAAGAACAACAGCTAAACCACTTTTTAAAAAATTAGGCATTCTTCCTCTTCCTTGTATCTATCTATTTGATATGTTTATTCCGTAAAACCATCAATAATACAGGTTCACCTTTCATTAAGAATGAAGCAGTCCATCAATACTACAAGACAAAACTCAAACTCCATATATATAAGCATAATACCTCCTTATACCACGGGAGCATATTGCACTCTGGCATAAAGATATATAATAACCTTCCAAACTACTTAAAGAAAATACAAATAAATTTTTCAAACTATACGTAAAGGCACATCTAATTAAGCTTCTACTCCATTCGAGATTTTCTTGTAAATAATGATAAATATCTGATAACTGCACCATGTCCTAGTAGTGTTAGAATGAATGGTTTTTTTAAGTGTTTTTTTTCATCTATGTACTTACCACGATATATTGTATACACTTAATTGTATTATATTTTTACTTTTAGTATTGATATTCTTGTATATAATTCAGATATTTTATTAAGACCTATCCAACATAAATTGTAAAACTATGTATTAAAGCAATCAATTGGATCAATAAACTAAAATTACTATTACTCTTCCTTATACCATGATCAGCTATATAATCATAACCTTTCACTTCTATCTTTTCATCGTTATTCAACCAAGTTTCAAAAGTTTCAACCACTGCCATGGGTGACTGAGGTTGTTAAAGTGCAGACCCATGAGCAGGAGGTCTGGGGTTCAAATCCCACCAGGACCGTCCTCCATGACAGGTTTTTTCCAGGTTTTCCTCAGTCCTCATAAATGGCAAATGCTGGGGAAGTACCCTAATTTAGGCCTGGAACGTTTCCTTCTTTAAATAAATATCCTTTCCCAATTATCATTATCTCATGTATCATCAGTGTCCACTGTCTGTGGTGCTTCAGTAGTAAAAAAGGGCATTAAACACTTCAAAAAAAAGTTTCAACCATTACTATCATAAATCTTATACTTACGAAGCTGTTGACAATGGAGTGGCAATATAACTTTAACTTATGTATTCACTTTTTTACACTTTACTCCATTTACTTACCCAAAAGTAAATGGAGTAAAGTGTAAAAAAGTGAATACATAAGTTAAAGTTACATTACTATCATGTTCTCCTATCTTTAGCACTTCAGACACCTCACCACTTATCATTTTGGTCTTACACCCTCCACATTTCATACCACCACCTTCCAGGCCTTTTCCTACCTTGAACCACTCCATCCTCCCTTAAATTTCTCCAATTTCACTTAATACCTGCTTCTTCTTTCAACCACAGCTGCATTCCCCTTATCTTCTATCTCCATTATACTGCCCTCAGGAGTTGAAACCACTTTAAGCCCAGAGCCACCAACACTACTATGCATTCCTCTTGACTGATGATAAAGCTATTACTTGTGCTCTTTCCCTCTCATATGTTGTGACACGCCTCCTTGATGATGTCTTCTTCTTTCCATCTCTCTCATGCCACCCATGTCTTGCCTGTGTGTCTCCTCTTCTTTCTTTACACTTGAGCCCGATTGCAACTTCTGAATATTTCACTGATTTGCCATTTCTTGTTATCTGTTCTTTCATGTTTTGCAAATGACTCACTTCCTGTTTCCTTCCATCAATCCATAATTCCATGCCTTTTATATGTGCTTTTTTCCCCTCTCCCCTTGCTAGTTTCATTTTCTTTATTAATGAGTTTCTCAGCCCCCTCTCTTTTCTGTAGTCTTCTTGATCTATAAAAATTCTCTTTCCTTTCAGTTTCCTACCATTTATCAATATTGTCTATTTAATTTTGTTCATTGGGAACCTGACCACTATTGGTCTGGGTTTGTTGCTGCTTCTTCCAATTCTGAAACATGTCACAATTTCCCACCCAGCCAATTTAACCTCCAAACCTTTCTCAATTATCTCTTTGACTATTTCTAGTAATCTTTTCTCTCTATTTTCCCAACTGCAATTAGTAACAGATTGTTTTTATACCTCTATTTCCATTTTTCTCTCCATCCTCTCTATTCGTTCTTTGCATACACAAAACTCTTCATGCACTTAGTTATCCATAGAGTGTAACTCACTTAACTTGTATCTAATTTCATCTCTATCCTATTTTCTTCAGCTGGACTATGTCTTCCGATTAGTTTTTAACATGTTCATTATCTGACTTGTGTCTTCTGGACCTGGATTTATCTTAATGTCTCCTATAATCAGCATTAATATAGATAACAACACAATTGCCATTACCCATCAATATATCTTTCCTCTATTTACATAATATCCAATTCTGGCCTGATTTATTTCTAAGTTATTGCCCGTCCCAAACTTTCTCGCACAAGTCCTCTCACTGCGACTGCTTGAGCAGAACTCAAAATTATTACACACTCCCTCAATCAATATACTGTCTGCCTTATAGCTTAATTTGTTCATTACTCTATGTCTAATGATGTCATTTTTTATCTCAATATGTAACTATAATAAACTGTTCAATACTTCCTACATTAAAATATTCCACATGTTGACACTAACTCCATTTATATGAACATGTTGAATACATAGTGTAGGTGTAGTATATATTACCACTCCATTGTCTACAGCTTCATAAGTAGAATTTATTTAAAGCACAATACTTACTTGAGATGTGCAGCTAGGGTGAATCGTTTCCCACAAATATCGCAGACATGCATTCGTAGACCTGAATGAGATAACATATGTTTCTGCAGGCCACTGCTATCAGCAAAACGACGACCACATTCATTACATACATGTGGCCTTGCTCCAGTGTGCCGCCTGAGATGCTCTCGTAACTGTTTTTTATGCTTGAAACGTCTGCCACACAATTCACACTCTAATACTTCAGGGTCTATCTTTTCTATCTCATTTCCTTTTAATGAAGCATTCTGATGTCTGGAACCTAAGAGATGATGTATTAGTTTTCTAAAACTAGAAAAGTTTAAGAAAAAAATACAAGAAAAGAACAATGTCCATTACTAGCATAACTGAAAAGTTTTTTTTCTTCTTATAAGCAATACTTTATTTTAATTGATATCACTGTATGATATCAATTAATATGATTGGCTTCACTGAGCAAGTTCCAATTTACATTTAAGTAATACTTTATTTGTCAAAACAACAAAAATTATTTTTGTTGGTGATACCAATCCTTTAGATTCGTAGGGAAAAAAACTCCATACAGGTGTTTGTAACATCTTGAAGATTCCCAAATCACATTACTCAAATGTGATTTGTTTTGTTCATGGATATGAAGGCACATTGTGCAGATGCATGCTGGATGAGGCAGCAATTCTACTCCATTTAATTCCCGGACATTCTGTTAGATCAGCCTTGCTGATGTATACTTGAGCTTCTTTTGATTAAAACCAGATTTTAAGGCTTTGTAAACAGGCCCAGCTGTTCACAGTACAACTCAGTGACAACTGCATGGTAATTTAGCCCCAGTTCAAAATGGTGAAAACATTTAACATTCCAGCAAACATAGAGCATCATCTTTTGTTCAAAACAATATTGACAAACTACTAATTAAATTTCTTTGCTGTGAGAGATATTCATTCTTTCTTTTCTCAGAGTTATGAAAAAACATATATTTTTATTACATGCCATTATGTATCCAGAATCAGTCACCTAAGGGATTTTCAAGTTGTTTGCAAGTATCAACTTGTTGCTGAGCCTAAGCTACAATAAGTTCATATGGATCTATTTGACAATTTTCGTACATTAGTTCAAATGGGGAAGGTGCTTAGAACTTGTGGTTTTGCAAGCACCAAGGCTTACTGTCATGTACTTGAATACCATGTACTTTCTAAAACTGAATATTATCCTGAACTAGCTTTGTTTTCAAGACTAGTATCTTCCATCAGTAAAATGTCTGATTCAATTTGAGCTGTTCTAATACTAACCATGCCTTCACCTTCTACTTGTGTGGTTGTGTTTGTAGCACTAGGAAGTGGTGATAACATGTTCAAAGAAACCAGCAATGTCATTAAGAAAAAATCTGGGATATGAGTGTTTATTGACTTAAGCTTTTGTAAATCCAGTGGTGACCAACTTCTACATGATTTTTTTTTTAAAAAAACTGCCTTAGAAATCAAGGCTTTACAGTCATCTATCATATTGTTATGTTGAAGACACATGGATTTTCTTTGCCATCCCAACAGCTTTCATTTACATATATAGTTCACCATGGAGTTGAAGAAAGCAGATCCTTGCTCCTTTGTTGCATATTATCAAAAAGGAAGATCACTCCCTTGGATTAAAGCTTACAAAAAAAAAAACCCTCCATACTGCCCATTATCCAACCACAGTTCACATCAAAAGAATGATCAACTGGGTTTCAAGCTTCTGCAAACCTTAACATCTATCACAAGAACTCTTATCATTTGCACTATGTCTTATAAGCTAATAGCTGTATTACTAAAGAAGCCAAGAGAGCTCTTCCCCACGGAAAATTGCACCAGCTACTTCAAACCAAGAATATCAGCATTGTCCCCTATCTGCCTTAGGTCAAGAATATCACAAATCACACTGAACCAGTGGAACATTGATACCATCTACAAGCAGGCAGCTGAACCAGTGGAACATTGATACCATCTACAAGCCCATGCAACAGATCAATAACTGCAAAGAAATGTTGGGATCCACTTTCTATACTGGAGTAAAAAGCAAACCCTGCTCCTGTGGGGCAACACCACAGAGTGCAGGGTAAACACATTTATGGCTGAACACAAGAGGAACTGTTGCCAAGGTGAAACACAATCAGCAGTGACAAAACATGGCCTCCAAGATGGAAACCATACCATTCATTTCGAGGACACTACAATTTATCAGAAACTACACATTACCATGCTTGGCTATACCCAGAAGCCATAGAGATTTTCAAACTTGTACCTAATTTTAATAAAGAAGACTTTATATACTATTTAAAATCCCCCAAAGAACAGTAACAGAGCAAACCAATGAGAAACCATTACTTCTGTCTCCCAGTAAGAATTCATGAATTCAGCCATCCACTCTGGGACAAGCAATTAGCAAACAATAAGCTACCAAACTGAGCATCTCCTCCACTATAAAAACAGTGACACAGATTGCTCAAAGGCACAGTTGCTGCTGAGACAAATCAGAAGAGTACTTTGAAAATGTGAACCATGCCACTGAGGATGGATAACCCATAGGCACCAACAAATGTCTTGGGAAAAGGAGTTGCAGTCATCTACAAATATATAACCTGAAATCTTACCTTGCAAAACACACTTTATAATTAACTGTACTTACCTTCAACAAATTCCCCTCTCTCTGTTTTATGGCCATTGGCTATTTCTTGATTTCCAATTGGTGCATCTACTAAACTCATATCATCATCAGATTCAATCTTCACATCATCCCCAGCATCATCATTTCTGGAACATTATAATCATCTTATTAATTTATCAGTGCTGTGCATATTTTCTACTTACTAATTAATTTGCATTATTTTCTTATTTATTTACATGTTCATTTTGTAATGGAGAAAGTTTTCAAGTATTGGTTTAGGATACAACAAATGTTGGAGATTTCCTTATTAAATGAATGTTTAAAATTTCAGGAGTCTCTGGGTAAGGGATTTATATTGGGTAAACAAAGTTGGGGAAGAGTGAATAAGGAATGGAATGGGTGATGTATGGTTAAGAAGAAGTGATTTAATGGGAGGTTTGAGGATATAGATGAGCAGATATTACATTCTAAAATGAGGGGGAAGAGGATGCTAAAGTTCTAGATGGGCAGATATTACATTCTATAATGAGGGGGAAGGGGTCGCTAATGTTCTATCAGGAAATAAAAGGAGATGTTAAAAAAAGACAGATACATTAGTAAGTGTAATGAGCAAGGGAGAGAGGAAATAGCATGATTTAGATTAAGAATCTGAAATTTAAGGGATTTTAGAAATAATTGTTAGCATGGAGTTTGTCCTATATGTGGAAACTTGGAAAATGTAAAACATATTTTGTTTGAATGCTCCAGAACAAGTGAATGGAGACAAAAAGCAATATTTGGCAAATGGTTGAAGATTAATAAGCAAATTGCAGCAAAGAAAATGTTCATTGATGAAGATAAATTAGGAATCTTGGGAAATATTTGTACAGAGTTAAGAACAAATGGCTACTGTCAGTGAGGAGAGAGAATCTGTGTTGGTGGGTAACTGGCTGTTAGTAGTATTGTGATTATATGTATAGTAGATCAGAGTTTTTAGTGTATAGATGTGAGGCAATTAAGGGCAGGAGTTTCATAAATGAGCATAGATTCTTTGACAATTTAGGATGGTTATTTAATTGTATAAAATGTTTTAATGTACCATTATACTGTTTCTTTGTTTAGTAGAAGGGATGGTGCCAGGATAACCAAGACTGGGTGTTAAATATAGTTAATGAATGGTATTAATTACTTTTTGTATCGGAGTGAGTTAAAATATTGGCTTGGAATAGAACCTGGGTTAGAACCACACCATACTGTAATATATGTATATTTAGAACTATTTAAATAAATAAATGCCCGTTTAACAGCACTTCTTTATTGTTATTATTATTATTATTATTTACAATGTTTCCTGCTCCTAAAATAAAACCATGTTGCTATTTTATCTCTAGTGCTTTTACTGACATCAATCGATTTCACAAGATTTGCTTAGCAGATACTTGGGTCACCAGAAAAGTTTTGCAATATTTTACATTTCATTGTTTTAAAATGGTACTGTCATTTTTCTCTAGCAGTTTTGGACATTTGTCTTCTGCTGCCAAAATCACTTTAAATGCTTCCTTAGATTATATTTTTCACTTTTAGGAAGAATTTCCATAGCCACAAGGACTCTAAAAAGGCTTACCAAGTGCACCCAATCCCAAATTTGCAAGAAACTCTGGTATGATGTTCGTTCAGTTAGGAAATCCATTATCATGTTGCAGCATACAAGTCCTTGGATAGAGATTCCTAAGCTCTGGATGACATGAGGCAAGCATATTTCACTTTAACTAAAATTGTTAATTGGAACATTGCACAATGAAGCTAATCATATGTTAAGATCATTGTGTGATTGAGTTGACCTAACACTCTTTTGTTCCACTTGTTTAAATATGTGGGACTGGTTTCACAAACCCTTCGTTCACTTCATCAGCCCACTGTCGACTGGAGAATAAACCTTTATGCTGTGGGGATGTGTAATCTGCTCTAGTTGAGGTATGATGAACTTGAAAGTATATGTTTTCATCACCAGAGGTGTCGAAGTTCAATAAACTGTCTTTGTACTTGTAAATGTACATTTTATCCCATGTTGCTAATACTGTAGGTCCTTGCACTGATTTTAATACTTTTTTTATTCAATATGTCGTGGTTTTCTGTCCAGAAATGAGATGCCACTGCTGATTTTTGCAACTGCTTCTATTTTATGAGAAATGTGAGTTCGAGAAATCAGCATTTCATTTGTGGACAGAAAACCATGACATTTTGAATAAAACAAAATTATTAAAATCAGTGCAAGGACCTACAGTATTAGCAACATTGGGAAAAATCTATATTTACAAGTACAAAGACAGTTTAATGAACTTTGACACTTCCGTTGATGAAAAAATAAATTTCAAGTTCATCATACCTCCTCTAGAGCAGATTACACATCCCCAAAGCGTAATGGTTTATCCTCCAGTCAACAATGGGCTGACGGTGCGAAGAGTTCATGAAACCTGTCCTACATATTTACACAAGTGGAGCAAATGAATGTAAGTTCTATTCAATCACACAATGATCTTAATATATTTCACTTTGTCACCATTTCTTGATCTTCAATCTAAATCACAAATGCAGTCGTATTCTTTATAGACCTTCAATTCTAGTTATTGGTGGGCTACATCTTCAAATTTCCAGACTCTTATTTCGGCCTTGGTAAGGACATCTTAATAGTGCATCTGTTATTTCACCATCTATGTTAATGCTATTAACATAAAACAATGACACAATCAACCATTTCCATATATTGCAAAACAATTCTTGTGCCATACATACAATATGATGAAGTGCAAAATAATTCTTATTAATTTTATCATGAACTCAACTTTAAAAAATTGGCTGTGGAGGTAAAATGGAATATAGAGATATTTCAAATAAAAACTTCTGTCATTCATATAAAATTTTCTCATGTTATGTGATTTTCCAAAATTCTTTTTTAAAATGTATAAGTCAGATTTGATATCTTGGACACTAAATTGATTATGATAGGTTCTAAATTCTGTATTTGATTTTTAGCTTCTTATATCAGTAATCTGTAAACTATAGCAGCATTCCTTTATGATTTTACCTACTACATTTTTTTGTAATTTAAAACTCAAACTAAAGTATGGCCAGAAATATTTGGGTAGAAAAACTTTTCTGTGAATTTAACTGACATTTCCTCAATAGGGTTTTGGTCCAAAATTATAAGTTGAAATATATCTAAACCCAAAGATAACCTATGATGCTGAACTTCCTAAAGGTAAACCTATAAATTCATGAACTAAACACTAAAGTGGTACAGCTTTATGCATCAGCAACCAGCAACTTCTCATAATGTGCAATACTTAAATTATGATATGATGGTCATGCATGTAATATCTGAAATGTTCAGATATAAGAGCAACATTCCCTGAAATTTAGTATGTTCCATCTAATTTACCATTATTAAATTATTTTATGATAAATACTGAAAACAGCAGTCCCTTGCTTTATATTTTAACTTTGCTTTATGATTATAATTTAATCATTTATCTCAACTTGTCAGAGAGCTTTTGTGTGTTAAGCATTACTCTTTAGGGATTAACATACAGTATCCTCATTTTGCTGTGCAATTGAAAATTTATTTTGCCAGCGGAAAGCTGTTGTTTAATTGCTTTACCATCTGCTGAGGGAAATCATGTTGTGCAATCAGAATTCATAGAGCACATTTTTTGTTTCTTTCATTATTTATTAGTAGTAAATAGTAATTAGTTTTGTACTTACTATATAGTAGATACTCAAAGTGCCTTTTCTGTGCTATGAGACATGTATGAATCATTTTGAAAAGATTTTTAGACACTTGCTGCAATTAATTCTCCAGAATATTTTATTTCAGTGTCCCCATGGGGTTTGTTTCCTGCACAGCAGTAATTATATATGAATGTAGGTGCAGCAGCTGAGTGATTTTATTTACACTGCTTACAGATACACCAACCTGGTGGAATAATTATGTTAAAAGACTTTAAAGGAAAAATTTCTTCTCAAAAGCCTACTTCATTTAGCTTCTCTGTTACACCAGTTTTTTGGTCTTAGCTTCTTGTCATTAAAAATATCTTAAGTTCGAACGTTGTTCACCAATCTGAAAATTGTACTTTGCAATGGAGATGTTACAGCTGAAAATTTAGCACCAAGTTCTCTTTAACAGTACTTGTATGATTCCTTTTGTATGTAACAATCATAAATGAATGTTCTTTGTAATAATCACCATTCTTGGCACACAAATATGCAGCAGTAATTCTTAACATGTGCTTCCAACAGAAATACAGCTGAAACAATTGGCATGAGTACATAAAATAAAAAAATCTATCAAGATCTGCTCATTTTAGACTGGCCACTGGACATGACTGTCTGGCGGAACATCTATACAGATTTGGTTTTATGAATGATAACACAATCTGCAATACTGACAAGATTCTAAACGGAAAACATCTATTGGAATGCACAGAACTGGGGAAAGCTGCACCTGACGGGAAAATACATAAATTATATTGGCTGGCCAGGGAAAAATTTATGGATCAAAATCCTGCACATTAGATCAACAACAACACAATTGGCATGATAAACATGACTGAGCATTCTCGGTTGCCTGCAGTAGCAGATCTTGAATTCCAGTCTCACCAGAAATTGTGTATAAAATGGTCAACCAGTTTCCACTAGCATATACAATCTCTGATTGCATAGCAGAATGAGACATGTTAGTACCAGTTATCTCTAATTTAAAACCAGTTCGAACCTATATATCAAGCATGTAGGAAACAGATGAATTTTTATGAAACAATGTTGTCTTATGCATTTACAAGTGCACTTACATAACTGGATGCACTTAAATGGAAAAAATGATTTATTTAATTTTATTTTTTGATTGCCAAGTGCACATTTTAAAGAAATCTGTATATTTGACAATAAAGCCACAAAATTATGATAAAATGCAATGATAAGCACATGAATATTACTTAGAAATATGTGGAACATGCACCACCTTGGTATAGCAGAAGTAAATGTCTATAACTAATTATACATTTCATAACTAACAAAAACCTTTCTAATAGTGCTTTTAAAATAATCTCATTGTATCTTGAGAACATGACAAAGCCATGTGTCAAAAGTCTTCTGCTTTCCTGCAGAAAATGCATAATAAATTTCAAGTATTATTTTTTACTTACACATCTATTTCAGTTTTACACTCAACAAATCCAGAATGGCATGGGATATCAAGGTCTTCGGATGAACTATTTTGCTGGCTAACTTCATTACTACTTGAAGCACTCTGCAAAAAAATAATCATTTACTTAATATTCCAAAAACTAATTTAGTGCTTTTCTGTTAATGTACAGAATTGAAGATATAATGAAACCAGTATAGACTGGTGTTATGATGTTATAAATTATGAAATTATGTACATCATTGCTCTTTTATGGAACTTCTTCGAATTGGCAAATAATGATTGCAAATATAATTATATGTTCAATTAATAAAACAGTCATCTGCACTTTACAGTACCATTTAATGTGTAAAAATTGGTCTTGTTGATAGTTTTATTAAAGTATTTTATTGTTTTTTGAGGAGCCTCTTTGGCTAACAGCTAAAAGAGCTGTTTTGACTAACCCCTGACTTGGTTGACTAGGGCACTGGCCTGCAACCAAAAGCTAGGTGAACAATTACAAACCTTGCCTTGGTGGGATTTTTCCAGAATTTTCTTCCCCTCAAAAGGTGAATATTAGATAATTTTATGTTCCGTTGACTCAAAGATTTTGGCAGTTGGTATGGAAAGCTGAACAATAACATCCATATTTAAAAAATTATATATGGAACTAAACACAGTGAAACTAATCAGTCCTTTATCTCCCTTTTTAGCTAACCTGTTTATGAGTAGATTTGAGACACATATCACTTCTGCCTTTCCATGTATTTTTAAAATTTGGTATAGATATGTAGACGATATTTTTTCCATAGTCAACAAAAAATTGATTGATGATGCCTTAAAACTCTTGAACATACAAGATAGAAATATCTCTTTTACATATGAAACAGAAATAGATGGCATATTGCCTTTTTTAGACATCAAAATAATGAAGAATGAAGAAAATCTGAACTTTGGTATATACAGAAAAGATACACATACAGAAAATCACATCAAAGCAGATGGTTTTAACCCCATAACACATAAACATGCAGTTTTTAACAGTTTGACACATCGGTTGGTGAACTTACCAATTAGCAAAGAAGAATTTCTTAAAGAATATAAAAAGATAGAAGAAATTGCGATTCAAAATGGTTTTAGTAAGAAATTGGTACACAAAAAAGTACAAAAGTTCCAAAGGAAGAAATTGATAAAAGATACCACCACACTTTCAGCAGATAAAAATAAGTTGGTTTTTAAAAAATTTACATTTCATCCAAGGGCATTGAAGAAGTTTCAAAATATTTTTAAAGATTACAATATAAGATTGGCACCTGTCAATAGATATAGTTTGAAAAATATTCTAAAAGACAATGTTGATGAAAGTACCCCAAATGAAGGAAAAGCAGGTATTTATAAGATAACTTGCGGAGAATGCGATAAGATTTATATTGGAAAAACAAAAAGGAACATAGGCACACGTTTAAAAGAACATTTTAGGAACATAAAATACAAACAGATGGAAAGGTCAGCTGTAGCATATCATTTTTGGACAGAAAATCATGACATAATTAAAAAAGTAGAATTGTTAAAAGCAACACAGGGATCTACAGAATTGGCTACATGGGAAAAAATTCATATTTACAAACACAGAGATCGTATAATGAACTTTGACGTTCCGGAAGAAGTAAACACAAACTTTAAGTTCATCAAAGTACCACCAGGGCAAAACCTTACATCAAAAAGTGCAATCGAGTCTCCAATCAGTCATCCCGTGGCCGAGGATGAAGACAAACGTCTTCGAAACATGTACCACATTTTATGACAAGTAAGTGAAGCATTAAGAGTGTTTTGATGACAAAAATTAAATCAAATAAATCCATAGTTTATGTACCAATTAGCCTTTTAAAATGCTGCTTATAATGAATCCAAATTACAATAGTTTGGCCCTTACAGCAATCTTCTTAGGTAACATTAAATGTGACAAATCCTTGTTTTGACAGCCTGAC
Source organism: Metallyticus violacea (assembly GCA_030762175.1). Lineage (NCBI taxonomy): Eukaryota > Metazoa > Arthropoda > Insecta > Mantodea > Metallyticidae > Metallyticus > Metallyticus violacea. Next base: position 19,657,154 of record CM060833.1, read on the forward strand.
TGCAAGGCTGAAGAGTAACACAATCTTGGAACAAACCCATTGCAGCAATACAGATCAGTTTGCATATGCATAAAGAGTATGTGTAGGTAGCATTGAATGTAACAGTAAAAATGGTAAGAGAGAGGAGAAAAAGAGAGAGGAGAAAAAGAAATATTGTAGTAAGTTTACAAATAGAAAGTAGTTTGCAATATTAGAGAATGATTGCAAATAGTACATGAAATGTGCGGCAGTTGTTTTATAGTTATTCATGAGAAGTCACTCAAGTTTAGGTTTTTTTTTCAGTGTTATGCTGGTGTATAGCAAAGTTCACAAATCTCTTGAACCTATGTACAAGTTTTTGTTTACCAGTTTCTTCTTTACAGCAAGTAAAGAATTAAACTCAAACACAAACCTTGTGCATCTCACACAACATATTTATATCAAGCCTTTTTGATTTATTTTTTCAACAGATATTAAAAATTGTTACCCATTTTGAATGACATTCTAAATCCTGTGTTCCAAGATAGTTGCGAAGGGTGGCTTCAGTTGCTTCACACTGTATTTTGAAGCTATGGAATGAGTTAACATGATGAATACAAATTTGGCAGATCTGTGAAGGCAGACCATCATCTGCTGCAATCTGCAAAGAATTAATAATAACTGTAAAAGGAATCAAATTTTGTATACATATGAACATGACTCCTGCATGCAATAAAAAGTTCATACAATACATCTATCTTTGCTTATTCATTTTTTTCATTTAGCACCATTTACTGGTTCACTGTGATAACTAATATTGTAACAATAATCCTATTTACTACCATGAGATTTTGTGTATTTTGCTTTACATACTCAGCAATATTCTTTCTAAAAGCTAATACTTTTTTAGAAACAATCCCATCAAAATTCATTTGTGACATAAACAGAATCTTAGCCTTGAACCAATTCTATTTCTTGCTCATATACTCAAATATATTAACATATTTATCCATTTTATAAACTACAGCAAAATATATATTGAACCTAAAAGGCTTAATTATTGGTTTTTAGACATGAAAACATTTTTAATTATTCCATGCATATTCTGCATTTGACTTTGAAAATACTGTAAAAATTAATATAACACTTTATCCATCTTATATATGTGTGCACTATGTTTGTTTGCCTTCCTGGTCTAGTGGTTTGTTTTCTGCTAGCCAGGAGTCCCATGTTTGATCCTCATACCTGCATAGAAAAATTTTAAATTAGGTCTGGAACAGAGGTCTACACCCAGCCTTGTGAGGACAATTGGGAAGCTGCCTGATAGTGAGGTGTTATCCTTTGATCTCAGAAGCTGAGTGATAGGTGATCAGCAGGTTGTTGGTATGCAGATCACATGTCCTCCTGCAATACTACCCTCTACCCATGATGTTGCAAGATGGAGGTACAGGATACAGCAATCAGCATAGGTCCTCATTGGGCTGTTGCGCCAAGAAGAGCAGGAATGTTTAAATTTTGGTTATCTGCACTTGGATTCATTATCACTGCACTAACTTTTGACTCCAATACAGTTCTGCTCTGATTAAAAAAAAACAAAAAGGCAAATCAAGCTTTATAAGATTATCAATTGTATTAGTTTAAATCTTTATAGATGGCAAGCTTGTCAAAAATAATATATTGCATATTTATATTGAGCATTAGATGAACAAGCTGTTTGTGCATTTTAATTGGCTAAAAACCATTTTTTTTTCATTCATTGTTATCTGTATTAAAAATATAAAAGCTACATTTATTGACCAAAGTGAGTACAAGTACAAGAAATTAAACCTACCAAAAGGTGATTTGTACTTCATGTTTTAATGCAGTAAATAATCACCCTTTCAATTATTGTTAATAAATTACTAAATGGAGCTGTTATTTATATTGAATGAAATTTGTAATTGTGACAAACCTTTCCTTGCTGTTGTATGTTTTCAGAGATACAATGTTTATGCACTTTTATATATATCTATTTATTTGTATATAAAAAAATTCAGAATTTTTTTAACCTTTTTTGAATTTACCTATAATTATGACTGAAGCCCCTGATTGCACAATTGGCAGTTCCAGTCTTTCTCATATCTCGCAGCATGCAGGTTATTATCATACAAAGAAAAACATTCCAATATTACACTTTTTTAGGTAAAGCCTGTGTCAGATATTAATAACAGCACTTTCAGTATCTATTGCACCTTAAACTGTGCTTCTGTTGACTTTCCTAAGTAAAATATTTTTGGTTTACAATTGGTTATTAAAACACCTTAATATCTGTATGTGTTCACTAGAAACACGAACCATGTCTATAATAGCAACCAAGGAAACGTTGCATTTACAATGATCACTTTCACAAGCCACTAACAAATGTAAAGTTCTTTCTTATCCTTTATTTGCATTGGCCTGTAGCTTTGGTTTCAACTTTTAATTGCTTTAACCTTATGTTCAACAGAGAAACATTGGCTTTGAGCTCTGAAATTTTCACTGCTAAACCAAAACAAAATGCTTCCTTCCGTTATGTGAACGGTATCGATTGAACCTACCATTTGCACTTGTTACATATATCGCCATGTATTAAAACTCTCTTGGTATTTTTGCTAAAGATTATGTGAAAAGGCACTAAGTTTGTTAAATATATCGCCATGTATTAAAACTCTCTTGGTATTTTTACTAAAGATTATGTTAAAAGGCACCAAGTTTGCTAACCTTTATGAGAGGCAACAGATTCATTATCCTGTTTGGCAAATTTTCGTTATCCTTATACAGGGGCAACAATGACTCAGAGTGAGACATACACAGTCTACATATGTTGGAGAACTTAACCGACATATTCGAATTCCGTACTACATCACCGGTATCACTATAACCTTCAAAGGTTTCCTTGTTTCAAAACATTAACGAAATAAACAAAAACTTTCTTCCAATATCAAGTTCGACAACTTATGAAAACATAAACGTCATAAATATAAACAATTAGAGATTAAATACACAAGAGTTAAGACATGACAGAAATGAGCAGCCACCATTTTTGGTCCATGCAATGAATGAATCATGGAAGCCATAGATGTCGAAAGCTGGAGTTCTCCAACTGAACAGTTCGCGTTATTATATCAAGAGCATCTAACTCTTAAATGGCAAACACGTGCTATAAAAGGAAAACTATTTTGCTTTCATAAGTTGTATTGTGGTTCCGAGGAATAGAATAAATGTGTTATAGACATTACAGATCAATCTCTGTATATTATGAAATAAGTAAGACGACTCAATTTCAAAGGTTAAAACCGGAGACACTTTCGTAAGCTCTATCGCTCTTTCTCTTCTCCGACCCACTCACAAACAGTTGTATTTAAATTGGGAGCTTTTGTTATTCCTTATATGTAATAAATTAATCGCATTTTCCGAGTTTTTTTTTTTTTTTTTTTTTTTTTTTGAGGGGGGTCTCTTTCGTCCATGGTGATCAGCAAAGAATTGTCCAGCAGTTCAGGCTTGACCAAAGTAAATAGAGCAACTGGTTTTTTCTAGCCATTTTTTTAATAGTGCTTATCGCCCATTTTTACTACTGAAGCACCACAGGCTGTGGACACTGATGGTACATGAAACAAAATGATATATTAGGAAAGGATTTTTTAAGGAAGGAAACGTTCCAGGCCTAAGTACCTTCCCGGAAAAAAACCTTAGTCAAGGAGGACGGTCCTGACGGGATTCGAACCCCAGACCTCCCACTCACGAGTCCGGACCTTAACGACCTCAGTCACCCGTGGTGGTTTTCTAGCCATGAATTGAGTGACGTGTTTCATACTTTTTTCCAGCGAGTTTATTTTCCTCTTTTTTTTTTTTTTTTTGTTATATATGTAGCATTTTCACATTTTATTGATTGTTTAATGTAGATTTACTTTAGTGTTTGGCTAATTTTTGCATAAGCACGCCCTTCTTCAGGCAGGCAAACATGGTTTTTACAGTGAACTAAAGTGAGCAACTTCCAATTATATAATTTGCCATGGCAATTGGCTGAATTTAATATGAATTGAGATGGGAATGTTTTTTCTTATATTAATGTGTTGATTTTAACGTCTGCTAAATACGCTATTCAATTTGTAAAAGCCAAATCTGTGTTACCAGAGCTCAGAATGGTTTGTCCCATAAGGAATTTGATGAAACTTTAAATGCTTCACTTAGGCTTCAGGTATTTCCCACAAATGTTTACAGTTGACAGCAGTTTTCATATATGTAATTAGTGATGGGGTAATTACAATTCTGCCTGTAGAGACATATATTACTATAATAGCGTTTGAAAGAAAATGCTCGGATATCTAAAATGCTAATATGACTTTTGTATTTTTACTATCTTATTGTTTCTTTAATACATGTGAACATCTTATTAAAAGTGTACATATATTGTGCCAGAAAACTGAATGTACTGCAATTCATGTAGTTGGCAGCTGGTTGACCATTGCATAAATGGTTAACAAATAGTTCACTGGAAGGAATGGTATATACTGGTCTGGCAATGAGGCAGATGCTGCTGGATTTCAACAGCTTGTTAAACACTGGAACAAGTGCCTCAATGTATAGAAGGAGTATTTTGAAAAATAAAAGCATTGATCTTGGAAAATAGATGTTGTTTATTTAATGTTTTGAAACAACAGGAAACGAGGGAATCTTTGCAGACCGTTAAATACGGAATTCGAATGTATTGATTAAATAAATCAATAAAATAATACCTCCCAGTAATCATAGAACCTGAAATTATATGAATGGTTTACTTATTTTTTTGAGCCCTGCTTTGGTCTTTGGAAATAATTTGTATTTTTGTAGAATACAAGTACCCTCTGAAAGTTTCACAGTCTGAGTAAACCGTTACCAATAATGGTAAATATATATATACCATTATTGTTAACGGTTTATATATATTTACCATTATTGGTAACGGTTTACTCAGATATATATATATATATATATATATATATATATATATATATATATATATATATATATATATATTATACCATCTAGTAGCCTATATTTTATCTGTAAATCATAATTTTTATGAGCAGAGACTCGTGCAGTCTCAAGATTTTCGACTTCAAGCCTGAAAGAGAGGTCTCTGAGCAAAATTTGTCGGCCGTTTCACGGCCTGAGTTGAATGGGACGCTGATGACGTGAGCTGTTAAAGAGCGTCCATAAATAAATCATTAAAAAAAATCAAGATTTTCGGTTGAAAGGAACCCATGTGCCAGTAATTCAGTGTCGTGCAATGGAGTTGTAGAACATCATCATTATAGAGTAATTTTAAAAGCAACATAAACCAGGAACTGTGCGTTGAGAGGCTTATACAATGCTCCTTTATGTGCAACAGTCTAGGCGGGTTCCCTGAATTTAAGAAGGGTCGAACATCTTTTAAAGATCGAGAGAAGTAGAAGATCTTTGAAGAGTGTGACTAAATAAAAATTTAGATGGAAAGCGTCTCATCAAAGGTATATGACATTTCTTCTTGCTAAATGTTGACACAAACTTCATCTATAAGTTTTTAGGACATGTTTAAGGAATCATTGTCCCCTTCTCGGCTCTTTATTGACTACTTGGTAAGTGTATGGAGCAGTCTAATATGGCCATGGCTGGTTCTGATTTGTTTTTCTATAAACTTCTTTTGACTGAAATAGGAATTTATTGAATTTATCCAAAGGTTGAATGTCAAAATTCTTTAACATATCTTTATTTTTAAAACGAACATGGTTTCCCATGCAAATACTTCTGCTGAAGTATACGTTTCTTTTAACAGGTTTGCTTCTTGCTTAAGTTCACGGTTGCGTTTCCAAAAATGTGCTGCTAGTTCCGTTTTTTCCAACAGCTTGATGTTTCTAAAATGTTCTTTTATCCTGGTTTCCAATTTCTCCTAGTTTTCCTATGCATCTTAAACTATAAACTGAGCATTCTTCTGAGTATGTCCTGATTTCTTCTCTTGTAGTATGCCGTCTTTTAATAATGCACAACCCAATTATTTTTACGTTATATCTATTTCATTGTGTTAATTCTGTCATGTGATTTTATACTTTTCTCAAATGTATAATGATATTCTGATATGTGAATGTGCTGCTTCAGCTGTCAACTGAATTGAGGCAAACGGTACTCTTTAACATACACCCAAAAAACAAATTTCAGAGGCGTTACATCGGGCAATCGCACTGGCCATGCAGCACACCCTGCTCTCCATTACCAATGTTTCCCGAATTCTAAAAGTCGCGGGTCAACAACAACTTATTAAGACTTGGAGTACAGTAGTTTAGCATAGAAAAAAAAACTTAAATTGCACACTTCATGAACGAGGAATCATAGAGAATATTGCTTTACAAAAATGGTCCTTTCCTTGGGATTCATCATTCATAAAAGTTTATCGATAGTGGTCTTGTTACATGCTTTATAATAAAGTATTTAACAAAAATGTGAAATTCTCTTCCCAAATGCTAGGATTAAATCTGTATTTAACGGCAATAATTGCAATTATTGTACCACTTAGTGACAAGAATATTGGCAAAATTGTTAATATGCCAAGTCGTATTCGTGGTTCAATTGTTATTTCTGGTTTTTTAATGTTTCTTTTCACATTTATGTGTTCAGCCGTTTGAAGTGAAATATCAAATTCTTATATATAACTTTATGAACAATTGCAATTGTAGCAATTCAATTTTGTCTTTATTTTAATACATTTTTGGATGTAAATATCTGGTGTAAGTCCTATACAACAAAATGTTTGTTACGGTGGCATTGGTGGTAGCTATGGATGTAATGAAAATACTGTAAATGTAAATTACAGATAACGAAACGCAGTGTGGGGATTATAACATCACAAAAAAAAAAAAAAAGTATTTTCATCTGACTTGATCATCACTGCTTTATACGCAAGACTTTGAAATATTTAAATTATTTAACTTAATTTTTAATTTAGAATAGTTGAATATTTAAACTGCTAAATCGGCATTTATATAAATTCTGAAAAAAATTAATTAATCACCAATTAAGTTCCACCTAAGATTAACCTGTCCGAAATTTATTGTTGCAGAGGTTGTTATGATTATAATATGCTGCAGTTGGTTACTCTGACTAATTGGTGGTGATGCATGCCATGTAAAACTGCAAAAAGGCGCGAAAGGGAATTTGCCTTTGTGTTAACCATGGAGGACAAAGCTGTGAAAGTATCCTTCGTAGCGGATGAACATGTAGAATTGATAATTACCTCAATTAAAGACCGAAATAATGGTAAACCAGGTAGGAGAATGTTATATTTTAATTCTGGAAAAGGAATGAACTTTTTTTTTATGCGGCTTTGACAACTGTTTTGATTGGGAATGGAAAAGTTAATTTACGTAATACTTTTTTTTTTTAACTAGGATGATTGAAATATGAGAACCATTCTTAAAATGTGTAATTTTACAGTGGGTTGGACTCTTAAGTATTTTTATTCACCGCTAGTAATAAAACCTTCACATACAAATAAATCAATTAGTTTCGTTTTATATTGGGTGACAATGCATAAGTGTAATGAACATGTGCTAACATTGGCATAGAAACTTGTATTTATGACAGACTTCTGGACACTGGAATTTTTCTCACTCTTAATAACGTTTTTAGTAGTATGTGTGTACATTTTAAAGAAATAGGAAAAACCGGTGATTCAGTTTTATTCTGCCATTTGCAATATTTACAAAGCATCGTCAATATTATAAAGGATAGAATACATGTTACATTACAATTAAACAGGTAGATATAAATACAGATCTGAATAAGTATAAATACATAAAACAGCTAGAAAACATGTTTACATTATAATCAAAAAAAGTACATCAAAATACAGATCTGAAAGTAGAAACCAAATGATAGAAAATGATATTAACTCATATTTGTGCCTCTTTGTATTCATTAATTGAGTAAAAAGCATTTTTTTTATCAGATAAGTCTTTATTATATTAATTTTGTTAACTTCACATATTTCCGCGATCGAGTGAGGTAAATGATTGTATAAATCTTTTGCAACAATTTCAATACGTTTGGAAATTAATGATCCACTTAATCTATTTCTAAAGTAGTTCTGTTTTGTTCTCGTGTTATATTCATGAATATTCCTATTTTTTTCTTCAGTGTGATTTCGTATTACATGTTTAAGACATTCAAATATATATAAACAGGGTAGTGTGAGGATTTTTAGTTTTTTAAAACTACTTTTACATGTTTGTTTTCTTTGAATTTTTTCCATTATTGTTATTGCTTTTTTCTGTAGTCTAAAATATTCTTAGCATACTTTTCTTACCAGCTGCACCCCATAAAATGATCCCATAATTTGTGTTATCTGTTTTATTACATACATGCCCTTATTGATTTTGTTGCTAACCTTTTCTACATGTTTATGGGGGTTTTAGGTTATTGTCTATAACTATTCCTAAAAAGTTTATATATGTTACTTGGGAAATTTGCTTATTTTGTATAGCTAATGTGATGTTACTTTTTGTTTTATTACTTCGTTTAATTTGCATCCATTCCTTTTTGTTTGCATTTAGTGCCATTCCTAGTGCTAAGTAGATTCTAATTAATTCTAATAAAGAATATGCTTTATCTTGCACTTCTGCCTCCATCTTACCTGTTACCACTATTGTTGTATCATTAGCATACCCAATGGCTAAATCTCCAGCATCCTGTATTAATTTGAATAAGTAATTTATGTACAAGATAAATAGATATGGTCCCAGTTTGGACCCCTGTGGCACTCCATGTGTTAGGCTTTTTAATGCAGATTTGATTTTTTTCAAATGTGCTCCTGTATTATGTATTATTTCAATACACTGCATTCTGTTTTGTAGGTATGAGCATATCCATTTTAATGGTATGCCTGTTATCCCATAATTTTCCAATTTCCCCAATAGGAGCTTAATGTTAATGCAGTCAAATGCTTTAGAAAGATCAAGAAAGATTGTCAGAACTAACTCCTTTCTATCTAATGCATGAATTATTTTATCGTTTCCTATGCACGTATTGTTGACTTATTTTTTTTGTAAGCCAAACTAGTTTTGCAATATGATATTAAATTTATTGCAATAATTCTGGAGTTGTTCTAGGAAGAGGCCTTCGATGATTTTAGAAAATCCTGAGCATAGAGATATAATTTTCAGTCATTTGTTTGGAACCTTTCTGCTTATAAATTGGCCTAACTACCACCTGTTTTAGTTTACTTGGGAAGGTTCTTAATTTAAAGCTTTCATTTATTATGTGTGTAAAGGTGTCTGCCATTTCATATTTGCAGTATATTATCATTTGATTTAAGTATTCATCTAAGCCACTAGATCTTTTACGTTTTAGTGTATCTATTTGTTTAATGACATCTGCTTGTGTAATTTCTCTTATTATCATTGAGTAACATGAAACTTTCATTTGTTTTGTGGCCTCTTGTCTTAATTCCCATATTTGCTACAATATTTATATAATAATCATTAAAGATGTTACTTATGATTACTATGTCTAGTATTAGGCAGTCATCTTTTACAATTTTCAAATTCTGTACCCATTTAGATGAGTTTTCTTTATGTACTGTTTTTATAACATTCCATGTCTCTTTGATTTTATTTTCAGCATTTAAAAGCAATGATTTGTTGTGGAGTTTCTTTGCTTCATTCATCACTACATTTAGTGTGTTTTTGTAGTTTTCTATGTATCTATAGGATTTTTCATCTAATTTAAGAGCTTTTAGACTGTTTAGGAATTGCATTTTCTTTTTAGATTTTTTAATTCTTTTGGTAGACCAGTTACAATTTTTTTGTTTGTTACATACTACCATCTTAGCTGGTACTCACTGCTCTAAGTATGACATTAATGTATTCATAAAGAGTTCAAATTTATCATCTATGTTAGTTGTTTCATTTATATCACTGAATACTGCCTGTTTAAGGTTAGCTCTCAATGCTTCTAATGTAGTTTTATTTACAATTCTTTTAACTAACAGTGTGTATGGTGTAATGTGGGAGCTATATTTTAATCATATTCATGAAAAGTTACCTGTAATTAAAATTTATTAGTCTTTGAGGAAAGAATATTATTCCATTAATTTAACCACTAAAAATTGATACTTGATTACCAATGTGTGTAATGAATGGAATTAATTTATATGCATAATTTACAATGAAGTCTGATTATACTTTTGCTCTTTTCATATAAAGCAATAAAGTAATTTTACTAATAAGTCCTATCCTACCTACCTTTATACAGCGATTAATATAAGCTGCAAAAGCTCCCAATTTTGCCCAGAGGTTAAGTCTAGTAATTTTTTCTTGCAGTATTCAAGCATAAGTATTCAGGAAAGTACATAATAGCTTTTATCCCACCCATTTTTTTGGATGTGCATGAAAATATTTATTAATTATACATGTTTTAGGTCAAGATAGACAAACAAGCACCAGAAAAAAGAACACCATCACCACCCAAAATTCTGAAGATTTACATGAGGATGATGCAGAAGAAGAAAGCCATAACATTGAAAAATCTGCAGGTAGAAAGATATAATGCTATCATAGATGTAAAAAATTGTATTAATAATTATGTTGAATAAAAGTGAAAAATGTAGTTTGAGGGGCATTTCGAAATGAATTATAATAGCTGTATATTACGAATACTGAGCAAAGCGCTTTACTACTAAGGCTAAACGAGTAATATTTTATGCTATGGCCATTAAATTCAAGATGGCCTTTATAAAGATCTGAATTTCTCATAACATCCACTTACATTGCTAAAAGTAAGAAGACTCTTTTCCTCCTCGGAGATTAAGCTCTCAAGATGGATCTGGGAGCAAAACGGCAAAGCTATTGTCTTCACAACCTCTCTACCTCAAACTAATTCGAGGTGTTGGAACTGGTTAACCTCTCCCAGTCTGAGAGCCCTCTAGTTCTCTTATACCTTCAAACCCCTTTATAGGCTACAGCAGTTAACATTTGCTTTACTAGCATTAGTTTTATTGCCTATAATGTTATCTTGGTCATATTTTCTCTCAGATATGTGCCCCTTTCCTATTGTTGAGGGATTTTAACATGCACATTCTCCATGAGGCATGAAGAGGTCGAATGGTTGCTGGCATCTTGAATTGTCTCTTTTAAACACTAGTGAGCGTACTTTTCTTTCCAACTCCACAAACAGCTTTTTCACATCTGTATATATCTGTTCTGCTTCTCTTTCAATTCATCTTACCTGGACTATTCTCTTGGACAGTTACTCCAACAATAACTTTCTGTGCAAGATAAATAAGGTCTTCCCACATATATACAAACAGTGATCAGAAATGACTGCTCTATAAAGCAAATTGAATCCTTTTTCTTTCTTTGGCAATTTTCTGAGGTTGTACTTATGACTTGATGCCATGGTTAAGCACCCCAAGAGATAAATAACTAATTCCTGGGTGGAACTATGAATGCTGAAACACCAATGCATGCACGCCAAGATGCTCTTTGAGTATTTCATCCTCTGGAGAATATGATTCGTTACAAACAGCTGCATGATAAATGCCATTGAGAATTGAAGGATTGCAAAAACTCATCTTGGAGTGCTTTTGTTTCTACTTTAAGCTGTTCAGTGCCTTCAACTGCTTTCTGGGATAAACTACATTGCATTGCAGATAAGCTTGGTTGTTCACACGTACCTGGCCTTAATGTGCAGAATCTAATTGTCATTTCTACTGATAGCATTGCAAAATTCTTGGGAGCACTCTTGCCATGTTCCATGATTTTGAGAAAACCTATGTTACTGTTGGAGAAGTGATATTATTATGCTTCATGAATGGCATATTTGCGATCTTTCTATTTTTTTCATTTCATGAAAGTTTGGGTTTTTAATGTATCTTCTTTTATTCAGGAAATGGAGTTTCTTGGGGTCTGTTACACTGTTTACCATTGCTATCAATTTTATCATAGGGTCTATAACCAGAGATGTCATCGTCATTGTTCATCAATGACTTTGCAATCTTTCTTTCTTCCCAGCATAACTGTCTGTTGGAACATTGCCTTCAATGCTGTGCCATTGTTCCATCTCTTACTTTGAGTGTCAACAATGGCTTTCATTTTTCTCTTGAGAAGGTCCTCTGCATGAATTTTTAGCACTGCAAGGAGTATCCTTTTCTTCTGTCCATTCTGGCCCAGTTCCTCTTTCTTTTGCAGATGAAGAGAAGTTCAATGGTTTGAAGTTGGATAGAAAACTGTAATGTCATCACATATAGCACAACTGAAAGGCTAGTGTGAGCATTCTCTATATCTTTTTACGTGTATTATGTAGCACATTCTGGGGAACTGACCAGATGGTGCTCTTGCACCTCTACTTTTCTGTAATCTGGTCTACCTGATGATGAATGCATGGTGTATGCTTTGACATAACCTTCATTGCTGCATTGCCTTAACTTGATTCATCATCGGGGAATTCATGCAGCCATTGGAACATTTCCTACCAATCCTATATTCAGTCTGTATACAGAAGTAGGTGAAGAACTTCCTCTGCCTTTTAGGAGAGATATTTTACTTGGTGAGTCAAATTATGGGCCTACCTAAAAGCTCATCAAATGGAGTTGAGCAAGCTGAATTAGGTAGAGTAGGGAGTAAAGGAAAAATAATGAAATATTGGTTTAGGATTAAGAATTTAGAAGAGAATGGTATTTTGAAACACTGTCTAGTGATGCAAGAGAAACTGAGGAAAGGAAATACTTGGATTAGTGGAATCAATGAGATTATGGAAATTATTGGCTGTGGTATTATAGGAAATATATTGGTATGTTGTGGAATTATAGGAAAAATAAAGAATGAGGTTTTTGGAGAGATATTAAACAAAGCATTGATGACATGGAAAGACAGGAGGTATTAGGTAGTTTTAGTAGTAAAAAGTCAATGGGGATTTACAGGTGGTTAAAGGAGATAAGGGGCAGAGAGAATTGTTTGGATGAAGGTGACAAGTGGACGAGGGAGGGAATTGCACGGGCCCAGACAGGGTTATTGAAACTGAAAGGAATAAGAGGAGGTTTAAATATAGAGCAATGTCTGATGTGTGGAATGCAAGACTAGCATGCAATTGTGGAATGTAAAGAAACTTAAGATTGAGAGGTGGGATAACTTGCGAATAGAGATAAGGAGAAACAAGTTGAATATGAAAATAAGGCAGAAAATCTTGGAGTTGGGAATTATTTAGGTAAGGTTAAAAGAAAATGGTTGAAAAAAATAGTAAGAAATGAGAAACGAAATCGGGCAGAAACATAATTTAAACTGGGTTTTGATTGAGTTAATTTTGTAGATATAAGTTGCCTGATAGTTGAAACCACAAGGTTGAAACGATTTGGGACATTTGGTTACACAACAACTCAGAAAGATTTACTAGATTGACTATGTTGTATTGTCTTGTATGACTGAGCGATTGTAAAAGAGTACTGTGGAAGCTGGTAGTATTATTAAGTGGAGGTAAATTCAGTTCAATTCATACTTGGTGGGTATGGGTGCTTAGCCTTGGCACTCCACTTATGAGCTGTTTTTTTAACACTTCACTTGACAACTTTATGCTGCTAGGTCATTGGCTCCAAAGCCGCCCAGATAAAAGTTTCGGGAGCTCTGGACACCCAATTGACCTTAGAAAATGCAGCTTAGAGTGAAATAGGTATGTAACTGTTGGGTGTATGTTTATCATCTGTTTGATTAATTATAGCCCTCTTTCTGGAAATATCCCTTTTAAGAGTGAATGATTACACATGTAAGTGAGCAGATCACTTAATTCACGAGAACGGTAATTTAACAACTTGGTGTTTATCCCATCCCAACAATGTCTGTTTCATTCTTTAATGCTATAATAATTTGTTCAATTTCTAATGAAGTTGTGAGGTTAATTTTAAATTTACACTGCATTTCTGGGCATGCTTTCTGAAATAGACCAAGGACAGTAATATTCAAAACAGTAGTTGTAGGTGTAGTTCAGAAAGATGAACTAAGTGCATTGGCAATGTCATAATCACCAATATCACCAAGAAGTGCTGGGAAAGATATTGTTTTCATTAGCTCTGATTGTATTTTCCGTATACTTTTTATTTTATTGTGTGAGAAAAATATCTCCTTTTAGGTTTAGTTACTTTACTCTGTATTTTAAAATATGGTTATAATGCACTTTTAAATCTGGGTTATTGCCAGTATGATATGCCAAATAAATAGGTAATCTCTCTTTCTTTCTTTCTTTCTTTCTTTTTTTCTTTCTTTCTTTCTTTCTTTCTTTCTTTCTTTCTTTCTTTCTTTCTTTCTTTCTTTCTTCCTTCCTTCCTTCCTTTCTCTCTCTCTCTCTCTTTTTTTTTTATGCCTAAGGTTAACCCATGCAATAAAATGGGATTAAATAAAGTTGAAACATAGCTAAAAACTCAGTTTTGTAATAAGGAACAATATATTACATCCAGAAAGCTGAAAACAGCATAATCTCTTAATTGTAAATGTGTGGCTGGAGTGCTAATTCTTGGTCTTAAAACCATTAGCTATTAACCTCAGTCCCCTCCCACTTGCCTAGTTGGTGCATTATTTATATAGCCACAGGGTGCCCCTGCCAGTGACAATTGCACTCCCTCAGTGTGGATATAAGTATGGGCATCACAACTAGCGGAATTTCAGCAGGAAACTCTGAAAAAATTTAATTCCTAATCAATTCAGATACATTGACCTAAACCTAATCTCAGGTGAATCCTAGAAAATGGTGGACCCATTGAACTCATTTTCGAAGGTATTAATTTGTGATTTATATTGTGTGCTATGCTAGCAGGTAATTAATTATAAAATTGGCAAAACTGTTTTAACAAACTATAGTACCTTCTGGGAGGCATGTGTAATGCCATCTAGCAGCAGAATCATAAGCTTGACTTGGATGCATTGGTGCTAGTTTCCTAACATATAGGAAAATACAATAAATGAGTTTTATATAATCCATTGATTTTATTGTGGGTATACCAGAGATTTAGTGAACTGTTTTGTGAGGAAAATTGATCTCAAACAATGATAATGCATTATTTAAAAATTACTGAACTTTTCACTCACTAGGTTGCTAGAATACATGGATAAGATTTTTTTGTTTCAAAGGTAAATTAAACAGTTTTAAAGTGAATAGTTATATGATGGTGATTACATAAATGCATGTTTATTTCAGTCCTTAATGAAGAAGGTGATCTACCTGGTCATTGCATGTTTGGATTTCAAACACCTAAGGGAAAAGGTTCGTTACTGGTACAAAGAACCCCCCAGTCAACTGGCAGCAAGAAATGCAAAAGCCCTAGGACTCCAAGAACTCCAAAAACTCCAAAATCAACAAAGAAAGCTCCATCAGATTTGCCACCTAAAACACCGTACAACTTCCGCAGAAGGTTGAAAAGAAGTAAGTGTTCAAAGAACCCCCCCTCTCTCTCTCTCTCTCTTGTGTTAATATTTAGGTCAAATTATCTTTTTTAAGATTTGGGAGACACTTATATTAGGCCTTGAAAATCACTCAACCAAACCAACTTTAAACACGAATATGGTATATACATTCCATTTTGCAATATCATGTCCATGTATTTCATGTCAATCCTCTCAGTTCCTGTATGTTATTTATGAGAGTAAATCATTTAATAGGTTATAAATTAATGTGGGTATGAATGAGGCACTTGAGACTATTGCTATTAGATGGCAGAATTGGTCCGGTGGGAATTGGTGATATACATGAAACAATTGGTGTTTAAAGTAGTGAAACTAGTTGCAAAATGTTGGTACCTTTGAGTTAGTGTACAACCCTCAAAAAATGCTCTGTTATGTATTGTGTGCTAAAGGTATGAATCAAAGAAGATTATAAATGTTTGCTTCCCATCTTTGGTGAGAAGTGCTCTGGCATGACAAGCTGTTTTCAATTAGATACAGAAGTTCTCTGAAGGATGATAAACATTTATCGAGGGTGAACACCATGTTGACTGGCCAATGGAAATTGGTATATAGGAAATTTGCAACAAGTTCAATACTTAATTCCAACAGACAGAAGGGTAACTGTAGATAACTATAGCTGCTGCTCTTGGCTTTCACATTGCATGACCTACATCATCATAATGCATGAGATGTTAGGCTTTCACATAGTCTGTGTATTGTGCGTGTTGCACATGCTGATCCCACAATGCAAAATGCAATGAATGGGTCTGGGCATGACAGTATTTTAATTACTACCAAAATGGATACATTATGCTAGCCCAAATTGTCACAGGTGATGGGTTTGCATTTACCATTACCAGCCTGAGACAAAGTGTGCATCAATGCAGTGGAAGCTCATTGCTCACCACATTCCATTCTCAAGAACAAACTGTAAATGTCAAATCCTACTTTAACATTCTCAGGTAACTTGTAAAGCTATTCGATGGAAGCACCAGAAGTCCTTACCTAAGGCCTGTATAACAATGTGCGCCCTCATACTGTCCACAAGGCAAAAAGAGGCTGCAAAATTTCAAGTGGGAAGTTCTCAAGTATCCTCCATATAGCCCAAAAAAATTTATGTTACTAGATTTCAGGGGTTCTGAAACAATGGTACAGGGGATTGTGTTGAGAAATAGAGTACTTTTCATTCTTTTCAAAGTATTCTCCCTCTAAATCTGATCATTGTCATCAAGATATGAAGCACTGGCATCACTCATTGCTCTTAGGGGTACTAAGCTCCTTTTCATATTTCTTTGCTACAACATCTTCTGAGCTTGAAAATTTGCTTCCTCTGCTGTTATTTCTTCACCAAAGGGAACAGAAGTTACAGAGTGCTAGGTTAGGGCTAAGGATAATGGAATTAGGGGTACTGTCCAGGAAATCAATCCCTATTCACTTTTATAAAAATTCACTGCTTTTCAAAAACTATCCAAGAATTGAGCCTGCAAAATGTTCCATTTTAACACTTTTTACCTCATCATTAAAGTCTTTCCCTGATTATCATGTTTTCATACTTTTTCCAACCTCTCCTTCAAATTCTCTGTCTTTAATTTCTGTTTTTACGTAACAATAAGGTATTTTTCTATGCCTAATGAGTAACAACTTTGTGCCAAGATATCCAAAAGAGGGTTACTATTTTGCCACTAGATGGTGCTATAATACTTGAGTTTCATCACTGTAACAATATACAGTGTACTAATTTAACTGCCAAGACAATGGATTTGGTACCCAGTACAAAAGTTAACTAATCTACTGGGGGTGGTTACATTTCATAAGAGTGTTGTGAATTTCCAACTATCTTAAAATTTAAAAATGGACAGGACTAGTTGTAAAATAAAACTAAAGTAAGCATATAGTTTCAAATCAGAGTTAAAAATATGTAATTAATAAATGTCTATATAGGTTATATTTATTATAGCTTTAAAACAAAATACTGTACCTTGCTCATTTCACTTTTGTTTAGTTTTAAAATGTGTAGTAAATAACATTCAAGTAAAAGTTAAATATGATATGTATTGACAATGGCTGAAACTCATGTATTGTGACTATAGTTACTATTATCCATCTATGAACTCTTGTGAGTAGGTTATTTAAACTCTCTTTATGTTTTCATTACATGAGATTTACTCAGGACATATGTTTTGTGGAACTTTTTCCACATCATCAGCTGTTAAACGGATCATTTCTGGAAGCTGGTATCCGGGTAGACTCTGGTGGTCTAGTGATAAACTTAAATAAAGCACTGTCTGCTTCCGGGATGTCAAAATTCATAAGGTTATTCTCTCTCTCTTAAATCCTTTCCCATATGTTTAGTTCTTTCAGTTGTTGAACAATTTTTAATAACTTGATGCCTTTTTCTATTTCGTTGTTTTCATTCCAAAAATTTGTTGCCACAGCTGATTTATCTATTTGTTTGTAATGGATGTTTCTCCAATGTTCCTTCAACCTAATGCCCATATTTCTCTTTGTCTTCCCTAAGTAAATTTTTTCACAATCCTTACAATTAATCTGGTAAATACCAGATTTTTTCTCTTTGGGTTGAAATCTGTTTTGTTTAATTTCAATATATTGTTTTCATTGTATCGGTTTTGAGTTGCTAACATGATATTGCACTGCTTAAAAATTGTATGAAATTTCTTATTGGCTGATGGGCGGTAAGTGAACTTTTTAATTGTTTTTTTTTTTTTTTTCATGATAAATCACTCAAAGCTGTTATTAATAAGATAAAGAGAAATATAGGCATTAGGTTGAAGGAACACCGGAGAAACATCTGATGGAAACAAATAGGTAAATCAGCTGTGGCAACACATTTTTGGAATGAAAACCATGAAATAGAAAAAGGCATCAATTTATTAAAAACTGTTCAACAATTGAAAGAACAAAACATATGGGAAAGGATTTATATAAAATAACATTAGCATATCTTATGAACTTTGACATCCCGGAAGCAGACAGCACTTTATTTAAGTTTTGTTATTAGACTATCAGAGAACCCAGATACCTACCTATCCAGCTTCTATGAATGATCCAACAGTCGTTTAACAGCTGATGATGTGAAAAAAGTTTCAAGTGTCCTGAGTAAATCTCATGTAAGTGAAACCATAAAGTGTGTTCTAAATATCCTACTCAAAAGAGATCATTAATCAGTGTTTCACTATATTTGATTCTGAATTGAATTAATATTTAAATTATCCATCTATTTTACATTGCATAGCTTTAACTTGTAAAATGTAATATGTATGTAAGTATCTGTATAAGACTGGTTGTGTGAAAAGGCTCTAAGGCTTTAACTCTGTTAGTATGAATAAGCTTTTCCATAAATGTTATGCAATTACTGTTTGATAGCACTTGGAGAAAGCCCTGCTTTGAAGCCCTAGTATGTCATATGTTAGTCACATGAGTGCCTGCAGTAAATAACTCCTTGAAAATTGTATGCTAAATTCCACTTAAATGAGGCTATTGGTTTTCCACAATGTTTTAAAATTTGTGCAAATTTTGTACAAGGTTAATTTGAAAAGTTTGCAAAATGAAGTGCAAATAAAGGCTGACTTTTGAAATTGTTTTTCACCATAATATTCCTCGACACTCTTGCACTCTGTTCACCTGTGTTTTAAAGCCTTTATCCCATGAAGTCAAGATTCCTCCAGGCCTACAAAATACTGCTTACTAAATTTTTCATTAGATAGATAATTTTTTCCCCCCAAGGACTTTTCTCAGCTGTGGGTAGAGATGGGAATCTGATGGAGCAAATCTGGGAGGTAAGGCTGATGTGGCTGCAAATCATAGCCCAGTTCTTTGCTTTTGCCACTGCAAATGTGGCATGCATGAGGGCTAACATTGTCTTGATGCAGGATCACTTTCTTTAATAAATCTGATATTTTCTGGCATATTTTTGTTAATAGTTGGTCTATAGTATGCTCCAGTAATAGATGCTCTACTAAAGAAAAAAATCAATTCATAGAATAACTTTTAGTGTCTCAGGAAACCATACAATGATTTATTTGGCTAACTTCGAACATACGTCCTTTGGTGGTGGAGAATCAATGTTTTCATTATTTAGATTGCTGTTTTGTTTTAGGTGTGTAGTGGTGAACTTATATTTCATAATTTGTCATGCATTTAAGATGAAATAAATAGGATCTCTGAAAATATGACAAACTTTTCTCAGAGATGTGCATTCTGCTTTACTTTTGATTGGATATCAACAGCAGCCATATTACAGATAATTTTTAATGCATAATTCCTCTGTCCAAATATGAAATACACATTTGCCTTAAATGCCTATAACTTCAGCAATTTCTAGCACCTTTTGTCAGCAGTACTATTAAATGCACTTTCGCAACAATTTCTGTTATGATGGCAATTTTGATCACGAGCTACATATGTCATCTTTCAAGCTTTCATAATTGTGTTTGAATTCAACTTGGAAACTGTTGAATTGACATTGCAGAATTCTTTGGTTTTTTTTTCAGAACTCTGAATTTCTTGCTGTCATACCGTTCTTCACAGATTATTTCATTACAGCATGCTGCTTGATATTTGCGATTTTCCAACACAAATAAATTTACACTGTAACAAAGACCAACACCTAATTCAATCCTTCACTGAGTGAAGCATTATCATACAGCTTTTCTGCAGAAGATAGAAGATTGATAAGACAATTTGATTGGAAATACTGCTGCAATCTTGAGCTATTCCAAGAACTTATAAAATCACCCTCATATAATAAACATTAGAATTAAACTAGTTTGCTTAGGTCTGCAACTTTCATTGCTTTTGTTCTTGACAGAGATTGCAGCTGCAGTCCGTGAAAATGGGAGCTCTAGTGAATCAGAAGTCAGTGATTTTTCAGAAAGTGAGAGTGAGTATAAAGCAAGTGAAAGTGAACACGATGCAGAAGAAAATGAAGAAGAGGAGGATTTAGGGAAGCAAGCACCACCAAGAGAACAAAACAAAAAGGCAAAACCTGAAGTTTTGAACACACCAAGGAGAACAAGATGGCAAAAAGACGTCGACTACGTAAGTGAACTACTGATTATTAATGGCTTATGTTTAATCTGTACCCATGTGATATATATTTAAATTTATTGTGCATTATTGTAAAAATCTGTGGTAACATCCTATTGCCTATTCTGTTGCTGTCAGCTGTTTCCCTGGATCACTGTTGCTATATAGGGCAGCAGCACTTCACCATCTTTTACCTTAACTTTCTTGATTTCTTGCTACCTCTGCATCAAGCAGCTCACCGTTGCCTTCTACTGGTTTGGATGGTTCCTGTTTAAATTTGTTCTAGAGGAACAGCTTCCCTCGGGATGGTATCTGTCTTGTTGGGGTAACTTTAAACAATTTTGCATGCTTGTAGGGTCAAGAGTGGGTTGTTTGATATGTAACTTTCTTCACATACAAATAAAGGGCAACAGCAACATTGTGTATGTGCGCGTGTGTGTGAGATCATAAAATTTGCTTTCTATGTATCAATATTCTATGGTCACAAGTCATTCTAATGTTAATTCATTGTTTGGCTTTTTTTTTAACACAAGCATTTTAAGTGATAATGAAAATGGATATTATGGGAATTTTTTGTGTTGAACAATTCTTTTTTCTGAAATGGAAAACGCCAAACAACCTACATTTTGTAATGCATGCGCTTTCTGTGGAACCATTCTACTTTGGATAAATGAGTTCAAGTATAGCAGAACAAGCATTTAAGATGCACAAAGTTCTGGAGCTCCAAAATCAGCTGTGCTGTGAGGCCAGAAATCAATATTGAAATCCATGATTGTTTTGAGTGACAAACAAGTGAAAGTGTACGAATTGGCAGAATTCGTGGACATCTTGACTGAGCAGGTTCATTTTATTTGGCATAGTAAATTACACACAAAAAACTTTATACAAGATGGTTGCAACACCTGCTCGCTGCTCCAAAGCAAGAGCAAAATTACATGCAAACATCAGCCAAATGTTTAAGGAGAATCCAAACAATTTTTGTGACTATGGACAAAATGTTGTTTCATTACTGTACACCAAAAACAGGAAAGCAGTCTAAACATAGTGCCATATTGAGGCAAATCTGCTCTGAAAAAGGTGAAATGCACTCCATCCAGTGGAAAGGTTTTCTGGAACAAAAAAGGAATTTTCATAATTGATTACTTGTAGAAGGGAAAACCATTACTGAAGAATATTACCTTTGGAGATACTGAAGACGGTGATTGCAGAAATAGGTCTGTGAATGTCCAAAAAGATGTTTCACTGTGACAAGTTGCATTGCTCAAAACAAATTGTTCGAACTATAATTTGAAATGCTTCCACATCTATTCACCTGATCTAGCTCCTTCAGATTATAAGTTGAAACATGTTCTTTTCTACCTACAACAAAATGGAGGCGATGTGCGATAAAATACTGCTACAAAATTCTGCTTTTATCTGGACAAATCTTCAGCTGAAGCCTAAGAAGATTATATTTTTCTCTATAGCACAGCTCAATTTATATTCAAAGGGAGGGGACCTAGCACTCCTGTTTATGCTCTAACAGAAGAAAGCAATATTTCGCTATCATTGTTAAAGCTTTGTCGAATAACATTTTCACATTTCAGAAAGTGTGAAAATTTCACTGGGTGCCACCCACACATTGGTAACTAAAATGTTGCACATGAGACCACTTTGTCTATGGGGGGTTCCAAGATTCCTGATTCCCTTGAAGATTTAAATGCAGTTGGAGATTGTGTTACGGAAGATGCAACTTCTTTTGAAATTAATCACTGCCTATGAAACTTGGCTACATCATTTCCATCTTGAGAGCAAAGCTCTGTGTGAAAATATGCACCAAAACCAAAAAAAAAGCAAAAGTGATCGCTTCTGCCTAGAAACTTGTGACCATTCTCATTTTTTGATATGCAGGGAATGGTTTACCAGCATGTCATGCCTGCACATACAACCATAACTGGGCAATATTCAGAGATGTCCTGAAAACTGTGCAATGCTGTATCACTTGCAAAAGGCCATATTTTCATGCAACAAGCTGGATACTGCACCACACTAATGCATGGCCACACATCACAAATGTTGTTCCTGAATATTTCACAGAAATCATTGTAAAGTATATTCCTCACTCTTCCTATGGTCAAAGTTTATCCTCTTGTGACTTTTTTGCTTTTCCCCAAATTGAAAAAGCACCTTTGTGGTAGGCATATTCCATCATTGGAAGCCATGGTGAAGACTATGGAGGTAATTGTGAAGGACCTGTCAAAAATGGTTTCCAGCATATCTTGAAGATAGAAGTGCTGGGTCATTGGTGCATTGCGTCCAATGGGGATAGTCATCAGAATTATGAGTATGAGTAATGGTGTGCTGTCAAAAAAATCTTTATTGAACATCCCTCGTAACAAAGGACTCATGCCACAATAGTTATACCATGTGAAGTAATTTCATTTATTCTAAAACCAAATCTGTAGAGGTTATGTTAGAGTATATATTATACATATTTTCTGGACTTACTGTGTGTTAGACTGATAGCTAACAACAGAAACTATCTCATCATCACTGTACAGAAGGTAGGTGGAGTACATTTGTTCTAATATAGTGTTATAACTAATGTATGGGGTATGTGGCATTATCTGGTTCTGTTACATGGCATCTGATGGTCTGATGCTAGCAGCAGTGGCAGGCAGTGTGTCTACCAGCAGTTTGTACTGAATAAAGATGGGGGAAGGAATTAAAAGTATATTGAATAACAATTTTATGTTTTAGACAGAAAAAAAAATGCAGAGAAAAGGTGTGGGGTTAGCAGGAAGATTAAATGAACTACTTTTAGTAGCAGTGTGATAATGCCTGTGCTTATTATCAGCAGAGTATAGCTAAACATAGATCAGATGAATTCAGAGCAGGTGATGAGTCTACTACGGATCATCAATGAAGAAGCTGGGGAATTAAAGAAAATGAAAAAGAAACTGACAAAACTTGTCAACAAAATGGATTAGCTAAAAGTGGTCTTACAAGGTGGAAAAGAGGAATTTAACAAAGCATATTTGGCATGTAAAGAAAGGATGGAAAAGATGGACAAAGAAAAATGAATATAATCTTATTCGAAGTTGAACAAGATAAAACTAGAAAACTCAAATCAGATTGTGGAAGAGATATTCGAAAGGAAACTAGGTTTCAAACTGGCTGGATTGGAAATCGTTGATTTTTACAGATTTGAAAAAAGAGGCAGAAAGCCCATACCAATTGTAATTAAAGTGGCAACAGTGGGTTTTAAAAGGTAAAGAAAATTGAAAGGGATGTTTTTTTTTTTGTTTTGTTTGTTTGTTTGTTTTGTTTTTTTTTTTATGCAATAGTACTATGGTGAAAATAAAAGAAACCACTGAAATATGTTATTTAGAAAAATGAAAGAAACAAAAGATAATGGTAAAAGTGCATTTGTTTAAGGACTGCATCGTTACGTTGATGGAAAAAGACAGGAAATGTATCGACAGAAACTGAGGGGCAAGCGATATTAGATGGTGAGTTAGAAGAAAAACTGAGCCAAAGCGGAAGAAAAAGAACAGGAAACAGGCATATGTTGGAAACTTATCATCAGCAGATGCAGGAAGGAGACTTGGAGGGGGAAGCAGGTAACTGTATGATCAAGGTCACTTTGGACAAGGAAGATAGAGAAGCAGCATTCTTGATATCAGCTGGTAAACAAAGGCATGAAAGATGGTTAAAAGTTGTGTCAACACCTGAGGGGAAGCATCCTGTATGTTAGAGTCAATATAGAAAATGTAATTGTAAATGGAAGTATTGTGATAAGATATGATATTATGATAGAGCAAAGCAGATTTAAACAGATGGGCAGATTTAAACCATGGCAAGATCTAGTTCTAGATAAAGTGTAAAATAATTAATGGTGAAATGTCAGGTTTTAAATTTGAGTAACGTTGCAGTTGTGACAGATGTAGAATAGTGGAGGGAAATATGTGAAGATAGAAGATTTTTATTATATAGTGAGAAGAGCCAGCAGAAGAAGTGTCATGGGCAGAATTTCATGGGAGGTTATGCATGATTATTAAGAAGGGTAGTGAATTATGATATGAACAAGGAAATAATAGATTTAGAAAGTCAAGTTTCAGGGTTAACAATCAATAAAACAAAAGATGTGGAAGTGAAATATGCACTTGGTATTATATGTAACTTTCCAGAAGTATCAGACTTTTAGGATGAAAAGTTGTTTATAAATCTAGGTGAAGATGTGAAAAAATGCAAGTGTGAAATTTATACTAATTGGGGACTTGCATGCAAAAATATGTGAGGAAAAAAATTAAACTGGTGGAAATGAGATTGAGAGTGGATGGGAGAAAGATGTATTAGCACAAGGAAAAGCAGGGATAAAATATATAATAGGGAGGATAAAAAGATGTTAGAAATGTGTGAATTTAATAATTTGTTAATGTGTAATGGAGAAAGAGGAGCAGATTTGGAAGGCGAAGTTACATTTGTAAATGCAAATGGACAAAGTATCATAAATTATATATTATGTAGTGAAGGGGTTGATGAGAACCTTATTAATTTTAAAACATTAATTGGAGTAACTGGTAACTTTAATAAAGCCAGTAAACAAAGAGGTCATTATAGGAACCAAAAGAATATGTGATTGTAGCAATTAAAATGCTGGCAAATCCCATTTAGAGGATGGGGAAAAAGTGGGAGTATGGGTGAATATTTAGGAAGAGTTGGGGACAAATGGGTTAGGAAAGTGAAGAGAGAGAAGGAGGAAAAGTAGGCAAAACAGGGCTCTAACACATGTCAAACACCAGGGAGTCATGATAGGGCCTCAAGAAAAATTGGGTCAGTTTCAATTGTAACAAATGTATAAATCATTTGTTAGACTTTATGTAATGAAAGATTGAAATATTCTATTCTACATGGCATTTGTATATAAGAGTTTCCTCTATTAGGTTTTCAACACTCATTATAATCTCTTAAAAATACATTCCCAGCCCATTACAAGAATTACACTTTATTTTCCAGGTGCCAATAGCAGAAGAATTTTTCTCATCTCATGGATCTTCCAAAGTTGTAACTTCTGATCATACTCTCAGCCGACTAAAAGGGCCACGTCTGGCAGAAGATCAGTTGCTTAAGATGGTGGATGACATGAGTCTCAGCCACCGACAAGCTTCAGATAACCTTTATGAAGATCATGTTCAGCTCTTTGACAAGTGGATGCATTTACTAATGTATGTAATTGTCATTGCATTATATCATTATCTGATATTGTTTACTAAAGACTGTTAAATTTGTTATGTTGTGTTTCTGGAAGTATGTCACTATTGAGAGTCTTTACACAATATGTTCAGTTCTTATGAACGTATGCTGATTTTTAACAATTTTTATTTACTTTCTATTTCATGATTAATTTCCCAAAAATGGTTGGTTCAGCTGATTTATCTGTTGTTTATACCTGTATGGAATGCTGTTTAAGTCTGGCTTGTACATTTCTTTTTGTTTTCACAATATTTTTATTACAATCTAAACATTGAATCTGGTAGTTGCTCGGTTTCTTTTCTGGGAGTTTTGTCTATATGAGATTCTTTACATTGTAATTATTCTGTGGAGAAGAGTTGTGTGAAATTCTAATCTAAACATTGAATCTGGTAGTTGCTTGGTTTATTTTCTGGGAGAATTTTGTCTATATGAAATTCTTTACACTGTAATTATTCTGTGGAGTCAAGGTAATGTGAAATTCTTTGAACATTTTTTTGAAATGCTAATATAAATTTTTTGAACTTCAGTTTTGCTTTTCTAAAAACAATATGCAATTTCCTTCATCTGTTCTTGTTTTGTGAATCTCTGTATCTTTTTATTTACCAGTTCTTTACTGAAGACATGTTATTCTGCAGTTTCTGTTATATGTGTGTTACAGTGGAACCTTGATTCATCATTTTTGGAAGGATCAGGTTAAAGGAAAACAATAGACACAAGAAGTACAAAAATCATGTTCAAAAATAAATAAAGTCAATATGTAAGCAAACATTTTGTTTGCAACAATTTTACTTGTTACCATGTAAACGTTTTATACTGTTGTCAGTCCTGACGGTCTAGTGGTAGCCATACCTTGCCTCATAGACCCAAACTGTGGTTTCAATCCCAGCCAGGGTTATGGATTTTTTAGGAGGAAAAATTCTAATGGCTTCTTTCTGAAGGGAAGTAAGCCATGGATTGCATGTCTTAAATTTAGGGCATGTAAAACATCTCAAGCCTGGAAGAAGAAATCACTGAGTAAAATTATCGGCCATTTCATGCCCTTAATTGAAATGGACAGTGAGGACCTAAGATGATAAAGAACGTCTGTAAATAAAACAAATCAACACATTTGTCATTTTCTTTGAAAGAGGCATTTCCTTTACAAAATATGCTACAATGGAACCAACATCATGCTTTCTTTGTTGCAAGATGGAAAAGAAACCATTAGTACCAATTCAAATTTATAAATTTCTAATAGTGTTTAAAACATATGCCATATGCCTTTTCCTGTATCATTATTACTTCTTTTACATTTTACATTTTACATTGCTAAAAATGTTCACTTCTGGTGTACAATTGCTTTCTTTTTATTCTGTGCTTTTAAACTGTTCGCCCCACCTGGCATTGACTAAAATGTTCTTTTCTGACATGCAGTTGCTTTCTTTTTATTTTATTTTTCATTTGTGCTTTACAACTGTTCCCCCGCCTGGCATCAATCCATCATTTCCTAGAATTGTGCTTCTGCCGCTGCTGTTCAGTACTGAAGAATCGGGCCGGCAGTCATTCTTCATTTATATCCACTGCCCTCCACTCCCCTTCATGAAAAGGCATGATTGGTTCGCAAGTGGTACTGTGCCTAAGGGTAAATTGCAGTGCATAGTTATACATTCATAATTTCATATGCTCAGAGCCTCAGAAAATGTTGGCAAGGATATAGCTGTTGAATGATCTTCCCCCTCTTTCTCAGCCCTCTCCCCCATTTTGCAAACATGTGCTCATCTCACACATTCATGAACTCTTTGAACATCATGGACAACGTCCTTGGGTCATTTTTCACTGCACATATATGTATGCTTGGGACAGCATAAATTGAACGATAGGTCGATTCTGGTAGTTAGTGGTAACCATACTTGCCTTGTAGACCCAAGATTCAGGGTTCAATCCTGGCTAGGGTCAGTGGATTTTTTCGGTTTAAAAATCCTAAATGTGGCTTCCTTTGGAAGTGAAGTAAAGCTGTGGGCAGCCCCATGTCATAGATTTATGGCATGTAAAAAACCTCAAAGAAGAGGCCTTTGTGCAAAATTTATTGCCTTTTCACATCCTTAATTGTGTTGGCTTTTCACATCCTTAATTGTGGTATGCTTATTACCTTAGATGTTAAAGAGCATCTGTAAATAAATCAAATTGAGATCTACTGTAATATATTGTACTTTGTTTAAGGAGATATTTATTAGTTTGTAAAGCTATTGATAATTGAATATTGGTGAGATCTATTGTTGAAACCATTAGCTTTACTGTTTTGGTCGATATGTGTGGATTTTCTAACTTGTCTTTGTTCTGATTTTTAAGTTCAGAAAAACAAGTGAGTTCTGCCATCTCTGCCATCAACTTTATTAATTGTAGCAATTATTCCTTCTTGCTCTTCTTTTGTGTTTTCTTATTGTCCTAAGTGTTGCTTTTTCTTTTAATATAACTAGTTCTCTTCAAGTGAACTTTTATCCCTAGTAACAGTTGGAATACCATCAGCACATGCTAATCTATTCACATAAAAGGTTGGTATTAGGTGACACTATATTTCACTAACTGATTAATTTTTCAGAAGCTTTCCTCTCATGTTCAGCTAGGGATCGACTATCACTGGCAGGTGATAATGTGATCTCTGGTGGTTGGAATAAACAGCAAAAAAAAGTCCATTGTGGATGTCAAAATTCAAAACACGATGCATATTCTTTAAAAATGAAAATCTTTTCCCATATTACTAATTCCCTGGGTTGTTGGTAGCTTTCACCATTTTGGTTTCTTTTGAATGTCAAGATTGTAAGTTCGAAAATGATCTGCAACTCTGATTCATCCACCTGTTTATATTTTACATTTCTAAAGTGTTTTTTTGTTCTTGTCTCCAAATTCCTTATCGTGCAGTATGGTGTTATGTAATACTGATGAATTAGCTTGACTGTTTATAACTTCTATTAAGTTTACAAATATGCTGATCTGTTTAAAATTGTTCTTTCTGGATTAATGGGGACAATGGTGTTATTACTTTAATGCTGCACCAAACAGTAGTGTTGAAGGTGTATCTACACATGTTAAGCCTTGTGTAATTACCTGATTTTTCTCTAATGGATATTTATACCTTCAGGCTCCTGAAAAGTTCTCTATGGTCAATGAATGTTTATAAGGAGTGGGGGAAAGATGGAAATGGCTGTACTATGTAAAAGCTTCATCAGTAGAAATGAATGCACATGGTTATAGCTTTACACGAATAAAACAAGATAAGTGTTGTAAACTCAGCTTTTATTAAGATTGAAATTTGTTCCAGAGATCTCAACAACCATCCATATTTACAGTACATTTATCATCACTTTGCATAAATGACATATTTGAAATCAGGTGTTTTATCTTTAGTTGTGTGAATCTGAATATTAGGCAGAATGGCTCAGCAGTGATGAATAAGTCGGTCCTGGTGGTGCAGTGGTAATCATATTTGCCATCTAAACCCAAGGTCGAGGGTTCAAACCCGGCCAGGATTGATGGGTTTTTTTTCGGGCGTAAAGGTCCTAAGTATGGCTTCCTTCAGAAGGGAAGTAAAGCCGTAGGTCTCGTGTCGTACATTTACGGCAAGAAAAAGAACCTTAAACCTGAAAGAATAGGCCTGAGCAAAATTTGTCAGCCGTTTCACACCCAGAATTGAATGGGATGGTGATGACTTGAGATGTTACAGAGCGTCCTTAAATAAAACAAAACAAAACAAAATTAGTGAATAAATTTATTTAATAATGTTTAATGCTGTATTTTAATTGTTCTTTTATTTACCTCAGGGAAGGCTTCAGTGTGCTGCTGTATGGTTTGGGTTCCAAGCGTGATCTCATTCAGCAATTCAGCTCAGAAATGCTGCAAGATCCAAATCATTTAATCATGGAAGTCAATGGATTTTTTCCAAGTTTGACAATAAAAGAGGTTAGTTTTTTATGTGTGGTGCTAAAATAAGTGACTTCTAGGTAGACTGAATTTATTTCCACTTAATAATGCAAGTTTCCACAGTACTATTTGACAATCACTCAGTCATACACATGCAAACTACAAGGGATCTCCGTCTATCTGGCCCAGGCCATTTTAGATGTACTCCTCACAATTACAATTTTTACAATATTTCATGATATACTAATGCCTTAATCTAAATTCTAAATACCAATTATTCACTTCTATTGCATCATACCCAGTTCGCCGCCTGTGGTGCCTCAGTAGTGAAAACGGGCGTTAAACACTACTCAAAAAAAAAAAAAAATACCCAGTTCGCAGTTCTTCAGCACAATGTACTGGAATTCCAGGGGACCCGACTGCAGGTACCAAAATGATATCTAACTTTGCCTATATTCTTGAATTTTATATCATTGAATTTTCTTCTCCTCTCTTCACTGTCCATTTCCATTTCTGTTTAACTTTAAATAAATAATGACCCACACTCCTGGACTCTTTTATGAATGTTCTCTTTGTTATTGTATTATCCCTTTTAAATTTTACCTTAATGAGTTCATTTCTCCAGTTTTCAGTTTCTTTACAATCAAACACTGTATGTTCTGAGTCTTCTTTCCCTCCACATAATGGGCATTCCCCTTGTGTAAAGCCTCCTCATTCACCTTTTAACTTCTACATGCCTGCTCTCACCCATGCTATACCCTCTCTTTCTTCCTTATTTGTTTTATCTATGTAAATTTCCCTTTCTCATGTCCATTTCATCTTAACATAAAATTCCAGTTAAATTACTAAATAGTTTTTGTATCTCTATATCTTCAAAACATCTTCTCACCTCTTTCCAAAAACCTCTAACATTTGTATCTGTTTTCCTCCATATATACCCTAATCCATTGCTCTCTAAAATATTTTTTAAACTACTCAACCACCCATTAGTTAACAATGATTCTTGGTATATCAAACATTGCTTTACTAGATTATCTTCATTTAGGTTTAGAATCCTATGCCAGTATTTTAAAACTCTCTCCATAATTACACCTTTTCTTGTAGCTCTTCCCATTTCTATTTGGTAGGCCGAGAATTTCATTGCAAAATAAACAGTGTACTTTATGCACAGTTTCCCAAGAATTGCTGTTAATTTAAAAATTTTCATTGTTAAATTAATTCAAACAGTTGCATCAATAAATTTCTCACAAACAAGATGTAATAAAAATACTAGAACAATTTTGGGTGTGAGTTGCTCACAACAAAACCAGGGAAGGGGGGGGTCAGTGTATCAATTCAAGTTTACATTTGAACTTGTGCTTCTGTCAATTACAATAAACAATGAATGCAAAAGCCCATATTTGCACAATAAACACAAAAATTGAATATTTTAAACTAAATTATCTCTTGATATACTCCAAAGGAGGTGTAACATTTGAACACCTCTGATTTAGATGAGTGGGTACAGGTACTTTTCCCTGCACACATTTATGGCTGCAGTTAAATGAAAATTCCCATTTTGTGCCATATGCATTGTTTAAATTGTTATGTGTATTTGTTTATTATTGGGGGAAAATGTTTAATAAAGAGAATGACCATTGTAGGCAGTTAGTTTTCAGAAATTTCCAGAAACAAGTCTTGTGCTTTAACCTGATTGGTGGTTGGAAGTTCCCCCATCTTGTAGCAAGTCGTGGAAAATCCTGGGAAAGAGTTAGCTGGAAACAGAATACTAAACAAGCAGAATGTGTTATTGTGTGTTACATCTTCCTTCACACAGCTCAGAAATGTATGACGTTTATCTTTGTTGGGATGTTTAGTAAAACAGCTTTATGAATTGAGGTACATGTTTCTTTTTGGGGCCAGTTTCAACAAAAAATGTTTAAAATGCACTAACATGTTGTTTGTGAACATTGTGTTAATCTTTTAATAATATGTTGAGAATCCTGCATTCCATCAAACTTTTACAGCATTATACATTGTTAAGGTTCCCAAATATTCCTCAAATAGCAGGGATCAAGAAGGTGGTGTCATAACTGAAAGACTTTTGAACTAACTTTTGTTTACATGAATAAATTTATTTCTTCCAATTTGCATGTAGATATGTTTTTAATAAACAAACTCCATGCACTTTTCACGAACAACTACACATATTGAAATCAAAGTAAATAATTTACATTACATATTCTCATTACATGTAAACTTACTACTATTAAAACAATTAAATTTTCCACTAAATCCCCCTCACTTTATGGGGTTGCATTCCTTCTGTACCGTATTAGAATTAACACAAGTTGAATATGTAATGGGGATATATGTTCACTCCTAGATAAAGCAATTATAACTATATTGTTCCAATTTGTCTTGCCCACCTTCCATAACTATTTTTGTCTGACCTTGTTTATGCATTTTACAAGTTTCTTAATATTTTCATCTGATTTTGGATTTTAAGTTCTTCTGCATATTATTTCATTCTGTAAGTTTTCCCACTTTCATAAAAGGACCTGTTCCCTCCAAGCATACCTGCCTGTTGGTATTAGATTCTAAAATACAATGCCAAGTTACTACCTTGTTCTGTGCACATAGGACATATCCCCTTAATATATCCATTTCTTATTCCACTTAACTATATTACACCTGTTTTAAACCATGCCACTACTTCCCTAACTGCCTTATCACAGGTTTCAATATATCCCTCTTCTCCACACACATTTTAATTTGCTATATAATTTCAGAGATTTTTTGACATTAAGACTAGCCACATTTCCTGTTTTTCAATATCCTCAATTCTTGTTGTTCTCTCTTTCCAACATCCTTTTCCCATTCTTTCCCCCCTGATACCATGATAATTTCATGCCCACTTCTTGTAGAATATTTTAGATATCCAATTTTCTCTCCCCTTAATTTGTCCTTGTGCTACCACAAACTGATTGATGATATTCTCCTGTTCCAGTCTCCTTATTTTATACCAATATATCAGTATGATTTCTATGATTTTGCTTATATAGCCCCATTCCATTAGAGCAATCTTGTTAGGTGAAGATCAAGATAGGTTCTAGAACAACCTACATTTATGCATTCAACTTGTTTATGCCAAACTCCACTTACATTACATAAAACAAAGGCATGTTTCTGGAGCATTTGGCTTTATCTTCAGTTGTTGACTTACTCCTAAGGGTAATACATAAGTGTCTCCATTGTCTACAGCTTTGTAAGTGCAATTTATTTAAGCCTAGAGCAATTCTACAAAATAGTCTATTTATCACGTATATTTTTCCCATTTGGCCCCCAAATTTCTATTCCATATGTCATTCTGTTCATTCTCTCTATTTTATGTGCACATTTACTATTTTATTTACACAAGATTTGATTATATTCATGGCCATCCTTCTGCTAATGCTTTTGTTTTTTGGTCACTCCATTTCCCATTGCTAGACAGGGTAACACCCAGGTAAACCAGTTTTCTTGAAAAATTCCATTTCTGTGCTCTCCCACCACCATAATCTTAGATTTAGTTTGCTTGAGACCCCATTTTCTACAAAATGTAACTATAGCTTCAAGTAATCATTTTGTTTACTTAGAATAATTATAACATATGGCTCATGCAAGGAATATTAAAAGGAGCAGAGGCACAAAGGCATTCTAACCTCTCTCATTTTCATCTTCAATCCGATGACTGTTTTTCACGTTCTGTCTCTTTATAAAAATTGTTCTTTGTGTAAAAATATCAGTCACCATCTTATAGCCTTTTCTCTGCTATGAAGGATTTAATATATCATATATAGAATTTAGACATCTACACTGTGTTGAGGTTACAGTTTTTGAACTGTTAACAGTTGTTAAACTTCAAACACAAGAGAAAGTGATGTTAACACGATGTTAAACACATTGTTACAGTTAACATTGGTTGATGAAACAGAATTTTTATTAATTTAAATGTTAAAGCAGTCAAATAGTTGTATTTCACTAAACCGTAATGATGTGGCTATTACTTACAAAATCAGATTGAAAATAGTTCCAAACTTCACTCATGTATCTATATCCTACATTAATACCACTCCATTGTCTACAGCTTCGTAAGTACAAATTTACTCAATTAAAAAAAAGCATGCTAGAAATTTATCCAGCAGGACATCAAAAATATCTGCTTTAAACTTCAATTCAGCTCATTTTATTGCCCTGGTACGTAATTTTTAAAGAAACTTGTAGCTCAGGCATATTGTCACCAGACCATTGCAGAAATACAAGAGGTGCCACTTTTATTACAGTATCAGTGGTTGGGCTTAGAAATGCATCCAATTTCTTGGTATCTGCTACCTTCTATTTAGAAGCTAATGATTTAGACACATGTTTCTAGCAACCACTTTAAAATATGCTACTTCTGACAATGTTAATTAAACATTATTGATGTATTAGCAAATCATCAAAAAGTATTGAGCTTATGTATAGGGTTATCATTTAATGTTTATATCATTAAGGTTCAACATATTGAAAGCAGCAAGAACTCATCTCTAAAAAAAATATTATAATATGTTAATTAAAGTGCAGGTATTTTGGTTCACATTTTTGCACTTTATACCACCTTCTGCATTATTTATGACATCTGAGAAAATAAATACGTTTTCAAAAACGTCCAAGCCCTAAGCCATTGTTTTAAGGTTTGTGGCAATTTCCATAACTCTGTTATGCATTCTCTTGCCTTAATCTATTCCTGGTTTGTTAGCCGAAATATGAAAGGTGTGTTTAATGAAAATTTAAACTGTAAGCCCCATTATACTTCAGATGCAATATATATAGTGCAACAATAAGAGTGTATACTTGACTAAATCGTAATGATCTTAATTATATGATTAGCTTAACTGACAGGTTACAATTAACTTTTGTAGTCAGTGGTTCTTTGTTAAAAAGTGAGCTCTAAATGCTGAATTGTTATGAAGCTTAAAAGGAAATAATTATATGCCTTTATATTATTGTATCCAAAGTGTGAATATTAAATTTTTTCTGTTCAGAAGGTAAGAACTTCCTTCTACTCCTCTGGGAAGCATAGGGCCCTAATGAAAGCATACCAAAGTGTCCTGTTTTTAGCCATAGCCTTGATCTCTTTCCAGCTTTTCCCAGTCTGATCTCCTTCTTTCCCGACTGTGTTGCACCATGTAATTAATTCTAGGTATGCCTATTTTTATGGATCCTCCTTGTGAATTCCAGTCAAAGGCACCCTTAACTATATTTTGATCTTTTCTCTGCAACACATACCCAATCCATCTCCACTTCCTATATTTTACTTCCTTTCCTCTTGATCAATTCCTTTCCATAATTCTTATTCAATATGACTTTTGACCACCATATTTCCATTATAAATCTAAAGCATTTGTTAATGAATACTCACAATTTGATTATACTAGTTGCTTTCCAGATTTCACACGCATTAAGTAAAACTGATTTTATATTTGTGTTAAGTGCTCTTAATTTTAATTTCCAGGATATTTTTAGATTCCCATAAGGAAGCTAATTAAGAGAAAGCAAATTTTGCTTTCCTGGTTCTAGCTTTGACATCTTCATCTAACCCTTCCTCCTTTGAGATAATGCTTCCTAGATAGTTAAATTCCTTCATCTGCTCTATTTCCTCATTTCTTATGATGATTTCAGAATCTATTTTGTTATGTATACTTATTTCTTAGGTCTTTTGTTTATTTAGGTTGCAGTCTGACTGCAAGTGCAAGTCTATCTAGATGCTGTAATTTGAAATTTATATCTGAGAATCATACATATATCATCTGCATATTCTACACTTTGTAGCTTTTCTTGCAATCCCCACTGAATACCTCTATGTCATAACCTTTTCATGATGTCATCTAATACCAATATAAATAATAGTGATGACAACAAACATCACTGCTTGACTCCACTCAGAGTAGGAAAGGATTCTGAAAGTTTTCCATGATGTGACACAAAACACATACAGTTATCTTACATGTCTTTAATTATGTAGTGATTTTATTAGACTTTCCAATTTGTTTGAATTTTTCCAATATAGTTCTTCTATTTCTTGACTCAAAGTCTCTGATAAAATCAATAAATGCCAAACATAATAGGCTATTCCATTATAATGACTTCTATAATGATTTATGAGGTCTATACAGAATTTCCAAGCTCTGAACCCATACTGTGTTTCCCACAGTTTCTAATCCACAACACCTTTGATATGGTTCAATAGAATCCTAGGAAAGATCTTGCTGAAATGGATAATAGTGATGTCATGCCCATTCTCACATATACATAGATAGATTTTCCTTCTTAGATATTTTCATTACTATACCACTACCTCCATTTTTAAGTGACGTTCTTATTTTCCCAGATCTTTTAGAATATGGATATAAAATATCAGTAGTTAAATTATCTGTTTTTAACATTTCAGCATTAATGTTATCCAGACCTGGTGCTTTATTGCTTCTTGTTTCCATTATTACTTTCTTAATTCAAAATTTTACTGTGTGATTTTAATTGATATTTAAACTTTCATTTTCTATTAATGGAGTTGCCTTGTGTTCATCTAATTCTAGGGGCATATAATTCAAAATTCATTAAAGCGTTCTTTTGCCGCCTTTATCATTTATTGGTCTCTAGAGTGGAAAACATTTCTTTGTTAAAATTTTAGTAAATTTATGCAGTAGTTTAGAATTGTTGTTATTTGCAGCTAATTGTGCTTCATCTGCTAGTTTTTCCATCCAATTTCTTTTGACTTTCCTTTAGCTATTTTTAATTTCTTTATTTTTGAAGCTATATTGATTTCTCATATTTTCTACCTGAGCTCTTGCTTATTTGCATTTAATGGTTTTTAAGACTTTTCTTTGTTATAATTAATTCCCAGGATTTGTTGGGGCTTATCTCTCTATTTGTACTCTAAAACCTTTTCATCATTTTCATTAAAATTTGTTTTTATTTTATCCCATTGTTGTTCATTGTTCAAATTCATATTTTCAATTTGTGCTTTTCATTCTTTGGACAACAATGCATATCTTTATTCTTCAGTTCTAAGTAAAATTGTGTTTTTATCTTCTCATTTTGCAATTTATCCGATGTGAATTTACAACCATTAACCATTTATCCTATTTCTTACTCATACGATTTTGAATCTTTCGCTGTCTTTAGATGATGATCGCTTCCCACATCTGCACCTCTTTTCTGCCTTATGTCGATGAATGATGGTCTGAACTTTGTACTTATTACAAAATACTATTGTATTTGAAACTTTATAGTCTGGAGACACTCATGATACTTGATGGCATCATTTGTGGGGAAAGAGTTCTTCCAATGGTAAGATTAAAATTTTTGCATAATTCTAGTAATCTTTTGCCATTGTCATTTAAGATCCCATCATCAACTTAAATCCATTGTTATCTTTTCCAAGCTGAGCATGCAGATGGTGGTTGTAGTAATTTATTTATATCAAAATTATGTTAAAATACCTGCATTTTTTATCATGATACAAATTATAAATATTGTGCTTACAAAGCTGTAGGCAATGGAGTGATAATATATCCTAAACTTAGGATTTTTTTTATACTAAACTCCGCTTATATAAAAATAAGATGCGCTTCGGGAGAATCTCCCCATCTTCAGTTGCTCACTGAACCGCCGTTAATCAAAATGATGCTAGACACTTGAATGTTCCTGTGGTGGCATCTGTTGGCCAGAGTAAGAACTTGTTGAATTCATTCATAGGAGGAAATTCGAAGTTCATTAGGTTTTCTTTATTTTTTAGTATGAAAAGTTTTTCCCAAGTGGATAACTCCATTGGGTTGTGAAGATGTTTCAGCAATCTAATTTCCAGTTTTATTGCATGATTTTTGGTCCAAAAGTGAGCTGCTACTGCTGATTTATCCACCTGCTAAAACCAAATATTCCTAAAGTGTTCTTTCCTTCAAATTTCTAAATTTTTCTTTCTTTTGTCTATGTAGCTCTGCTTACAATCTTTATTATTGGTTGGTATTTTATTTTGTGATCTGTTTCTGTGAGTGGAATATTCTGTGAAAATATGTAAGAAATGAGTTATAACACCATTCCACATAAATACGTAGTGTTTCTCAGGTTGAAATTATGACATGAAACCTGAAGTTAAACTGCTGAAACATGTTCACAAGCCAATGGAGTATCCACTTGCGAAAAAAATTTTATATTAAAAATAATAAAGAAAGCATAATGAACTTCCAGTTTCCTCTTATGGATGAACTCTGCAAGCTCCTACTTCAGCCAACAGGTGCCACCACTGGAACATCCGGGTGTCTAGGCATCGTTTCCAGTAACTGAAGATGGGGAAAATTCTCCCAAAATCCATCTTATTTTAATGTAAAAAGTGGAGTTTAGTGTATAAAATGAACACCTGAGTTTAGGATATGATAAAAATTATTCACGCAAGAAACTATAAATATGCCAATTAATAATACCTATAAATTTGTTGTTCCTTACGTGCATGACTGTATCTGGCATAATATTAATTTAATACCATGTTAATATTATATAGATTTTGGACTGCATAGCAGATGTGCTAGAAATGGAAAACAGACCATCAGGAGCAATGGAATGTTTAGGAGAAATTGAAGATGATCTAGACAACAATCCAGAGTGTCATGTGTTTCTTCTAGTTCACAACTTGGATGGTCCCATGCTAAGGTCAGATAAAAGTCAAGATGTTATATCCAAACTGGTGAGAATTGATAGAATTCATCTGCTGGCTTCAGTGGACCACATTAATGCTCCCCTTAGTAAGTACTAATGCATTATGATGCTTAATATGTTTGGATTATTTTGCTTTTCAGCACATGCTGGGACACATTTTATTTCAAAGTTTGAGGAGGACTGATGACTGTAATGATTATTTATGAAGTCCATAGGTAAAGAAAATTTTAATTCACAAGAAACTGATTTTGAGATACTGACATTTTTAGCTTCAAAATCAAATTAATTAAAGTTCATTAAACAAATATAATTGTCAATAGTATCAAAACTTAGGTGAAAAAAGGTATTTCAAATGGAAAAGAATATGGCAATAAATACGGTGGAACTTCGATTTATTCATTCTGAAGCCAACATTCCATTTATTCAGTCCCAAATGTTTTATGCTGTATCCAATGATAATTAAACCCACATTCATAGTTCCTCAGAGTATTGTTTTTCTTCATTATTCGTTCAAAAAGTTCAATCCTAAAGAAATTCTATCCTCAAATGATCATTTACAAATTGGAATAATTGAAGCAGTGATCGTCACATTCATAGAGCTTGGTCACGATTTATCTTATAAAACGTGGCAGTGGACAAGAATGTTGTCATATGTAGGGCATGTGGGGATCAAAGTTTTGATTAACTCAATGATGGGGGGAAATGATGAAACAATTGGATCTATGCCTATGGTTGCCAAAGCTCTGAAAGCATGTGAAACTATGTATCTATGCATTTGACAATGACAGCATTCAACAGAATGTGAATATGGGAAATCTGTTGTTTCATATGAAAAGAAAAGCAACCAAGAAGCAAATGCCAATTAACGTTTTTCAAAGAAAGTAACAAATACGTTGATTTGTTTTATTTACAGAGGCTCTTTTAGCATATCTGGGCATGAAACAGTCGATACATTTTGCTCAAAGGCCTCTTCTTTCAGGTTTCAGATTCTTTTACATGCAGTAAATTTACAACATGGGACCCAGAGCTTTACTTTCCTTTTGAAGGAAGCCATGCTTGGAATTTTTACTCCCAAAGAATATCCATTGATCATGGCTAAGACTGAATCTGTGATCTTGGGTCTACAAGGCAAATATGGTTACCACTAGACCATCAGGATCAACAACAGGCATATAAAATGTTTACATAATAACATGTCAAAATTGATGGAAAATATGGTGTTGGCTTATATGCTGGCTTTGTTTATTTTTAAACTATTTATGCACTTTTGTATCTGTTTATTTTCCCACATCCATTATTGTTTTAACTTGTGGTCCCTTTAAAAATGATGAATCAAGGTTCTACTGCATATATTCTAACAAATTGTTTTTTGTTTTGCCCCCCCCCCCTTTTCTTTTCTTCTTGTTATTCCTCTTTGTGTGCTTTTTAAAAATAAAAATTATTTTAAGCTATAATTAATTTGTATTTATTGTTTGAGCATTTTGTAGGGATGTGAAGAGTTCCATGGGTTAATGTAAGAATGTCGTTAATTCTTTTAGATCCTCGTTTTTCTTAATTTCGAAAAAATCTGTCAATGTAATTATATATGTGTGAAACAGTATTGTGTATGGAGGTTGCTGAGGTTTAATAAGTTGGATAATTATAACACCCCATGGAGTGTCAATTTGAAGCAGTATTGTTGGGGGGGGTGCTGTTTTTGGTGTATGGCTGATGTTCTTGAAGCCGCATCTTTGTGAGGAAGTTGTGTTGTTAATGTGGTTAATAAGTTCTCAGGGTCGTATTCACTGGATGTTTTTTGACTTGTAACAGTCAACTGTATGAGAAGGCTTCAAACATTTGACACAGAGAAAAGCACAACAATCTCTTTAATCATAATTTATTGACACCACCATGTAGACACTTGAATAGACTGTCTGCAGAGACCTTATTCCCTACTATTACTCATTCTCTATTTTTGCCGACTATTGCCTTTTATTTCTTACGATGATCGCTATTTCTCTACTAGCACTTTGTCTTTCCGCACTCGCTGGTTCTGCCGACGCTTTTTATGTAAATTCTTTGTGAGTTCCTAAGCAATAATCCTTTAGGCAACAACTTCTGACTTCATAAAACTTACTTGCTACTCAAACATTTCTTTGCCACTAACAGAACATCCAGCTGGGTTTAAAAATGACTTCCTTACTCCATTTCCAGCAGCTTTCTCCTCTTTAGCTCTGGGTTCTGGCTTTATTATCAATAAGCCATGCCTTTCACGAAAAATACTTCTTTTATTACCATAAAATTAAATTCTACTTCTAGCTTCCCTATTGGCTATCATTACAGATTTCAATGTATATAGGCTCTGATTCGTACACTTATGGACGATGCTTATTGGTTACCATTTCTCTCCCCACCTACACTTTAACTTTCTCGCCCTTTTAGTCTTTCTAAGAAACATTCCTATCATAAATTTTGGCTTTCACCTTTCAAGCTATTTCATTATGTTAGCTTTTTACCCTTTCGTAACTTTAGATCTGTAGGCTATTACTCATCGATTACCCACGTTTCAGCCATCTGTTTGCCATCTCTGCTTCCTGGAGATTTTTCTGCAGAATCCTTTATTGTGCTCTGTACTATTTCATATCTGTCATCTTCGATACATTCTCAGAAATGTATATTTCCTGTGTCTTTTGTCCTTTGCTTCATTAGTTAAACAATGCAGCTAGCTTTTACCCTGAAAGTGGAAATGACCCTTTTACAATATGCCAGCAATGTTCACTGTAAAATATTGACCCAGATGAGAAGCAACAATTCTTAGCCTATCTCTGTCTCTTTCTCTACCTTCCTCAACTCACTTGTCTTTCCCGGAACAGTCTGCCATTCTTAAATAATACAATACACTTCTTGTACAAGACCAATAAATTTTTCTGCTTTCAAAAGGCTAACAGATAAGGGTTACCTTATCCGTAAGTTAACAAAATCGGCAAAATAATGTCTCCACCAGAAATTCTGTTCTACACAAAATATATCAACTGGAATATTCTTATCTATGAAACATTAATTTTAATACTAATATTAACATGTATGAAATTACTATTCAGAAGTTGTAATTTTTGGCATCATGTGATAGATTTGCAAAGAACATTTGAGCTTTAGGACTACAATATTGTGAGAGTCTGTAAGTTTTTGTATTTAGTAACAGTAATAGGCAAAAGAAATAGGAATTCTGAAGGTCTTATCTTTTGAATTGGAAATTACTCCACAATTAACTTTATAATTTGTTACAACAATATATCCTCAATTTACAATAACTATATTTTTACATAACATTATTAACCTACTCTTTCTACTGTAGATCCTAGCAGCATTCTCCAAAATACAGTTTTCTACCTCGTTAACCACGTGGTTGCCTGACTGTAAGAAACCTCTTTTTATTTTCTTCCTATTTTGTTCCTACATCTCTTTAACTTAACCAAAAAATCTCCCATTTTCTGGATGTCTTTTAAACTCTTGTTACTTAACATTTTATTTAACACTAAATCCTGTAAAATTGTCCCAAAGTTTTTCCCACCACCATTTGAGATTCTCACACTACAATAAATAGACGCACTAACTTCTCCACCACACATACTACACCTATCATTATTGTCATTTCATTATTTCAATATATATCTCTTGTCCCCAATTCTGTTTCTTTTATATATGACCAAGGAACTTTTATCATCTAAACTAGCCCAAATCTCTTGCTTTTCAATATCTTCTATCTCACTATCTTCCAAAATCCATTAAATGTTAATATCTGGAGAATTATAAGGGGTAAGTTTGTTCTTGGGCTGCTGGTATGTAGTAACAGAGTAAAATTTAGGTGGACGTAAATTGAGAATAGAAGCCAGTCCGGAGCTGAAGCTATGATTGGTAGTGAAAAACTTTTGGCAGAAAGACAAAACAAACTGAATGGGAATAGCTGCTCTTATATATTGTAAATATAACTGAGAGTTTACAAAGATGATTCTGATTGAGAGATTATAACAATTTATTTGCACTCATCAAAATACTGTTAACAATGATAATATATTTAGGAGAAAATACCAAAATAATTTTAATAAAACTAAGTAAATTAAACAAATGGAATTGCTGCAAATACTGATAATCATTAAGGGTCATTCGTAGAAATTGCTGGGAGATGTGATGCCTAAATAAGTATATTTATTTATGTGTATAAATTCTAATCTGCACGTTTCAGTAAAAACTAGCAGCTATAATTATTATAGTTTGTATGAATATTTGTAAATAACAG
Organism: Metallyticus violacea; assembly: GCA_030762175.1. NCBI lineage: Eukaryota > Metazoa > Arthropoda > Insecta > Mantodea > Metallyticidae > Metallyticus > Metallyticus violacea. The sequence continues at coordinate 19,699,730 of CM060833.1, forward strand.
CTGCCAATCATACTTTGTTGATATTTTCGATTCTCATTTTGTCATCACAGACAGGACAAATTTAAACATAGCTATTTAATTATTTAGTCACAAATAATTTGTTATATGATACTATATTTCACTGAGAAAATCCCAAACTATTCAAATTTATATTTAAACATAGTTGCTTAATATCATGACTTTTGACAAAAAGCCATCATTAAACCAATTTCTATGTAAATTCTATCTTAATCATTAAAGTCTATTGTTTTAAAAAAGAATGTACTTAATGTATAATGGTTTACAAAGGAAGTGTTTCTTGTTATAACTAAGAAATCATTATAACATTGTTTTATTTTTTCAGTTTGGGACCATGCAAAATTGAGTCGATACAACTTCCTATGGTGGGATGTCACAACATTCAGGCCATACATTGGAGAGACGCAGTATGAAAGTTCACTGCTGGTTCAGCGCTCTGGTCAGCTTGCTTTGTCATCACTGTTCCATGTGTTTCATTCTCTCACTACTAATAGTTGCAGTATCTTTCTTATTATTGTACGCCATCAGTTGACCAACAAAGATAATTCCACGTATAAAGGTAAGAACTTAAAAAGTAATTTGGTTTTTAATAGTAATGAATGGTTTTTCATCCAGCAATTGAGGATTTTTCTAGAGGTTTGTATATATTTTATGCCTCTCCTATGTTAATTATACAGTGAGGGTAAAGTCCTGCAACTTAGTTCAACCAGCAGACCTACTCCCCTCCAATCATTGAAATTCCCCACATGGCTCCATCCCAAGTATGGTTTCCTTTGGAAGGGAAGTAAAGCCATGTCATAGATTTACGGTTTTTATTTATTTATAAACACTCTTCAACATTTAAGGTCATTAGCATCTCATTCAAATTAGGGAGTGAAACAACTAACAAAGTTTGCTCACAGGCCTCTTTTTTTTTAGACTCGAGATTCTTTATCGTGCTATAAATGTACAATACCAGACCCATGCTTTACTTCCCTCCTGAAGGAAGTCATACTTATTTTTAAGCCTGAAAAAAATCCCTTGGTCCAGGCTGGGATCGAACCTGCGATCTTGGGTTTAGGAGGCAAGTATGGTTACCACTACATCACTAGGACCAACTGTACAGCTATTATAAGAGCCTCAGGAATGAAAGCGGCCTCTAAGCAAAATTTATTGGCCATTTCACATCTTGAATTAAATGTAATGTTAATGACCAAAGATGTCAAAGAGTGGCATAAATAAACAAATAAATAACATGGCTCCATTCTCTCTTCCAATCAGTTGTGAGGGGATTTTGACAGTGTTGGCAGTTGTGCTGTGCAGTGCACAGTAAGATTTCATTAAGCAATGCCGTAATGTTGTAAATAGTGAAATATTAACTTGAGTCATGAAATATTCATAAATTTAATGGCATTTCTTCTCCAAAATGAACCTTCATTTTAGTTTGTAATAGCAAACTATTGGTGTAACATTTAAAAAATATGGTTCTCATTTGCTGTTGCCCTAGTCTTCGACAGCATGCCTTCCCTCATCATGCTATTGTTTTAACCTCAATGCATTATTTTCAGGATCAAACCATTCATTGTAAGTACAGTGAAACCTTAATTCATTGTTTTTGTGCAAGGTAAGCGAAAGAAAACAATAAATAGGAAAACGATGGTTGGGGAAATCATCTAAAACAAAACATCTTTGGCATGTTAAAATTGGAGGGAGGAATATTTTGATTCAAAAGAAGTAAAGCCTGCAGAATGCAGAAATATGCTACTTCATTCGTTTTAAAATATCCAAATATTGAGACAGGTCACATCACCTTATCAGAGATGTCCATGATCTAAAAGAACTTTTAGGTAAGAATTATAAAATCATTGAGTCAAATTTGTAACACATCGCTAATATTTAAAAAAGGAAAGCTAAGTTCCTTGAGCTAATCACCTCCATCATCAGTTCCAGATCAACTGCTGGGCTTGTTCTTCATGGTGGTTTGGTTTGTCTGTAATGGTGGTTGGATGAACTTCTGTATTAAGATGTCACGTGGCGGGATTTCGAAGTTAAAACATGATTTTTGTTCTTCCAGATATAAATGTATTCCCAGACTGTAAGTTTAAGTAGTTTGGGATACCTGTTGATATTGTGTTGTTCCTTCTAAAAATGCCAAGCTACCACTAATTTTTCTTCTTGTCTTTGATTTATGTTCCTGATGTGTTCCTCTGCTGATGTTTTTATTTAGTCTTTGGAATATAAATTTTTTCACAATCGTTACAATTTATCTGATATATTCCTGATTTGTTCTCTTCTGGAATATCCTCTTTTAGTTTAGAATTTAGTATGTTTTTTTATGGAGTAACTGTTTTTGGAGCTAAAATAATGTTATTTTTTTTTTAAATCTTTTGGAATTCATAGAAGGCTGATGAATGTGAAATCTTTGTACATTCTATTTTCTTTCTTGTTAGAAATAACTGTACTGATGTCTTTGATTTTCTTTTTGTTCCTTGCTCTGTTAACTTTCTTATATACTTCTTGTTTGAAACCATTTTCTGTAGCCATATTTATTATATTGCTCATTTCTTGATCATACTCTTCTTTAAGAGTGTAGTTCAACTGAATCATACAATGATACCAATTAATATTGCTCTTTGTTCATGGGGACATTTACCAACTGTGCACAAGATTATTTAGTAAGTGCATGTTTGTGGGAAACTGGGTTATAACTATTATATATAATGTAGCTATTAGTGTGAGTAGGTTTTCTATATAAGCCAAATGTTAAGTGATTTTCTTTCTAAATTATTTTAAGATCCAAGAAGGGTTACATTCTCTGCCCATGATGAATTTTAATGATTTTTCTTGTAGATTAAGTAACTTATGTGCATCTTCTAGGTGTTTCTCCTGATTTTAATGCGCTCATAAAGAGATCTGCTAATAATGGTGATAATGGGCTACCCATTATTAAACCCAAATTTTGTTTATAATACTTTCCATTCAATTATTTCTTTATCTTTAATTTTTTTTTTTAATTATTCTATGGAGTTTTTTATGCTTTGGTTTTCAAATTTAGGAAAGGATGAAAATCTGTAAACCATTTGGCTAATTTGTATGTTGGGGTGTGTATGCTGTTTATAATGGGTCTCATTGTTTTGTCTGATTTGTGCTGCTCTGAGCAAAATTTGTGGGCCGTTTCAAGCCTGGAATTGAATGGGACGCTGATGACCTGAGATGTTAAAGAGCGTCCTTAAATAAAACGAGTCAATCTGATTTGTGCACTTTTGGAAGATCGTAGATTCTACGTGGTGTAGAGTTATTTGCTTTAATTTTGTATTGTTCTTTTTTTATCTATTAATTTACAATCATTAATTGTTTTATTTAATGACTTTTTGCACAGATTTGGGGGATTTTTTGTTACTGTCAAATATTCCTTGTTGTCTAATAATTGTTCCATTCTATGTAGTCAGTTTTATTTAAAATTACAACTGTATTTCCTTTATCTGCTTTTACATAGATTAGATGTAATTTATATTGGAAATACTAAAAGAAACTTAAAAACACAAGCAAAAAGGAACACATCAGGAACATAAATCAAAGACAAGAAGAAAAATCAGTGGTAGCTTGGCATTTTTGGAAGGAACAACATAGTATTGCCAGGAATCCCAAACTACTTAAAAATATTACAGGAAAAACAGAACAGTCTGGGAAAACATTTATATCTGGAAGAACAAAAATCTGTTTTCAACTTTGAAATCCTGCCAAGTGACATCTTAATACAGAAGTTCATCCAACCACCATGAAGAACAAGGCTGGCAGTCGATCTGGAACTGATGATGGGAGCAATTAGCTCCAGAAACTTAGCTTTCCTTTTTTAAACATTAGTGATGTAAGTGTTACTAACTCGACTGAAATTATTTTAAATTCTTAGTATTAAACATCAGTTACAAAAGTCCACCATATTTAACTGTTAACTTTTAGGTGTTTCTTGTTATTTGTATTTTATTAAGTGTTCTCACATACTTCATGGGGTGCTCCATGATTTTGGTAACAAAATCTTAGATTTCTTTCCATGTCATGTGCATACTGCAAGACCTTATGATGGACAATGAAACCAGGATTACTTGCTGCAAGAGTTCATTTGCAGGGTTATCTATTATCTGTCTTGTTTATTTTCATTCTGTTCATGTTTATCCTCCACTGCAAATACATGCTGCTGCATTACATCTTTCTTAGTCTTGGTACCATGAATTGAATAACATTTCATGTGACTTAACTGGTATTGTTCTTATGAAGCTTGTCTTTGCATGCTCTGTTCAATGATGCTTTACCATTTCTCACATGAGAAAACATTGTGTACCTTGCTACAGCATGTTTCAAAAATATCGTATTGTACTTATGCAATTTATCAATGATTAATCAAGGATGCTGAGCTACATAAACAAAAATATACTGCTGCAGGAAAATAATTACTTCAATGAACAATCAATGCAGGTTTTATTCCAGTTAATTAAGATATTTATGATTGTATCAAACTACACATTCTTATTGGCTCCATTTACTTGTTTAAATGTAGAATATGTTTCACAGACCATCGTCCACATCTTCAGCTAACTGTCGAATATTGGATAATTCACTGTGTTGCTTTGGGGATGCATATTCTGCTCTGAAGGTGGTGTAATGAACTTAAACGTTTGTTTTCATCAGCACAGGGACCTACAAAGCTAGCCATGTGGAAGAAAATCTAGATTTATAAATATGGCAGATTAATGAACTTCGACACTTCCAGGGGATGAAAACATAAACTTTAAGTTATGTGAACTGAGTCTTCCAGGCTTAAAGGCAATGGTCCATTGAGGTTTTTCTCTATTTTCCCAGTATTCTAGCAACACACCAGTCCCTGCCTCGTCTCCAAGAAGATTGCAGCAACGTCACCACTGTAGTGGAAACTTCTGGAAGATGGAGAAGTATCTAAATAGATCACAGCCTTACAGCTTGGAAGACTCAATTTACTTAATTAACACTGGCCTGAAAGCCTATGTTTTACATTAACTTTAAGTTCCATCACATCTCCAGCAGAGCAAAATATACTTCCTCAAAGCAACACTGAATTATCCAGCAGTCGACAGCTGAAGATGCAGACAATGGTCTGCAAAACCTGTTCTACATTTAAAAAGTAAATGGAGCCAATAAGAGTGTGTAGTTTGACTCAATCACACTAACCTTAATTATATGATTAGCTTCACTGTACAAGTTTCAATTTGCATTTCAAGTTTATTCCTAATAATTGATATCATTGTATGATTCAGTTGAACTATACACTCTGAAAACTTCACTTACTTTTCATAAATATATGGAACTGGTTTCGAGAACATTTAGTTCCCATCTTCAGCCAGGCCAAAGTTCAACTGTCGGATCATTCTTTGAGCTGTGGGAATGTATATTCTGCTCTGGTGGCAGTGTGATAAACTTGTCGTTTTTGTTTTCATCTCTGGCAATGTTGAAGTTCATTAGACTGTCTTTGTATTTGTAAATGTAGATTTTTTTCCAAATTGCTAGTTCCGTAGGTCCTTGTACTGATTTTAATAATTTCGCTTTATTTATTATGTTGTGATTTTGTGTCCAAAAATGATATGCTACTTTGGAACAGAACCGTGAAGCATATTATTCTATCAAGCAAAAAGGCAGCAGTGTATCAGAAAGATTGTTTAGATTGTGATCATATATATAGGCAGAACAATAAGAAATTTGAAGACAAGGATGAAAGAACACTTTAGAAATGTAATATATAAACAGGTGGATAAATCAAAGTTGCGATCATTTTTGGACTTAAAATCATGATAAATGCCTTGTGATTAATTTTGACATTCACCAATAGACTTCCTATTTTGCTGTATATGAAACCTTCCTTACAGAGGCCACATCATCACCTGCCAGCATTAGTTGGTCCCCAGCTGAAGATAAGGAGTGAAAGCCCTTGAAACATGTTTTGATAAATTATTCAATTAGTGAAGTGTAGTGTCACCTAATACCGACCTTTTATCAATCGTCATTGTTTCTAACTTCTATTAAGTTTACAAATGCATACATTTTTATATTTAATAGTTTATTATGGAATTGATTAATCTGGCAACCATTAATCATCCACTGAGATTGCCAGTTCTCTGTGGCATTGTCTATATAATTGTTTATTCCATATAAAGTAATCATGTTCATGTATTGTCAAAAAAGTTATATTTTATTTCTCTAATCATAATAAAGTAGATAGTACTATCTAATGTTTCTAGATACCACATTAAATTAACTTAAAGTATTGATTATGTTGCTTTTACATCAAGCCTACTTTTAACTTAGATGTCAAGAAATTCCAGATTTGCATCTCAATTTAGAATGCTTGTTTGTGCTAGAATTTTTAATATGTTAACTCTCCAGGCTAAGGTACAACATATAATATATTCATAGATCACTAAGGAGAGCATTTTATTTCAGGAATGCATTTCAGAGACTTATATTGGTCAGCCAGGGAAGCACTTCTTGTGAGCTCAGATCTTGCTCTACGTGCACATCTACAGGAATTTATTGATCACCAATTGGTGCGTCAGCGGCGCAGTGCTGATAGTTCAGAGTTATATCATATTCCTGTGAATACTTCAGTACTACAATACTTTGTGGATGTGATAGACAGTAAAGAAGAATAAGTGTGCATTAGAAAATGAATAAGTGAATGTATCAAAGTATAAAATTAGGTTCCTGTGTTTTTAAATTTTCATATATATGTCATAATAGAGGCAGTTTTAATAAGCAATCCCAACATACTGTTTTGTGAAATGTAGTGTGGAATGCATGATTACTATTTCTAACATGCATTTTATAAAGTACTGGAATATTTATATGTTATTAAGTAAAAAAATGTGTTGATGTACTGCAATTAATGCTAATTTGTTGAGTTATTTGCATGTGCAAAACATTAGCTTGTAAGCAAGTACAAGTGAATAAAAAGTGATCAGTGATCTATGTTTTGGCAAGCTTCTAGCAGAATGCACTTTATTTGCAGCTATTTAAATATCTGTGCTAGTTCCTTACATCTCGATAAGCTCTCCTCTAAAGGTGGTCAAATAGTGAACAATTCTCTCTTATTATTGCAAGTGAGAGTAACTGTGTGGGAGTGTTGTTATAAGAATTTCATACATCGAGAGCTGCCTCTCATTAATGCAAATGGAGAATTCTTGCAACAAGTATACAAGCCACAAAAGTATACTAGTCTTGCACTGCAGGAAATACGGTGACAGAAGAGTATGAAAATGAAAACATGGTTTCTCGATCAACGTAGGCACTCCTCTTATTCATGGCCAGACACTGCTACTTAAGAGAATGATTAATTCTTGAGTCTAATGCACTCTTGTAATCTACTGCTGATCACCCCTCCCTCCATGCTATATCATGCCATGCCTTCCTTATAGCAGCAAGAATGAGCAAGTCAGGCCACCAAGATATAGTTAATTTAAATGTTAATGTCATCACTCAGCAATCCACGGCTTTTTTCAGTACACTGGAACTGTTATCCTTTTACATTCAAATAAAAGAATTCTATGTATTCTAAATTAGGTTGGCGAGTTGAATTTGTAATCTTATTCGTTTACCATGAACTCTTCAAAACAAGTTTCATGGGCTTTTTCATCAGCTGTAGTGGGCACCTGATGAACTTTTGAATTAATCTGCCCTCTCTTGGGATTTCAAAATGATTAACCTTATCCTCTTCTCATATTCCCAGTTTTACTGATCTATCCACAAATTTCAGTGACATTCTTTCCATTTCTGCATTTTATGTGCTTCCAAATATTCTTGCAAATGCCAATTTTTCTTCATGTTTGTATTTGATGTGCCTCCAGTGTTCTTTGAGTCTGATCCCTATATTTCTTTTAGTTTTCCCAATATATACCTTTTGCAATCTGAGCAATTAATTTGATATCTTCCAGGTTTCTTATCACTAATTATTTTATCATTAACTCTGGAATTGGACGACTATTTACATTGAATTTTGTTGGTGCGAGCAGTCTAGCAGTAATCATACTTACCTCATAGACCAAAGATCGCAGGTTCTATCCCAGCCAGGATCGATGGAATTTTTGGGGTTTAAAAATCCTAAGTATGGCTACCTTCGGAAGGGAAGTAAAGCTATGGGTCCTGCATCGCAGATTTATGGCATGTAAAAGAACCTCGAGCCTGAAAGAAGAGGCCTCTGAGCAAAATTTATCTGCCATTTCATATCCTGAATTGAATGGGATCTATGACCTAAGAAGCTAAATAACATCCATAAATAAACCAAGTATATATTCATATATGTAAAAAGACTGAATTTATTTACTGGAAATTAAGCAATATTAAAATCTTTGAAAAATTCCTGAAATGTTTTGCTGGCCCAAGGATGATGGGTGAATTTCTTGCGAATAATTGTTTCTTTTACTGCTGTCAACAGTGTAACCTGTTTTAACTTCCTTGTCTGTTTAAATTTCTTGATTTTCTTATCAGCAATTTCTTTGTTATATCCATTGTTAACTTTTGTTTATATTATATATTGCTTGCATTCAAATTCACTCGGTGTGTTAACCATTCTAAGAGCTAAGCTATTTAGAACTGCCTGTTTGTGTGCACTGGGAGAAATCACTTGCCTTATTGTGAGAATGCATGTCCTTTCTGTATATACCAAACTTCAACTTATTTCAATTCCAATGAAATTGGTTTTTAAATTTAAATGACATTTATGCAGGATTTTTCTAATATTATTTACATATATATTCAAGGCAACCATGTTTTTAGAGGTCTAAAATGGAACAATACACATTTTTAATAAAGGCTAATATAACATGGCAGAAAATGGTAACACATAACATATTGCTATTCGATCACCTTTTATCTTTATATAAAAAAAACCTCCTCCTAACAGTTTATTTATAATAGTGAAAAAGCTTTTGAACAGATACTGAAGTACATGGTAAACCCAAATCTGTTGTGCTGTACAGCTTTTGCCTAAAAATGAAAATGAACATTTTCTCAGTTCATTCCTGAAAAAAATGTCAAATCAGCATTCCAAAAGTGCTACATTTTTTATGTTCAAATCATCTATACTTCCTGCAGCTATTACTTTCAATTACTTTCACATACTACCACTGATCAAATAAAACTGATTCAGTCTTCATATCGAACACCATACATTGATAGATTTCAGATGGCCATAAACTTGGCCACCAGAGTCAACCCATATACCTACCTACACAACTTCTACAAATGATCCAACAGTCGTGTAACAGCTGAGGATGTGGACAATTGTTCTATGAAACATGTCCTTAGTGAATCTGATGTAAGTGAAACGATAAAGTGTGTTCTAAATATTTTAACTCAGAAGAGATTATTAATGCGTGTTCCACTGTGTTTGATTCCAAATTGAATCATTATGTTGTAGTTTTGAAAAACCAAGTACAAATCTATACACTTTAGTTTACTTTCTCACATAATTACCATTTCTTTGTACATGATATTCTCACTGTTCTGAAAGTTTGAATATTCCCGTAGTAGAACTCCATTCTGGCCTTCTAAGACACTATAAAAGTTTTGTGAATTGCCTCTGTTGCTTCAAGCTTGGCATCTAATCCTTAACTAAACCAAAAAAGAATGCAAAATCAAGGCTATAGAAAGAGTGTAGAAGAACTTTATAACCCTTTTTTCAGTTCACCATATTTCATTTCATTTATTGCATTCCAATGGATCATGTCCATCATATGGGACGTTTCATTGCTAATAATTACAACACTAAATAAAATTTACAAAATCATAATAATTATAAATTTTATATCACTATCACTGTGACATTAAGATAAATTACTATATAACACAAAATATAATTAAAATGAGATCTATTTAATATTCTCCATAAATTCATTAATACTATAAAAATTTCAGAGACCATTCTTGAATTTCTGGAAGGTCTTTCTTTCAAGCACTGAGGTGAACAGTTGTACTTTTTGAGACCAGTATACATGAAGGTGTTTTTGTTCATAGAAGTATTAAATTATGTAACAAATATCAGGTTTTCATCTTATATATAGGAGTGTATATCAGAATTAGTTGAAAATTCTTTCAAATGCTTTTTACAAAAACCAATGTTTCATATATATGTACACAAATGGAAGTGGTACTATTTGCAACTATTTAAAAAGTGACCTGCATATTAATTGCTCTGTGTTCTTCCTTGTGAAGAGCACAAAATATTGCTCTATTTGTGCAACTGTTTCACTACTTTATTCATTTATGTTTCTCTTATGCTTATTAATTTTAATTATACTCGCACACACACATACATATATACACTTGTCTCCTTGCCTTTGAAGAACATGTGATTTTCAAAATATTGCGATACTTAATCTGTAACTTTCTAAGTGTATTATATCCTTTTTCTGCTTATCTAGGCAATAGCTGCCTGCCATTTTAGGTTTTAAAGAAAACACTATCTTATAACAGAAGTAAAACTACTAAAAAAAACTGCTTAGAATACACTGAAATAAAGAGATATAAAATACAGTCAATTAAAAACAGTGACTGCATTTTTTGGGATCACAACTTAAAATTGAAAAGAAAAGATCAGAAACCAAATGAATGCAACATTCAGCGAAAAATTGACACTAAAAGGTTTGAACAAAGGTTAATAAATTTGGACATTCCTCAAGTAGTAGTAGTAGTGTAGTATTTTGTATTGGGAATTTTCACAGTGAAATATAATATGACAAATTATTGTTACAAAATCACTCAAATTTCACTAATTTTGCTCCACTTGGATATGTTTCAAAGGCGATTGCTTCCATCTTCAGCTTGGTCGCACTGGCCGCTTCCCAGTATGGTATTAAGATGTCACTCTTTGACTTTAACAAACTTACTGATGAGGTAGCTATTGTTTGGGAGATCAAAGTAAACCAAAAATTCTTTGTTTTTGTTTATAAATATATTTTCCCATACTGTTAATTCTATGGGTTTTTGAAGAGCTTTCTATAGTTTTGGTTCCTTTTGGAATTCGTGGTTTTTTTTTGCCAAAAATGGTCTGCCACTGCTGATTGTGTGTGTTTACATTTAACATTTCTCATGTGTTCCTTAAAACGTATGGTAATATTTCTTTGTGTTTTGCCTATGTATTTCATGTCACAGACTTTGCAACCGATTTCAATAACCAAAAGAACTAAATATATGGGAAAGGATTTATATAAAAAAAACATGAGCGTAACCTTATGAATTTTGATCACAAGACCACAAGAATCCACCTGGATTCCTATCTTCCCAACTTCTACGAATGATCCATTAGTCGTGAACAGCTGATGATGTGAAAAAAATGTCCACGAAACATGTCCTGAGTAAAATCTCATATAAGTGAAACCAGAAAGAGTGTCTAATATTCCGACTCACAGAGATTATATACGAAACAAGTTTTCAAAAATATTACCATTCATCTCATTATGATTTCCAAGCTGAGCAATTGCAATGTTTTTTATGCTGAAAAGTAGAAATATAAACCCATCTCCACCAGCATGTAGCACCAATTCTCATTCCTTTGGACATAGATGTGTCAAGTGTGCAAGAGCAAGTTCCATCTTTTAGCAAATTCCAAAGGAATGTTGTTGTTGTACCTGTGAAACCTATAATATATATATATATATCTGTTAATGCTCTAGCAGTCACAATTTTTGTTTTTTCTCAATGAAACTCTGTATATAACCATGAATTAACAAATCATTCTTCGAGTTCGTTAACCAGCAAAATTGGACCATTGGGGGGGGGAAGTAACCTAAAGCGAACACTTTTTTAAAAAGTTAAAAATTGTCGCGGCTGCAATTTTTGTTTGAAAATTAGTAGTATATTTCTTTAAAATTAATTGATAAAATTGGTTATCGGAAATCAGGACATTTGGGCCATTAGAAGTTGAGGATACTTGAAAAACGAATGAGGGTTTAAAATTTAAAAATGGTTCTAGTGACTGCAATTTTACTTTTTTTTATAAAGGAAACTTGGTATTATGTTATTGAAATAAAATATGAAAAATCAATCAACTCGGACTATTAGGAGGTTTTTTTCGTACCTAAAACCCAAAATTTCAAAATCGCTTTTGTATTAATAATTTTTTTTGCAACGAAACTCCATATATACCATTCAAATAAAGAGATATAGTTCGTGAAAATGAGGGAAATTAGGAGTGGGGGTTTACCTGAAACCCAAAATTTAACAATTGCTCTAGCAGTACCATATTTGCTTTTTCTCAACAAAACTTGGCATATATCATTTAAATAAGAAAAATAGGTGCTGAAAATAAGTGAAATCAAGTTATTAGGAATCAGGGTTTGCCTACAACCCAAAATTTAAAAATCACTCTAGTGGCACCAATACGTTTCTTCACAACAAAATTCAATATAAGAAAAAAATTAATTTCTGAAAATTATAGAAATTGGACCATTAGGATGTTGGATATACTTGAAAACTGAAAATTAAAAAGTGTTCTTGCATTTAATTTTCTCTTTATTCTTTTAAAATAGGACAAATTGATTTGGCATACAAATGTATTTTTAACAAATGCATTGAAGTGAAGATAGCAAATGTTAAATATTAATCTAATATATGTTTGAGAATTATATGTCTATGTGAGAGCACTCTATAATAACGTTCAGTAAATGTTTCTGTTATATATTTTTACTACATTTAAACTAAATTTCAAAATCAATGAAACTTAATTGTTTATCGTGTATATTTCCTTAGTACATTGTAATTGTTTTTAAATAGTAACATATTTTTGTTTTGTTGAAACTAACATCTTAAATACACAATGTAACTAGAACTTTGTTATTTTTCTCCATTTTAGCGAATGAAAAAATATAAGTTTTCAGTTCATAAATGTTACATTTAAAAATACCCACAGTATAGCTTTTATCAGTGGTCATACATTTCATTTAATCGATAGTATACCAGATTTTTATGGTTTAATCTCAATATCAATAATAATAATTATTATTATTCTAAAAATGTGGTTTCTCTTTTGCAATACTTACAGATTGCAAGAATTTAATTTCGTCAGCTAATACCACATACTAATGCCATAATTTATTTCATTAATAAGGCCATAATTTGAATTTTATATTCTTTTTTAAAAAAGTTACTCTACCAAGTGAGGAATTTACTTATGCAGCTACTGCGTGATGAAATTTCTTTATAATGTTCCATTATCATACCAGTTTCATATACGAGTATGTGCACCCCTTGACACCCTGCAGATTGTAATTGATTGATACCTGTTAGTGTTTTTACTTCCAAATTACTTTCCAAGGCTCTATGACAATACAACTTTTGTTAAGAGTATGAAAACAAAACCTAAATTTTCATACTGGACACCATAGGAATGAATTTTTTATATTTTTTAATAGTGTTCAATACCTGTTTTTACTGCCAGCCTTGTTCTTCGTGGTGGTTTGGTTTGTCTCTGGTCACGAAGAACAAGGCCGGCAGTCGAACTGGAACTGAAGATGGGAGCGATTAGCTTCAGTAACTTAGTTTTCCTCTTTTAAAACTATTAGTGATGTGTTACAAATTCGACTCAGTTATTTAATATTTATATTAAACATTACTGTTACAAACATCCACCATATTTAACTAAGTAAATAGCTACTATAGATCAAGAGAAGCAAGTTGGTTGTTGCATATTAGGTTAAGCAATGAGAGAAAAGCAATAGAACCAAAAAATTTGAAAGGGACTGAATATGCATTAAGGAATATATGTTAACATTGCAGGCATACCCTGTGTCATTAAATAAAATTTTAGATTACATAGATATTGGTCAGGTGATCAACTCTGCGTTCAAACAAATAAATAAATTTCCTTAAAAAGCAAAATGTTTATATATGTTATAATTCTGCAATTGAAAATATCTAATTTTGGAGAGAGAGTTTTTAGGTATCTCCTGAAAGATGAATAAGGGTTATTTTGTAATAAACCCTTCAATTTCAAAGATTTTTCAAGATGTGAGAGACAAAAATTAACCATTTTTCACATTTATTTTATTATTTTAAATTCAGTTGTAATACATCAGCTTATTTGATATTTTGCTTTAAAGGTACATTAAGTATTAATAATAGACTTTTATATGTCTATTTCTCCAATTCTAATCACTGTTGCACCGCAAATGGTATATGGTAAATGATATAATGGAATACCACTTTGAAAATAAATGACAATTGACTAAAAGATGATGCATAGATCTGCAGGGAAAAGGCATGAAATTATATCAATGTCAAAATTTGCTTTATTAACAATGTAATGCTAGTCTAACTCCAAACTGTTCACATTAGGTTTTAATAATGTCTCGCTCACGTTACTGTTATTTTATGGAAGTTTAAAACAGTTGCGGTGAATGTCAATATTCAAGTTTTAATTACAGGACTTTAAAACCTTATCACTGTCCAACATTATCTTTCCTAACTTCCCTGTACGAAATGTACTTACAAAGTATCGTGCTGCTAAAGAAATATCTGGGCGTTGTGCATAATTTCCACTACTAACATCAAGTACTCGCTGATATTTTCCTAATTTTGCAGCACATTTTGTCAGCACTGTGCCAATGTTATCTATTGGTTCCTCTAAGCCCATAAATGGTACATATTTAAAGTTATTGTTCTTATTTAACCAATACAGCAGATAATCAGCTATTATTTCCTCTCCTACAAGATGATCTTGAAGTGTTGCACATAGTGCTAACCTCAAACCTGCCTCTATATCTTGTACACTTGGTGAGAGAATACCAGGTGTGTCCAATAAATATATCAATGGTTTATCTGATATTTTGATGCGATTTTGAACACTTCTTGTTATTCCTGCCACAGCCCCAACAGCTGCTGCTTTGCCCCTTCTGAGATATTTGTGACGCAGGGCATTGATAACAGATGACTTACCCACATTAGGAACACCAATGATCATGACACAGTAATCTTCCTTTTCACTTCTGTTGTACCTATCAGAGGATGTAATAAGTTCTGTAACTGTGGGAACAAGTTTGTGCATTCCACTACACTTTGTATCTTTTGCATTTGTGAAGAAAATATGATTGTTGCCTTCCTGTCTCAATTGTTGTTTAATTTCATTTTGCATGCTCAAATCTGCAAGATCTTTCTTGTTCATCACCAAAACATGTGGTTTTATTCCAAGAACAGTATGCTTGAAGTTTGGGTTACGTCCAGATAAGGGAATTCGAGCATCATGCACTTCTACTACACAATCCACTAGTTTTAGTTTTTGTTGCATTATTTTGAGTCCTCTACCCATGTGCCCTGGAAACCAATGAAGAGCCTCTTTGTTGATAACTCGAAATGCATCACGAAAGTGATACATAGTATTTACTCTCTGTGCCATATTTCTGCAGTTTAGCTGCTTGTATACAGTAGTTATTTTCTTCAAAGTATTTGATGTCACACCTACATTCTTTAGTGAATCCTGTAAGAGAAAAGAATACATATATTATTAATACCTATATATATTTTCTCAAAATTACCTTAAAATCTTACCTAATAATGCAGCAATTTATTACATTAAACCATATGCACTAAATTTATTCCGTGCTGTACAATCAATTTAATTTTAATAAGCAAATTAAACTGCAGAACTAGTGCAAGGCCAAAAAAAAATTTTCTTGAAAGCCTGTAGTTGTCTGCTGTCTAGCATTTGTATTATATCCCTTTGTTTGTTTTTGCCAAATTTCCAACTGTTCTTTATACAAAAGTAATGTTTATAACATATGTGGAACCTTATCCAAAATCTTGTGTGAGATTTGACCGGATATCTTGAGGTTAAATTGTTTTAATTCACCATTAGGACATTCCAATTCTATATTATAATTGCATTTGGCACTTTAATATTTTTGGATTAATTCTTTATAATTGCAAAACTAATATTTGTGGCATCAAATACAACAGCTGAACACTTATGCTTCAAAATCAAACAGCTGATTTATCGGATTACCTAGCTGTACGCACTTTCCCAGATTGCTACTACATTAAATTCGTGGACAATAAACTAAAACCTACGGATAATTGTTTCTTCTTAAATCCATCATTTTATATACATAGCTCTGTTATTTAATTTATTTATTTGTTCATTTGGCACTTCATTTTGACATAATATCACAGAATATTACTTCACTGTTGGATCTAAAGTAAACAGGGTACAAGTTATCGAGCTACAGGTATGACAACCATCTTCGCTTTCTTACATGGACAAATAACAGCTAACGGCAATAACAGCTATATTCTTGTTAGAGAAACAGTATTGGAACGAGATTGAATACATTTAAAATTAATATCTATGCAATTTTTCTTCTCAGTTAACTAATTCATTTGCCGATAAAATATTTTGAATTATTTTTTCAATGTTGGTTATACTGTCAATTGAATACGAAAAATATTGGCATTGCTGTTGCTGCTTGTATTGTGTTTAAGTGAATGTGTTGGTGTAGAAACTTATTTTTAAATATAATTATGAAAGGCTTAATGAATATGTGGCCTCCAAATGACATTTTTTAGGTTTCCAGATACTTTAAACTTCTATGATTGCTGCTAAAAAGAAGAGTAAGTGTAATTTAGATCGTTTGACAAAAAGGTTATCTTTTGTCCTGCAGAGATGGTCTGAAGTTGAATGTCCTTGACTTTTTGATGGCCATAAGTGGAAATTTTAAGAATCTATTAAGACAGCATGCACATACTTGTGAAAATGTAACACAATTACTTAAAAATGATTTTATTTTATTTGGAATAGTAGTTAAATAATGAGGTGTTGTAAAATCTTTGATCTTACCTGATATGTTGTTTTGAAGGTTTTGTGTAATCAGCCATATGGCCATAAAAGTGGCATGCAGAATGTAAGAAATTTAACGCCAGATGTATAATACTCTTTTTAACTCATAGGGGCCTGCATTGTTTGGCTTGCTGCTTGAACCCTTTGGCAGCAGCCATCACAGGGCTTACTTTATTCGTTCACAATTACCCTGCTGGCAGCTTCATGAAACTGCGTCTATGTTTCGGTAAGTTTAATCTGCTATTACGGCATTTGATTACAAAATCTGTAGCTGTGTCAGCAATGACAGATCTTAGCAGCATTGCAATTGTAAATTTAGGTTATGTAAGAGCTGAATTGAAAGACAAATTGGGCTTCCAGAATTTTTGGGGGGGAGGTGAGACACACTTAAGAAACTTTTTAAGATGTATTCACAGCAAATTAATACACTGAAGATTAACATATTACATAATAGCAACATGAAGTATAGTAAGAATAAAATAACAAATTATTATTGAGGAAATCCCTCAAATTTTACAAATTTTGTTCCACTTACTTGGACATGCTTCAAAGGCTGTTGCCTTCATCTTCAGCATGCTATACTATATTTCACTGTGAAAATTCCCGTTATTCAAAACTATAAAAGAATGTTGGTTAATATTTTATTTCTTACAGTGATTTAAAAATGTACTGGTATCCTGTATATTCTAATCAGTAATAGTTACATTGAAATTTAAAGTAGGAGAAATATTTTTGCTGTAATAGTTCTGGGAGGTTTCCAATTAATACTTGAAGTACCATTACTAATCCAGAAAATGACATACAGAATGAGTAATATTGCATTTATTGTGAAGCTGAAATACTGAGTAGATTTTGAGAATATATCTAAATATAGGTATGTTACTTGTATCAGTAGAATTATGTAGTATGGCATCAGGCTTACAAATGTCATTAGGGTAAATTAAGCATTTTTTCATATGCTGTTGCAAGAAAATGCCAGTTGAAAAATGCATTGTGCTGTACAAGATATTGAAAAAATGTAAAGAAGTAAATAAGGACAAATGAAGTAAATGTAAAGACAAAACTGTTGATACAATTTTAAAGTTGACAAAATGGAAAATGTTGTTTACATGAAAGGTGATAAGAACAGCATTAAAATTTATGTGAGATTTTGTGAGCATTTAGAAATAATTTGATTCTTATGTAGTATTTGTAATTAATTTTTAATTCAGTCTTATAAATAATGCATGTTCATTTGTGAGTAAGCACATTGTTTACATGAAAATAAAGAATAGTGCTATTATAACAACCTTTTTTGTTGTTATGTAATGTCCGACGGACTGTAATGGATCTTTTGAGATGATGGAATTAATGAAATGATGGCTTAAATGAATTTGGAGGCCATTGGTACCTAAAATATTAACTTTTTTCAGGAAGATAACAATTAAAAATAAACAATAAAAAGGAAAAACAGAGAATCTTATACAGAAAATGTACCGTAATTGAGAATCCGGGCCTGTTAGATGATGTGTGATGTATTACGTATAAAAATTCATCTGGGCTTAAGTTACAGAATTAAAATGATCATACCAACCTATGTAGTCATAATTCTGAAATGCTACATTTACAGTGATTTTGGTTTAGTAAAAGAAAAGATAATAGCTGCCAGAATATATATAAATGCTACTTTAGGTCAGCTGACAATAGTGTTGTGCTTATGAGTGGGAAGAAAGAGAGTGAATTTATTTGGTTTATTTATGAATGCTCTAACATCTCAGGTCATCAGCATCCCACCACCACGGGTGGCCAAGGTTGTCAAGGTGCAGACTTGTGCGCAGGAGGTCTGATGTTCTATTCTTGCTAGGATTGTCATCCCTGATTGAGGTTTTTTTCAGGTTTTCTGTAGTCCCCATAAATAGCAAGTGCCAAGGAAGTACCCTAAATGTAGGCCTGGACATTTCCTCCCTTAAAAAAATCCTTTCCTTTTATCATTTTCATTTAATGCAGTGTACATTGCCTGTGATGCCTCAGCAGTAAAAATAGGCATTAAACACTATTTAAAAATACATAATCAGCTTCCCATTCAATTCAGGGTATGAAACGGCCAATAAATTTTGCTCAAATGCTCCTCTTTTAGGCTTGAAATTCTTTAACATCCCATAAATCTGTGACATGGGACGCAGACTTTACTTCCCTTCCAAAGGAAGCCGTACAACCCTAGCTAGGATTGAGCCTGCAAATTTGGTTCTTACAGGACAATTATGTTTACCACTAGACCTCTACCCATTAAAAAAAGATTGAGAAACTGACAGATAAAAACTTAATAAACTCTGAGATGTTTGAAAGATAGCATAATAAACTTATATGTCTATGAGGAAAGACCAAGCTCTTCATTTTCTCCTTGAAATGGTATATATTAGTTGAATGTGTGCATATATGTGAATTTGTTGCAAATTTAGATAATTACAAAGAAATCTTCTTGAACTGTTAAAGGGGATAACTAATTTAAATTAGGTACGTTAAGAAGAATGTAAAATATAAATCAGTATTGTTCTCTTAAACAACACCAATTAGAAAAGAAATTCTTTTTAGAAAAAATAATTTTTTTGTTCGCTGGGAAACAAGGATTCATATAAGCTTACAAGGTTTCTTCCAACTCCCAATAAGAAAAAGAAACTATCCTATTAATTGCAGGAAGGAAACCTAAACAATTAACATAACATTTATGAGGAAAGATAAAACAAATTTTTTTTGTAACAGGAAATTAAACATACCAGAAACAGATACTTTTTATAATCAATAGGAGATTCATCAATCATGGTAATTTAAGACCTTTAGTCTCCTCAGAAGTGATGCGATAGAAGACTTGCAAATTTCAAGGCCCCATTCTTTAGCCTTTCCACACTTGATGGAAATGGTTTCTTCTAACTCCCCTCTCCTTGCTCTTGGAATGGGGCAATCCAAGGTGGACACAGGCTTGTGATTTAGTGACTGCAATGTAAATGTCAGGAATAGAATATCTGCTGTGCCACTTCTTTCTGTTACATCGGATGAGTAAGGCTTAATGATAACTGTTTAATGCTGCACCTCATGGCAACTGCCTGCCCTCATGGTGCACCATAAGACATTTAGCAGCCACTCTTTGAAGGTAAGGGGTGAGTTATAGTTTACAATTTTTAAGGCTGGTATCCTTTTTTCCATCATAGTACCAACTATGTACACATTCATACAAATGGAAAAGGCATTCAATTTTACAAATGTGGATTTATTGTGCTTATCAGTACAACTGAAATAAGATTCCTAAATCTTAATTTTCTTTTAATACTGAGGCACCACAGAGGTGGTGGACACTGATGATATGCGAGATGAAATGATAAATTGGAAAAGCATTTTTAAGAAGGAAACATTCCAGCCTTAAGTTAGTGCTAAAAATTATGTCTGTAAAAAAAATAATAATCCTCAAAGAAATCTAGTCTCATTTCATTCATCTTTAGATGTAGTTTGCAGCTGGTGAAAATAGCAGCATCATCATAGAATTATAGTTTTCAGAGTTGTTTGTGCTTTCCATATTTTCTTATACTTGCTAGTAATGGGCAATGAATTATGGTGATGTAATTTGTCAAATAGGGTTGGGGCATCAGAAAGATATTGAATAACTTGCAGGAAACTTCTGCAGCTGATGCATTTGCAAGGCAATGATGAACACATTTTCCATATGAAATGAACTTACTTATATTATGTGTATCAGCTCTGCTTATATCAAAACATAAAGTTTTTTTTCAATTAATTTTATTTTTCAGATATATTATTTATGTTAATAAACTCAAACATTATTCTTAATGATGTACACTGTTTTAAATTGCTAATGCACATATTTTCAAACGCACAGGTTAAGTGTTATGGGAGTGCTAGTGGAAGTTCGACAATTTATGGTGTGGCCGATGCTGATCCTGGCACCCCATAATGCTAATGTGCTGGATATCTCTACTATATGCATCCTTGTATAATGCTTTATTCAAATATCAGTTTTATCTGTTTCTATTTCTTAAGTTCTAAAAGCTCGAACCACCAAAGGGGAATGGAAAATTATTAATTGCAACATTTGGGGTATATTTACATGCTTGTAAACTCAGTAGTTATAACATTTTACTCTTTAATACCAAAAAAATTGGTTAAATACAGTTTCATTAAATGATTTATGATTTTTATGCTTAGAAGCACATATAACATGATTTGATTATGTCAGTTGTTTTCATACTTTAAAAAATGGTAACAACCTATAATGTTTTTTAATAATTTTTAGTAAGAAAGATAATTGAAAGTTTTGAAGAATATAATTTAGAAACTGCGATACCATATATCTATCATCTAGCACTTTGCTATAGACTAAAACACTGAGCTCTGTTCCAAGAGGAGAATTCATATACATAATTATTTAGATGCTCATATTTAGGCACATTTTTACCCCACTTTTCAACAAACTCTTATTGAAGACCTGGAAAGTTATATCTAGTGAATGTGCAAGATGTTTCATTAATTCAGAACCTGCTTTATCAACTGCAACCAAAGACTATGGCTTGAGGCACTGTACTGATGAAAGTCCATACTCCAACTTACCACTATTTGTATCTCCATAATTGGAATTCATCATTTTGAAATAATTAAATTTGCATAACAATGATCTGTTATTGTGGGCTTTCTACAAAAAATAAACCTTGTGAATCTCCCCTCCAAAAAAAAAAAAAGTATGATCTTGCCTGCTAAAGGCTATGTCTTTAATATCTTAGTATTGGATGCCTGTTATGTTTCCATTCCACACTTTACATTTTAGTTTTAAAACTTAGTATTGGAACCCATGATTGATAGTCATAACTATTGCTTATAGATATTCTTTCCCAACCATTTTTGAGTACTACACATACAATTGAGCTATCCATCTTGCAGTAGGTTTTTCCATATCTAGTTTTTGTTAAAATTTACACGTGGAATGGTATTCCTGTTTTCTTTATCGAGTCAATCCATGAAACTGACATACCCAAGACACAAAATTGATCCTGACCATCTCAGATTTTTTAAAAATTTGGTGTACATGTATTTGCTTAAAGTATGAATGATACAGTTTCAGAAAGTTGAGCATTCTAAGTGCAAAATTTGCATAATAACACACTTTTTTTTAAATATTTGTATTTGTAAATGACAGGAATTACTCTCTCTCTCTCACACCCACGCGCACTCTCTCTCTCTCTGAAACTTAGTAAAATACCTTTTTATTTGACACAGTAAAACCAATTCCCTGTATAGCATTACTGTGATAATTGCACTGGAGCATCTTTCAAGCAATGTATGGTCTCATCGATATCTTTATTCATCAATCAGAATGGATCTTAATCAATAGTTATAAAGCATGGTGCTGAAAAACCATAACATAGTTTTTTCACCTATATTTATTTTATTTATTTCTATACTCTCTCCTTTGACTTGTTATAATAGTCTTCAATTGTATTTAATTTATGTCTCCATGCTGTTATGCATGGAATAAAAGCTAATAAATTAGTGAATGTTTTCAGAAAGCTCAAACAGGCAAACCAGATCATTTCAATGATTATACTAAAAGTATAAAACATATGGCATCATTCTTGCATTGCAATTATCTTACCGAATCCCCTTTTCGTTTAAAATGTTTCTTATGTAATTTAATTGAGCATTCAAACTCATGCTTGTTGTCATGACCTTCGGTCTCAAAATAATTATCATGATAACAAACATTCATTAACATCAATTAAAGTACCAAAAAATTATCAACACTTGTGGTTTTACTGAAGATAGAAGTATTGCTGCCATACTTCTCAATTAGCACACCAAAATTTATCCTGTTATTGTAGAAATGTTAAACATAGTGCAGATTCAGCTGTGCTACTAAACTGTAATACATTTTGTATGCTTTAATACATTACAAAGATTGTATAACTTTCTATAATCCTTTTAAACATTTCAATTTATAAGAGCATTGGCAACATCAGGAAATATTATTTAAAGAGTTTAATCAATTGTGAATAATGTATTAACTGAACAACTATAGAACTAACATTTAGCAAACACAAGCTTCATATGTAAGCAAGTTACTAGTTACATTAATAATATTTTATTAATTTTATTTTCTATAGCTAATAATTTTCCCAAAAATTATTAACTGCCTACATTTCAGTATAAGGAATTTAATTAATTATATAATTTTCAATTAATTATATTTATGTATTTGTGAACTTGTTAGTTAGTTCCTGGAGCATTCAGCGAGTTCGTGGAGCAGCCACAGAGACCTACGAGCATAGAACTTGTCATATACAATTACCACAGTAACTTTCAATCTATATTTACAAAAATTTCTCTGCATCTACATAAATAATTACAATAAAAATAAAAAAGAACACTTAGAACAACTCAATTAAACAACAAAAACAGACGAGTCACTTAATCATACAAATTTTATTATATACATGTTTACATATGCATTGATATGTTGTGCAGTATAATATTGACACTCATACATTCCTTTACAGAATAATAGGCCTTTTTACATAGGTATCTTTAAGAGCTGATTTAAAGGAATTGTCATTGTTTATTAAGGCTTTTAGGCTAGAGGGAAGAGCATTGTGTACTAAAATGCATTTATAATAAACACCTTTTTGATGGCATGAAAGTGGGTGATGTAGATTTGCTTTTTGCCTAGTATTCTTGTCATGTATATTTTGATTTTGAACAAATTTTTCTTTATTTCTTATATAAAAGTTCATGAGGGATAAAATATATTCACAAGGAAGAGTTAAAATTTCAAATTTCCTAAAGAGGTTTATGCATGAATGTCTGCTATGTGTACCAGCAATTATTTGTATGACTTTTTTCAGTAACAGGAAGACACGTTCACTTTTAACTGAATTTTCCCAAAATATTAGACCGTACTTCTTTATTGAATTGAAATAAGCATAATAAACTAGTTTTAAAGTCTTAATTGACTCCAACACTACTAATGCACACCTTGCATAGCATGCACTGCTAAGTTTAGGTGTAATAAGATCAATGTGATCTTTCCATTCAAATGGTTATCAATTATTAAACCAAGACATTTAATATATTTGGTTTGTGAAAGTACACTGTTATCATATCCTATTTGTAATTGTGGATCTGAAGATCTGTGAGTAATGAATTTCATAGCATTTGTTTTATCTAGATTTAGAGACAATTTGTTTGCTTTGAACCATACACACAATGAACTCAGAACCAGATTTAATTTAATGGCACAATCATTACGGCTCATTCCACTTATCAATATGCTTGTGTCATCAGCAAATAGTATTTCCTATATCTTGGATAGATAAGGAAAGATCATTTATATATATCAGAAAAAGAAGAGGGCCCAGAACAGATCCTTGAGGCACTCCATGGCATTCCCCATTCTGATGCATTGTTTTTATTTTTGGAGGGACAATTTATCATTACTTTCTGTTTCCTTTTGTTAAGGTAGGATATAAACCATTTTAAATATTAGTTTTTTATTCCATAGAAAGCTAATTTATCTATCAGGATTTCATGATTGGCATAATCAAAAGCCTTTGTTAAGTCACAAAATATTCCTCCTACATGTACTCTTTCATTAAATGCAGTTAAAATTTCATTGGTGAGTTTATATATTGCATTTTCTGTTGAAATTCCTTTTCTAAAGCCAAACTGATCACTAACTAGAATATTGTTACTTTCAAGGTAATGGTAGAGCCTATTGTACATTACTTTCTCAAACACTTTAGAAAATGTAGGTGAAATAGCAATCGGTCTATAATTAGAGACATTTCTCTCTTTTTGAACAAAGGCTTCACTATTGAATAATAATTGTATACAAGTACGAGCATTCAAATAACACAAGTAGTCGGTCCTGGTTGTGTAGTGGTTACCATACTTGCCTCCTAAACCCAAGATCGCGGGTTCGAACCCGGCCAGGACCGATTTTTTCGGGCGTAAAAATCCCAAGTATGGCTTCCTTCGGAAGGGAAGTAAAGCCATGGGTACCGTGTCGTACATTTACGGCACGAAAAATAACCTCAAGCTTGAAAGAGAGGCCTCTGAGCAAAATTTGTCGGACGTTTCACGCCCTGAGTTGAATGGAACGCTGATGACCTGAGATGTTAAAGAGCGCCCATAAATAAACCGATCAAAAAAAAAACACAAGTGTTATGGAAGCTAATGTAGACTCTGCAATATATTGTAGACTATTATAGAAATTGGAATACAGAGAGTATAAGTATATACTGAGTATATACAGAGTACAGTGAGCACATATTTTATATGTGCTCACTGTATAAAACCTTCCAAGTTTCTACTTCAGATAGCAAAGAAATTCTGTGTTCATCAACTCTTATTTAATTTGATAGCTGAGATGGGAAATATTGTTTCAAGGATTTTAGAAGTAATCAGATATTGTGAACTGATATATTCTGCAGTCGTGTGAACAGCAACCACCACCATGGTCCTGATTATGTGTTCCATTCACATTCTATCAGTTCTGCCGATTTCTACATTCTAAGCCAGTCAACTGATGTATTTTCCATTTTCTTGCTTGATACTAAAGAAGCTAAATGAGCTTCATGACATGTTGAGACTATGATAAGCATTGAATTATCTACCCTGTGCACAATAATTATGTCATGAGATTTTTCTGCCATGTTGTAAGTATTTATAGATATTTGTAGGCCTGTTTGTTTATTTCTTTTGAAAACCTGAGAGAATATTCTATAGGAATTCTATTGTATCTAATTGTCCCTATAGCATATCAACAAGCTTTAAGATGAGCTGGCAATTGCATCTCAGTAAAAGATTTTCAGAATTTAATCGGAAGGCCAAGTTAACACTAATTAAGCATCTACACCATTGGAGCAATAGTGTGAAGTGTGTGTCATATTTAGCTGAGCCACATGAACTTTTTCTTTGATAAATGTGAAATTTTATAAGATAGCCAGAGTCATTGTTCAGATGTGAGACTTTATAGACAAGGAGAGTAGGTTTGCCCCAAAGGTTCTCTAAAAATATTGTCCATGTTTTTCTGGAGGGTTGGCCCTTTGCATATTCTTGCACCAAGTGTATTCATATAAGCACAGAATGTTTCAGATAAGTAAAGGCACAATATACAGTTTAAATGAATAATTTTGGAATACATAAAATAGATGCATTACAAATGAAACCGGAAATATACTTGGATCACAATGTCATCTTCCACCTGCTATGATACTAGCCGAAAATAAAGCTGCACCATAACAACTGATTAAGGATAAAAGTGTAGCAATATGAGTGAACAGTGGTAACCTAGGATCATAGTATTAAAATGTTAAAGGACCAAATGAAATAAGATTCAATTAAGAATTGACACTTGTTAATGTATTCCCGGTTAGTTCAAATTTTTAAAACATAAAACACCATCTAAAACTGATGGTTTTTTGTATATTGATAAAAGAATTCAGTATTTCTTTAATTGCTACTGTCCTATCCTAAATTTTTATGTGTGAAAAGAGGAATACATCAAATCAAAGAAGCTATTTTGGAGGAAAAAACTAATACTTTTTTTGTATTTCATTATTTTTTTGTTGTAATGTAATGGACATTGTTAAGGAACTTTTATATAAGTTTGAAAGACATTTTTATAATTTAAAACATGAGATATAAAGCATTCCTCTATGTTGTATACTTTTGGAGAAATAACAAAAAATGTTAAACTGTGCAATTTTTATACCATTCAACAGAAATTTTGGACACAGCCTGTATTTCCCTATCTACATATTCAAACTTGATAATAATTTACAATAATATATTTAACATGGCAATGAACAATTTCAGGAATTTTTACACAAACCTGAGTTGAAAGTTTCAAAGGTATGTTAGGTTTTCATGGAATGACTCAAATTATATCCCTGATAGCCACTCATATATCTTGCAATAATAAATCATGCATTTTATTTGTTTTCTTTATTTGTGACAATTTATGGCAATTTTTGACAATGCTCATCTTCACAGGCTGTTTCACCTTACTGAAACTCATGGCCTATCTTTTTAGTATATCATAAAACAGTATATTTTCGAAAGTTTTTGACATATCTTGATGAATTTCATGAATTAACATTCCCTTCATTAGGAGGTATTATTCATGACTCTTTGTTCATTTTCTTAATGAATCAGCAGATCTCATTTCAACAGCTACTAGGACGTAATGCAAGAGTATATAAACTTGAAGCTGTGTGCATGCTATTTATATATTTCAGACATTCTTGTGCCATGAAATTAAAATATTTAATTCAACTAGAAATGAGTCTGAGATGGAATATATAGGATCAACTCTCATAATATAACAACATTTTTACATTGAAGAAGGAAAATGGGTGACTGATCAAAGAAATTGGTTTTAATCAAGTAGTCTCAAAGCAATATGTAGCAGCCCCATTCTTAGAGAATGGGAAAGAAAATGAAAAATGGTATGGTTATAATGCACAAGATATGTACAACTGCATGTGAAAAAGGTGTACTAGCCATGCTCCCACTTTTTCTGTTATAAATCTCAAGAATTTGAAAAACAATGTTTCAACAAAGAAAGTGTTGTATGGTGTAATGTTTACAGACTGACAGATGCAATGTGGCAGCATCACAAACTTCAAACAATCTTCAAAATATAGAATATTCTAAAATGTTGTCAACTTCATAAAATTAAATAACAGATAATACATTGGCAGATATGTAGCAGGGCTTTGCAGCAGGTAAGAAATTATTCCGCAACTCCAAGTTCATTCCAAATGTACTAAGAAAATAATCTATAACACCATTTATATTAGCTGTAAGGCATATTACATATAATCAAAATTCAATATTTATAAATTTTCCTGTCTATTTTCATCTATCTGGGCAACTTAAGATAAATGTTGGAGTTAAATGGGATGGTGAATTCATCTTTTATTCAGTGTTTATGTTTTGTGTCTGCAAAAGTATAATTTTGATATTTGGCTCAGAAGAGAAGTTGCATATAATATGGAAGATATTAGTAAGAGATATTTCATGAGAACATTAACTTAAACGAACAAAATAAATAATATTTTACAGAAAAATATTAATTGGAATAAGTGCGTATTTCACCAGTCTATAACAATAAAATTCAGACATTTAATGCAATAAATATTGCTGCCTAGAGAAAACTGTCAGGTAAAAGAACTAAGTAAAGGACAGAAAATTGGATTAACAAAATTGTATCTCTGTACTTTTATGTTTAGAATATTACAGGCAAATTTTGGAAGTATCATTACTATAAATGTTAGATTCCCAAATTCCAAAGTAAAGAATAATATAAAAACAAAAGACTACTTGCTATATAATAACAAATATTTCAGTTTTGTTGAAGAAAAATGCTAAAAAATAAAGTTCAGATAAAAAAGTTAATCGTTTTATTGTTGCTTAGTTGTCATTTAATTATAAATAAAGACTTTAATGTGACATGTGGTATTTAAAGAACATAGCAGAGTTGCAAGTGATAAAAAGTAACTCAATTACAAAGTGCATTCTAATACATTAACTTTTCATATAATGATATATCTGTTTTAAAACAGATAAGAATTTCTGGGCTATTGAGGACTTCTAAGATATTTTGGACATTCTGTGAAGACGTGTTTAATAGTCGGAATTCATTGGCATTCACACGATGCCTTGGATAGAATAACAAAAAGTTTTAGGCTGATATGTCCACCGCCACGGGTGGCCGAGGTCGTTTAGACTGGATTCGTGAGCGGGGAGGTCTGGAGTTCGAATCCCACCAGGACCGTCCTCCCTGACTGGGTTTTTTTCCAGATTTCCTCAGTTCTCATAAACGGCAAATGCCGAGGAGGTACCCTAAACTTAGGCCTGTAACATTTTCTTCTTTAAAAAATCCTTTCCCAATATATCACTTCATCTCATCTCATGTATCATCAGTGTCCATCGCCTATGGTGCCTCAACGGTAAAAACGGGCGTTAAACACCATTCATTCTGGTATGTCCAAATTTAGCATAGTTATGGCTATTTGATCACAGCATTTTAGATTAATGAGAATATTATTAATTGGAACAATAATGCTGTCCGATAAGCGTTACTTCAATATAGAAGACCTAAAGAAAAGCATTTTATTTATATTTGTTTTTAATGTGCCAGTTACTTTATGTTTATATAAATGTAGCTTGTACATTAATGAAAATAATTTTAGCGTAATTAATGTTGAGAGAAATGAGTGCAAAGTCTTGTTTTTGCTGCTCCATCTTATGGTATTTTGTAACTCTAAGGGTGATACCCCTTCACCTAGGGGGGAATAGGACTCTTTGTGACGATGTATACAACAAATGGAAACTAAATTCGTGCAATTTACTTGGGATGTTCTGAAAAGGCACATGCCTGCTGAGGTAGCCTCCAACCGAGGATAATCGCGTTCGTGACGGCCTTCTGAAGCCCTTAAACAGTCTCAACAAAGAAACAAGGGTTCTGTACATAATGAAATGAAAGTTTTCCTTCCCTGCGGGGTAGGGACCTTGAGAATGCTCCTGGTGGAGAATGTTCTAACCTACTTCGACCGCTTTTGAACCTTTAATCTCGTCAAAACCAGGCTCATCTTTCCAAGAAGTAGGTCGTCCCGGCCAGGAGGGAAGACGCATCGGGGCATTATCGTCCAAGGTTGAGTAAACATAGCGTTATGGCCACGGGTTGCCATGGAAACGTTGGGACCTTGGGACGCTCCACAAGCACGGGCGTAGGCAGCGAAACCTGGAGGTCATGAATTTGGACTCTTCCCTTTTTAGGTGCGGTCGTCGTTTACCATTATTAATTTACTCGTTATTGCTGGCACAGGGTTTTCAGATATTCCTTGAGGGAGGCATAGATACTTCGGTCTTAGTTATAAAGGATGCTGTATGTCATCGGCAATCTAATAGTATTCATGAAGTACACGGATAACTTTGCTACATAAAACATTTCCGCATTTAAGCACATTTATTTCCAACAGAAGTACTTTAAATTATAAGAAATAAAATGTACGCAAAGCCACAAATTGATATCAATAAGCGTGACTTTATTTAAATATAGTGTATGCTATTATAACATCTTGAATGAATTGCTGCACTTTGTTCAGCACAGTTCCTTTTAAGAGATATATTTTACCGTATTTATAGTGTCACAATACAAGATTTCAAAGTATGATCGCCAGTGTATACTGTTAAAAGAAAAAAAAAACTGTAAAACATACCACTTTAAAGCTCTTTTATTCGCCTATAAACCAAACACATCTGTTGGTATGACATAGATTAACAATTACATTGATCAAATACTGAATCACTCGCGCGTGATATCCATTTGGTTAATGTATGGAAAATGCACATTTATATTGCAAAGAAAAGTACTTTCTATAGACGAGGTTTACAACTGTATTTATGAATTGAAAAATGAATAGAATTGTGTTGCATATTACAAAAATAATCTTTTCTGTGCAACGTGAAATATAGGACTTTGTAGTGCTGTTCTGAAATTGTTTTAGGCTATGGAAGGTTTTTTCACGGTAAACCCAGTGAGCTATGATAGTAATATTATTACATAACGTAGAAATATAAGTATATTCAATTGCCTCAATGGAACTATAAACCGTATTCTGGGAACCACCTGAAATTTCCAAATCTTCTAGTTAGATAGATGGTAGCAATTGAATTATATTGTTTCTTTTGAACAGTACTCTTTTCTTCCTTAGCTATTGTTACGTGTTCCTCTCGTACTAACTTGTTGGTGGCCAATAGTAAGGGTCGCATATTCCATTCATCCTCAAAGTCTTTCCCTTATTTCAGTGAATTTGATTTACATTGCAACAAAATCATGGTTTTCTTTATTTTCGGTATATACAATCAGATAGTATCGCCAAGTTTTTAAGCGAATTCCGAAGGAATTGCAGTTGTACCCATGAAAAGATGTTTAAAAATATTAAATATTAATTTAATATGTGTGTGAAAATTAGATTTGCATGTAAGAGCTCTGTGTAATAACATTCAGAAAACATTTGCATTACATGCTTTTACTATAATAAAATAAAATTAAATTTCAAAGCCACTGAAGATAGACGAAACTTTCGATTATTTATTGTTGATTGTATAATTGTTTTTAAATAGTAACATATTTTTGTTTCGTTAACACACATAAACTTCTTAATGCACAAGGTTTCTGTTATTTCTATTTTAGTGAATGTAAAGATGATACCAATGCTCAGTTCATAAACATGGTTACATTTAAAAATGTTTGAAAATACCCACACAATATAGCTTTATCTGTCAGTGCTCATATATTTCATTTAATTAATATTATACCATTAAATTTTGTGGTAAATCTCAATAATAATTTTAAAAAGCATGACATATTCTTTTGTAATACTTATAGATTGCAAGAATTTTAATTTTGTTCCCCTTACTTTTGAAAATTAGAGTAATTTCAATATATACATTTATTTATTTGATTTTAAAGAAGGGGAACAGACAAACCTAGTTAAGTGATGTGTTTTCAGACTTTAGAATTTGTCATGGTAATTAACACACATTAATGCCATAACTTATTTCATTGATTAAAAGCCCATAATTTGGATTTTATATCCTATTTTAAAGCTATTCTACTTGCTGAGGAATTCGCTTAATTTTCGCAGCTCTTGCATGATGCAATTCGCTTGTTGCAAAAGTAAAAGAGGCAGAATAATGAAGATAACGTGCAATAAAATAAAGTGTAATTTTGTGTACGAAGCGTTAGCTATCTCGCGTTAAGATAATCACGTTAGATGTTACTATATGAAAATTTGAAAGAAAATGTTTATGATCTTAGCCTTTAATTCATTTAAAAGTAAATCAAATACTGTTAATACATATACAATGCCTCTGGCTCAGTTGTTTAGTTTCTCCCCAAATTTAAGATATTTCATCAATTCGGGGAAAAAGAAAAAATCGCATTGAACTGTATCTGGACAAGAGGAAGGGTGAAAGACACACTTCACAACATTTGCGATGTGCTGTGTATTATCGTGGTACAGTATCCATCCATCTTCTTGCGCGGAAATGTGGTCTTGCAGAGTTTTCAGGACTTCTCTGTAGTGTTGCCCAGTCACAGTTGTGAATGAAGTACGACATGCTGGTAAGCCATTCCTTAAATATCGAAAACTGAGATGACCATGACTTTCTCAACAGAAGCAACAATATTTGCTTTTTTAGGTTTTGATTGGTGATGATGGAGATTTCTAAATAGAGCTTTGCTGTTTGCTCTCAGTGTCGAAATGTAGCCAAGTTTCTACCTTTGAACGAAACGTTGCTTCTTTCTGTAACATCGTCTTCAACTGTACTCGTATGTTCTTTTGCTCGGGAATCGGGAATCGGCAATCGGCAATCTTGGAACCCACCGTGCGCAAACACGTCTCATATGCAACTTTTCGTTACCAATATATGGGTGGCACGCACTGAAATTTTCAGAATTTCTGAAGTGCTCTTAATGCTATTCGATTCTCCTCTCTCACAATGCCAGCAGGTATGTTAATGTTTTCTCGTTAGAGCACAAACTCGAGATTCGGGCCCATCTCCCTTTTAAATTATCTTTCCCTCTTAAAACATTTTAAACCATCATAGAGCTGTGCAACAGGGAAGATGAAACTCTGCATAGGCCTCCTGTAACAGTTATCAGTTGAAGATTTGTTGAGACGAAAGCAGAATTTCAGAGCAGCATGCATATTGTTCATCTCGTGCCACCTACATTTCGCTGTGAGCGTGCCTAAACTTGAACACGTTTTACAAGGGGAACTGGAAGTGACAACAATGAAACTACTAACATGTGTACATTGTGCATTAAGCTAACAAATGTTGTAACGTTAAATTTTAGGGCGAGAAATTGAGCCTTTAAATAAATTATGATCGTTCTGTATTGTATTCATAATTATTGAATTAAAGTCTTAGATTTAACGAATATAGTAAACAGGATTACTTCTCTGAAAGAAATTTAGAAAAATTATTATTTGGTGCGGTTTTTCCCCCTCTCCTCCGTTTCTGCTTATGGGAATCGAGGGATGAAGTATCATAATATTTGCAATTTCTTGTGTACCATCTTAAATGTTTATTGAAATATATGACACTTCCAAAACTAACATTAATCCGTTCACTAATGGTTGTCCTTTGCCGGCTCCTGCAGAGTTCATCATCACAACAAGATAGCATAAGTTAAACTATACAAAACACACACTCTTCGTCTTAACCTTCAAGTGATAAATATGATTGGACCTGATTTACTTAATGCGTAATTTTACATCATATGCTTTAAAATCTGTAAATAAATAGCATTAATTTGTAAAAATCGCCTGTTATTGGATGCTTTTATACACCTACAAATATACAAATGCAATTTCCGTAATACTCTAATAGCTATAATGTTATTTACACCCTTGTACCTTTTCCACATATTCCAGTAATTTTCTGTTTTGTGAAAGGACCTCAGCTCAAAAACAATCTTTTTTTTTTTTTTTTTTTTTTTTTTTTTTTTTTTTGAATCAGTAACTTTAGACTTCAACAATGGATAGAACAGTAATAGACTGTCCTTTGCTCCTGTTACCTCTGGAGGTGAACACCAAAATTATATTGACCAAAGGCGATTTAATTTTGGTTTAATACAGTGTAATATATTGTATTTGTCTTTCTTGTAAAATTTAAGCACCCAAGAATAATACTAGTATATTTCAAATAAGGTAAGTCCACGGAAAACTAACCGTGGAATTTATTTTGCCAACATTCACAGCAGCGTTAGTGAGAAGTCAAGAGAAAGTTCAACTTTTGTCCACACCGAAACAATAGCGCTAACGCGCTAACATTCAGTGCCACAAGCACAGCATATACAATAGAGACGGCGCAGGTATTTCGCGAGATCGAATTCTTAAATTGACGCCACTACCTGTATTCTCCTACAGATGTCTCTGCATAATGAGTGGCATAATTGCATACAAACCAAAAACATGTATTACTTTATTTGTTTTATAAATTAAACAGCTATCAGGCGTGTATATGTCATCGAACTCATAATAATAAATATTATCCAGTGTGAGCATTCCGAAATATTTACAATTGACTCTAAAGTTTTAAGTTAACGGGTTGTTGGCGGTTGGCTATTATGTTAGCACTATCCGCTCTTATGAACGAAAACCTTCTGGTTGCCTAAAGCCAAACGTGCAAGATTACGGCAATAATACACATTTTGATGTTAAATCGAATTCGTCTGAGTAATTCTGACTAAATGACCCTATAAGTTCCAAGTTATACTTTTTCACTACTGAAGAAGCTTAAAAGCATTGAAAAGTGTTCTGCCGGATAATGATTAATACTGATACTAAAACAAATCGCGTGGCACTTTGATTATTATTATTATTATTATTATTATTATTATTATTATTACGATTGTGTTAGGATGTTCATATGTGGTAAAATGCTGCAAAGAAAATTCATGCAGAAAAATTAGCAAATCGAGGTGGTATTTGTGCAGTGAAATTTGCTTTTGAATAATTGTTATTTTATATAGTCATTTGCAGAACACCACTCATATTTCTTTACCATTCTTCTCTTTCCGCTACTTGATTGTCGAGTAATGGGTATCGCGTGTGCTGCTGTGAAACGCGGAACACTTTTCAGAGATCTGTCATTTATGGTAATCATAAAATTACGTCGCCATCTCCTTAATTTTTTTTTTAAATATCAT
The DNA here is from genome assembly GCA_030762175.1 of Metallyticus violacea. Classification (NCBI taxonomy): domain Eukaryota; kingdom Metazoa; phylum Arthropoda; class Insecta; order Mantodea; family Metallyticidae; genus Metallyticus; species Metallyticus violacea. Next base: position 19,734,340 of record CM060833.1, read on the forward strand.
AACGTAATAATTCAAAGGCGTTGTTATAATTTTTTAGCTAAACACAAAGCAAGAATTTAGGAGAAAACGAAATAACAGTAATGCTTATTAGTCAATCTGTGGAAACCATCAATTAATGATCAAACCGAAAACCATATATAAAAAAGCAAGATTTATACACCTTAATTAATGTGGTATTGTACATAATTGCCTTTTATTTCAATATGAATTTGGGAATTTCATAAATATTTTGGAAAGAAAAAGTGGACCATTATTACTGTTAAAGTTTTAATTAACCAATCTGTTACTCCCCTATTTACAGCTGATTGCTAAAACGCAATTTAACTGCAGTGATAAGACAATCTAATGAATTCAATTGAGAACCACACCCAATTCGGAGCCGGATTTTAGGAGCAATAACATCAAAGGTGCTGGTACAAGCTGTTCCTACTATATGTACTATGGACATAGCCATAACAGAGAAACTTAACAAATTTTTGTGGTTTCATTTAATGGAATTAAAATGTATATGTATATATTCGATAACTGTGGTGACGGGAAATTTTGAAATCGCCTTCTCTTCCCACAATTCTTATTACCATTTTAAGCCAAAATATTTCTTTTGCTTTTTTGTTTTTGAAAGAAATAGAACGTCAGAGCTTCTTTCTAAAATTTTATGCAATGAATCCAACTCTGTATTAGCAACCCACCTTACACTTCCCTTGTGCTTTGGAAATGCTTTTGGTTCCACAAAATGAACCTACTTTGGTAATATCTATTAAACATAAACTTTTTTTTCATCTGTGCAGTACTTCGTTGAGCTCGACGGTAGCGCGTAGGGAAGTGTAATATATATTTTTTTTCCCCCGATGTTTTAGCAGCAATGGTCGAACGCAGTATGTTGTTACCTATGTTTCCTTTGGGAAGATGAAGGGAGGGGGGGGGGAACCACCACGGTGAAGAAGTTAACAATGTAAACTGTTAATAGACAAGAGACTGTTAGTTTAAATATGGCGGCAGATGAGACAAGTTTTGTATTATGGCGGTACTATAGTTTACAGTGGAACATCATTCATCGCTGTCATCATCTCACCTCATGCTACTTTCGACTGTGTATTGAGCAATGTTTTCCGGCCCAATTCCGGTGTTTGGTTTCTTCACACTGTTGTTGACTGTTCCACTTACTGGCAGCAAAAATCCACAGCATATTTAAGGATTCTTAACAACCTTTTCGGGATTAAACCATTGTACTGTTTAGAAAAGGCCAAGATATGATGATCTGCTTTGGGAAAAGCAAATAAGGTTCATATTTTTGAATGGGCAGAGAGCATCCGAGATACTGCAGCCGCAAATTTTTGTCCAGCCTTAAATATTTGCAAATATACTTCATTATAAATACAAACGACAGCTTTAGATAATTTTATGTGCTGAGAAAACGTAAAAAGCTACTAGCTACTTATGTCTTTAATAGCATTCGATGTCTCGTTAAATGAGGTTTTTAAAATTACTGCATGACATTTTATGTACTTTTCACATTATTTCAAATGTGCATTTTTCGCGAGGCATTAGGACGATTTTTGATTGGATTTGTTGAGTGGAATCTCTATTTGATAGGTTGACTGTGATGTTCAGCAATGGTTTTGATTGTGTACAGCTGGCTGATGCTGAACATTAGTTTATGTGTGAATTGTGGTTGAATTGGTCATATACATTTTTTATAAGCCACAATAAATGTGAAACTTAAACCAGATAAAAATTATAATAACGCGTATCATGTATATTCATTTGTTCTCGTTGTTTATAGGTTATATATATATTTTGCCTATGAGTCTATGAAAATAAATTAGCGAACAAATGGAGCTGTATATCTAACCTACATATATAATAATCACCCTTCTGTTCTTCATATTGTTTCGCAGATAAGGTGACATAAATATTTAGCTTTTAACATGATAAGATAGAGCTTTACGACTATCCTCCACACTTTCTATTCAGTTATTCGCTCAACACCTTCGTGCTCTATTTCTTTTTGCTCATCCTTTTGTGTACCTTGCTGCTTAGTTTCGCTGTTTGGTTTTATCGTGTGGCCTATACCATTTATCACATATAGAACGTGATTAAATCACGCAAGAACATGTTAAAGTGAAGGCCTAAACACACAAGTTAAAAACACCACGTGCTGAAACTGGCAACAATTGCGCATGTTTAGACGTTTAAATCATGTTATACAAGAAGGAGGATGAGGATGTAATTATTTCAAGCGTTATTTATAACCTTAACCAACTTTAGGGTAAAAAAATGTGGGAAGGGGGGTGCTATAGTGGCTAAGTCGCAGCTGATACAAATGGATTTAAGAGGAATAGAATGCTAGCAATTTCAGAGCTCTTGCCGGCTTCAACGACAAAATAAATGCAGAATTTCTGCTCCGTAAATCGAAAGCTGAAATGAGCAAGGCGCAACACAAAATTGCAAGAATCTATCCTTGTACACGGTCAATATATGGTGTATCGTGTTATCTATAAGCAAGGCCAAGAACCGACCGTGCTACCTAGGCTCCAAATGTAGAGAGAGAGAAAAAAAAATGGGGCCATCGTCGTCGAGCTACTGCCAATAGCATGAAGGAAAATTTTACAAGATGATACTATTTATCATTAAACATATTTCGACGGTTTTTAAGAATGTGAAATTGTTATGAACGATATTTCTCATTGTAAACGAAACATAAAATAATATGAATTCGGCTTACATAAAAGCATCCTTGTTCAAAAAGCGTTTTTATGAACTATTGCCCATTACCGTTTACTGCAATGTAATGAAATAATATTGACAATAGTTGTTACTCTAACAGAATGCATAAATAAGATAACTTAAATATTTTTCATTAGTGTAAAAAGCAAATTTACTGCAATTTAAAATTAATGGATCATTTAAACACACAGGCATCTATATACAGTTGGATTTTGATTGGCCTACTATATCTAATAAATACTCTCCACTGTCTACAAGACCGCCACGGGTGACCGAGGTCGTTAAGGCTCGAACTCGTGAGCGGGAGGTCTGGGGTTCGAATTCCACCAGGACCGCCATACCTGACTGGGTTTTTTTTTTTCCCCAGGTTTTCCTCAGTCCTCATAACTGGCAAATGCCGGGGAGGTACCTTAAACTTAGGCCTGGAACGTTTCCTTCCTTAAAAAAATATCCTTTCCCAATTTATCATTTCATCTCATGTATCATCAGTGTCCACTACCTATGGTGCCTCAGTAGTAAAAACGGGCGTTAAACACTACTAAAAAAAACTCTCTACAAGTAGAATAAACAATTTTAACCAAACTACTGGAAAACAAACAACGCAAAATACAATTCATTTATTTATATATATAATATTATTTTCTCTATATCAACTCATTATTATTAATAATTAATAATAATAATAATAATAATAGCAAGGCAACTTCTCAAAATATACAGTTTGCTCCATCTGTTTACATTTTAACTCCTTACTTCCACTACACTCTAAGATCGAATTAAGCTTCTCCGCACACAACCACAAATTTTTATATATAAAATAAAAACATTTACCTCCAAATTACAGGACACCAAATATAATTTATATAGATGGGACAGCATCGTACTTATCATTTATTTTAATGAAATGGCAATAGCTATAAACGGGTGTACCTGTCTTTTCTTAACCTCACTTGCAAAGGAATCCAAATGTGTAATAACATCCTGCTCACACCATTCATTAAAATTCTCTTCATCTCGCTCCTAAACCCGCTTCTTGCGTTCTTCCTGATCTTTCTTTTATTATTAAGCCTCACTATCACATATGATGCTTGATTAGAGAAAATTGCACATGAAAAAGGTCCTACCTAGCCACAAATTTTGGTACGAAGTGTTTAATACGCACTACAATTTTATCATTAGCTCCAAAATTTGCATGGTACATTCTCTTTATCCAATTCTCCTTTAATGACTACTCATTAGTACATTTTAATATGGTAGTATGTGATGCACTCATTCATTAAAGGTACTACCGGGCACATAAGAGCGACAAGAGTTGTACTGAACACTTTATATCACACAAGTTGCTGTTGTGACTTCATTAAATTAATATTAACTTAACAAAAAACTTAATAAACAAACCCATGTACTTAATAGCAGCCACATGCTTGGGCCTCTTTCGCCTCCATGTTCGTAATATCGCTACTCGCATTATGATCTGAGTAAGTTCCATTACATTTACCAAACCTCAATACGGGAAGAAGAAGAATAATGACCCCTACTTCCAATAGCAAATACGAAACTTTTACGCAGTATTATGTTTACAAGATGACATTATCTATGATTAGGAAATATTTCGATGGTTTTTAAGAATCTGAAATTGTTTACAAACAAGATTTCTCATAAGTAAACAAAATATAAAATAATATGTATTGTAAACTTCTGCACAAGTAGGCACAAATCTTTATAAAATACCTAACTTTCAAATTACTGGACATCTTAAAATTAATCTGCATAAATGAGATAAGCGTGATATTTATCATCCTTTTTAATGAAAAGAACAATAGTCTTCCTTGGCAGTAGTTATATATAAGTGTACCTTTCTTGTCTTAACGTCACTTGCAAAGGAATAAAGAGATAACACCCTGCTCACTATTCATTAAAACTCTGTTCATCTCTCTCCAAAATCGTCCTACGTTCTTCCGGATCTTTCCTTTCATTGGTAACCATCATTGTCACGTATGATGGCAGATGAGAGAAAATTGCACAAGGAAAATGTCCTCCCTAACCACAACATTTGAATACGAAAGTTTTAATGCACACTACAGCTTCATCATCAGCTTCAAAATTTGCAAGGTGTATTCCTGAGTTGTCCAAAAGGTGGCCCACCGATCGTTTTGATGCAGCGTCTGCCTAATAAGCAACTGTGTGATCCAAGGACTAGTAGACTAATAAACAATCCTGTACCTTCCCTTAAAATGACATTTAAATTATTAATGACTTAATAAGTGTTTATACAGTGTAAATATCTTCACCGTATAGCAATAATGCAGTATAACAGCTTCGCTCAAGAACACCTGCAACAATGGATGTTCAAACAAACAACTGGGGCGCTAATGACCTTAGTTGTTTTGCGTCCTTTAAACAATAATCATAACAAACAACTGTTACTATAAGGTTCAGATTACTACGCCATTCCTCATTAGAATTAACCATAAAAGGCATGGACATCCTCTCCTTAAAAACAGGAAGGGAAAAGGATTAGCATTCTTCAGACCTCTTTCCAACGAACGTTTTCCTAATATGCGCTACTTTGGGCAGAAACTTGCACCAATGTTTGGAAGCACCTACATTCTCCACCATGAAGTTCATTTAAGACTCTGTTCTGAAGCTGCTTCACAGACTGTTCTCTAGTGAATATGTTCCATCTTCCAACAGCACAAATCGATTTAGACATCCCGACCCTTGTGAGTGATGCCGATCGTCTTCATCCTCAAATACCTACTCCTTCAGGTACGTTGCTAATATTTCAAGTACTGCCGAAAATGGTTCATTAGTTTAGGGTGGGCCCGCCATCTGATAGTAAATACTTTAGGCCCTCAGGTTAACAGTAATCGGACACTACTGGTGTATACTGTTAATCCACTACTGCTCTTTAGGAAATGTAAATGTGATATTATGCGGTGCACTGCCATTATTAGGACATACAAGAGCAGTCCATATTATTACAAAAGTTCTTTGTGTGATTTCACTAAATCAATATTAACGTAATAAAAAACTAAATAACTAACACGCTACTGTTTATTTACTTCCAACTACAGCAATTGCAACAAACCAAATAAACAAACCCCTGTGTTAATAACAGCAACATAACCTCACTTGAAAACGGGTCGAAACATATTATAACATCAAGCTCACACCATTCATTAAAATTGTCATCTTAATTCCCGCTCCATATTTTCTTTCGGATCTCTCCTTTCTTTGATACCAACACCATCACATAAAATGGTAGAAATGGTACAGAAATTTGGACGAAGAAAATGTGCTCCCTAACCACAAATTGTGATAGTAAATGTTTAATTCATATTACAATTTCTCATTAACTGCAAAATTTAAACTATATATACTCTTAATGCAGTCCTTTAATTATTGCTATTTAGGAAATGTAATACATTATGCGGTGCACTATCATAATTAAGACATACAAGCACAACCCATGTTGTACAAACACTTCCTATTAAACAAGATAGTGCGATTTCACAAAATCAATATTAGTTAATAAAAAATAAAAGAAGTAACACGGTACTTTTAATTTACTGCCAACTATAAACCACCGTAATAAACCAGGAAACTGCAGCGAACCAAATTAACAAAGTGGTGTAATTAAAAGCATTGATCACATTTTCCATAATTTGTCTACTGTCGATACCTACATTGGTGTCTGGTAAATATATTCGGTTTTGGCCTGAGGATTGGAGCAAGACCGACTTCAAGTATTCATTTGCAATTTCTGGAGTTAGTGAATAGGTTACTAGTTTCCAGCTCACTATCTCTTCTGATGCCTACTGCAACGGTTTTACCTTAGTTTTGCAACCTTACTCGAAGTTCCGCACTTTTTTCTATCAGTGAGTGTTTATGGGCGGGTTAATGACTGAAATACTGTATAGGAAATGCACGGGGTCATTTCTGTCTCAAAGCTTCATTCAATTAGGAAACTTCAACACGTATGTTTTTTCTTGAGGTGTGAACTTTCAGTTACAATTGAGTACACAACACTTTAACATCATAGTGGAGATAAAAGTAAGGACACCTTAACAATATGTGTCGAAACAAAATGTTGCAGGAATATGTTACACAGAAACGCATAGTTATTTAACGAGCAATGCATTTGAATTAGACAAAATTAAATCTATTTGCTCTATAAGCGTGACGCGCCGCTTATGTCTAGATGGTATTGGTTATAGTCGATATCGACTTAAAACAAAGTCAGAAACTCTTGGTCATGTTTTGGGGTTTTGTCGGAAAGCGGAACTACTGAGAAATATCACAAAATCAAAACTTGCATTGTCAATATGAACTTAAAACAAAGCCAGAAACACTCTCTTCGTTGGGGTTTTGTCGGAAACTTAGAAACATCATACATATATATATATATATATATATATATATATATATATATATATATATAGAGCCAGTATCCTCGCACAGCGTAGTTGAAAACTTCACGAGAAGTACATTGCATTTTATCTGGTGATTCCAATAGAATGTCAGACATCATGGTCAGTCAAAGGCAGTATTCGATCCTACTGCTTGAATCTGGAGGGACGCTATGCAGGCACAGCAAGCTGATCATAGAAAAAGGAATATCCATGAAACTTATCTTAATTAGGGATGGAAATTCTCAGACTTTTTGTTAAAGAGCATGGGAAACATTCCTTAAAATCGCTACAAATGTTACATTATCTAATATTTTAATTGGCAATTTTTCGGTTGTGAAAATGTATCTGTTCATTCCTGTATGTTTCATTTTTAATCCTGATTTCTTTGTTACTGAAAGTTTTAAAATTCTTTATATGTTTTATATTCTAGACCGAAATGGTCATCATTTGAGGACATTCTTGAATTGGAAAGCACGTATACCAAAACGAAAATCAAGAGCCATTAACTCTGAAGCCACCCGTAAAACATCTTATACCGCCAGGGGTGTCCGAGGACATTAGCGGATTCGTGAACGGGAGGTCTTGAGGTTCGATTCCCGCCAGGACCGTCCTCCCTAACAGAGGTTTTCCACGTTTTCCTCAGACCTCTTACATGGCATCGGAGATATCCTAAACGTTTCCTTTCAGGCATAAAACAATTCTTTCCCAATTCATCGTTTCCTCTCGTGTACGATGGGGCGTACCATCGCCTGTGATGCCTCAGCAGTAAAAACGTGCGTTAAGCACTATTTAATATACATATTATTATGCATATTTCTCTTCGATTATGAAATATACACGAGAGAAAGGGGGAAATTTCGTACCACTTAATAATTTATAATAATTTTAATTTTATGCATTATTATATTAATTATTGTAATTCTATTATTTTTTTCAACATTAAATCTTTTTTTAAATGTTTTGCAACCACTCTTATATATTCGGATATATTTTGAGTCTATAATTTCCTTTATTGTATGAGCATGAACGTATTGGAAGTTAGTCGCATTTCCTAATGATCTCGTTTTTACCTGCAGGGTTACACAAGGTAACACACCTGCATTGGTAACAACTTTTAACATTCAGTTGCACTCTCAGAAGAAGGTATTTCCTCCTCTGGTCTCCCATTGCTCACGCAAAGCCTCCCGAAGCTCATAGAGGCTCTGAACATTTTCCCCATCATATCCCAAACATGCTCAATGGGATTGAAGTCAGGGCTTCGTGCTGGCTAAACTAGCGCCTGAGTCCCCACCTCACGCAAATGTGTTTCACAATGTTGACCACCGCCACGATGACCGAGGTCGTTAAAGCGCGGACTCTGAGCGGGAGATCTGGGGTTCGAATCCCACCAGGACCGTCCTCCCATCACTGTTGTTTTTTTTCTTCCAGGTTTTCCTCAGTCCTCTTAATGGCAAATGCCGGGGAGGTACCCTAAACTTCGGCCTGGAACGCTTCCTTCCTTAGAAAATATCCTTTCCCAATATATCATTTCATTTCATATATCATCAGTGTCCACCGCCTGTGGTGCCTCAGTAGTAAAAACGGGCATTAAACACTACTAAAAAAAAACAACAACAATGTGGACCATATATGGATGGGCATTGTAATGTATGAAGCAGATATTGCCAACATATGGAGCACAGGGTATAACATGCTTCTGAAGAGTTTCTTCAAAGTATCGCTTTGTATTCAGGACCCCGTTCTCCACAAAATTCCACACTGATACCAGCCCACACCATGATGGAACCTCCCCTGAAAACCATCGTCGATGAGAAGGTGCAAGGAGCATACCTTTCTTCTGTCCTCCTTCGTATTCTTTACCTGCCATCGGGCGATCTTAGAAGTTCGACTCATCCGTGAATAGGACGTTTTTTCCTTGCTCCTCAGTCCACTCCAGATGTAAGGCGTGCCTGCCGATGTTGCTGGGTAATCATGAGACCTCTGACTGGTCTTTTAGGGTCAGCTGTGCTTCTTCAAATCTTCTTCTCACTATTCTCTTGCTGACATTGACTCCTAATGCCCTTTGCAAGCGATTTTGAGCTTCTACGGCTGTTGCGGACGATCATGCAAAACTTGCAGCCGTAGAAATTGATAACCTCATGCTGATGTCACCCTTCTGCGACCTGATACTGGTCTTCTGCAGTTTCCTGAACCTTCGTCATGTCCATTATATAACATAAACATTGACATGGAACCCCTGGACAACATAATGTATGCTCCGTTCATCTTTCAACATGGCAACTGCTTTAGCAACCTCCTCTTGGCTGTCGGTCATGGTGGTGTAGTGGTTACCATACTTGCCCTAAACCCAAGATCGCGGGTTCGAACTCGGCCAGGACCGATGGAGCCTAAGTATGGTTTCCTTCGAAAGGGAAATAAAGTCGTTGCTCCCGTGTCGTACATTTACAGCACCAAAAAGAACCTCAAGCCTGAAAGAGAGGCCTCTGAGCAAAATTAGCTGGCCGTTTCACGCCCAGAATTGAATGGGACGCTGATGACCTGAGATGTTAAAGAGCGTCCGTAAATAAATCAATCAATCCTCTTGGCTTAATGGCATATTTACCTCTTTAAATGATGTGTTAAGCTGATTGAAATACCTCAACAATAGAATAAACACGATGGAACAACAATACAAAAACAACAAACATTTCAATTGGCACAGATGTAAAAAATGTAATTAGATTTCATCCATTTTCGTGCTCATATAATAAATTATAGCCTGAAAATGGTGTCCAAATGCATAAGAGTGGCTGTAAAATGTTTGAAAAAATGTTTAATGTTCAAAAAATGAATGGAATTCGCATGTAAAAATGCGTAAAATTAAAATGCTCAAAACTCTTTTAGATGTTGCACCTTTTTTTTTTTTCTCCCTCTTCTCTCGGTGTAGTTTAATATTCTGGGCAAATCTGTTTAAAGCAAACCTGTTTTTATATTACGAAAGAAGGCAATACGAGTAATATGTAGTACAAATAATAGAATACCATGGGGAGTTCTGTTTCGAAAATAAAGTTTTAACATATTCTTGTAAACGTTTCTTTCCCTTATGAACTTTAATATTAAAAAGAAAAACAAATTCATTAAAAATAAGCAAATACATAACATAGACATTGAACAATAGAGCAATCTGTATAGGCTTTTGCAAATTGAGCTTGTTATCAAAAAGGAGTTTATTACTAATGCATCATAATATATAACGCTCTGGCAATCACTCTTAAATTATCATCCGATTATAGGAAAGATTCTGTTCGTACAACATATTGTGCAACAATACCTATTATTCAGTTAACGAATTCACAGATTAATTATGTATATTGTTCAAATTGTGTTCCCACCGCCAGGGTGACCGAGGTCGTTAAGGCGCGGATTCGTGAGCGGGAGGTCTGGGGTTCGAATCCCGCCAGGACCGTCCTCTCAGTTTTTTTTTCTTCAGGTTTTCCTCAATTCTCATAAATGGCAAATGCCGATGTGTGTGTGTGTGTGTGTGTGTGCTCGCGCGCGTGTTCGTTCATAAGACAATCTAATATGGCTATCGCTGTGTTGCATATGACAATGCATTAAATGTATGTACTATTCTTTTGTTATCTGTATTATAGCTTAACTAATGATTATTGAACAAGCGTATTAATGTACTTTAAGACAGTATTTTTTAACCTGTGGGTCCTGAGGGGCCGTTTATTGCGTCGCTAACATCTCAATGGGGGAAGCAACCCACAGAAATGCATACCTGATGAACCCACCATTTGGATAATATACAAAGACTTACACTGTACAAGAACCTCTTGGTATATACCATAATCTTATTCTATTCTCTAATATGAGGACTGAAAAGAAAGTAATGACATGCGCTGTCTGTAGGCGGACGAATAACCGCCGGTGGTACCTCAGTAGTTAAAACGGGCGCTCACCATAAAAATAAAAAAAAATAAATAAATAAAAATAAAAATAAAAAAAAAAACGGATGAATATGAAGATGTTAAGTAATGGAGAAAATTTGGACTACCCTAAAGCGTTTTCTAAAAATGAGCAGTGCGCCATGGATTAAAATTGAGTGTTAAGAGGGAATGCAATGCAGGTCTGCGAAAAGTCTGTGACAATGAAGCTTTGCAATATCAAACAGTGATCCAAGGGTGTCAGACTTTCAACAAGGACACAATAGAGTTGAAGATGCACCGCGTTTAGGTTGTCTTATCCTTGAAGCCATTACATTGATTTGATTCAATCACTGATGGAGTGGGTTGTTGATGGACAGTGAGAGAACTGCTGCAGAAGTCGGAACAAGCCACACTACAGTGTTGCAGTAAAGCTCTCCTTCTCTACGCCTTAGCTACGGATGTCCAATGCTTGCAGAAGTGTGACAGGGGGTTGTAAATGTGGCAGGGGATTACATTGAAGGAAATTAGTCTTCAGGTTCTATGAATGGTTTACTACTTCTTATGGATATGTTACCATTACTTTCCAGCCCTTGCATACATCAGTGCCTTCCGGTAATTTAATTGAGCTTAATGAATGCTTGCTGTTATGATAATTATTTCGAGACCGAAGGCCGAAAATTATCTGACAACAAATATGAAATTATCTCAAGAAAATAATCAACTTATTCGAGATGTATTCCGCAAGTTAAATCCAGAGGAACAATCTTGACCTTCAGTTTTCATATAAACATCGGGGATAGACCAGCCCCATGGTCCAGTGGTCAAGAGTTCCTAACCCCGGATTCGATTCCGTGGCGAGCATGATGTAGTTAGTTTACTTACCCATTCGCTGATGCACCCTAACCATATCACGTTCGCCATCTCCATTGGGACAACGTAGCAGGGAGAATGCCCACAAGCTCATGAGATCAAGGATCTGGCATTAGGGAAATGGTTTTAAGTCGAACATTATAATACTTCGAGGAAATAACTGAAGCAAATGTGATTGGAAAGGAAACCTCCTTGGAATTAAAACTGAACACTTGGGGTAAAACAACAGTTTATAGTGAACTGTTTCATTTTTTTCGCTCAGTTAGTGAATCGAAGCAGAGATGACAGGAATAAAACAAATGAATAAAGGAGGGAGAAAATAACTTATAAGCATGGTATTTACTATGAGAGTTATTTGATAAGTGACTTGGTTTGACATTAAAGAGAACAAGTCAGCTTGCAATGTACTTCGTTTTTCGACTTAGTTCTCTCGCCCCTCGTGAATATACTCATTTACCTCCTGTTTGTCCTTTTCATTTAACTTAATTCTGTGCTCAGTCAGGAAGTTTTGGGCTTATGGTAATCTGAAGGATTGAAGTTAGGTCAATAGAATGAATGCAGAGAAATTTCAACATAGTTGTGTTACAGTAAAATAATCTCGCTCTCTCTTTTAGGCCATTCTCGGACGTTTTTCCGCGAACTCAGTCTTTAGCCGCTGTAGAGGTGTTGCGTAGTATTTTCCAGTGATTATTGCCTCCCCCCCCCTTTCAAATAGTTAATCAAGCGAATTCCTTTTGCTTCCCAAAAAACTGAAACCGATATAACGCATTTCGCCTTTTCCGGAAACTGTTTGCCTCGTGCTATTCATTGTTTAAACTGCTGTTTCGTGTTTTTTTTTTTTTTTGTTTGTTTGTTTGTTTGTTTATGATGAATCCTAGATTTATCTATAGTCGCAAAACGCCGTAAAACTAAGTTGGATTCTTCATAAATATTTTCAAACAGTCGGTTGATGTTTGCAGAGTGACCAGGCGCGTCACCAATCTTGGCGCAAAGTGTGTTTTTATCTTCCCCCCCCCCTCCCATTGTAATCGCTAATTTGAAATGCTCGTAGCCTCTGCTAACTCGTGCACTTTCACACTTCTGACAACGAAAACAATATCATGGACTTTATCGATGATTTCCGTCTTCACAGCTGACTTCGGAGCTCCAGAACGTTGTTGGGTCTTGATGTTTATTCTGCCACGCTTGAACTTTTTTACCCTAAGTCGAATAGTTTCATAGGAAGGACACATGCATCACCCAATGAAGGCAAAATCCTCTCATGATTTTCCTTTGCTGTTTTCCCTTCCGGAAAAAGAAAGAAAGAAAGAAATCACACCACTAATTCCAATCTTATCAATTTTCCACTGATACTCGAAACGCTCCTGTTTAAACAGCTGCCAAACAATGAATTAACACCAGAAAAACTTGCGACCATAGAATATTGATACATGGAAAGAAAACCAATTACTTACCAAATCACCCCATAGTGTAATCCAATTCTTATTTGTCAGTTGATTATCAATAAGCTCGTTCATTGACTCAAATAGTTGGCATGAAATTATCGCCTTAACGGTACTAAGATTGGGAAATGTAAATCCACTGTTATGCAATAATACATTTTTGAAAATATTATCTCTTACGCGCCTGACGTAACACGTGGTCGCATTGTAGGAAGAATATAGTAAATGCCGCCCAATGATACGAGTATGTGATGTAGGCTAGCACTAATTTAGTGGTTCCCTAAGTTCCTCAAAACGATGTCATTTTATGTCGCAAATGCTAATAAACATTTCTGTACGTGCTATTTTTGTTAACTAATTTTTATCTCGTAGTTGTACCGCGTTGCAGCAAGTGTGAATGAATACTTGAAAGAAAATGATGAAAATTCTCACTCAAAAGTGTCATCGATGGGGGTGATTGAATAGAGCGGAGTTCGAGCCGAAAGACTGCTACCCCCATCCACTTATCTTAACCGGTTGTATTGTAACATGTACTGTTCGTTCCCCCATGGTAATGCTCCAGCGCCTCTTTGTATGTATGACATGAAAAATCGGCTAATGGTTCAGCAGCTTTTAGGTACACCCTTTGACAAAAAATATGAGTCATCTCTTGAATGCAAAATTCTTCTAAATCTTATTCGCTACAGCGTGTGGTTCACAAGATATACAGCAAAGCTGTGTAGCCACTGCAGCAGTTGTGTTGTATGACATGCACTAAAGACGCTGTCTAGTGTGTGTGTGTTCTGTTAACTCTGGCAGTGTGCAGTGATGTCATGGTTAAGAGCGTAGGTTTGCCTCCCGGCATGCACTTTTTTTAATAAACCTTTGTAACATATTATGGAAAATTAGTTTCATAATATTTTTTCTCATACAAAGCAAGCTTTAACGTTAACATATTTTATATATATTTTCCTTCAATATTTGTTCTATCCAAATGCAATATGTTGCACAAGCATTATCTGCAAATATACGAAGGACAAAAGATAACTTATGAGCATAAATTCAAGAAGCCTGGAATGTTGTAACCTCTCGTCCACACTGCTGTAGAACTGACATCTTTGTCCCGAAGATTGAGAGCAGTTATACTTGCTGAAGCCTCATACGCCCGATATTAATTTATATTTATTTCTATGTGTTTCACTTTAGAAGATAAATGTTTCTATTCATGTATTTATTTATTTCTAAAGAACATGAAATTGTGATTACGTTTTTGGTGTGCATAGGTAATGTATGCGAGCGTCCCCGAAGTTCTCCGATCGACACGTAAAAAATCTGACTGACGTTTTTTCCCTGTCAAAGGCTGTACCTACATGGAAGGGTGGAGAAAAGTAACGCTAGATAGGGTACCCAGAAGGCGAAGGGGTTGAGATATACTAGTAGTATAAATTAAACATGAGAAAATTATTATTAGCTACTAAACACCAACTTGGAAACTCATATAGTTTATTATTTTTATATCTTTAGTAACTCAGTTTTATTCATGCTTTAGAAATGTATCTGATTTAAAGTTTCTGCCTAAAACTTTATTTTGTCGTATATAAGTTGCAATACAGGCGATATGTGCATCGAAACCTCAAGCCAGTATAGTGGTTTTAGCTGCAACGAAAAGGAATTGAGCGTAATCGATCATCGCAAACATTTCTTTTTAAACCAAAAGTAAAGTTGTATTTCAGTAGTGAATTTAATCTAGAAACTAATTTATCGTTTATGACAAAGCCTTTGATAAAGTAAAACGGCCCCTTTTATGGAAAATATTAGAGGTTTCCTAAACATCTTACTAGTGTCATTAAGAGTTTGTATGTAAATATTAAAATAATTATTAGTTTAGGTCTTACAATGTCTAAAGAAATCTTAATAAATCAAAATGTTCGACAAGTATGTAGTTTATCACCTATACCTATATATTGACGATCGAGTTTTGAGGTGGAAAGATCGTTGTTTTTTGAATAGTGTTTTTTTTTTTTTTTTTTTTGGAAGGAAGGAAGGAAGGAAGTTTCCAGGGCTAAGTTTAGGGTACCTCCCTGGCATTTGCCATTTATGAGGACTGAGGGAAACCTGGAAAAAGCCTCAGTCATGGAGGACGGTCCTGGTGGGAATCGAACCCCAGACCTCCCACTCACGATCCGTGCCTTAACGACGTTGGCCACCCGTGGCGGTGAGGTGGAAATATGAAACATAGTCTCGGATTAAAATAAAACCAAACATATCTTTAAAGACTTTACTATATGCTGATGATGAAAAATTTATGCAAGAAACAGAAGATAATTTACAAAGAGCAATGTAATAGATTAAGCCAAAATGCAATGTATTACAATTTAACTATATCTACTAACTAAACAAAGATAATGATTTTTAAAGGGAAAACTCTGTTAGATCGAAGATACTAATAAATGGTATGTATATATATTAGAACATCCCATTTCAATTATTTAGGATATGATGATAGTTTTAAATTTGAGAAAAACATTGAAACGAAAGTTAACAAATTGCAAACGATTTGTGGAAGAATTCGAAGAACTTAAAAAACAAGAAGAGAAATAAAAATGGAGTTTTATAAAATTATGGCTGCGCCTACTCTTATATATGGTTTCCGAATTGTGGACAGTGACAAAAAGAGAATATATATATATATATATATATATATACAATCTGCGGAATTGAAATTTATGAGATATCTAAGATGATGCACTAGAGCTGATAAAATAAGAATGAAATAATATCATATTTACATTTTTTTTCAATTAACGATAGGACAGAAGAAACAAATGAAATGGAAAGATCGTATTCATAGAATGACAGAGAACAGATAGGCCAAAGAAGACAATGGATTATAATCCAATTGGGAGGAGAGATTTGGGTAGACCTCATAAAAAGTGGTTTGACGATAGAAACCGGAGTAGGTGAAATCACCTAATCCTTGAAAGGAGGAGGAGGAGGAGAAGAAGAAGAAAAAGAAGAAGTAAAGTTATACATTCGTTACATCAAATAGTTAATAAATACCTAGTCTTGCCATAAATACAGTTACGAAGTTTTAATTAAGGGACCACAGCGTGTTTTAATGTTTTTCATCCGTTTTCGATGTTATTTTCTCATTTGTTCCAAACGTTTAGCCTCAATCAGTTCTCAAAATG
The DNA here is from genome assembly GCA_030762175.1 of Metallyticus violacea. Classification (NCBI taxonomy): domain Eukaryota; kingdom Metazoa; phylum Arthropoda; class Insecta; order Mantodea; family Metallyticidae; genus Metallyticus; species Metallyticus violacea. The sequence goes on from CM060833.1 coordinate 19,750,875, forward strand.
ACCCCTTTTGGCCTCACACATGACTGAAGTCTCTTTTGCAATTTATCTATAGCAGTATGCACTTCCTCCATTGGAAATACGCCATTGCTGATTTCAAGAACTGCTTGAGACTCTCAGTATTAGGCTTTTTTCTTGCAAATGGTACCCTCAAGCACTGACCACAGTTTGCAGACCGGGATATTCAGGTCTGAACTGTAAGCCCAATCTTGAGCACTGATAAAATATGGAGCATTTCTCTCAAGCCAAGTCTGTGAGAATCTCGCGTTGTGGCTGCAGCTGAATCATGCTGGAAGGTATTCAGGTCCTTCACCATAGGTTCCAGCAAAGTGGTTTTGTGCACTTTGGTGGTCGTCTTTGATCTCTTTTGACAGAAATGAGTTTGGTGATATAGTTCAATCCTCACCAAATCATTACTGAAGTAGGATGCTGTCTTCTGGCCCTTTTAGGATTTCACAAGCATCTCGCAAAGTTAAGACATACGTTAATTTGATGGTTGTAACTTTCTTTAGTAATGAAAAGTTTCTGGTGACCGTTGTTAGCATCTGTAGCATCAGCACCTGTACTTCTGCAGTTTTTCAGTTAAACATGCCCAGTACTGCGACGGGAAGCCCTCGGTCCAAGGTCTGTCTAAGCATTCTGGACATGAATCTCCTGCATGTGTTCATCTCAGAGGCCATCACTGTCTGCTTCCGAACTCGGATCACCACGGTCCTCACGAAAGCTCGTACGTTCGGATCTCGAAGGGCCATCAACAGTATCGGCTCATGCCTGCCCTTTAATTTTGAGCCATAAATACCTTTAAGTAAATTGCCTACTCAAAAAACATTATAGAATTTCATAGACTCAAACCCTGAATGTTTCTGCATCTGCATTGTAGTATACAAGAGAGGCGCGCAGTTTAAACGTCCCCCGCGAATGCATTGGTGTGTGTGTTATGTGTGAAGAGAACGGGCTAGGGCACTTTCCCCTTGTGTCCAGGCTTAGCAGGGCAGAGTGCTTTGGTTTAAAAGGAGTTGTTATGAAGCTGGTGGGCAAGGGGATGAGGGGGGTGTAACTTGATGTGTGTATGTATGATGAGAACAGACTAGGGCACTTTCTCCTCGTGTCCAGGCTTTGCAGGGCAGAATACTTGGTTTAAAAGGAATTGTTATGAAGCTGGTGAGCAAGGGGGTGGGGTGTCACAGTGAAGGTTCACGAAGGGCACGTAGAATCTGTGGACTTCCCACGCACATGCGCACTGAGCGTCCACCCTATCGTAGCGTCTGCAAGATTTCTCGTGAGGTTAACGTTATTACTTCCCCTCAGCTGTTTGCTCTTGCCACTAATGACTTATGAAGAATCTCACTATAAGAAACTTTTTCACTGTAAAGGCAACTGAACTAACGTGTACTTAAATAACATTGGCTTTTAAAATCAGCATCATCATAAAGAAGAGTTAAGCTGAATGGTCAGTGTAAGTAGGCTTATAGTTATGACATGGCACTTCTGTCTCTCACCAGTTTGTTGAACATCTTAATATACTGCCAAGCAATTAAAAAATAAAGTTACGTTGCGGGCCCTTGTTTAAATATTGTGCTGCATCGTAAGTGTTTATATTTATTGCTGATATTAATTCTTGTTTCTGAACAAGAGAACGTAGCGAAACTATCAACAAAGATCTTAAATACATGAGAAACTTAAGCGAAGGCGAATTATTTATTTTTGTAAACGTGTAGTGAATATTTTACGTCAAATAAAAATTGATTACCGGTACATAAATACTTTTGACTATATTTTCGAGAAAAGTGAAAGTGTTTGCCGCTTTTTTTTTTTTTAATCAGGAAAGTGTGATTAATTAATGCCCCTGGATTCTGTACAATGTTACTTTAATAAGTTGTGTCCCATCAACTAAAATGTGCACGAGCCGCCACTGTGTTTCAGTGCTGCGTTGGATGGGGCGGTACAAAAACATTCTACTGATTTCTAGCTTTTTAAGCATCTGGAAAATATCGCTTGGTAATTTTTCAAGTTACCACAGTCAGTGGTTTTCATGATCTTCCCATTCCATGGTTAAAGCTCAAGTAACGTACTCTATCTGTTGCAGCTGAACTCACTAATGAGGATAATAATGTCTTGACAACAAAACCTGTTATCTGACCACCAAACCTCCTTTCTAAAGTTTGAAACAATAGTTATGGCAGAACTAGGTGCTACAATGAACTATATTCCACTATGGGACAATTGGAACATATTCCATTGATTACTGCGCATGCATAATGGTGCAGCAAAGAAATATCTGCTGTAGTTGTTGTGCTTTCAAGTGGGTTCATCGAAGTTTCTAGGTGAATAAAATATTTTATTGTAGCAACAATTCTAATTACATAAAAGTCTACGAGTCACATAATAATACAACACATTTCATTCAGAGAGCAAAAGATTGCGATGTAAGAGAATATGAGGGGGGAGTAAATATCAAGTTCACTAAAATAAAAGAATAGAGCAGTTAATGAATACCGAGATTATCCAGAGGAGAAGATAAAGAAAGAAAATAAAATATCGTAATGAGAAACTTGAAGTAAAAGGAAGTGGAGAGATGAGGGAAAATTATTGAAGTCGAAAGCGAGCAAAAAGATATGAGTACAGGGGAAGAGGAGGAAGAAGGATTTTAGTACGAAGAAGATAAACGAGGAAGTAAAAGAAATATGAAAAGGGGAGTGTGTTGAAAGGAGAGTTGAATACGACAGGTAAAGATGAGAAAGAATCAAGTTAAAAGGTTTATGAATGAAGTCAAAAGAGAAAAAAGTGAACGGACTAAAGGGCGAAATAGCAAAAATAAAGGCGAGAATGAAAGAACGAGAAAGATGAACAGTCATAGAAAAGGATGACAAGTACTGAGGATGGAAAAGGAACTTTAAAATAAGAAAGATGAAAGGAAAAGGCGAGAAAGAAGAAAAAAGGGCAGAAGAGACAAATAATGGAAGTAAAGAAGTATGTGCCTGTTAATGAAAGTCATGAAGGGGAAAAAAAGGTTAACTCGGAAATGAATAAAATATCGAAAAAACGCAAAATAAAATGGTTACAGGGAAAAACGAGGAAGAAATCGAAGAAATGAAATTATTTGAAAGAAACTGAGGACGAATATAGAGATGTGAAGTAAGTAGTTGAAAGAGATGATAAAGAAAGCGAAATAAGGAGAAAGGTGAAGACTTCCGCTGGCCACACGCCGGAACGCCAAGTCATGCAATAAACATGACCGATCGAGCAAATGTCGCAAAGAAATGAGCTCAATGCAAATACGATAATTTCTGCACTCCGGTTTGCGTCATGAACATGTCGCAGACACGTTTCACGAGATGCATTCTGTGCATCATGTCCCATGGCAATTTGCATATCACAGCCGATTCCTGCAAACATTTGTTGCCAATTTAGTTATTTTCTAACTAAATCTAGTCTTTTTGAAATACTGTCTAGTTGAAAAATTAATGATTTAGTTGCTAGTGGGAAATCTAGTATATAAAAAAAACATACTGTGTAGTTGAAATCGTTTTCTTTTTAGTATTTGGCCTAAAGTGGTTGCTTTACGAGTATTTGAGAATTCTGGCGGATGTTTGTTCTATGTAAGAGAGATAAAGTCGTGGTGCTACTTTCTACAATGAATCACACATCAGTTGTCAATGTTGAAAATGCAAATATGATTTGATATTTATCATCATCTAAGATAAATAGTACTATTGGGATTGGGTCATCGTAACACGAGACCTAAACCCAAGATCGCGGGTTCGATCCCGGTCAGTACCGATGGCTTTTTTCGGCCGTAAAAAGCCGAAGTATGGCTTACTTCTGAAGGGAAGGAAATCCGTGGATCCCTTGTCGTACATTTACTGCACGATAAAGAACCTCAAGCCTGAACAGACCTCTAAGCATAATTTGTCGGCCGTTTCACGCCCTGAACAGAATGGGACGCTGATGTCCTGAGATATTAAAGAGTGAACGTAAATAAACAACAAAAAAGTGACATAAGCTTGCTAACTAGCTGCGATTATTTCACTTCGTTTATTCCCCATGTAATAACACTGAACTGTGGCAACGTGTGCTGTTATTTCATGTCCTCTGTGAACAAGGAAGTGGGGTGAAGGAAAATGTTTGTTTCAAAGTCGGACACTTGGGATAGAAACTAAATTAATATCTGATTCAGCATCCATTGAGAAATCCCTGAAGCCGACTTTCCTCAGATTAGCTGCGTGGTATACAGATATTGATGATAGTAGAAATTATGAACCCATTTTCTTTTTCTCCTGTTGCACAATTTCAGTCTCCTGTACATTAAAACATCGTCTTCACTCGAAGAGGCCATGTCGTCCACTGGATTAGAAGATTGACGCAGACACGTGTTGTGCGGTCGCATGTCTTGAATCACTAAAGAGACAAGAAGGGATCAGATTTATCTGACTTGAGGCATGCCGTGTGCGGCCTCCCTAAGAGGATACAGAAAATGGATAAAGAGCTCAGGGAACATAAGAAGGTGGGAGATGAGTATGGAAAGGAGTGGAACCGAAAGAGGACTTGCGTGCTCACATGGTGTTGAGATAATTGTCTGATATCTTCCTAATGACTACTTGCGTGGCTAACACTCTCGTGTTCTTGTCACAGTATACGAGCAGCAGGGATGGGCATTCTGAGGTGGGGGCACTCTCGTTATCGCTATAGCAGGGGGATCATATTTCTCTTTTAAAGCTGATTCTTCGGGCTTTTCCTCAGTTCATAATCGAAAACGTTAAAGGTAATTAAGTCATTCTCTAACCAACAGCGTAGCATGGAACTATTAAATGAGATATTCGTAAAATAAGCTGAAAAGAAACACAAGCGCAATATTAGCTGATAGTCCCAGGCGGAAGCGCCCCTCTAGGCTAGGATTGACACAAGCGGGTGATGTGTTTCACAACCTTGTTACGACAGCATACTGACCTGTACGGTGCTAGGAGGGGAGAGCTTGGCGAGTTTGGAGGTCAGGTAGAGAGCCCCGAGAAGCATTGCGATCGATCAGCCTCTGACAAGGACGGGTTCGTTCCAAGACAGGATACCCAACTGCCATATTAGTGAGAAACAGCTCTAATTATACAGATAGCTTTTATAAATGAAGAGTGGAAATTTCAAACGTTGTGTCATTTTCTAAATTTTACAAGAGAAGCAGAGGTTCCATCTCCGTTAGCACTGAACTTATTACACCCCAAATCAATATGAAAAAAAAAAAAAAAAAAAAAATCTACAAAATTATTTAGTATGACAAACCGTTTCCAAAATACAATGGTAAGGAAGAAAATATTAATAACAATAAGAAGGTTCTATGTGCTATATTAATGCTTTTAAGCATAAAGCATGTCATTAAGGGTAAAATTACAAAGACGTATTATGAAAGTGTACAAGAATACAAATCTTGTATTGTTTCCCCACAACTGACAGGAAGAGTTAATTTTGTCAATTCTCACACAGGTGTTTACATTGGTGTCTCATAAAACACCGCGATCTTAGGAAGGAATGGTAACATGGACGAGAGATCTTTCTTTTTTCAACCGATAAACGGGATTGATCTTTCAGACGAAGCACAGGCAGCCATATATCAACCACTGATTTTCCTCTCTTTAAATTTTCAAAAACTCGCCACCTTTTAATGGTGTTTAATTTCTTTTAATAACTATTTCAGATAGATGAGATCGAGATACTTTAAGCAATGTGCATTTTGAAACGTTGCACCTATTTTATGTTAACAGTGAACAAGCAACATTCTTAAAATCAAAGAAATCTCTTGGCTTCATTGGGACTACGTGAAAACGATTTACAGCATTAGCTTAATCTGCGATTCTATGTAAATCTTGGGGAAAGAAGGCTTTATTTACCCTTCTTCTTTTCTCTATAATAGCGAAATCTCTATCGTAATTCAAAAAGTTATGATCACTTACTAAATATTTCTGTCAATAAATATTTTATTTAAAAACTAAAATTATCATTGCATGGCACTTAGAACACCTGATAACAGCATAGCATGGCATATAGAATCTGCGCTATCTGTTAACAATTATTTGAACTACTTTATCCACGTAGAGGCACTTAGAACACAACTAGGAATATTCATCTGGGAACATTGAACCTATTTTTGAAATAAAACGATTAAATTGAAAATGGCACTTAGAACTTTTGACATTTTCACTCTTCAAATATAATCGGTCCTGATGGTGTAGTGATAACCATACTTACCCCTAAACCCAAAATCGTGGTTTCAAACCCGGCCAGGATTGATGGATTTTTTCGGGCGTAAAAACCCTAAGTATGGCTTCCTATGGCTAAGTAAAGCCGTAGGTCCCGTTTCGTACAATTACGGCACGATAAAGAATCTCAAGCCTGAAAGAAGAGGCCTCTGAGCAAAATTTGTCGGCCGTTTCACGCCCTGAATTGAATGGAACGCTAATGGCCTGAGATGTTAAAGAGCGTTCTTAAATAAACCAAATCAGCAATTCAACTGTTCAAGTATATTAAGAGATAAAATGTTTTGTCTCACATTCACTTATTATTTAATAATTTAGTAAAACGAAGTAGCTAGGACAATAAAATAAAATTAATAAAATTATTATATAAAGTGGTCACAAGTATTTCACTGCAACAATTTATTTGTAAAGTTTTAATAACTAAGCATATTTTATAACAAAATTACAGTTTAAGTCGAACGTCCTTCTCTCTCTCTCTCTCTCTCTCTCTTTTTTTTTTTTTTTAACACAAGATTTTGTTAAATTATCGAGCCAATTTTTTTGCAGTAACGGTCTTTAATTCTTCAGACCGAGCAGGTTTATTTGGGCAATATAATAACTTTGGACTCGATTTCGGGAGGTCCTAGGATCAAATGATTTACCTCAGACGACTTTCAGAAAGAGAAAATGCTAGTATTTCTCTGTCACGGATTAACCTTCCATTTCATCGTTATCTCTTATGTGTGTGTCTGCGTCTTTATCTTAGTGTCTTCGAGGTGGCCCTCACATTGCACTAACTGCTAATTCATCGTATGTGTACTACAATGGAGTTATTTAAGTTACGGATTGGTAGAGTGCGATTGTTTATTGGGAGAAGCCAGTAGTCGATTCCGTATAATGCATATGCAGGTAGCAGCTTATAGTTAGAGGAGGCTTGGCAATGTTGGTGTGTTACTCGGTTTTTCACTGTGTGCTAATTGTTCTTGGTTAGGGACTATGCAGTTGAAAAACGGAATTTTATGTACGATGTGTACGTGAAAACGAATTCTGCAAAGAAATAACACAATGCACAATAAAAGATCCTGGTTATCGTTACGGGAGCAGATAACAAGAAACCTGTTACGAAACGCCGCGTTCTTACGGAAGTAAAGTTAGATGCATTAAGGGAATTTCCTATACAGATGCCAAATGACCCACCCTCTACAGGCCTTCGGTCAGATGGTTCGGATCAAGGAAATTTTACACCAGAGGCTCAAGACCAAGACAGGAAAGAGGGAAACGCGCATGCAACCCTACCAGACACCTGTAGCCACCAATCAAAAGTTTGGTGGAATGAAACCGAGAGAAAGGAAGTAAAGGATGTGGGTGAAATTAAAGGTAAACGGAGACGTTTCGAGAAAACTCTGATGATCCGAGATAGACCACACACGCCACTCCGCTACCAAGGAAGTGAAAGCCGTGTCTTTGGCCAACCGAGCTATGTGGTCAATATGCTTTGTAGCTGCTTTTTCCGTTTAACTTCCTATGTGAAAACGCCGCTTCAAATGTGTACAAAACCATTGCTTTCATCTGCTACAGCTAACTGCACATAAAGTCATTAAGGGTTTAAATCTAGACTGTATGGTGGCACATGAGACTCTTCTTGATTTAAGGTGTGTAATCTTCTACTTTTCTTTTGGTGCCGGTCTTAAGTAGTAAGTGTTGCAACTTATAAAAGATTGACGTTTCCAAAAATGCGAACCAAAAATTTGGTATAGTCAGTAAATATTTAATGAAGAATTTATCACAAGTAATATCACGAGAGGGTCTGAGATTACCGATAAATTCACTCATTACGTTCGTGATTTATCTGGAAAGCTCAAACACTCCATTGATATTTATTAGGACTATTTAAGGAATAAAATAAGAATTTAAATATAATTCCTGTAAACTTAGCTGACAAAATTGTACTAATTGTATATTTGTACTTCACCTTTTCAAGCAATCTTGCAACAGAAAAATGCTGATTGTCAGTAATGCCAATAGAGAAGAGCAAAATACGGGTTTAGGACTATTTCATGTACAGAATAAGAATAAAAGTTATATACACATGTTCAATTCAGAAACCACGAGACCGAAATGGACAAAAGTCGGTTATTACAATAGCTACCATTCAATTTTATAATACTAACTGTGTGTATGAGAAAGAAAGAGAAGGAGAGAAGATAACATAACATATAGTGTCTCTATTTTTCTTTGTATTCTGGGCTTTGGAACTCTTGATGATAAGATCAATTTGCACATTTGACGTATCACCAAAATTATTTTAAGAACCCTCCATTTTGCGTTATGATTGTCAATTGTCCGTGCTTTTGTAGCTATCAATAGCTCTCCACCGCCTCTAGCAAAAGTCAGGGATGCGTGTTCATGAACTATAAAGTGAAGGTATAGAGTTACTGACCACAAGACAAATACACGTCGCGTGATAAAACGGGTTTAATAATTTTTTTCTCGATAATTTCACTCCCTAATCCGGCTGTTATGGTCAAAATTCAAGTTTTTGTTTCGTTTCATTGATCGGTTTTAAGATGACGTTACATAATCAGTCAAATCAACATTTTTAGAGCCACCTCTGATGATAACAAACTGCAAAATAATTTTCATTTTTTAGCATAGCAGTCTAATGAAATGTGTGCCATAAACCACTTTGTTTGAATATTTCATATCGCACTGCGTACCTCTTAAGGCAGACCTTGAATAGAAATGATTTATGAAGCTTAAGTAAATGTTAAACATTTTGGGAGATAAAGGTGTGGTATTTCGTGCAGTTTTGTTCAATTACCATTTACAAAGACGTGTATTACTTGAACTAAGTGCATGCTCAGGTATCGCAGTAACTGCGTGCACATTTTTCGCGCCATGAAATGTTTTATACAGTAGTTATTTATATTACATAATGTTATTATGCGAACATTTTCCTAACATTCGATCAACGGGTCAGTATTATTTATTTATTTATTTCAAATAAGAACAACTCAATGTTTCAAAATGTATTTATTTTTATTATACAAGGCATATATAAAGTAGTGTAAAATATTTTAGGGTGTGTTCCTAACAACCTCCTTTGGACCCAAGGTTTGCTGGCTCAAATCCAGTCCAGACCAATGAACTTTTTCGAGCACAAGTCTTCAGGAGGGACTTTAAGCTATGGGTCTCGTGTCATAGATTTACTGCACGTTAACGAATTACATACTTAAATAAAAGAGGTGCTTGAACAAAACTATCGGCCGTTTCACTTCCATGTAACACCTTAGTTCCCTGTCGGCGATGGGTTTACCACTTGTTATTCTGCCCTGAAGGAAAATGAGCGTAACTAAAGTATTTTTGCTAATTGAAACTTTCCACAAAGAAGACATCATGTTTCAGTATGTAACAACAGTACTTATTCTAATAGTAAACCCATTAAACACGTTTGTACAAACATGGGTTGGAAATGTTCACTTCAAAGTCAGAAGACTTTAATACTAACAAACCAACTTATAGTGTCAGTTATAAATTAAACAACGCACGTTACAAAAAGTGGCCTAAGTGGCTTCCTCTCTCTTCGATGCATCCCAGAGCTTAACTTTCAATCTTTGGCGTATTCTGTTTTAATGTTTCGTATTTGCTCAAATTCATACTGAATACACTGTTGTCAGAATGTTAACGTCAAATACAAGAGTAGCATAAACTAAGGTCTTTAAACGTCCTCACACTTAAAAAGTATTAGATGCAATCTCTCTCAAACTCTTCACTTGTGTAATGGAGTATTTTTTCCTTGCTTTTTTTTTTTTTTTATTATTTTTCACACCTTGAAATGTGTAATATGAAGGTCATACATTCAAATGTACAATCACACAAATGTAATAATGTACTTATATTATTTCATGAAATATTATTAAGTTATAAGACATACAGCTGAGACACTGTTTTTTTTTTTTTGTTTAGGTTTCATTTTAACTTAAATATTAATGTATATATTGAAAAAGAAAGCCGTGTCAAAAATTAGGCTTTATTATTATTATTATTATTATTATTATTATTATTATTATTATTAGGGAGAGGAAAACTTCATTTTTTTTCGAAGCTGTGGTATGTCCTTCATTAGCGTTTCTTTTCAAACACCAACAGTGATCAGCCATCATTGACACATCCCAAAAGCCTCGATAGCGGACTTCCATTGTTTTAATGTCTTTCGTCTTGTTCTTCACATTTCCTCCACAATTTCTTTTTAATTCTGAAATTAATTCTTGTTGCTAAGAAAGTTTTCTGTTTTCTGTTTTTTTTTTTTTTTTTTTTTTTTTTTAATGCCAACCAGGCTGACTTATCTAACTCGGATATCGATTGAGGTAAGATCTCATCCTGTATAAGCTCACGAATCTGGGGGTCCATTAAAAATACTTGCTGTTATCTTAGTTTCAATTTTATTGTGGGAACTTGTTACAATAAAGTTGAATTAATCACTATCCTTATTCAGAGCAGTAACAAATTACTTCAACCAACATGGAGTGGTGGAAGAAGGACATTAGAAGAAGAAACCAATGGTTCATACTTTACCTTTTTTTTTTTTTTTTTTCCTTTCGGAATATATTATTCCTTTGCGGCCGATTTTTTCTGGTCCAACGCGCTGATTTAGCCCTACTGCCCCATTCACAAAGTAAATGTTGTTTCAATCTCTCAGAACATATATTTTATTTGTTTGCTCAATGAACAAATAAATAAAAACTGTTATTTTCTATAATGCCGACTTCTGAACAAATGTAGCCCGATGAGACAAAACTAAGGCGGATTTGAGAGATTCACGTGTTGTAAGGGATCAGAAAAGATGAACAGCTTTCATCAACAATTGTGTACACCAATGTTGTGGAGAGTAATTCCAGTCCAAACGTTTAGACTGAAGTTCTGTCGATATTTGCCCTGTCTTGCTTCATCAGAGTTTTCTCAGCTTCAGATATGATTGTTTTGGTAGTTAAAAATGCCGTCACGTGCAAAGCCAGTCTCTTCAGGAAATAAAGCAATGCTAAGAAATTCATGAACATTGTACGCTGCTATACAAGACTTTGGCAGGCTTTAAATCCTTGCAGTCTTTGAAAATGATAAGGTTACAAATAAATTTTATGAGTATCATGTGACCAATTTCCTCCCTTAATTCAATTTTTCTTGTACTATCCCTCCCCCACCTTAAGCTCACAGTTTCTTATCTTGAAGTATCTTTGAATAATGAACAAGATGTAAAGTTAATTTTGACAACTATCTTTCGTTTGGCATTAAGAAAACATATAGCAATATTATTACATTAATATTTCATTTCAACAAATTGCTTTTTTTAAAAAAATTTTATTTATTCTATTTATTTATTTATTTTCACGGACGCTCTTTAATATCTCAGGTCATCAGCGTCCCATTCAAATCAGGGTGTGAAACGGCCAATAAATTTTGATCAGTGGCCTCTTCATTCAGGCTTGAGGTTCTTTTACGTGCCGTAAATGTACGGTAAGGTGCCCACGGCTTTACTTCTCTTCCGAAGGACTTAGGACATTCACGCCCAAAAAAATCCATCGACCCTGGCCGGGATCGAACCCACGAACTTGGGTCTACGATGCAAGTATGGTTACTACCATCAGGAACGACATTTTGCTCATGTTTAATATAGAAGGGTTATAAAAGTGATGTAAATAGAGCGACGTAAGGAGGCTATTTCTTTTCAAATATCACGGAACGTCTTACTTCGAAATTCTTCAAACCTTCTTTTATAACCATGCAATTCTGGACTTGGAAAATTTAAAAGTTACTTTCATAGGTTCAATGTAGAATGCTTTGCTGAGCCAATGTGAAATGTTTGAAGAAACAGTACTTCATTTACTTTTTGATCTTGACGTTCATCTTGTGACTATATACATCATGCTATGCTGACTTAATCTAATACTCAAGACACTAACTGGCATTTTAGCAACAATTACTGCAATTCAGCCTTAGAGAACAATTTAAAGCAAATAATTAAACCTCTTTAGATCATTCACGTAAATTTTGTAAAACAACAGTAAACATAAACCAGCCCCCCCCCCCCAAAAAAAAAAATTCTGCTGAAGATGAACTAAAGGTTCCAAGAATATCTTACATGTCTGAATTGTTTAAACCCTGTCTACTGAAAGCTGATATGCACCATCAACAAACATATTCTTTCGCGCTTATATAGGGGGTAACTGCGCTAGTTACATTTTTGTAAACCTTATTGCCCAACAATGGATAGGCTAGTTGCAAAATGTTAATATATGCCCCTCGTATCATGTAGAATAATATCAATTCATGTAAATTAATTAAAACACTAACCCAATCATATTCTGAATAAAATGGATTATTATTTTAATCATTATCTTCATTAGTTTTGCGCTCTTTGACAAGTGCATGAATCGACCGAAACATTTTGATCAGAGGCCGCTTCAGGTTTTAAGTTCTATTACTTGCCGTAAATCTAGGACACGGGATCAACGGATTTACTTCCCTTCCAATGGAAGCCATACATTTTTACGCCCGAAAAAAAATCAATCTACCATGAGCGGGTTTGAACCCGTGACCATGGGTCTACGGGGCAAGTATGGTTAGCACTAGACCACCAGGATCGACAAAAATTATAAAAAATAAAGTAATAAAATAGCAAATGTACACGTGTATATTTCGAGCCTAAATTCCCTTTTTTAAGTAGAAGCTCTGGAGGTTTTTTACATTTACTAAAGTTAGTGAGAGGTTCCTAATTTTTAATATAATATTGTACTCTACGCTTTAAAATATTAATTTCATTCCATGGCGACATGCTTCAGTACTTTTAAAAGTACATATCTGTAGTAATTCTCTGGAGAGAATTTAACGATTTTTAAATATTTGTTGTAAATGAAAATTTATAAATTAATTTATCCCATGGTAACAAGGTGATGTAAGAAATGAAGACTCGAGAGATAAGACAGGTGTAAGATAGCATGATAAAAATATGGCATCCGTTGAAATAATAAAAACTACTTGGCAGTACTGTAATAATACAGTTGCTCCCTCGGTGTGTGTTGGAGAATGAAATGGTTATTTGGAGCGGGAGAAGAATGCTGGGGATGCAGCGGAAGTGGGACGTTCCGGCAGCTGGGGTCATGCTCTAATTTCCCTTTGTGCGCCGTATTCGCTCGACCTGTGTCCCCAACAGCGGTGTCATTCAAAATTTCTCACTGCATGATATATTAACATCGCTTACGCTACACGGGACATTACGCAGAAAATGCATACATAAACAAAGAATAGCTGAAATGAGGACGACCTCATTCATGCTCCTCGTCAACAGTGAAAGTTATTTAATTTCTTAAACTTGAGTCAATCAGGATGTCACGATGAGTGATTCATAACTCTAGCATGCTTGTCAACTTGTCACTGCTTACAGTAATGTGACAATTCATTCAACATCGCCTTTGTGACTGCTCATTCACAAGCCCTTTTAATGACCTAAAAATGCAACAAGAAGTGTCAAACCTAGATCTTTAATGCATCTTCTTGTGAAGGGAAATGGCTCGTACAGGTTTTAGCGAAAAGGATACATTTACATGGTGCTAGATCTGTGTCCTGTTCCGCAAAAGTATGGCCTAATACATTGCAAGTGTATGGACTTGTAACTTGTAGCTATTAGTAAAGTTCTGTTCCACAAAAGTTTCTGCTATGCTTGTACTTACAAGTGTACAAGACATTTTTCGTTGATTTGTTCCACAGAAGTATTTGTTTTAGTTGGACACTGGTCATTTGTATAAATTTTGTACACGTGTAGGAATTTTGGTAACTTCAAATACTAACAAAATTTATTATCTTTTTAATTATTTTTGGAATCAGTTGATTCAAATGTGCTAAGTATTAGCGAAAATGATAATGATTAGTAGGAATATGCATAAAGAAAGAATAAATTAATATTTCTGTACAATGATAAAGTTAGGTTAAGTGCAATTCAAGTGCAAGTTATGGTTTGATATTGGCGTTTACTGTTTCAAATGCATATTTCAGACCAGCATCTTAGTTGATGTATTTTTAAAGTTCTTGCTACATGCCAGGAATATAATTTCTTTTCATTCGTCATTTTCTTTTTACACAAATTTCCCATTTTTTTATTGCTTATAATAAGAATGTGGTTGTGAAGCAATATAAATGATCAAATGGATTAATAAAATAAATGGCCGAGGGCAATCGGGAAGATCGATTCTTCGATCCCTCGACAACTCAAATTGATGTTGCTAAATGTAGCTGAGACCGTCGTCTCAAAGTGGATTATTGCGCTGATGCATATAAAATATTTAAATTATCATATCTGAGGAAAAAATGCAAGACCCATTTAGCAGGAATGACAATAATCCACTCTGTAAATAAAAAAATCCCGAAGTAGTGGACATAACCTAATTCAAGGTATAGCGACGTATGGCAAACAGCTGTTCCTCCATCTTGCTCTTATATGACGTCAATTGTAACTTTTTACTAATGCTTTACAAATGTTGCACTTCTTTCTTGGAGCAGAAAATTACAAGACCATACTTTACAAGGACATATGCACTTGTATTTGTATATATATAAGACCATATTTTTGTGGAATAGGGCCCTAGAGAATATGAAGCATTCATAAGCACTCTCACATTTTGGTTTACATTTCTGTGTGCGAAATTTGGCATGGCGAAACTGCAGTTGACTTTACTTTGATATTGGGAGCTTTATTGTCCATGCTAGCATGTCAAATGGGAAACAACCATTCACACATCACTCTGAATCATCTGGTTTTTTGAATATTCAAGGTGACAGTCGTAATCAGAGGCTGCTTCTGTAGCAGATAGATGGTTTACGCTACCCCCAAAAGGTCAACGTTTAATTTCCTACAACTATTGCTTTATGTGTTTTAAGCGTAATAATGTCTGTACAGCACTTCCATCTTGCTCTTGAGGTGTGCATTTGTGGTTATCACCTTTAGAGGATTTCATTTTAGTCGGTTGCAAACCATTGTCTCGGTATTTTTTTTTTTTTTATGGAGGGGGACGTGAGAGGAAGGGATAGAAGCAGCATCTTGCCCATAAGAGTCATTTACACCACTTGAAACGTCACCTCTCGTTACAGGCGTTTCCAAGAAAGTTTGCCTTTAGCTTTATACAGACTGATTGTTGTTTGTCACATGTGTTACAGTCACATATATTACATTTCAGAAACTTATCAAACATTCGAACAACGCTCTCATGCAGACACTCTCCAGAAACGATAATCAGTCCTTTCGTTAGTGGTGAGCTCCTGAATGAGAAGTTAGTGAACTTTCATGTGAATTTGTGAAGGGAATTGTCATATATCCAGAGTGTGTGTGTGTTTGTTTTAAGAGGGTAGCTATTCTATTTGGTTTTCATTTTCTATGTTATATTTGACTGGTCGAGTACTTCAGATAGCTGCTCGATGGTAATCTTGAAAACTGAGCAAACTGCTTATAGTTGATACAAGAACTATTTGATATTTTAGAATGTGAAGAAACTATCCAAGAAATGAATGAAGAAATGCCTGAAAAAATTACACAGAACTTTTCCAGACTCTCTTCCTTCAAGTACAAAAGTCTGTAATTGGTTTGCAGATTTTAGACGAGGAAGAATAAACTTGAAAGGCGACGAGCACATGAGGCGTCCAGAAAACTAGTCACAGATGAAAATATCGCTCCTGTAGAAGCCATAGTGAAGAACGGTCCTCAAGTGACTTACTAGGAGATGAACATTCATTCGCCGCAGGTGTCAGAAAGCCTGCGCAGATCTCTTCGTATCAGTTATTGCTGGGAGCTGCAGAGATGACTAGCGACGTTTGCGGGGAGAGGGCTTTATTTGCGAAGTAAAACATTACGCACTGCATGTATATCATCAGCTATTCAAATACTTAACAGTTAACAAAAGCAGAATTAATAATATACAGTTGGACATTATCAACACATTCTTCTGACTAGTCATCTGCAGCTCTCAGCGGTACCTTTCTTTTCGTTTTGTACTCCACAGTTTCCCAGAACAAAAGGCAGCAAGAGTGGAATGGCGTCTTGAAACTCCTGTTTCGACAATGTCATCTCCCTGCCTGTCCACGATATCTTCACGCTGGATTTACCAATGTGATGTTGAGTAAAAGAGGCACTTGGCGATCTGGGTCTTCCCAAATAACGACCAGCAACGTCGAAGTGACATTGGAAGATGATTGGCCATATTACAGTCATTCTTTACCAGAAAAAAATGTCAGTCAACTAGTGTACCAAATTTGCTCCCAAGAGTTTGCAGTACATTAACAGAAAGAAGATCGTTTTCCTTTGCGAACTCTCGCTGTAACGCATTTCTCACCATATATCAACATCATAAATAAGCAGCTGGATAAATGTAATCTCATTTCCAGGAAAAAAGACCATCAGGCCTTTTCCTGTACTTTACCTGTCTGTTGTGTGTTGCTGCATAACCCTGTAAATGGAACTGTACTTCGCCCATGAGCAAATTTAAATTGCATTAAAGACTGCAGTAAAGAGCAGTGGCTTCCTGAATGCGGAACAGCCCTCTTACAGCCCAGATCTATTGCCCAACGGCTAACCTTTTCTTTAAATTGAAGGAAAATCTTCGGTTGAAGAAACTGATGATGAAGTGAACAACATCGTAATGGAACATTTTGCTAATATAAGTCATAATGAAATGTTAATTCATAGCTGTGAAACATGTGTGATGATTATAGTGCACTAGCCATTTTTAAAAGCTTCCCCCTAAACTGCTGGATATCGCCTCGCTTGTTACCAGCTGTAAAACGTATCACAGATGTTCGTCATCTGGCGTGTTTCGCAATGTAACCTGGTGTGACGCTAAGCTGCCTTATTCTAACAATTCCATTCCTGAACATGCATGTAAGTTCGTGTGTGTGTGTTTTATGTATATGGTTGAAACGAAAGGGTTCCGCCATGATCTCCGTAGAGACCTGAGGCGCATATACTTTCTTGAGCCAAAAAGACTTTTTCTTTTATTTCTGGAAAATAAAAAAATGAATGAATAGGGCAACCTATTCCCAAACTTTACTTAATTGTGCATAGCAGTATATTTTATGCCCAAAGTTGTGTTGTGCATACTCAACATTATTTTAAAATTAAAACTCGAATGTGGAGACGGGGCTTCCAACTTTTTAAGTCACGAGCGACTACTGCATATAGTTCTTTAAGTTACGCGCTGTGTGCCGGTACTGCAATTGTAAACTTAGATACTCGTATAATTACAAAGCGAATAGTAATTTAATAGCTTACGGTACCTTCGTTGGATATGTGAGATGCATAATTATAAGTTGGTGCAAAAATAGCTCAAGTGTTAAATATTTATAATGACCGTTTAAATGAAACTGAACAAAATTGTTATTGGCCAAAAAGAAGAATATTTTCTACATCTCTATGAAATTTCTGCCTACACATACAGAGAGGTACCTAAAAGACCAAAAATTTATCAGCTGCAAAATTTTTAAAGAATGAGCAAGCTGTGCAGGAGAGTTTCGGAGACGATGTTGCTTGACTTTATCGTTATTTCGACAAATTAGGGATTATAAGAGGTACTGCTTCTGGTTTCAATTTCCACCACGTCCTGAGTATTTCCACAGTTTTACCTTCCACTGTGAAAGAATCTGTTTTCATGATTAACTCTACGCTGAAGTGTAAATCAAAGTAAATCATCAAAGTGTAATTTTGTCTGAAATTTGCCGATCTTTCCTTGGAATCATGTTAGTCTTTAAAAATTAATTTTTGTCCTTAGTTGTCCTGAAAAATAAAAACGCCTATAGTTAGTCTCTCCAATATAGCTTCTTGAATTGCAACACATCGGCATGTCGATTCAATAATAACCGAAGCATTATACTATTTTAGCACTGTTCTCTATCTACTACTTCCGATACTCAAGAATTTTACAGAACTGAAATTACTAGACCTAAACACTTTTTAATGTATATATTAATGAAAAAATATTATTATTTTAATATTTTAAATCTATCACTATTTTACAATTACACATTTGAATCAACTGCTTAAAAATAGTGAGTTTTCACAGTACACAGTAACTCACAGTAATTTAATGCACATTCCGAAGAACGTACATATCAACCGCATAACTGTTGACCGCTACTGGCAACACTAGAAGCCAATCATATTTCTAGCGTCCAGTACGACCGTCGCGCATAGTATTGAAAGTCACTACCGAAAATGGGAATCTTCGGAAGACATGCTTTTTCTTCTATACACTGTGGCACATCGCATGTTCCATTCATTTTGTTAAGTAAATTCAAAATTAATTGAAGCACATTTCTGTAGTTAATATACATTTGCAAAGGATATTCTTTAGCTTAGTTCAGCCAAATTTGAAGGTTCAGCGTTGAAAAATGGGGACTATACCTCTTTTTTCCCATAGCTAACCGTTTCTATCCCTTTTTTCCCTCTGCATTTTTAATATATTTATAGTTGTTTCGTGTACTGGGATGTCTATATAAAGAAAGAATGGAAATATTTGAATTATAACTACGAATCAACTGCGACCACAGTATACAGTAAGGATGTCTTGTATCGCCAACTTTGATGTTTGTTGCTCCTAGATCCGGCTCCGTTTTGGGCGTACTTCTCAATGGATCCACCCAGATAACATGGTTGTTTAACCAACAATTGTTAAACGTAGAATTGCAGGTCAATTAATTGAAACATTCACTGTAATGAAAATATACTTCTTCTTTTCAAATTAGTTATGAACTTTCAGTAGTCTTCACTGAAATAAAACGTAATTATGCAGAACACCACATTAATTAAGGTGGGTAAATCATGTTTTTTACTCTGGTTTTCGGTTTTGATTGTTTATTGATAGTTTCTGAATGACGGTTAAATTCTTTTAAGCACTATTATTATTGTTGTTGCTACTATTACTATTTCATTTTTCTCCAAGTTCCTTCTTTATGTTTAGCTAAGAAAATATAGCGTTTCTGATATAAAACGTTAGGGTAAGAAGCTGGGAAACGTGGCTTAGATTACCGCAAATGACAGATCTCTGGAAAGCTTATATTGTATTTTCTGCCCTTTACTGCAGCTTTACCATATGATACTTGTCTTATAATTCAGGTGGGGGATGAATATCGTAGAGAGATGTGAGTGCTGTTTTGCAAAATTATGAAATAAAATTAACCATTATCCAAGTACAAACTCGATATGCTCATTTTTCTGTATTCGTTTTCTTGGCATAATTTTACCATATAAAAACAGCCTAACTTAACATGAAATAATAATAATAATAATAATAATAATAATAGCGACGAAGAAATAATCATGAGATATCCTTTAATATCATTATTACCTGTTAATCTGTGAAACATTTTTAAGCATTTTGTTTAAGATTTTCCAGTGGTTAAAAAGTATGAACCTGGAAATTGTAGGGTCAGTTTGTCATAATTATTAAGAGGAATTCGATTCAATATAAGTTTTTTTTTATTATTATTGTCACAACGTATGGAACCAGAAAATTATCCTAGACTTTAATTCGCAAGAGTGCATAATGCGAACATAATCGCCAACCGTCATCAACCCGGTGACTTCAACTTAAGCCAAATAAATATTTTGGAATGCTTTCATTTGGCAATTGTTTTATCATTTGATGGCATACACATGCCTGATATTCAATTTATTTAATAAAAAATAAAAGTAATAATGTTCGTGTGGAGATAGTATGTCAATTTGGTGACATGGCACTCAGAATTCGATCGGACGAAATACCCCAAGTCGTCCCCACTGTATATACTGTGATTGCAGCTGTTTGAGAGTAATAAGAAAAATCTCTTATTTTACAAGATAGATTACTCTGGTTAACATTCTTATGTTGGCTTGTTCATGCTATGTGATCATTTTCTCTCGCTCTGTTTATTGGTGTGGTTTATTTTACGGAAGTTCTGTATGCCGTAAATCTACGACACGGATCCCACGATTTTACTTTCCTTCCGAAGAAAGCTATACTTATGCTTTTTGCGCCCGACAAAATCCATCGACCTTGGCCGGGGTTAACCCCAATCTTGGGTGTACGAGGCAATACCACTAGACCACCAAGACCGACTTCTCTCGCTGTAAACAGGGTAGGTAGCGTAAATACTCTGATCTACATATTGGGCATACTAGTTTATTGGAAACGCCACATATAACCTTTACTCGTGCAAAGGTTGAATATGTTATGAAAGGTAGAGTAGGCCTTCCTAACCTTCAAACCCAGTTTATGGTTGAATTCGCGCAGGTCAGCAGCTTGTGTTTCAACACAGTGCCAATTTAACGCGCACTGCAGCTGATGCTAAGACAAAGAAATCTGGAGCAGATATTTATATTTTTCCATGATGTGTTGTGCGCTATTAGGCTAATAGCTGTTTACTGTAACGAATTTGCAGTAATTTATAACACATGTTTACAAGACAGAGGTTGTTTTGTGTTTGGGCATTTTAGGTTCATACGAATATTTTTATTCTGATTTCGACTTGGCTCTTAGGCTGTTCCAGCTCCAAATTTACCAAATTTACAGTGTTATATTTGTCGGTGTTAAGCTATTCTCTTATAGGTATTTTATAATTATAATTTATGTAATATTAATAGAACTATATTTCTTTCTTTATGTATTTCAAAACGAATGACGCTAGCCACAATGTATTATACCTGAAATGTAGGGTATCTTTGGTAGATTTATAAACGCTATAGTAAATGACCTCTCTCCTGCATAACACAACATGTTATTCATTGATGCAAAATCCTGGCACATTGTCCGTCACAGATGAAACATGGATCCATTTGTGCGGCTATGCAAACTCGCAGAACTCACGCTAGTAGGCCGCCCAAGTCATTCATGAAGCACCCATGCATCCAGTTAAAGTCGGGGTTTGATCTGCACAGAAAATAGTGGGACTTTATTTTTTATTGACCAGACTGTGGACCCTGCGGAGTATCGCCGGATTTTTATGGAATTGGTTGAGCAATTGGTTGATGTAGATCTGGGTCATAAATATTTTCAAGATGGCGCTACATGCCATACATCAAACCAATCCATGGCGCTAAATGAAAGTTTCTTTGGTGACCGGATAATCCCCAAGAACCTTTGGTTACCCGAGATCTCCTGATTATTGACAACGACGGTCTTCATTTAAAAGACAGTTCATACCATCGCCCCAGACATTGGACGATCTGAAGCGCAACATTACAAATGACAACACAGTCCTCCAACAAGCGGCCAGTAACATGGGACGTGTTGAGTTATGCCTTATGCAAGAGGGAGGACATTTTCAATAAAGGTTAATAATCTCCCAAAGATACTCTACATTTGAGGTATAATAAGTTGTGATAGCATCATTAGTTCTGAAATAAATAAAGAAAGAAATATGTTAATTCTATATAAATCACTCTGTACAATACAAACTACTGGAACCTAACATGTGTTTATTTGTAAATATTTTGTAGGGTCATTGTTCACACTTTTAAGCTATATTCAGTTTGCACAACTCTGCCACTGTTACTGCAAGGTTCTAAGACTCTTATTTGTGAGTGCCTGAACGTAAACAGAGAGAAGGGGAAAGAAGTAATAAAAATATCGTTGTAACAACTATTTAAATGAAAAATGCATCGTTCCGGATTTCATGGCAACAAACGGGCCTTTGATTAAAGTCTTGAATCTGCAGGATGAATTCCTTCTACTTCTCACATTTGAAATTACAGTTTTGTCTCAAAATTAATACTTACATTCATTTGCCCAGTTAGCAATTTCAATTTTCTTTTCCATTGTCCACAAAGAAAATGGCTTAGAATGTACGTTTTGTATAGTGTTCTTTTCCTTTACGTTCAGTTAATACAACAAATTAAAGCCTTTACTTCACGTTCTCGCATGAAATTTCACTAGTGTGTAATTTAGCAACAGCTTGCTATTAACGAAACGACTGATTATCGCACATTTAATATGTATGTGTATACACACACACACACACACATACGAGGGCTGTTCATAAAGCAGTCACACTTTTTATAGGCAGAATTTCTCGTGCTAAAATTTAACTGTACAATATTTTGTTATAATGCGTGCTGTACATACGGTACTAGTTTCATTGTTGTCACTTCCTGTTCCCGCCTGTGAGAAGTCTGCTCAATTCCGTTTACAACAAAATGGAGGTGACACGTCACGAACAATATGCTGCTTTCGTGAAATTCTGCTTTCGTCTTAGCATTAAAATGTTTAAAGAGTCTCAAAGGAAGATGGGCCCGCCCTCCAGTTTGTACTCTAACGGAAGAAAACATTAACACCGTCACTGTGAGACAGGGACGTCGTCATTAAGAACACTTTCGAAAAGTCTGAAAATTTCACTGGGTACCGCCCATACGTTAGTAACTGAAAAGTAGCAAATGAAATGTGTTTCTACACGATGGGTTCCAAGACTGCTTATTTCCGAATAAAAGGACTATCCCCTGTAGGTTTGCATGGAGTTGAAGAAGAGGTTACAGGAAGATAAGTTTATTTCAAAGATAATCACTGCTGATTAACTTAAAAATAAAACAAACATACAAAAGTAGTTGCTTCTGCTGGGAAAGTTATGCTCACCTCCTTTTTCGATATTCAAGGAATAGTTTACCAGCATGCTGGTAATGTTACCTGCACACACAGCTATAACTTTTATTACAGAGATATTCTGAACATTATGCAAGGCCATATCATAAGCAAAAGGTAACATTTCCGTGCAACAAGCTGGATACTGTATCACGATAATACATGGCCGCAATCGCAAATGTTGTTGCTGAATGTGTCACAAAATCAATGTGGAGTGTGTTCCTCTTTGTCCCTATAGTTCAGATTTAGCCCAGTGTCACTTTTCTTTTTCTCCGAATTGTATAAACATTTTCCATCATCAGAAGCAATGATGAAGTGTGCAGATGCGATTCTGAAGGACGTTTCAGGTGGTGCATACACATAATGGCACTTGTGGGCACGAGGCTCGTTCAACAGCTTCCTCTTACCTCCTCGATCAAAATACTTACACACTTATCGAGATATTGGTATCATCACCATTGTAATTACAGATGGCCGATAAATCTAAAATGCACATTTTATCATATGCGAACGAGGCTGTCCTTCATGTGACTGAAAGCATGCAATATTACTGACAAAATATTGCTATTGATTAAGCTAAGCTGTTATTCAATATTCGTGAGTTGTGCATAATACCTAGATCTGGAGAATGGAAGGACATTATACATTTACACTTCCTCAATGGAAAAGCTGGATTGCTCCTGGTGGTTTAGGTGTAATCATACTTGCCTCGTAGACCCAAGATCGCGGATTCAAACCTTAGCAGAGCCGATGAATGTTTTAGGGCGTAAAAATCCTAAGGTAAGTTAAATTATTATTCGCGTGTCGTAAATTTACGGCACGTAAAAGAGCCTCAAGTCTGAAAAAAGAGGCATTTGAGGAAAACTTTTGCCCTGAATTGAATGGGACGCTAATGGCCAGAGATGTTAAAAAGAGTCCTTAAATAAAATAAACCTAACTTAATGGAAACGCTCAGTAACTAGCACTATCTGAGGAGTCGCCTGTTAACTCACTGATCAACCGAAGACAGCAAACTCAAAATGAAATCGAAATTTGATTGCACAAATGTAATCGATGTCTTAAATCTGTAGGACTGTTACTTGTATTACAGCCAGTAGGTGCGTTCCTCATATCAGCAGTTACACGTGCTGTGCATATTATTTAAATACTATAAAACATTATTCCTATTTATTACCCCTAAAGTCTCTTTTATGCATTAACTTACGTCTTTTCATAATACTGGTATAATTTAAATAAATTGTCAATTGCGTGAATTTACTTAACTTTCAGTTATATTTTGTTAAAAATCTCACAATATAACTTGTTATATATACCGCCCCACAATTTACATAACCTCAAACATACCTCTTTAACAATTTCCTCTGATCAGCTGGTTACCTTTTCAGCATTTTCCCTGCTAAAAAAGCTATAAACTTTTCGCTTAAATTAGTGGATGCAAAATGAGATAAAACCAACAAATTAAAATTTATTATAGAGATATTATTTTGTTTTTCTTTTCATCATTTTACTTTTTTAATGGTTTAATTATATAATTCTTTATTAATGGATATAACATAGCCGATTGCTAGCACAGATACTGTGTACAGATTATAATTATAACCTCACGTGTGTGAATTTTAACATTGTGATGAAATTACAGATAAGAGTCGCATATTTACCAGTCACAGATATTTGAAAATATCGTTGAAGCTCATATCTACAAAATCCTTATCAGGTGTCATACCTTATCTGTTAAGTAAATACTTGCAGCTGTAACTTCCGCTCCGCTGTATTCAGTTCAGATATAGTTGCATAAAGAACGTGTAGAAGATTGTGACATATTCAAAATGGAGTAAGGAGGTGCTTTTAAAGTTCTTCACAAAAGGACTTACTCCAAGCGAAATTAAACAGCGATTAGACGGTGTATATGGGGAAGCATCCCCTTCATATTCCACCGTAAAAGAATGGACCAAACTTTTTCGAATGGGTCGAGAAAGCATTGAAGACGAAGAGCGTGCAGGTCGGCCTATGGAGATGCTCACTCCTGAAAACATCGCTCTTGTGGAAGGAATGAAATGAATGAATAGTGTTTAATGCCCGTTTTTGCTACAGAGGCACCACAGGTGATGGACACTGATGATACATGAGATGAAATGATATATTGGGAAAGGATTAATTTTTAAGGAAGGAAACGTTCCAGGCCTAAGTTTAGGGTACCTCCCCGGCATTTGCCATTTATGAGGACTGAAGAAAACCTGGAAAAAACTTCAGTCAGGAAGGACGGTCCTGGCGGGATTCGAACCTCAGACCTCCCGTTCACGAGTCCGCGCCTTAACAACCTCGGCTACCCGTGGCGGTTTTTGTGGAAGGAGAAACTATAGAAGACCGCTGGCTCAAAGTTACAGAAATAGCAGCAAGGTTGGGCCTTTCTAAAACAACAGTCCTTCGAATTATTCATGAACATTTAAACATGAATAAGGTTAATGCAAGATGGGCACCTAAACTTCTTTCCTTAGTCCAAAAACAGCCAGAGTCATCTGTTGTAGACATTTTTGGAACACTGCTGTGGCAACAAGAGAGAAGTTCTGCAAATCATTGTTACAGGAGATGAAACTTTGGTCCTCTACTGTGAATCGTTGTCCAAAAGAGAATCAATGGAATGGCGTAAACCTGGCGAAGCATCCCCTCTAAATGCCAAGGTCACTCAGTCAACCAAGAAGATCATAGTTGCAATCTTTTGGGACTGTGATGAAGCACTCTTCATTGATTTTAGGGAGAGAAACACCACAGTAAATGGGGAGTACTACACAGATTACGTACTTCCATCAAAGAGAAAAGGCGAGGAAAGCTGGGTGGTGTGCGCTTTCTTCACGACAACGCGCCTGTGCGCACAGCTCATGTTGCAAAGAAAGCTGTGAAGAAATATAGCTTCAAGAAGATCGACCATCCACTGTACAGCTCAGATCTAGCTCCCAGTGACTATTTCCTCTTCTCAAAAATCAATAAGGACTTTCGAGGAAGGAAATATAAGTGTGACGAAGATTGATGGAGGTTTATGCCCATTTTGCAAACAAGACTTCTGACTATTCGGGGGGGGGGGGTTGAAATATTAATTCAAAGACGTGAGAAATGTATTGCAATAAAGGGTAACTATAAATAAAAGTGAAATATAGTTTTTGTCTTTATCATACCTAGAAAATGGTTAGGGCGGAAACTTATGGACCTACCATCGTAGTTTGAAGACACGTTTCGTTGCCATAGTCGTGACTATGAAAGGCCAGCAATTGGCGCTCAATCCGATACCCAGTTGCCAGCATTTTCCACATAAAAACATTAAGCAGTAGCTATTGGAAATGATACTTTGCAATTTGAGGAATACTCAAACCGGCAACCTGTACCCCTAATTTTTTTATTAAGTTTTTTCTGGCATTCCAAGGTTGCAGAGATTGGCCACGTGTGGCTTTGTGTTCTGTAGATGTTATGCATATGACAGATTGTATTACAACTAAGTATTTTCTGTGGATATTTCCATATTAAACTTATTTGTATTAAGACTATATTGTAAGTAATCTTTGCTCATAGATTTTTGTAAAAGTTCATGGCTTCGTTATTAATTGTGAATAAATGCGGTATGCAACCCCAACATTTAGAAGAGAAACGTTTCAAATTGAACCGGAATAGGGCGTTGTTGCATTCAGCATGGTGAATGAATATTGATGAAAAGTAACGTTCTAGGTAACAGTGGCCAGTGACATATAGAACCGGTGCGATTTCATTGCAACATAGTATTATTTCATAAAAGTGAGAGAAAGTGTTGTCGTGGGAAAGGCTTTTGTGAGCGACATTTATAGTGCAACTTCAGGTATTCTGCACTACGCAGAGTGCTCATAAAGCAAGCCTGGAGGTCATAGAACACGCGCGCAATAAGAGCAGGGCAATGCAATAATGCATTGGCAAGAAAATCATTGAACGCGTTTCTTGTCTATCTGAACCAGTGATACCATTTAGCAAGGAGATAATGAAAATTTGAAAAATGGTGTGTAAATTTGTTCGTGAGATTGTATCACAGTGAGCCACGAGACAAAACGTTTATTACTTACAAATTACTTTTATGGCACGCATTTAACCTTACTTAAACACGTTACAATGCACGCTTCAATCTTGTCGCAGATTTCCCATAAATTTTCTTTCGACTATAAAATTTAAAATACAATGAAACTTTCATATTAGCACAAACAGAAGTTTTTATACTCACCAGGACGACTTTAGAGTTAGGGGTTTTTCCCTCCCATTTCCAAGAGGTTGGCTACAATGTGTATCATTGTTTACGGACTGGCGTAGAAAATTATTTCGACAATGAATGTAAACAGCATCTTTTGCTAGACATTGATGATGGATAGAGTCCAAATTATTATAACGTTCCGCACGTGTTGTGTAAAAGCCCAGTGTGCAATCCGGTGAAACTATAGTTTTCAAGTTCCTTCTTTACCAAGTAAACCAGTAAATGTATTTACATTTTGTTTTCGTGAGTACGCTTGTTTCTGGTGAGTACAAAGTGTACATGGTAATTTGCGAGGGAAATAAGTTTTTATATTTTGTAGTAATAGTACAACGATCTTATTTATATATATATAAGATCGTTATATATATATATATATATATATATATATATATATTAAAAATATTAATTACAAATATTAAATGCCATTTGATTTTCGGCTATTACTATTAAGCTAACTAGGAAAAGACTTATAATACACAATGGCAGCTACGTCAAGCTTTTAAAGGCTCTATGGGGTGTGAATTGCGTAATATGAATAAAAACGTAGAAAATACATAATTTTTAAAGAAACTGCATTTTCACTGTTTTGAAAAGCGATGTACAAATAATGGAATACTATTGAAATTTTAGTTTAGTTAAAACCATTTACCCGTTGCAATAATGAAGTAAAGCTTTTATTAAATGTGAACCTAACAAGAAAAAATAATAATAATAAACACATAAATCTTCTCTTGTCTTCCTTCATTTTCAGTAATCACAATCAGCATATGTCTATAACTCGTACAAACACAAGAGCTTGATTACATTTTCGCTGGTAAATCAGAAAGAAGTAGTGTGCAATTATTTCGTATCCAGTGTCTCTTCATTAACAGCCGCAGGAAGGGTGCCCTCTCACTTAAAAATGACGTGAGATTGTTTCTTTTTGCTAACTGGAATACCATGGTCCACAAGTCCCTAAAGAAATTGTTCTCGAGCATATTGACATTTTTGTAATTTACCAATCTAAACAGTATATTTTTTGCACTGTAAATATTTGCGATGCTTTAAGGAACACCGTTTTTATTTCTCTTACTTGTTTTATTGCTTTCTGCTTCATGTGTAATCTTGGATAGCGAGTGCTAGTACTCCACATTAGTGATACTGCAACCTTCGAAATTCTAACCTCAAAATATGCGGAAGCGAGATGAAAGACAAAGAAATACTATATTTTAATGATGCCAATCTACATCTTGTACGATTTACTTCGCTAAAACTAATAATCTGTATGTTTACCGTAATACCTATTAAATTCAAACATTCTTGACTCTTCAAAAAAAAAAAAAAAAAAAATTCAGATTGTAAAGTTTGACTTCCACCAAAAGAGCTGTTAGTAATGACAAGGATTCGCTTTTGTTTACTATCTCGTTTGACCTCCATCAGAGTGCAACACCTACAAGGCCAAAAACCTTGGTATTTTATATTAACACCCCTATTCAACATTTGCCCCCTTTCCTCTATATATTATATGAAAGCATTTAAATGTTTTATTTTCGCAGACCTTGTCGTTATTACTAGATATAGGTTTTTCTTTTATTATTTCTCTTTATTTTTGTACAGGCTAACAATTCACAAACAGCCAAAATGTTAGTCTCTAATAAATTTTCTTACGCGAGCAGTAATTTTGAAAGAAGTTGTATTAATACACAAATTTTGTAATGTGATAACTAGGTGGTGTATTTCTCGACTTGAAAATGTCAGAAATATGAATGCTTTCAAAACTTAAACGTATTTAAATTTAACCTATAAAGACAAAAATGTTATTATAATTCAATGTATGAATTTAACTTTTTATGCTAAATGCTTAATCATATACATTTTGTTTATTTTATAAAAGTTTTTATTTTGCATTTCTAAACACAGCAGATTATGCAACCTGTGAATCGAAAATAATTTTCCATCAATGGAGAACAATGTTAATTGAAACTGTAGTAATCAAACGAGGTAATAATTAGCAAGAACAAAATATTCATACCGGGTTATTTTTCGTTGGCACAAAATTATAATGAAAGATAACATGCATTTTCAATTGTGGAATTTGAAGCCGTATTGCTGTCAGACAGGATGCTCTTGTATTAGAAACTATGTTCGACGTCAGACAAGGTTAAAGAAGCAAATGGGGGAAAATGTTAACATGTCTGGATAAAAGTCTAACTCATATTTTTTCCATTTTGCTTTCTGTTACTTATTTTGATAAATGTCGCAATAATCTACATTGTACAACAGCACTTTCAGTTTTGCAATTCTTTTTTCAACCACACAATCACTTTCAGTTCACAAGTTATAGTGACTTCGAACAACGTGGCATTAGACGTTCCGTTGAAATAATGGGAAAATACATAATTACTCCTGCATTCCAAACAAAAATTCATTTCTGAATTTGTGTAAAAACTCTACTGTCACATTGTACTTCGTTATTAAAATCTCAGTTGAAACAAGGAACCCTTGCATTCCACACTTGAAACAAAAATTCATTTCTGAATTTGTGTAAAAATTCTACTGTCACATTGTACTTCATTATTAAAATCTCAGTTGAAACAAGGAAAATACATAATTACTCCTGCATTCCAAACAAAAATTCATTTCTGAATTAGTGTAAAAACTCTACTGTCACATTGTACTTCGTTATTAAAATCTCAGTTGAAACAAGGAAAACCCTTGCATTCCACACTTGAAATAAAAATTCGTTTCTGAATTTTAGTGTAAAAATTCTGTCACACAGTACTTGTCATTAACATTTCAGTTAGTATGAAAAATCCCCGAAATGTGACTACAATATTATTTTATCACAGAAATAAGCACAAATGTGACCAATCACTTTAAAATAATAAAGAGGATGTTTATTCTTCATAGGTTTTCCCCTTGTCAGCATTTGCACTTTCCTGGTCCTAACGGACCAGTATTTTAAGACGGAATAATAAAACCCACAAAAATTTCATCGGAAGGTCTTATTTGTGAGCTTATTATTATTATTATTATTATTATTATTATTATTATATTTTTTTTACTTATAATACAAATTATAGCTTTAGAAAAAAAATATATAACATGCCATAGGAATCCGCCACTTTTGTGATAACCAATTCCTTAAAACTTTTTGATAGTGTTGCTTTCAAAACTTCTCGATGTTCAACTAAAATCTAGTAAACTGCCACGCATTATTTTAATATGAAGTTTCGATAACAGTCATTTTGGCAATAAAGTAATGTTTATTAATACTTTCTTCCTTAAAAACTCAACCTGGTATCAACGATACTCTCTGCTTCTCAACTTAAGTTTCATTATCTTACGCGTATGTAATGTCACATATGCATTAAACGTGTTTAGTTTTCTGCTGATACCAGTGCCGTAACGCATACTCGTCATTATTCGCTTACATGTTCAACCTCAAGGCGGCTCTGTGCATCAACTTCAGCGTTTGTTGTATTATTTTTTTTCAGAGTTGCCAACAGTTATATAATATTACTATATGCACTTTGGTTCAACGGTAACGAATGGTAGCAATGGACATGTAAAAGTGTAATTAAGAACTTAACCTATAACACAGGTTAACATTTTAATGTTTCGGGGGCATGCTTATGATAATCTTAAAATTTAACCATCTAGGTTAGGTTTAAGTTTCACAAGGATCTCTGTAATAAGGAATGTTTACATACGTTAGGTTTGAGTTTAGTTTTAGTTGAGAAATTTGCCTTAATCCAGCTTTACCTTTATCCATTCTTTTGTTCGTTGCTGCGTATGATATTTGCTGTCGGTAATAATCGTGACGTTACCATTGCACTTTGCCTCCATTTTTCTCCTCTTGGTCCAATTTACCTATAAAGTTCACGCACTTTGGCGGGTTGATAGGTGGGTTACTAGCTTTGAGCGCTTCATTTCATATGCTCTTTGTTTGTTATTTTGGATATTTACACATGGTTACCTAATTTTTTATATTCAAAATGTAGCCTTAGAAAAAAAAGTAACATGTCACATGAATCCGTCCCTTAGTAATAACCTAAAGCATAATATTCTTTCGCAATGTCTCAATGTTTTAAATTGTGTTAAGCGGAAAATGAGTAAACTGTCGTATATCATTTTAATATGAGTTTTCAATACCAACCATTTTCGCAATATAGTAATTTTTGTTCTGTTCTCATACCTTTAAATGTTTTACGTTTCTGTGGTGTAAGAAAGTATACGAGTTCGCTTTCCATATGATTTACTGCGCATGCGTAATTAGAAATAGCGTCGAATGGTAATTTGATGTGCGTTTTGCTAACTGAATGGTATAGCTCCTCGTTTAAAAACATATTTGTCTGCTACTGATAGTGACTATACAGCTTGTTCAGCGATAGCTTTTAAAGGCTATTAATAACGTGGATATTTGCTTCCAAGCTCACGATCGTGAACTTTCAGTGAAACAGCTGGTTTATTGGTTTCACTGTCGTTTGAATTCCCACACACGCTGTCTTCCTTGCTGGTGCAGGCGATAGAATATGCGTGGGCAAGTTGTTTTCTTCCGCCTCCACAGCACAAGATAAGCGTAGATAGGTGTGCTGCGCGGAGTGAAAGTGATTGTTCAACAATATAATATACAGAAGTAAGCCAGCTGGTGACCTGATGTGCCACTTTCTACAGTTACAGCTGATGATAAAAACCCGGCCACTTCCCTCAACATAGACTGCAGAGTGTTTCATAATCCCCGTACGCCCCCAATACGCGCCTAAACATGTGTGTGCTTGTTTCGCTTCTCTCGTATTTATTCGCACTTCAACTTTTTTCTCCCTCTCTCCCTAGCGTCCTTTTACTTCTATTTCTGCCAGCCCTTACCTATGTCTTCCTCAATTATGTTTCATTTGTATTTTTTTTCCTTGTCTTCCATTTTCTTTGTGTTTTTGTTCTTCGTTACTCCCTTTAATCTGACTTTATTCTTTTCTCATTGTTGCATATTCTTCTCGTTCTTTGCTGACACCTTTCTCTTGCCGTTTTTTCTCCTTACTTGCTCCCCTGTCTTATTATTGTTTTGATTCCAGCGTGAACTCTCTTTTTCTCTTCCTTTTGCTGTAATGTCTTCGCCTTTTTCTCTTATCTTCTCTTGTTTATACCCTATTTTTTCCATATTCCACTTATTACACGTGCTGATAAACTACTCAGTATCGAGGCGTATATAAATTGGAAAATAGGCATTTGTTGATCTATCTGTAAAAATAGTTTTTTTTTTTTTCCCTCCCTCCAAGCAGCATTTAGTATCGCACTCGTAAAATTAAATTGCGGTTTGTATGTTCGCTGCATAGATATATAAATTTAACCAGAAAAAATAGTGCCAAGGATGTAGGCACAGTTGTGTAGGCCAGATACCAATAACTTATTTTTGGCATTATGAAAGTGCCAATCCATCGACAATAAGGCTGCCATTAACGTTCTCAAAACATCATCGTGTCCTCTGATTTTAATTTATTGATATGCAAAGATAGAAATTAGATAGTCGTGTAGTACATACATTCATAAAGCGGTAACGCCCGTTTTTACTACTGAGGCACCACAGGCGGTATATAGTAGGGTTACTAGATAGTGATGACTGAGGCCCAAGGGGGTGGGAGGAAGTAGAATGTAGCAAAACGAAAAACAGTCTTATTTCACTGGTGATGCTGTGAACCGTGATTGTTTTAAATAGAACGTCGCTTTGTATCATCATGAGGTGAAGTCATAGAAATTAGGGCCCTGATAATGATTCATGAGAATAGAATCAAATTAAAATTAAACATGTTTCACAATTTTCTAACGTTCTGTTAATGTACTAATAAAGTAAATGATCACGATAACCAACAAATAATTAAAACGTTTTTCCACTAGAAAAATGCAACTGATGTGCTGTTTTGTTGTATTTGTTTTGACGAAAAGATCGGCGGAAGTATATCATGCAACAGCCAAGGAAATCACCAACATACTATTTGTGCTGAAAAAAGGGAAGTAAAAGAAGTACGGAAATAATGGTTAAAATATCATAGAAGGAATAGATATTTAATGGATAGGAAGAAATATACGGCTTATAGGAATAATAAAAGGAATACACGTCAAAAGTAAACATATAATAGTTACAACAGAAAATAATAATGCAGCAAAAATAACAGTAGTAATGGTAAGCAAGAAAAACAAAACGATGAATATTAAAATGATAAATTAAATAAAGAATAGGAATTAATAGCATTAATAATTATACACATTCCATTTAAAGCTTTAAAAACGCATTGTAATAATTTACTCCAGTTACTAAAACAAATGTTAGCATGGCAACTTAAGCGAACACCAAAAGTAACCTAACCTAACCCCTGCTGTAGCTCTTCATTAAACTTACACATTTGTGACGTTTTACCCGCGAAGAAAATAACAAAAGTAAGGTCAGCAACCACTAATTGTCGAATTTAGTGCTGTGTTCTTCCACTTGACGGTTCTTGCTAGGCAATGCGCGTTAGCACCGTATGGATTGTTAGAAATAAATGTAGGAATAGTTAGTTGAGTTTTAAATTAATCTACTAGCAACAAACTTGAACTGCATAGCAACAAAGGCGGGGGAAAAATGATTAAGCGAAAAGAGTGCACGACTGAAAAATTGATAGTACAAAAGTGTTACCATGAAAAAGAGAACGTTTGCTAACTCTAGCATAAGGCAAACCTCCAGATTTTATAGCAACGAATGTATCGAAGACTGAAGAACAGTCCCTAAGCAAAGCCAGCAATTTAACATTATTTTAATTGTGTTAACACAATGAGCACATTGCAATAGCATAGAAATGTAAAAATGGGGTATCAACAATTAGTGTTGGTATCGCTTAATTCGTTTGCATTGGCAATTGTCGGCTGCATGCACCAAACCACGTTAAATGACCAACCTCTTGTATCTGTAGTTCAGAAAATATGAAAAGTTTTAACTATTTATAAAATCTTACTTTAAACAGAGAATAGGTTTTATTGCTGCTGAGGTTATTATGTTTGAGCATTAAACACTTATCTGTTATCCTAACGGATGTTCACTTGTCTGTTTTCTAAAAACACCTAACAATATACAAACCCAATTCCCAATATAATTTGATGGAATTGCACCAAATTTCTGACCATTCGCTAGCTATACGCATACGATCAATGCATTGTTTTAGATCGTTTGAACAAGTTTCGAATATTCGTTGACGCTTAGTTGTGACTGACTATATATTTTTAAAAAATCCCTTTATTGAATAACCAATCAGGGAATTTACCATTGCTGACCCTTGCTGTCATAATAACTCCTCTTTTCGCTGCATTTACCCTCCTCCGTTGTAGGACTTAGCAATGCCCGGGTTATTCGTCTTTTGGGGAGCTACACTGAGGGTCTTCCTAATGTACGGTCAGTCCTATATCAGGGCCGTCTCTCTGATATGACAAACATAGAAGACATCGACACAGATAGATCGGTAGAAGATGAATGATGAGTGTGAATCCATGACAGAACAATACTAGCCCAATACTTGCATCGATTCTGAGCTTTCCCAAATAGTAGTCTCAAACGCCACCGCCTGAGTTAACCCATTTGATTAAAATTATTGATTTTAGAATATATGAAACATAATTTAAATATATAAAGTTAAAGAAACTAGGTTACATTCATTTACTGATTTTTAATATGGTAGGTTAATGTGCATTTTGTTTGAAGATGTGTTTAGTTATGTGAAATAAATAAAATGTCTGCTTTAAAAATAATTAAGATAATAATAAATGTATCGTTTACTTAAGTTTTTTTCACATTGCCACAACGAGGATGGTAACCTTTTTCAATTTCGTATTTTATGCCTAGTTTACTTGATTGAGAGATGTACGTAGTTTAAACATTTTAATGCCAGCCAACTATATATATATATATATATATATATATATATATATATACATACACATATATAAGTGAATCTTCTCATCCTGCGGATTGGAAAGTTTTACAACACAGACGTTTTACAGACTATCCCTGAACACTGTCCCCTGAGGTGTTCTTTTGATCCTCATTTTGTTTTTGATCCATGTTTCATTCAAAACTGCGCGCGCGCACACACCATATTTATACCCATTAGTCTTCTAAACGTTGCCGGGAAAGTGCTCGAAAAACTCCTCATAAACATAATAATGCACTATTTGAACACTAGCGACCTGCTGAATAGGAACCAATTTGGGTTCACTCCGCAAACAGGAACTGACGCAATAATGGAAATGAAACATTTTGTGGAAGAAACTTTGAGAAACAAGCAACATGTAGCTATGATCTGCCTAAATGCTGAAGGTGCATTTGACCCGGCTAGGCCCCAGTATTCTTAAGTCAATGAAGGATTTTCTATGCCCCAAGAACCTTTACCTCTTTACAAAGAGCTGTTTTAGTGGAAGAAGGAACATGTTATCAGCATGATATTGGAATAGAAAGAACCACGAGCAAAGGATCCCTGCATGTGAACCCGGGCTGTGGAATATCCAGTATGATTCATTATTAAATCTCGGCTGCAAACAATGCACAAAGGTGGTTTCCTTTGCAGACAATGTTGTAGTTCTGTTAGGGGAGGGACTAAACTATAAATTGAAAATTACGCCAATATGTTAAAGATCTCAAAATGAGCTATAAGCAACAAAATAGCATTCAATGTACAGAAATCGCAGGTTATACACATATCAAGAAGGAAATCCAACACAAGCCAACAGTTAGACATTTACTTAAACAACAACAAAGTATTACAAGTTATTACTATAAAATATCTTGGAGTGATCTGCGACAATAGACTGAAATTTAATTAGCACATAGACTATGTAACCGATAAATGTACCAAACACATACATTCTCTATCCAGAACAGCTAAAATAAAATACGGGCTAAGATCCGATGTGCTGAGAATAATATACAATGGAGCCATCCTGCCTCTTCTTTCTTACGGGACACCTGTCTGGATAGACGCTATAAGCGGACTTACAATGCAAGGAAACTGAAATGTACAAAGAATTATAAACATCAAAAAAGCAAAGGCCTTCGGGACACCATCACACGTGGCTCTCTGTATTATTAGCGGTAGTACTTAAAGAAATCGCAAACTTATGCAACTTCACAAGAAGAATAGAGAGAAAACCAATCATAAATGGAGGTCAAACGGTGAACCTATTCTACAGTGAAACACCATATAGGGAATGGCCTAACCCCGCTGATGTACCTACAATAAAGGAGAAACAAAATGATAAAGAATATATACACCGATGGCAGCAAAAGCGATGCAGGCGTAGAGGCAGGAATAATAATGTTCATTAACTGGGGTATAACCTGCATCAAAATACTCAAATAATCAAGCATAGCACTTCGCTATATTGAGAGCTATGGAACAGTTGGGAACATACACAATGTTACCTTTAACAAACAAACAGTAGCAGTGCACAGGAATAGTCGAATTACACTGTGGAAAAAAATAGGAAGAAGTTAAAATTACTCCAACGAGAAAAGGGAGAAATACATTTCACTTCCGTTAAAGCACACGTTGGCAACGGAAGAAATGAAATAGCAGACCGACTCCTGAAAGAAGCAGCGAACAG
Source organism: Metallyticus violacea (assembly GCA_030762175.1). NCBI lineage: Eukaryota > Metazoa > Arthropoda > Insecta > Mantodea > Metallyticidae > Metallyticus > Metallyticus violacea. The sequence continues at coordinate 19,787,600 of CM060833.1, forward strand.
CAAAGATCTGCCAGTGAATTATCACCTCATATCAAAATGTGAAGTGAGGAATAAATTAAGAGAAGGGGGTCAGCAACTATGGGAAACAGAGTGTCAAATGACAACGAACGGAGCAACTACAAAATCATATTTTCCGACTGTAGCTAAAAGGCTAAAAACCAATATCCTGCTAAGCCCCAATATTACAGCGATCCTCTCAGGGCATGGGAAATTTGCAGCCTACTTTCATCGCTTCAAAATAGCAGAGAAAACATAATGTATATGTCAGGAGGGTTACAAATGGTGGAACACATCTTGTGGGATTGCAAAATTTTGAAGAAAGAGCGAAAAGTATTCCGGAAAGATGTAGCAAGGGTAACTAGGCGATAGGCAGTAAACTATGGTGAAATTGTTCTAAAATATAATAAGCAATTTTAAGCATTTTGTAAACAGTATCAATTTTGACAGTTTTCAAATTAGCACAAACTGACTAATAGGCTAGAAAATGGGATGTAACTGTGAAACAGTGTAAAGAAATGGCTATTGGTATTAAACTGTGAATAATATAACTATTGGAATTTTGTCAATAACATAACTGCCTTATTGACTAAGAATGTTGATGTATTTAATGGTAATATTATTGATTTGCGTATGGTGCCAATTCCGACAATCTTCAACATATTACTATTAGAATATAAGAGTGTAAAGAAATAATATTAAGGATAACATGTAACATTGAAATGATAGCAATGCATCTAGTAATGCTAATTATTATATTAATGGAGCATGAAGTAAATAAAGAAAATTAAAAAAACACATACATATATACTTGTTGGAAGTTCTAAAATAGTGCAACAGTCTAGCTATCTATATCTAAAGTTCCTGTTCAAAATATCGGCAGAGCAACCTGAAATTACCCTAAATCATTTCTAAGCAACGTTAAAACGTTTAGGGATCTATTTAATTTTTTTATATCCAAATCATGATGCACAGTATGTTCAAACTTTCTAGATTTGTCCAGTTCCAATTCTCCATTCTCGGATATAAGTATTCATATTTAAATCTGCGTTCTTGCTATCTTAAATTTCGCAGTGGATTTTTTTTATGGTGACAAATGAACGGCTATACTCCCAGTGTTTCCACCATACCCGCATCGATTTTCTTGCTGCACATCTTTTAAAATATATGTAAAGTGTGTATGTATATATGCACATATACTTTATAGCCTACCGATAACAAATGTTACCCGACTAAATGTCTTAGTTGACACTATTTCTTTCGTTAAACATTAAAATATAGAATGGAGTAATCGTTTGTTAGATATAGACTAATCACATTCATCTCCAATGGCAGAGCACACTTATTTAATTTTGTAATAATCAGTCTCGATCTACAGCACTCAAATAAGCAAATATTTTTTATAAAATGTACAAAAATTGCAGCATGAAGGAAATTGAAAGTCTTGATATTTTTTAGATCAGTTATAAATCCTGTAAAGTGTTAGAGAATTGAAGTGAGCCTACAAATCGTATGGCATTTAATAAATGTAGGGTTATTAAACACATTTAAGAAATCAAAGGTGGTGTTATAAAATTGTTTCTTTTGTTTCAGGTAAGTGAAGAGGTTTTGAAGACACTAAGTTTATGAAATGTGAGTAAATAAAACCTTTAATTACGAAAATATAGTTTCGTGGTTTTTAACCATGTGCTGCAATATTTTCACTACGCCTTGATTTATTTTCATTATTCACTTCTATATATTCTTTTTACTGTTTCCTTTTACATCCATATTACTTGTTTGAAATTTCCTGAGGTCAGTGATAGTATGCTCTTCTCAACTACACCTACACCATTCTTATGCTGATATTTAACATTGCATTTATATCTTAACTGCCAATATTAATTTCATTATTTTCTGTTTTATACGCCATGCACTGTAGTCGCCATTGTTCGCGTGTACGGATTCTATGTTTCCCCAGCTCTGTACACCTCTCCCGAGTTGCCAACCGTTATATAATTTTACAGTTTGGTGCAACGGTGAGGGAATTGTGGGAATATGCATTTGAAAGCACTGTTAAGTTCGCTAATACTACTCGCTAACTTAAATCTAACATAGGGGTTACATTTTCACAGGATCATTATAATTACGAATATTTACTTAGCTTACGTTGAGTTAGGTGTTCGCTGGTTTGGTTGAACATACTTGCCTTAATTCAGCTGTATTTTTTACTTCTCCTCTACGCTGCTATCTAGTGCATTTCTTCCTGTTGACAACAACCGTACTCCGCCACCATTTCCTCCTGCTTGATCCGATTTGTGCTGTACAAGACTACACACTTTTTCGGGATGATGGGTGGGTCAACATTCAAGGAGTTCAATTTATCTCCTGCCAACTGCTAAGTTTTTTTTTTTTTTTTTTTTTTTTTTTTTTTTTTTTTTTAAACATTTGCCTAAGTATTTCCCTCTTTCCTGTATTGGGAACCTTTACCCACTTGTTTTATTAATGTCAATTAATATTTATCATGTTACTATAATTAATATTAAGGTATGAGCTTATTTTTATGTTCCTTTATAATTTAAAATTTTCTTTCTCGCCCCATTACAGATAGCATGCAACACTTTTTCTGCTATTTGCTGAGAATTGCCAGAATGCCCAACAATAAAAATAAAATTTCCCTCTGTAGAAAAGGTTACAATTTTTGGCACTAGGTGTGCCACTACTACACTGAGCGCCAAGAGATTGTTCGAAACGTCTACAAATTTAATAAAGGTTAGAATAGTTGTGCGCTACGTTAGGATAATGTGGTTAAAGTTTCCGATATGACCAATAATAGGTACAAGGTAGGAACTTAACAAAATGTTGCAAAAACTTTATTATAGCGTAGTACTGGCAGGAGGAAACGAACTGAACTAGTTGAAAGCTAGTGGCGACGAAATTTGGTAACGCTGGTTACCAACAGCAGGAAATATATCAGATAGCTGCGCCTGAAACAAGATAGCGTCAAAACTCAATTTAGATATATTTCTTAAATCAAACTTAACCGAATATCTTACCTAACTTAAGCAAAATTTTTATTACAAGGATTCTCGTGCAATTTAAACCGAATCTGGAGGTTATATTTTAATATTATTTAGCATGCATAGCTAGGTTTAAGTTAACGAGTGGTTGGTTATAGAGGACTTAAAGGATATTTTTATATGCTTATTTCTACAATTCTTACCGCTACACCAAGTTGTATATAGTAAACTTATATAACGGTTGACAATTCTGAAAAATAATGGGGAACCGCTGAAGGTGATGCACAGAAAATTGGAAAGCTATATACGCTAATAATGGCGATCGTAGGTTATGGCATGTATTGCAGAAAATAAATGAATTAATATTGAGAGAGGACAAACAAAATACATTTGAGATATGCACAACATGAAGAATCAATAGTCATTGTAAGACGAGTGTGAATAAAGTTGAGAAGCAGAAAGTTTTCGATGCCAGAAAATAAAAAATGTCAGTCGCACAGGGTTTGCGCAAACTAAGCGAATTCCAGCAACTAGAATAGCTTTAAAAATAATATTAGATCCAAATTATGATCTTATTAATTAAATAAGTTAAGGCATTACTATGTGTTAATTAGCATGACATACTTTCAAGCTAACTAATGAAAGAAAAACTGAACTATAATGAATTACTTAAATATGTTCGTCTTTTTTTCCTTCAAAATCGCACAAAAATAATTGTACATAGTGAAATTACCCTAATTCCCCTAAAAAGTAAGGGGAACAGAATTAGAATTTTTGCAATCTATTTATTACAAGAGAGAAACCACATTGTTAGGGTTCTTGTTCTTGTTGTTGTTCTTCTTGTTCTTGTTCTTCTTCTCATTATTGAACCACAAAATTAACGATTTATTAAATTAAATGTATGACTACTGACAGATAAAGTATTCGGTGTGGGTATTTCTAAACATTTACGCTTACAAACTGAGCCCTTGATATCAACTTTACATTCACTAAAATAGAGAAAAATAACAGAAGTTTCGAGTTACATTGTGTGTATGTTCACATGTTTCAATAAAACAAAAACAAGTTACTATTTTAAAAACAGTTACAATATTCTATGAAAATATACACATTCAACAATATACAATCAAAAGTTTCATATATTTTCATTGGCTTTGAAATTTAATTTAAATGTTATTTTAGTAAAAATAAATAACCCAAACGTTTTTTAAATATTATTACAGGGCGCTCTTATATACAAATATAATTCTCACACATAAACTAAATTAATATTTCATATTTGCTATCTCATGATAATGCTTTTGTTAAATATAAAAGATATGCATCGTTATAAATACAGTTTATATGCTGAGTTAATTTGTCAATTTATTTTGAAACAATAGAGATAAAATTAAATGCTAGAGCGCTTTTTAAATTTCGGTTTTCAGTTTTACCCCTACTCTTAATGGTCCGATTTCTATACTTAACAGAAACTATTTTCTGGAAAGTAAATGTTATACACCGAGTTTTATTGTGAAAAATATTGGTGCCGCTAGAGCGAATTTTAGATGTTGGGTTTCAGGTACCCACTCGTAATGGTCCGATTTACCTGATTTTCAGAAACTATTTTTCTTATCTTATTAAATGGTATACACCAAGTTTCATTGCGAAAAACCAAATATTGGTGCCGCTAGGGCGATTTTAAAATTTGGATTTCATTTTATTTAAATGGTATACACCGAGATTGGTTGCAAAAAAATCCTATTGTGTGGCTAGTGATTTTTAATGATTCAGGTAAAAACCCTACTCCTAAAAGCCTGAATTTGTTAATTTTCGGAAACTATTTTTATTAATTTATTTCAGTGGTATATGCCGATTTTCGTTGAGAAAAACTAAAAATTGAAGTCGCTAGAGGGATTTTAAATTTACGCCGAGGTTAATCCCCATTCCCAATGGTCCAATTTTGCTGGTTAACAAACTCGATGAATTGTTTATTAATGGGAATACGCCCAATTTCGTTGAGAAGAAAATAAAAATTTTGACCGCTAAAGTGTTAACATATATTTATTTGTTTATTTTTTCGTTGTCATTTTCGGTGCCTAGTAGATAGAATAGATAGAGATTTGAACCAATTTTTCAAAAATCTTTTCATGAGCACAACCACTTTATTATTATTATTATTATTATTATTATTATTATTATTATTATTATTATTATTACTACTACTACTATTATTATTATTTGTTTTATTTACGGACGCTCTTTAACACTTCAGGTCATTAGCGTCCCATTCAAATCAGGGCGTGAAACGGCCGACAAATTTTGCCCAGAGGCCTCTTTTTTCAGACTTGAGGTTCTTTATCGTGCCGCAAATGTACGACACGGGACCCACGGCTTTACTTCCCTTCTGAAGGAAGCCATACTTGGGATTTTTACACCCGAAAATATCCATCGCTCCTGGCCGGGTTCTTGAGCACAACCACAATAGATACATTTCTTCGGAATTCGCTAAAAGACGTGCGTGAATTGAGCTAATGGTGTTTCCTGAAATATATTTTGTCTGTTAAAGAACCTCAAGCCTGAATTTCAGCATTTGTTACATTATATTTCATTATATAAATTTGTTGATTTTAAGAATTTAAACTAAGTTTGCTATGAAAAGGATTGTTGATGGTTTCTTGAAGGATGGTAGATTATATTGAGTTCTCCGATGTTGTCATTGTGAACAATGGAAAGTTTATGGCATATGGAAATGGTAGTGTGATACTGCTATTTATTTAGTAAATGAGTTTAGCGTGTCCACTCCGTAGTCTAGTGATGATGACTTGGTCCTTATGATTCAATTTCTGGACCGGACATGATGTTCTTGAATTCTGTTTTAATTCATATAGTTTGCTAAATGGTTGTTGTGTACTACTTGCCAGAAATTATATTTATTTTCTGCTGAATCTGCATATTCGTTTCCTGGTGTAAGGATATCCACATTACAGCTATTTCCCCTCCCCCCAAGTTTCGTCAGAATTTTGGACTGTTTTCCGAATTTCTTTGATGAATTCATGTGTAAAGAAATTCTTGTATAGTTTGTATGCGGGATTTAGAAAGTCGGTCGTTGTGGTCTAGTGGTAACCATACTTGCCTCGTAAACCCAAGATCGCAGGTTCGATTCCGGCCAGGACCGATAATTTTTTTTCGGGAGTAAAAATCCTAAGTATGTTTTCCTTCGGAAGGGAAGAAAAGCCGTGGGTCCCCCGTGTTGTACATTTACGGCACGATAAAGAACCTCAAGTCTAAAAGAAGAGGCCTCTGAACAAAATTTGTCGGCCGTTTCACGCCCTGGTTTGAATGGGACGCTGATGACCTGAAATGTTTAAGAGCCTCCGTAAATAAATAAATAAATGGATTTAGAATAAGATTGAATTAAATAAGATGTATTTTTAGCTGTTATCGAAGTGCGTTGTAATACTTTATTGATAGCATATAAATAACATGTGCATAGCATCGTGTGATCAGGCAAACCAAAGCCGTTTTCAATCTGTGATCTATCGGTGTATATGTGGAGATAATTTGATACTGATGCCATTGTTCTTTTATTAACTGTTGATATGTAAGGTTATTAGTATGATTTTTAAATAAAATATGACATTTTCATATTAACTTCAAGTGGCATAATTCTACATGGAAGAATATCAGTGTTTTGATTTAAATCCAGAAATTTTGGGGATTGATATGTTTATTTCTTCAAAGTATCCAGTCTTTGTTAAAACGTTATTGGGTGCTTTTTTGTGGATTTTTGTTCTGAAATGTATAGCTTACATTTAGAATTAGGCAATGCTGCAATTTTAAAAGCATACGAGATACTTAACTATTTCCTTCGCATTTCACGGGGAGGTTCGTTTTTCTCAATTTAATAAGCTAGCTGACTCGAGATGCTCCTAAATAATTCGGAGTGCTGAAGTGTAAACTGTGTTGCGCCTTTATAGTATAAATGGTTTCGCACAGTTATATACCTATATTATACTTCCACAAATCAACTTGGAGCGAATAACAGTCCTATACGTTTTCAATAAGATTTTAAACTTGCTACTACTTTTTTGCAGCAAGAATTTAATGAAGACGATTTGTCTTAGGGAATCTTCTTTGAGAGCAATTATTTGAGGGATTCATGTTAGCTTCCTATCATACGAGCCCTAATTTTATTTACCACTGGCAACGTTTTATAGTTTAAATGAACGATTCGCTGCATAGGCAAGTTCTTTTGCTTTGAAAATAATATACATTTACTTTTTGAAGGGGAAAATTTAAATGCGGCTTCCTTAGACAGTTCTTTAGTTCTTCTAGAGAACATTGATAGTTTTTATTGTACCCTAAACGTCGCTTTTAAATTAGTTTTCCATATGAAGTTTATTGACAGTCGTTTCTTACATTGTTTGCTCCAGCATCAAATATGCAATAGACTTTCTATCTTGTGAAGCTTATTTAGGGGCATGAGATGCCGAGAAGATATTGACTGATGGAATTGATGACAAAATGTTGCTGCTCCCGACATCTCTGGATAGTAAGCTTGTTATAGACGGGAGGTTTAATGGCCCTCAAACTTGGGAGCTGCACGAGAGATCATAAACCTCAAACAGTAACTAGATTAATGTTTTATATGTACGTGTCATATTTAATATTATCTGAAACGGCCGTAAGCACTCATTTCCGTGGAAACATAAGGCAGCAATTTTGGGTTTGGGACACGAAGGTCGACCTACACTACTCACTTTCTATGGGACAGTATAGCACGACCTCATTACCCGCTTGCTTCCAGCACAAGGTCGTTATCGCCAGCTAAGGCAATAATGGCAGAGTTTAAATTACACTGTGCCTGTTCGCATTGGCCGGGTCAATATTATCACAGCCGCCCAACCAAGGGTGCAGGGGTGATATACGTCAAGGTTATAGACAACTGAAAGTAATATAGGACAAAAACTGTAAAGGGGAGAACAAGTTTTAGACATAGTTTGAATTGTCCACGTAACGTGCGGGATAAATTGCCTAATGAACTTCTTAAGGTGAACCCCGAACCCGGAAAAGCAAATGAGAAGTTAGATTTAGGTGTCACTGGATTCCTGTAATGGTCAATGCGGAATGTTAAACGACTTTTGGAAAGAAAAAAAAAAAAAAAAAACACTGACGACGTGGAACAGCCCATTAAAACTACCATAAAGTGTTTAGAAAGTGGGGGGGGGATATTTTGTTCTTATTTTAAGTGCCGAAATTATTAATATAAATATATTTAATTTTAGGAATTTGTTGCTTAAACCAAAATATGGATAAATAATGAAAATTTGTCTTTAAAACTTTTGCAAAATATAGTTTTTGGAAAAAAAAAATTCATGTATTCAATATAAATCAGAATTATGCTGCACACGGACCAGGAATACGTTAATATGCAGGGCTTTCATTTCAAAATTTTCCAACCTATTTAAAAGATGCTTAATTCAAATAAAAACACATAAATTAGACATTGAGAGGGAATTTTAAAGTGTTGATCTTATTTTAGGTTTCATCCTCAGCCATCCCACTTTGAAAATTCAAATAACACTCTTACCTTATTATTCTTAATTTTTAAAGAAGATTCAGTTGATATATTTAATTTATATCGTTGCCTGGCAGCCTGGGATTATTATTTATAATTTGGACACAAAAAAACAAAAACGATCGAACTAGTTGTGTTTTGCTAATACATTGTTAAGGAACGTAAGCGTTTTCAGTAGTAATAGGCTGTATTACTATCTAGCCAACAATGAAGCACATTTTGAGCAGTTAATTAACAAAATTTTTATATTATCCAAACCGTGTTCATCCTAAAATGAACTAATTTTTAATAAATTTAAACATTGCGGGTCGCCAGCAACGATAACAAACAAAAGATATGATAATTTACTTTTAAGTTTTGTATATGGAGTAGGCTTTTTATGATTTAGCATATTTTTATAAAGCCGACGAGTTGCTAAAATATATATAAATTCACTATATACTGGGTATAAAATATAGCAATGTTTAAGTGTATAGGTCCGTAGCGTTTACCATGATTAAGGTTTTCCATTCAGTTCATTATATGCTAGCACTGTGATTCGGTTGCATTTTCAAATACGTTCACTTTTTTGATCATAATAATAACCCTAAGTTTAACTAATCCAATTAATATATAGGTACATTCATTGATTTGGTTTATTTATGGATGCCCTTTAAAACCTTAGGTCATCAACGTCCCACAACGGCCGACAAATTTTACTCAGAGGCCTCTTCTTTCAGGCTTGAGGTTCTTTATGTGCCGTTAAGTCTACGACACGGGACCCGCGAAAGGCATACCTAGGATTTTTATGCCCAAAAAATTCATGGACCCTGGCCGGTATTAAACCCGCGATCTTGGGTTTAGGAGGCACCATCAGGAACATATATATTCATGGATGGGGGAATTTGGGTATTACGTGTATATTAAAATAAACCACCTTTTAAAGGATTCTTAAACTCAATTTACTCCAATTAGCTAAATGCGTGTTGTTTAGAACAGAAAGGACAAATTAATTTTAAAAATGAAAACCAAAAATTGACGGGCTATGTAACAAGATACAAAGTTGGATACCCCCCCCCCCAAAAAAAAAATCATGAGGTAAATTCTCATGTTCCAAAGACTTATTTTTATAAATTTCAAATAGATAACATTACATCAGAGAGAGAATACACTTTAGATATTTGTCCAGCATCAGTCCATTCAGTGTTAACAGCCCCAGGAAAAAAGTTGCACTTGGTTAAAAGCCTAATTTTTATGCGTCCATCCTGTTACCTGCTCTCTGTACACCTTCACAATCTTGCCACATTCACTATGATAACCAGATCTCGGAAGTTCAGGCATCAATTTTGGTTAAAATAGGAATACAAGGGCACTTAAAATACTGAAAACAGACAGTAATATAATTAAAATAAGTGTAAGCTTACTTTTCTTAGTTATAAGCAACAACATGATGTTTTTTCAAGGTATCAACTGTCATAGTAAGCCTCTTGTCAAAGAGAACATTTTTTTTTTTCATCATGGAAAAAGAAAGTTTCCACTGAGATGATTGGAGCATATTTTAAACAATCTATTTCGCAAGTACTCGTTCCAGTTACAGAACATTCACCTTTCAGGGCATCATGTAAATGTTGATCAAGACAAAGTAAAGTAGTTTTGAATAGTCCTGGCGAATAAGCAAAAGATGCGGATTGGTTTCTGGTCATTTCATTTTCTGTTTATACGTACAGGGGAATCAGGCTAGTATCTCTCTTATTTCCTATTGAACACATTGTAGGGACGACTTTATTGCACACTGTACCTCTCTCATCTTTCTCGCTTGCAACTATTTGATACATTTATGCAGCTGAGAAGCTACCCCCACCACAAATATCCGAGAATTGTCTCACCCAGATCGATACAAGCTCATTCGCCAGGACTATTCAAAACTACAATACTTCTCTCATTCATTGTATTTCCTGGTATTCGTAAGCCCAGGTAGCCGTGCATCTCTTTCACTAGTGAAGGTTGTGCTATTTAAAGAACTTAAGTCAATGGGTTGAGGAGAAGGGTTTTTTTTTTTTTTTTTTTGACTGCTTGAAAAGAAATGTATAACAAGATTCTCAATAGATATGCTTGTGAGGTGAATACGCCATTTGTTTTTTTATTACTTTTTTCACTTCGGTATGTTGAGATTCTTTATGAACTTTTTAATGGTCGCAGAAAAAATACATAACGATAAAAAAAAAAAGGCAAAACAAAAACTGTTCCTACCTAGCCCTAATATACGAAAACATGTTCATTTCTATCTGACTCTTAAATAATATTTCTACCCAAATAGAAAAGACAGTGTGCCTAACTTCTGGACTCTGGTTATAACGCACTGAAACTCTCGATTCTTTTATTATTATTTCAGAATTTCAGTCATTTTTGCGGTAAATCCAGGACTGCCATCTTCATTTTTGTCTCTTTCAAAAACACGTTTCTTAGCAACTTTAGCATTGCTCCCTTCTTTGTTCTTACGCTTATTTTTTTTCTGTAACAAATTTGTCTTTACAGATATTTCTTTTTTTTTTTTTTCCCCCTCTCTTATTTCTTATTAGTCTTTCGTGTACTTCTTCAGATGTCAGCACTTCTCCAACACTGCTTTGCACTCTTTCTTGTTTCCTCTGAATTTTTCATGGTTGCTTTTATTTCAGATGATGAATTTTTAATAATAACTTCATTTAGTTTCTTCATTGATTGTGGATGAGGTACATTAGTAGGATTACACATAGATGACAACCGCGGTTTATGCACAGCCTAGAGCTTTATTTCACAATAAAATAAAGCTTACATTTTAAGGGACATGGCTTTTCCATTTCTAGAAATAAATGCTATTTGTTACATTGTTGATGACAGGTATTCAAACTTATAGAATATAGAATTAATTTTCAAATACGAGGGATATTCAATAAAGAATGATCATATTAGGATGCAATGCATTTCTGCCAGTCTCCAAGACGTGCTGGAAACCATTTTTGATAGGTCTTTCAGAATGGCCTCCTCAGCCTTCACCACTGCTTCGCCTGATACCTCCTAAGAAACGTGTTTCTTCATTTTGGGGAAAAGTCGCATGGGGCTAGGGAGAGTGCGGGACACACTTCACATTGATTTTTGTGTGATATTCAGCAACATTTGCGATGTGCAGCCGTGCTTTATCGCGGTGCAGCTTCCTTCTAACTTGTTGAATGGAAATGTGTCCTTTTGAGTGTGATTTTTTAGGACAGCTTTATACTGTTATCCAAATGCAGTTGTTTGCAGCTAGGACATGTTGGTAAACCATTCCTTGATTATCGAAAAATGAGATGTCCATAACTTTTCCAGCAGAATCAACACTGGACATATATTTCTAGTTATTTCCAAAATCCGACTTTGAATTTTAATTTTAAAAATGTAAGTTACAGCAATATAATAGTACACATGGAATAATAAGGAAATATTTTGGATGAAATATGACTAAGGATGTGCAAATTAGATTCCATAATCTCCTATCAAAGCTTGTATTGCTATGTGATAGCGAAACCTGGACTGTAAGGGTACAGAATCAGAAGCGAGTGAAGCGACATAAATGAGATTCCTCCGATCAGTGGAAAAGGTAACAATAAGAGAAAAGAAGGCGTGGTGATATAAGAGAAAAACTAAAAAATTAAGAATATTGCCGACGAAACTATAGACTATCAGAAAAACATGGAGAGAGTGTGGTCGCAGACTACTAAGGCAAGCATATTTTAATCAACCCGTTGGGAAACGTGCTGGGTCCTGCAAGAAGACGGAAGGGTACAAATACGCTCGGAACGGAACAGTAATGACCCATCCTTGAAAGAAAGAAGAAAAAACATTTGTTCTTCCTTATACCAATTGTAAGAGAACACAGATTAGAGCGCAAGTGTTTTACAATATCCTCAGACGACAAGGAAATAATGAAATGAGCTTATAATTCCCAAAACTACCGAACCAGGCTACATATTATTCCAGACAATTATACTCGAACTTGTGCAGTTTTATAATCTGTGTATGAACATCACATAAGCGTCAAACGAAACAGAAACTTTTGTGTACAAGTAGCTAGGATCTACTCGCCCCAAAGGGTCTGCCCGTCGTCCTGATGGTGTAGTGGCAACCATACTTGCCTCCTAAACCCAACATTGCGGGTTCGATCCCGACCAGGACCGATGGATTGTTTCATGCGTAAAAATCCTAAGTATGGCTTCCTGCGGAAGGAAAGTAAAGCCGTGGGTCTCGTGTCGTACATTTATGGCACGATAAAGAACCTCAAGTCTGAAAGAAGAGGCCTCTGAGCAAAATTTGTCGGCCGTTTCACACCCGGAATTGAATGGGACGCCAATGACGTGAGATATTAATGAGCGTCCGTAAATAAACTAAATAATAATAATAATAAGGTATAATGCAATGGTTTTCTCGATTTATCACGTTTAATCGTATTGGCATTGCGGAGGTAACAGGCATTTGTCTGGTTTCCAATGGTTGCCGAAATCAATGGTTTCGTAATAATTGTATAATAATTCCCCAAAGCACATTAGAAATGGTGTTTCCTAGTGGGCCATTTTTTCTTTCCTCCTAATAGGGTTTTTTGGAAGGACTAAGAAAGAAATTCAGAACCCTCGTAAATCTAAAAGTCTACTTTATTTATATATTTATTTTATTTCGGCAAAGTAAATACACTTGAAGTTGGAATTGTAAAGAGAGGCGTTCAGTCTACTTTCCAAAAATTAGTGTCATAGCACTTTAAACTTCAGTCTTGAAAAAGAATGCTTTTTAAGAAAGGAAAATCATTGGTCCTATTTCGTGGAGAGTGACGTGGGTTAATAGGAATAACCAAGAAAGGGAAAATAATTAACATACTTTAATACAATCTTAGGGGAGGGGCTAAAAGATTGACACGTTGAAAAGTCACTATGGAGAAGTATAAAACAGTAACTAAGACCTTTACTATTGCAAGGACATCATGGATGAAGAAAGCATCAGTCAGTCTTATTTGTAAGCTACAAAAAGTTGATTTAATAATGTAATTTATATGTCCAAGAAGTTTAGTTGTTTGTTGGTTGGTATTTTTACTATATTTATTCATATTTTTCTTCCATTTTTGTAAAATTAGCACATATTTTGTGTGATTAAAAGCTTAATCAAACTAGAGAACTTAATTTTTAAACAATGGAAATATTGTGCTGGATTTACTTTTTCATAAAATTCTAAATATTGTTCGAAAACTCGAACTCGACATTTCAAAATTAATTATTTTTAAAATTTCAATGGATAAATTACTGGAAAGTATGGTATTTGATTTAAGGAAAGTATGGTATTTGATTTAACTGGGACCTTAATATTAAACTTTATTCAATGATTTGTTATCGAAAAAATAATAACCCAAATTTTGGTGTTAAGATTTTTTTTTTTTTTTTTTTTTTTTGCAATGGTTAAAAATGCAGATATCGACTTTTGGAAATGGCACCTAATGTATCGAAAGTGTACCTGTTACCTATCTGGTCGAAAACGTAGCCCATAATTTTAAAGAGAGAGAGAAAAATATGTAGCAAATACTACTAGTAAAATATACATCCTTTATAATGCTAATAAATTGTGGCATTGTTAAAAGGTAGTGTTATACATTTAAAAAATGGTTCGGAGTTTAACTAATATAAATTCAAACGTTTAGCAATTTACGCCACCATTGACGTCTGATAAAATCATTAAATTCCTGAAAACTGATAAAAAAATATACACGTTTTCAAAACAGAAAGAAGTAGCTGCTCGCGTTTGCTAGTAACAATCCAGTGATACCAACATTTAAAGAGAAATCTAGTGCAATTTCTCAATTTGGTGTAATTGTAGCTTAATCGAAGTTGTATCAATTTATCCTACTATAAGCTATATATCAAAATATAAAATGGTAATGTATGTTTAGGGAATGTAAACAGAAATTATCTATCGCCTCAAGCAATTATACGAGACTGAATAATCTGATATGTGAATTTACATGCTATTTTATACATGAGCGTCAGATGCAGGGGCAATCTATGGTTCACAATAAATCTTCAAAATTGGAACCAGCCTATTTTATATACCTAATCTTATCATATATGTTTTCATAAACGTTGCCCCCTTATCTCTCGTTCCCTGTACCTCCACAGCAGCTTCGGTTTTTTTTTTTTTTTTTTTTTTTTTTTTTTTTTTTTTTTTTTTTTTGTACCTTCAATAACATCCTACCTTAGCTATATTAAATATACAGCCAATATTCATCTTAATGAAGTGCATATGCACCTCAGTAATCTAGCAGTAGCGTGTGCAGTTATTCATTCGAAAGTCAAGTACAAAACGGGTCTAAATATAGTATTCAATTTGTTATAACCGCTAGACATCTCAGATTTGTCTATCGGACTATTAAAATACAACCAACTTTTTCTAGCATTGTTGACAAAGCGAAATCTGTCCGTGCTCGGTTCAACCTGGTGTAATAGAGTCTGGGAACATATCAGAAGAAATTTATCAGGAACAAAAAAATGCTGGCGCAACAGCTTCATATGTAGCACTAATGATTTAAGGTTTACCATCGATGTACCCTTTAGGACGTCCGCTCAGCGCTAGTATAACTTCTAAAGAAAAGTAGATTGGGGAGATAACGTAGCTTCCCTTGACAGCTCTTAAAATTCATCTCCGAAGAATCCTTTTTTCAGGTGAAAATATGTGTCACAATAGAGCAGAAATTTAACAGGCTGAATGATAAAGAGTGTATGCTCGAAACCGTGAAGAATCTTGCCCAAATGCTCCTGGGTTCTGCGTGGCCATCAGTGATGGTTTGGTTGGCAGTCTCTTATAACGGAGTCACTGAAAAGGGGGTCGAAAGCAGTGCCATGAAATCTGGAGAAAGTTTGAAGCCTCTCAATCAATGTACAATGGTGATCATTGGATCTTCCAACAGGGCAGCGCTCCTGCTCAAGAACAACATGCCGGAGTTCATCAGCCATCGTCCAGTCCTGACATTAACCCTTTGAAATATAAACTGTGGTACATTTTGGAGATCAAGGCTCTTCAAGACAGAACAATCTTGAAAGTGTAAAACAATCCCTGAGTATAGCAGAAGCGAGTTTTAACACTTTTAAATACATGTGTGAAGGCTAACGATGGACATTTTGAGTGACTT
This sequence comes from Metallyticus violacea, assembly GCA_030762175.1. NCBI lineage: Eukaryota > Metazoa > Arthropoda > Insecta > Mantodea > Metallyticidae > Metallyticus > Metallyticus violacea. The sequence continues at coordinate 19,803,312 of CM060833.1, forward strand.
TATAGTGTAAACTTTTCAGAATAATCCTATATCAAACTTAATATATTTTCATTTAGCCAAGTAATTATTCGTCAATGTTATGACAGAATGTTATGACAGGTGGAATTAAATTAAGGAAGCTTTAATATTACTTTCAATTCATGAAATAACTGAATTTATACTTGATTAAGTAAAATATTAATATTTTATTGTATGTGTGAAGTAAGTCTGTTTTCTCTACATTAGTATAGTTCAAATTCCAAACGTTTTGAGGTTTATAAATGCATGCATTGTGTTCGTCTGTGTTCTGTTGAGCGAATCGCTGGCTTTCCTCACGATCATGTTGAGACTTGGAATGCAGCGAGCGGAAAACATCCCCAGGAAAATTTGGTGGCACGTGATGGCTATTGCTCGTGTATTTCCTGTTCTACTGGATCCTTATAAATAGCACTCAAGGACTGTGTAGAGTAGAAATCTAAATCTAGACAGCAAGCGTCTCCAGTCGCGTATCTATCTGCTCCTTTCCGCACATCTACTCCGCCAACTTCCCAAAAACTTCATTCATTATCTGCTAAAATTCCACCGATGAAAATTTTGCTCACATGTTAGTGGGCACGGTTTGGTTTTTTGGTTGGGACAAACTACATGATTATGCTAGATAAGATCGGGTGGGGGTATTTGAAAGTAAAAACAGCAGTTACATAGTAGGGGAATTAACTGCAATTGAAAACAGCAGAGATAAATGAAACATTTCATACGTAGGAAGAAGAATATTACCCCTTTTTTCTATTTCCGGTTTAACTGAAACTCCAGCTCTTATTTTAAATGGAATACCCAATATATGTTTACATTTTCGAATAATGCTCATTAAGAGGTTTTCAAAAAGTACCAAAACTAGATACTTTTGTACAAATGTGTTGGTGCTAAATCCAGAAAAAACAAAGTGTAGCGAATAATAAAACGTTTCTTTATTTATCGTATTTGTTTTGTCAGTAATAATAACATAAATACGGTTCATTGTTTATATCCATAGAATCATGATTCTTGATACAAAAACCATCTTATTTAAGGAATTAAATGTGACATCTATTGTGTTAAATGATTCAAGCTTATGTTGAGCTAAAGGGAAAGAATTATAATTATAATTATGGTTGGCTATGGAGACGGGCAGCAATCTCATCAAGAGGCGGCGAGTATATTTAATGATATGTATCCGGATTGTAATTCAATTCCACACACAACGGTGACAAGGATCGTAAAGAAATTTACTCCAACTGGAAGCGCAAAGGTCTTAACAAAGATCAGGTCGCCCGAAAAGGGCAACAGTTGATTTTTCATTGCTCCGTGTGCAAGAAAATCCAAAAGTTTCTACTAAACTTTTGTCGTTAGAATCAAATATAACCCAAAGTTCTGTGCAGAAAATCCTTAAAAGTACCAGAGAACATCCTTATTAAATTCAACCTTTTCAGGACTTTCAGAGGATGAACCCGACAGAAGAATGCAGTTTTGTGAATTAATGATGGAGCGCATTAACAACAGTTGGCAAACTGTATTCTCAGATGAAGAAGGCACATTCTGCCTGAATGGGTTTGTCAATATACACAACTGCCGATATTGCTCAGATGTAAATCACAATGGATGAGAACCACACGCAGTATCCACAAATTTTAGTATTGTTGGTAATCATATCATTGGTTCTTTCTTTTTTTTAGAGAAACAGTAAATACTAACAGATATTTGGATTTGCTTCGAAATCAAATAGTACCGGCTATCGCAAATTTGTTTCCATATCAAGCCAAACAGGGAAAGGAATCTATTTTCAACAAGATGTAGCTCCAGCTCACTGAATGTTCCTCAGCACTTAAGACAGTTTTTTCACAATGATGGATTGGCAAAAGAGGCCACATAGAGTGGCCAGGAAGATTCTCACATTTGTCGCCTTTAGACTTATTTTTATTAGGACCTTGAAGTCGGTAGTATATCAAGAAAGACCCAACAACTAAGATCTGGAGTATCGAATAATGGAAATAGTGCAGCACATTCCAAAAACGGGGTTAAGTCATTCCTTAAATCATATCTGACTGGCATACTGTCAAACAGCTAAGGGTTACCAGTTTGAACACAGACTTTAGACTTTGAGTTAGTTATGTTTCGTTAAGGAAGGAGCATCCCCCCCTCCCCACTACGCTGTTTTGTTTACATGATTTAGCAACAATACATTTGTAGAGAAGTATATTGTTTGGGCATTTTCTGAAAAGTTTTTAATGACCTTTATTCCAAAAAGTAAACATATATTGGCTATTCCATTTAAATTAAGGGAAAATTACTTCCGGTTTAATCGGAAACAGAAAAAGTCAATATCATTTTTAAGTTCTCAGTATAGCGCTATCCTCACACGAGTTTCATGTCACTGAATCACATAATTCAAAGGTTATTTAGGTGGTGAAGGTTTTTTAACTCACAGTTTGTCAGAGTGCAGTCGCTATTGATTTTTTTTTATATAAGGTTGGTATTGGTCTCCGCCAGACCTGCTGCTTGATTTGCTTTCGCCTGCTAACTTTTAATTCTCTATCTTTCAGCTGAAGTAGGGCAAGAGCCCGAAATATGGTGATATTATTTATTACGACAAATAGTGCTTGCTATTTTATTCGCTGTATTTTTAATATAGGTACTCCATGAGGTAATTTCGTTTATTATTTTATATATTTGTTCCGCTACCCAAACAGTCTTCATATACCAATTTTCATTTTTTAAAGAGTCTTTTATATTCCTCGTGTCTTCAGGGAATAAAATTACAAGGGGGGGGGTTGAAGGCTGCCTTATACAATACTAAGTTTCTTATTTTGCATGTATACAGAGGGTGCCAAAAATTTATACACCCTTCTAGCAAAGAAAAAAACTCTGTAAACATAAAAAAACTTAATTACACAAACAGAAAGTGACCAGCACTAATCATCTTAGACTTTTACAGTTACAACGGTTGCTCAAAATGCCCACCATCGGCGTCGATACACTTCTGTGTACGTTGAACTACTGATTGAGTAACGTTTGCGAAAGTGTCCTCAGCGACTGCAGCAAATTCTTTCCGAGGTGCTACCAGTGTAGCTGGTTTTCTACCGTGTACCTCCCCCTTAAGAGTTCCCCATAGGTAGAAGTGCAACGGAGTTAGATCCGGAGAACGCGGTAGAAACTCAATCGAACCTCTTCGTCCTATCCAGTGCCTTGGAAGATTGTATACGCACGTACATCTTTGTAGTAATGTAGTGATCTGCCAGATCTGCCCTTGTGAACATCGCATACGATACCCCGAATCTCAAATTAGTCTCAAATGCGTACTATTGTTACACGCATTGGCGGTTCTGTTCCGTACACACTTCTCCGTTGCCTTTGAACTTCAACAGCATTCTCCGTTTTCCAATACCACTTCAAAATTGCTTTCCGCTGTTCAAACGATAATCTTGGCTCCATTTTATTGTAGCAACGCTAGCATAACGTAATGTGAGTCACATCTGTTTACAGAACATCATATGATAATCTTGACTTCATTTGTTCATTGTTGATTTACGATAATCTTGGTTTCATTTGTTCATCGTTGATTTACCTGTCACGTAGCAATGCTATCATAAGTATGTGAGTTACATCTGTTTACAGAACATCATACTGCACATTATTGTTGTTTTTTGGTCCAATTTTGAAATATATTAAATAGATATCTACTGTGAAAGTGTTTATACATTTTGGCACCCTCGGTATATGCATACATGCATACATACATACATACATACATACATACATACATACATACATACATACATACATACATACATACATACATACATACATACATACGGACAGACAGACACTCGCTCACGGGCGCCCCCTTATTGATATGCTGCAAAGTAACCGTACAAATAATTAATACAATAATCCGTTCATTACCCAAAGAATGAAGGGTACTTTCTTTTCAAATTCCCGATGATTTGCTCGATGTTACGACCACACACGGCTGCCGGATATGCCAAACAGTGGCGGGAGATAAAACAGTAATTGCTTCGGGCAAATCTAAGAGAGACAAGGACGTTCAGTCGCTTTGCTGACATCTATTGCTGCAACAAATGTTGTGGCACATTTTACTGCTAGAATCGTTCATCCGTTTCTTTACGAAATGCTTCTGCTGCCGTCGTTTGTAGATTTTGACTAAACTCTTCTAATTCTATAAACGAGAATTCAGAAATGTTTTAAATTTAAGAATTTACTTCCAATTCGTCACTACCAGCAAGAAGCCCATTTGCTTGCTTCACTCTTAATTTGGTAGTCTCGTTTTGACTGTTTTTAGATTCGGGAACAATAAATTAAACAAATAACTGGTGGCAAAAATGAATAAAAAGTTCATTAGTGCCTAATAATCCTGAATAATCAAAAACTAAAAAATGTATCAAAACACTTTGCTCTGAATTTGGTTCACAAAAGGGTCTCCTTTGTTGTTTTCTCCTTTATTTAACACTGTTACAAAAATTGTACTTTGATGGTTAGGATTCCAATTAAAGTCTTGTTTACATTTGATTTTTTATGATGCCAAGCACTTTCCAAATTAGAAGGTTCAATGTGTAATGATTCTGTCCAAATTGAAATGTAAACGTCTTATATAGCTATATGCATGCTAATGACGTAAAATTTATTTGTTCATTAGGGTATTTCTATTTTTTAAAAAAGTAGCAACAGAAACTTCAGACAGTGGCCGGCTGTATGCAGAGGAAACAGCCATATGTATGTATAGTTTGCACTGATAGGATCAACTACACATTAAAAGCCATGGCATATACAGTTCTCCCTATGAACCATCAGGATGATTTTGACTTCACATTCGGAAGTGTTTACGAAACTGAATGTGTAAAGATGAAATGCGTAGAGACTATTGTGGCAACGTTGAAATATAATATAACATTCTATTCCAGGTCGTGTTTTACTTGCTACGAATGTCAAACAAAAAAGTAGATAAAAAACCAAATAAATAATACAGTAAGGTAACTGCGATACAAGGCCGTCTTATCCAGCGGGGTGGCTCAGGCGGTAACGCTCGGGAGGCCCCGGGTTTCAAAATCCTTGGGGGCAGCCATCATTACCTTGAGAATTTTCGAAGTTTCCCCTGGTCGCTTTGGGATGAATCTTTCCTTTCCTTGAAATTTCCGCTCTCCTCTTTCACCCCATTTCATTCCGCTAAAGTGGCAGGCAAGATGGACTGCTATGTGTGGCGTGGCAGTGGCTTGCACTGGGGTAAGGTTTCTATCCCAGCTTCTTGTGTGGAAGCGATCCTTCTAAAGTCGGCGTGCTCTGTCTGGAAACATTGTTTGGTCTGATGATTTATTTATTTATTTATTTATGGACGCTCTTTAACATCTCAGGTCATCAGCGTCCCATTCAACTCAGGGCGTAAAACGGCCGACAAATTTTGCTCAGAGGCCTCTCTTTCAGGCTTGAGGTTCTTTTTCGTGCCGCAAATGTACGACACGGGACCCACGGCTTTACTTCCCTTCCGAAGGAAGCCATACTTGGGATTTTTACGCCTGAAAAAATCCATCGGTCCTGGCCGGGTTCGAACCCGCGATCTTGGATATAGGAGGCAAGTAAGGTAACCACTACATCACCATGACCGACAACAACATTGTTTGGGATCATATACCTCCGTGCCTCACCTTCATACTGGAGGTGCTCCGACTGGAGGCGTACGCACAAACTAGCAGCCTCTGAGCACGGCTGAAGTGCCCAGAAATTTCTCTTCTGTCCGTACCATCCAATTCAGTCCTTGTTTTCACCACTGAGACATCACAAACGGTGAACACTGATGATATAAGATATGAAATAATACATTGAGTATTATTATTTTTTTTAATTGGGGAGTAAGCGTTTCAGAAATAAGTTTATTGCAATTTCCTAGCATTTGCCATTGATTAAGGCAAATCTCCCATTCATTATCCAACGGATACCGGGATAAAAGATAAGCGACTATAGCTTATAAAAGAATAATTATTCCATTACGACTATATCTTCTTTCGACGCCTACGAAGAGGAGTTAAAAACAGAACAAAATACGAGCATCTCATTCTTTGGGGGAAATGATGATTAATAAAATAATAAAGCTGTGTTAAATGTTTTATTTTAGCTCGCTGAATAAATATAATGCCAGTCCCTTTACTGCTTCTTTTAGCTGAGCAACTTATCTCTGATTAAATTGGATTATATTTCTTGCCACAGAAGTTTAAAATTATACTGAAGAATATATATAAATAGTTTTTTCACACTAACCATCATCCTAATTTTCAAGCTTGCTCTTTTCCCCCCTCCCCAAATCCTTAGTCACATTTTTATGACTTAACACTTTTATATAGTTGTTTATAAATATATTGATCAACACTTTTACCATTTTTCGTACAATGTTTATTGAAACTGTAGCACAAATGCATTCATAATCCATATTACTCACATGGTTTTCAGTACTCTGAAATACCCAATTTTATGACAGCATCTCTAAAAATTTTCAGATTAAGGCATTCAGTCTCATAACATTACTAATCAGCACATGCATAAGCTAATAAATTTCACAACGTAAACTTATGAAACCGAAGGGCATTTCAGTCCATCTCTATATAGTTCCCTAAAGTAAGAAAGAAGGTTCTCCCTGTCATAGTCAGGGGTCATAACTTTTCTAAACTTTATTACATGACGTTTATTAATGAAATCGCTCTTCCAACAATCGAATTATTATTATTATCATCATCATCATCATCAATGCAACTCACTAACTTGTTCAGTTTGCTCCATCTGTCACTTTTAATTCCTTATTTCCACTGCAATCTAAGAGGGAACTCGGCTTCTCCACAGACAAGCATACTTTTTTATAAAGTATGCTAACTTCCAAATTACTGAGCACCTCAAAATAATCGGCATAGATAGGACAGCATCTTATTTAGCATCATATACTTTAATGAAAGGGCATATTCCTTGGCAGTAGTTGTAGACAGGTGTACTTGTCTTTTCTTAACTTCACTTGCAAAGGAATCCAAACATGTTATAAGAAGTAACATGCTACTGTTGATTTACTTCCATCTATAAATTACTGTAATAAATCACGTAACTGCAGCAACCGAATAAACAAATCCATGTGCTTAATAGCAACAACATGCTTGGGCCTCGATAACCGCCATTTTGTCTACTATCGATACTCGCATTATGATCTTGTGGAGTGGATCGGTCTTGCTATGGCGCAGACGGGGTGATACTGGCATCATCTAAAGGGAATTTTTGTTGTATAGTTCGATTCTCGTCAAATACTTTTATTTTTAACTTCTGTGTCTTACGTATGAAAATACTTGACAATAAAACAAATAAACCTATGATCTTCCAAACCACTGTCATGGATGGCCGACGACCTGTGGTGCCTCAATAGCAAAAACGGGTGTTAAACACTAATATTTTCAGTGCCGTACTGCCATGTGATTATTATAGCACTAAATCTTGAAAATAGTAATGATGAGCTATTGAAAATCGAGATTTCCTTGTAGTAGATGTAAATGTGAAGAAATTCTAAGGCAAAATGTTACCCCACTTCTCTTTAACACCAGCTTATTAGCATCCAAGTTCAATTTTTTTATCATCATCTAACCCCTTTATTTTTCTTCGTGGCCAATAGACTCCTATTGCAAATTCTTGTCCAAAACCCCCTCTATCCCACTAAAATTATTTGGTGTAATTCATTAACACTTGGTATACTATTTTTAATGTAATTTGTCTTAAAATTTGTATACTCAATCTCTTCCCCTTGATATTTGCAGATAAATCCATGGAGTTTGGATTAAATCGCAGAATTTCTCTTCAGTGCCATGCGGAAATACTATTAGCTTTATACTTCCTCTGTCGACCGTAACTTATTTCATCCCCTAAAGTGGTGGGAAATTCCATGTCCCATCTCATTGTGATTCGATACATAGGCTGTGCAAAGCTGGGGGAAACCATCTTTCCTTTTCCATTGAAAGTTTAATTACCAGTTGCAGTTTTGACAAACGGAGAAACTTGGGTATTCATTACGGGATTTGCTAACATTTCATTTTGCTATGTATATAACTTACAGGCCACGAGGGATACTTTTGCTAGTATTAGAATAAAATTAAATTACCAAGAGCAGAGTGTTACGTTTGTTCCTCTTTTATTTCCCCCCTTTTCTTCCCCAAATGAAGTTCGAATAATCAAGGTTCATATCTAAACCTCTCTGTACTCTCGAAAAAAGTAGCAGACGACCAGTTTCTTTCAAAAATCCAGGGATTTGTTCAAAGGAGAAATAATGATGATGATTTTGGGACGCAAAATTGCAAAAGTCATAGTACCCGACAATGCAAGGAGAAAACTATTAAAAACTTAAAAGTGAAATAATTGTGAACAGCCATTACCAAGGGATTTCTGTAGTATATTCGGAAAGTGTAATGCACAACATTTATGAAGCATCTATTCGCACTGTATGTACGTAGAAAGTCTGCTAACTGATATGTATAGCAGTAAATTAGATTGTCTTTGTTCGATAATATGTAATTGCAATTCTGTTTTCAAGACAATAACTGTTTACATATCTCCCAAAATAATTCCTAGTTTAACTGCTGGATATTTGAGTTAACACTACAAAGTTAATAGTTAAACGGACAATACTTTAATTATATATATTTTTTATTGTTTTAAATTGTTATTGACGCCAAAACAATGCATGTTATGACTTCAAAACGTTTTAGAGATGAACGCTATCACAAAGATTTGCATGACTTGAGCTATCACGGCCATGATTTTATTTAATACGATTTCTCGCTTCAAATTTAGAAAACCCCACCTTTCTGTTATCATGAACTCTGTGGAACAGTTCCTGACGAAAGCTAAAGAATTCAGGATGGCCAAAACGCGAGTGTTATAAATTTGACCCAACTGGCAACCCGAGAATTCTTGTCTGTAATTAAAATGTATATTTAAAAAACAGCCCTTGTCCATATTTTTATAAAACAGTGATATATATATATAAATTATTGACAAATAAGAAAGACTCTTGTGACCGGCTATTTTTGCCAGAAAGATTGGCAATTCTTATAAAGAATGAAGCTTTATTATTTTTATTTGTTTTTTTTTTAATGGTATTTAACGCTTGTTTTTACTGCTGAGGCATGACAGGCGGTGAACACCGGTGATACATGAGATAAAATTACAAATTGAGAAAGGATTTTTTTTTAAGGAGGGAAACGCTCCAGGCCTAAGTTTAGAATACCTCCCAGGCATTTTCCGTTTATGAGGAATGAGGGAAACCCGAAGAAAACCTCTGTTACAAAGGACGGTCCTGGCGGGAATCAATCCCGAGACCTCCCGCTTACGAGTCCGTGCTTTAATGACCTCGGCTGCCCATGGCGGTGCGTTTGGTGGCGAACAGTCATTGTTAAATTCCTTTCTACAATCACGATAAAACTAAGAGCAGCTTACAAAATGTTAAAACTAGTCAGAGAATAAAAAATATTGCTAGAGATGCGAAATTAGAGAACAAAAAGCCATAACCGTGCACAGAAAACTGTGGTTAATGACTGCAGATAATTGGTATTGTATTTCAATATTGTTAGAAACATGAAATATAATTATGTGGAATATTTTTGTTCCTCTTAAGTACTTGTAAATAATATGTATCTTTTCTATATGTATTGGAGATAAATGAATAGAATACATGAACAACAATGTGGTATAATTTTTATGGAGTTATACAAGCTGGAAAAAAAAAAAAGTCCAGTACCCTATAATGACATACGAGGAGAAACAATTTTTGACTCTCTTAAACGAAAGAATGCTAACGATGCTGATATTGAGAAGTCTGGTAACAGCAATGGAGAGAAGTCATGGGTATTAATGATATACTGTTTAATGTAAAAAGTTTTGCTTATAATTTTGGAAATAATAGAGTGCATAACCGTTTGCAACATCTCATTTGAGAATTTAATGTAATATTTTTATGCAAATTTCTGCATCGTTTCTGTAATACCCTTTTCCAACCAATCACATAATTACGTAAAATATTGCTGTTGTTCTATTGTCATTTTCCTTAAAATAGAGCACATGTTCCTATCTGATCAGTTTTAAGTTTTGTATCATTAATAAATGGCCAATAAATCTGCTCATGTGTTGACCTATTCCTTTGATACGAAGTTTCCGGCCTCGCCGTTAAGGTGTATCGCCTTCACAAAATCCTTATCTGGTGTCATACCTTATCGATTAAGTAAATAATTGCAGCTGTAACTTCAGCTCCGCTGTGTTCAGTTCAGATATTGTTGCATAAACAAGGCAATGTGTAGAAGATTAAAATGGAGTATCGAGGTGCTTCTAAGTCCTTCACAAATGAAGGGGCTTACTCCAAATGAAATTAAACAGTGATTAGACGGTGTATATGGGGAAGTATCCCCCTCATATTCTACCGTAAAAGAATGTGCCAAACTTTTTCGATTTATCGAGAAAGCATTGAAGACGAAGAGCGTACAGGCCGGCCATTGGAGGTGCTCACTCCTGAAAACATCGCTCTTGTGGAAGGAGAAATTATGGGAGACCAACCGCCGGCTCAAAGTTACAGAAATAGCAGCAAGGTTCGGCCTTTCTAAAACAACAAACCTTCGTATTATTCATGAACATTTAAACATGAATAAGGTAAGTGCAAGATGGTGCCTGGACTTCTTTCCTCAGTCCAAAAGTAGCAACGAATCATCTGTTGTCAGGCATTTTTGAAGCTCTACCGTGGCAACGAGAGAAGTTCTGCAACCATTGTTACAGGAGATGAAACGATGGCCCCCTACTATGATCCTTTGTCCAAAAGAGAATCAATGGAACGGCTTAAACCTGACGAAGCACCGCCTCTAAAGGCCAAGGTCACTCGGTCAACCAACAAGAGCATTGCCATAGTATTTTGGGACTGTGAAGGAATACTCTTCATTGACTTCAAGGAGAGGACCATCACAGTAAATGGGGAGTACTATACTGGTCGACTGCCAAAATACGTGCTTCCATCAAAGAGAAAGGGCGAGCAAAGCTGAGTGGTGATGTGCGCCTTCTTCACGATAACGCGCATGTGCACACACCTCTTGTTGCAAAGGAAGTTGTGAAGAAACGTGTCTTCAAGGAGGTCAACCATCCACCCTACAGCCCATATCTGGCTTACTCTTCTTCCTCTTCTCAAAACTCAAGAAGGACCTTCGAGGAAGGAAATTTAAATGTGACGAAGAAGTGATGAATGCTGTTTATGCCCATTTTGCACACAATATTTCTGTTGGGGGGGGGTGTTGAAATGTTAATTCAAAGATGTGAGAAGTATATTGCAGTAAAGGGTAAACATACTGAAAAGTGAAATATAGTTTTTGTCTTTATCATACCTAGAAAATGGTTAAGTCGGAAACTTATGGATCTACCCTCGTAGTTTATTTATGGTTTGACCTTAGAGCATTAGGTGTATACACTTTGTGGATGGCTTTAAGTTTTTTTTTTAATCTCCCGATTTTTTTTTAAATGGACTAGGTTGCTTTTGTAATAAACCCGTCAACTCGTTTGTAAGATTCAAATTGGGACTTAATTAATATCAGCTACAATTTCTGCGAGGATCAATGTGTTAAAGGGACCATTAAAAGAAATATCGACGCCGTGTGTCGAACAATTATAGAAGATAACCTAATAACCTGTGCCGAGATTCAAGACATTTTTGGGGCAGTACTAAAGATGTTTCCTTGCTGTAAGGAAGCTGTGTGCTCAATGAATTCCACATAATTTGACAGAAGCTGAGTGAAGCATGTTAATTGCTGGAAGCAAATGTTTAAACAGTTCAATTGAGATTGGTCAAATTCTGTTTTTGATACCATAAGAGGGATGAAACATGAACTTAACTGTTATGGGCCAGAAAGTAAACGATAATCAGCACAGTGGATGTTCCCGGACGAAGATACTCAACAAAAGTCAAAAGAGGCCGAAGTACCGGCAAGGTAAAGTTTCGTCATTCTTTAGTCGCTCTGTCCTTCATCTTTGCGCTACTGGGTTTTGTCATGCAGTTAATACAAAGTGGTATATCACAAATTGTTTCCAAACAGTTTTGGAAACGGCATACTTATAGAACAACCTCGAGAGCGCACCATCCTCCGTTTTTAATGGTGTTTAACGCCCATTTTAACTACTGCGACATTACAAGCGGTGGACATTGATGTTACATGAGATAAAATGATAAACTGGAAAGGGACTATCGTACATCATGACAATGCAATGTCTCACGCTGTGTAACAGGAAGAATTTGGGATGAACTGGAGAAGTAGAAGTTGGAATGAGTGGAATTCTGTTTAAGCACTCCCTTGAGTAGTGTAAGGCTTGTGATACTGCTGGCCAATGAAAATTGACCCAGTGCCATCTATGGCACAAGTTCTTGGTTGGCACACTAGTAGAATTGAAAGTTGAGAATACTGTAGTTGTAGGCATGTTCACCAGTATTCTTTCGTTACACATTTGTGGGGTGAAGGTGCATGACAGGGTCCCTAAATCTTGAGGCGCTCACGGAAATGCCAACGAACATGGCGGTGCCGCTCCCGACAGAGAAGAAATTATATGTTGGAATTGTGTTGCTTCTTGAGACAGCATAAGAGCCTTCGTCGTGGTTTGAAGCAGCCTTGAAGCAGTTTCCTGCAGTTGCCTGTTTTGTCGGGTGGAGGTAGTTTGTTCAGTGAATGCTTCTTCCATTCTGCTGTCCTCGTGCTGGGAGATTTGTTGTGGGTTGCGGTTAGAGTCTCTATTAAGGGGAACCAAGACAGTAAGTCTGTCACTTCTCGTTATGAGTATCTCTTGGACTTCGAACACACTTTGAAGAATGGACTTTGAGAACCCGGCAGCAGGGTTATAGTTAGTTCAACGGTTATGCTGTGGGCAGGTGTGGATCCGGAGTTTTGAATTTGACCTGCAAAATGGCAAAAACTTGGGCCGTGTAGTGGAGTACCGGCGGCGGCGGCGGCGGGTCAAGAAATGCACGGATTGTCCTTTAACATAGCTGAAGCTGTAATTGAGGTCTTCAAGGAGCTGGTGTCTTAAGCGCCTCTAGAAACGCGTGTTTTGTTATTTGATGACTTGCTACATAGAATGGACAAGATCATAAAGTTTTTGAAGCAATAGGCTAGGATACATAATTATTTGTTATATAGTTAGTTTGCAGAAACTTTCAGTGTAACCGTAGCATTCAACTATGAGAGCCATTTAACGCATTTGTTGGCGCCATTCATGAAAAAGCTGCTGTGTAAAAATGCATTTCTTTCTGATTGTGCCATCTTTGAAAGCATTCCGTGGTCTCGAAGTAAATGCTGCTAACCTACATTCAACTATGGAAAAAGTTGCGAAGAAATCCATTTAGTTACTTGATGTGCCGTAACAAAAAGTGTCTCGGTTGGTTTGACCTGATAGAATAAAATTGTCTTTACTTTTTGATAATCCATTGCGTAACCTTTTCTCGTTTAGGAAACCAGAATTGGGTTATGTGCGTTTCGATAAAAGGCGGCGAGGGGGTAGTTTTGTGGTATGACCATGGGCTACATACACGTCGAGTAGGTCAAACTGTACGCATGCTCTGTGAGGGGGTGAACCAGTGGGATCCATAATGCTGTGCTATTGTCTCGTTGCACTTCTCCCTGCCCGGCAGATTGTCTGTATGGGCGGAGAAAGTACGACATACAATGCACTTTGATATCATGTGTTGAAAAGTAGCAAATAGTCAACGCATTTTGAGCATCGGCCATTGTTTCTCTCTTTGGACTCTTTTTTGTTTACTTCTTCAGGTTTATAATTTACTCTAAATAGTTCCTTCCCTTACATTTATGTATGTACAGGGTTTTCACTAAAAACTATCCCATACCGCAGTATTTGATTTGTAGTTTTCTTATGTATAAATCTCTGTCATTATAAAATCGAATATGGTATTTACGGAGGCATACAGAAAGTTTTACTGCCCCCCCCCCCCCAAATGGCATCCAAATTGAGAAGCATTTTCACAGTTTTGGAAAGTATTTCTGACCGACACTTTCATCCTTATGTACTAATTAGAAAATGTTTTATGTCACATATTTTCTTTCAATCCGTCTGCATCCTTCAAATGTGCTACAATTATTTCACCATCTAAAGCAAATTGGCGCCCAGACACTTTCAAAAAAAAAAAAAAAAAAAAAAAAAAAAGTGTTCACGCAGGAGCTGCCTAAACTAAACGAATTCCTCACCTAGTAGAGTAACTTTAAAAAGGAATATAAAATTCAAATTATAACTTTATTATTTAATGAAATGAAATAAGTTATGGCCTTACTGTGTCGTATTAGGGGAACAAAATTAGTACTCTTGAAATCTACAAGTATCACAAATGAGAAAAATTATTATGATTATTATTATTATTATTATTATTGAGATTAAACCACAAAAATTAATGGTATACCATTCATTAAATGAAATATATGACCACTGATAGACAAAGCTATATCGTGTGGATATTTTTAAACATTTTTAAATATAACCATGTTTATGAACTGAGCCGTTGATATTATCTCTACATTCACTAAAATAGAGAAAAATAACAAAGTTTACAGTTACATTGTTTATTTAAGATGTTCGTATGTTTCAATAAAACAAAAATATGTCACTATTTGAAAATAATTTCGATGTACTAAGCAAATATACAGAATCAACAAAGAACAATCGGTTTTCATTGGCTTTGAAATTTAATTTAAATGTTATTGTATTAAAAACATTTAACGCAAACGTTTACTGAAGGTAATTACGGAACGCTCTTACGTAGATATGTAATTCTCAAATAAATATTAGATTTACATGTATTTTACTATCTTCTGCTATTGTTAAATATAAAACATATGCAACATTATAAATACAGTTTATATGTCAAATTAATTTCTCATTTTATTTTCAAACAATATAAAGAAAATCGAACGCAAGAGCCCTTTTTAATATTTCGTTTTCAGGTATACCTTTACTCCTAATAGTTCAATTCCCCTGCCTTTCAGAAACAATTTTTCTTATTAGTTTAAATGTATATACTGAATTGCATTGTGAAGAAGCAAATATTACTGCCGCTAAAGCGATTTTTAAATTTTGGGCGTCAGGCAAACCCCATTCCTAATAATCTGATTTCACTGATTTTCAGAATCTATTTTTTTTTTATTTTATTTAAATGGTATATGCCGAGTTTTGTGTCGGTCCAGGTGGTCTAGTGGTAACCATACTCGCTTTCTAAACCCAAGATCGCGGGTTCAAATCCGGCCAGGATCGATGGATTTTTTCGAGCGTAAAAATTCTAAGTATGGCTTCCTTCGGAAGGGAAGTAAAGCCGTGGGTCTCGTGTCGTACATTTACGGCACGAGAAAGAACGTCAAGCCTGAAAGAAGAGGCCTCTGAGAGCAAAATTTGTCAGCCGTTTCACGCCCTGAATTGAATTGGATGTTGATAACCTGAGATGTTAGAGAGCCTCCATAAATAAATCAAATAAAAAAAAAACGAGTTTTGTTATGTGTGTGGATTTCATTGTCTGTGCCTATTAGGAAAGATCGATGGAGATTTGGGGGGGGGGAATCAGAAATTTTTTCATGGGTGCAACTGCAATTCCTTCGGAATGTGCTAAAAAGCCACAAGCCGACCAGAACTAGACAAAAGGGTGAAATTAGTAGCACTCTTAACGTCTTATTTGCTCACAGTCCACTGTTTCCGCAGCAGTGTGGGCGCAAGCGTCATTATCTTTGATTTTGGAACTGCCCTTTCCATTATTTGAAGATCCGGCTTATATTATACCGCAGTGATCACACAAGGTAGGATTGTTAGACATTATAAAAATTAAGTATCGTTTTTCAACGTAATACTCTTTACGTCAATGCATTTCTCACATCTTTGTGATAACATTTCATTCACCCTAAAAAGCTATATCAATCTGCAATTTGTCTGCAAAATGCTGGAAAACAGCGTCCATGAATCTCTGCTCTGAAAGGTTGCTGGAGACAGGGTCTTGGCTGTGGGATAGATTCTTTCCTGCGTGAGGACACGTGGGTTGTCTGGTAAACGAACTCCTCAACTCAGAATTCTATACTTCTTTTTCTTGATGACACTGTGCATAATATTTCCCAGACACCGTTGTGTTCCTTTCTTTGAAGTCTTAATAACAAAATTCCTCTGCAGTCCCAAAATTTTGACGCCATGGACTTCGTGCACTGCGTGATCTTAGCATAGAAAAAGATTGCAAGCATCCTGCGCTTTTCGTTCAAGTGAAATATGTGAGCGCCAGGTAAAGTCACAGAAAACAAATCTGAGCTGTAATGGAGAAAGTGTTATTACTGAACGCTGAACGTTATTGACAGGTGTTAAGGCCAGACGTTACTCATCTTTGAAACGTTAAGTTGTTTTCCGCTTCACGTGCCTTCAGTCCTAAAAGTTTCAACTATGCAC
Organism: Metallyticus violacea; assembly: GCA_030762175.1. Classification (NCBI taxonomy): domain Eukaryota; kingdom Metazoa; phylum Arthropoda; class Insecta; order Mantodea; family Metallyticidae; genus Metallyticus; species Metallyticus violacea. The sequence goes on from CM060833.1 coordinate 19,819,797, forward strand.
GAAAGCCTAGGCTGTAAGATAATACAAGTTGTTTTTGGGATCTGCAGAAGGAGAGTTTTCTGCTTATATCTAGTTACGAAAAGTAACCCACCCCCCACAAAAAATGGGAAATATTGTGGACGAGATGATGAACGTGATGAGCAATGTATAAACTTTTGGAGCGCCGTTTGAGTCACTTTTTACAAAGTAAGAACAGGTTTTTTTGTTCACTAATGCAAGGCTATTTTACTCGCACCTTGTGATGATCTTGTCAATCTTCTCGCTGCTTCGACTAATCATTTCTGCTGGAAAACGTACTCTCTCTCCTTATAAATGTTGTACAAGGGTTATAATAAGTAAATATAACATACCTATGTTAATATTTTTGCCGCTTTTGATATGTTGTTTTTTCCTGTATTCCAAACATCTAACACTATTATTCTCCGTTTTGCCCTCGCACCTGACCGAAGTCTCTCTGTCCATCCATCTATAGCAGCAGACACTTTCTCTACTGGGAAACCTGCTACTGCTGACTGCAAGGACCATTTGAGACTTAATTTTAAGTGCATTTTATTGCTAATCATGCTCTCAAGTATTGACCACAGGTGTTCAGGTCGAGACTGTAGAAGACCAATCTTGAGCACGAGTAAAATCTGGAATATTTTTTTCAAAATGCTGGGGGTAACTTTGCCTTGTGGACTGAAGCTGCAAGGGGTTCTTGAACAAAGTCGTGTTCAGATTCTTCACCACAGGTTGCGGCAGAGTGATTTCTTAAACTCTTCTCTGAATTTTCAGAACATATGTTTCCAATGAAGTCTAACATTCTTGTCATTTTGACTGTAATAGCTTTCTTCAATATCAAATACTTTCACTCCGATAAAAAGAATTTTCCCGTGGTTGTTAGCGTAGCGCTATAGCAGTTGTTGAAGCTGCTGCCCAGTACTGCGATCAAAGCCCTCAGTCAATGATTTATCTAAGCACTTTGGACATGAATATATTAATCTCAGGGTCCATCACTCAAAACTGGATCAAGCCATCACTTCTTTGACAACAGGTCCTCACAGAGCGCGAGCATCAGGCTTTCGAACAGTCACCAGCAGTACCGCTTTCGGGTGGTAGGCTATACAAACAGGAACCTGGAAAACTTTCCCTAATAACCCAGTTAATCTCAAGTAATGTACTATATCTGCTGCACTTAAAACTCAACAATGATGTTGGCAGTGTTTGGCAGCAAATCTGATCGCCGAAACACCGGGTAAAGTACCATACAAAAGTATGTAACATTAACAATATGTGCGTGCGTGCGCGCGTCGAGTAGATATAATGGGTAATCTTTCGCTTATAACCTTTCTCTGGTGCAGTTCTGGCTTTAATATCTATTGATTGGCCTGTTCTTTGCAAAAGCAGCGAAGGAGATTTCTTATAGAAGCCGTTTATGAAGCTTTTTCACTTTCCGTAACACAATTGCGTGATCAATAAACAATAATTGTAACAGTAATGAAACCAAAGCACTGCAACTTTTAAAATAAATGATGTCACGGATACAAAAAATATTTAAATATTTCAAAGAAAAAATATTGTTATGATTATGTGTATTTAAAGACACTCTTTGACATCTTCGATCAATAGCGCCCCATTCAATTCAAGGCGCGAAACAGGCGATAAATTTTGCTCAGAAACCTCCTCTTTCAGGCTTCAGGTTCTTTTACGTGCCGTAAATCTACGACACGAGACCAATGGCTTTAGTTTTCTTTCCAAGGAAAACATACTTATGATTCATCGGCCCTAACCGGGAGTGAACCCGTGGCCTTGGATCAACGAGGAATATATAGTTACCACTAGACCACCAGGATCAACAAATTAGAATAGTAGCCTGTAAACAGGATGTAACAAAAACGCTGAATAAACTTTCGAGGCGAGCCTCTCAGGCCAAAACAAGGAGGGAGGGAGTGTGAGAGAAAGAAGGTATATAAACATATGCCTTGTTTGTGAGTTTATTGAAAGATATCATACCACACGTTTCGAAGTGCGACCAAACAACATGCGTTTGTTAAAGTAATTATTAACTTTATTAGACAATTGAGTGATGCTATCGACACAAGTGTCTGCTGATGTACTCCAGATGGCAATGTGGTACAATGAAGACTTATTTACATGTACATTGGTCGTTAGTCAGCTGCTAATGTTTAAACTTGTGCTTCAGATCAATTACATCTGAGCAGCGGACATTCTGTTTACATAACTTTTTGTTTTGATCTGAGGAATTTGTCCCCAAAGTTTGTCCCAGCATTTTTGTTACACCCAGTGTATAGGTTGAGACAGAAGCCCCCCCTCCCCACACATGCACGTACAAACACTAAAAGAAAACAAAGAATTTCCGTTTCGTTGACAAGTGAAATCGTTGGGGCATCTGCTCATACATAGCAGATGACAACTGGCAGTTCATATCGAAATTCAGGAATGACTGCCCAATCAGTTGTTGCAAGAACTTCAAGTCAACAATCGAATGGTGTGAAGGTGCACGACCTGGGTGTCCGTTCTGTTGCGTTACGAAGTGATGGCCAGTCCATTCATGAATGCATGCTCCACCTCTGATGAAGTGGTACATCATCCTATTGCTATATCAACTGCATTTTGGCATCAAGTTTTGTGATCGCTCGCTGGCCATTCCAAATGCAACCCAATCACACTATGAATGTTGAAGTTTTCTTGATAATTTAGCATGGGTTTTCAGTGCCCCAGTTAACGCCTTACGAATCATTAATCTTAAACGAAATTTCATCTATAAAATGACATTCCAAAAGTCAGGATCAGCTTCATGTTGCACAAAGAACCATTTGCAGAATTTCAAAACACATTACAGATCTGAAGATTTAGCCTATATGACCTATAAGTTTCAGATCGTGTGACATGCTTCTTAAAGTGCTATAATTAATCCCCAGTTCGAGATCTTTTTCTGCAGGATGTAAACTAAGGACAACTTTGAGCAGTAAGTGAATTTTCTTGCGAGATCGACTAAAATCGTTTATTGCTAGGCATGCTTACTGTTAAGACACCAGGAAACTTCTGTTCAAAGTCTGCTATTATATGGTTTATAGTGTTTTTCACCAACATTGTAACACGTTGCACTGTGGTTAATTTGCGATTAATTTTACATAGTAATTGCAGGGAACACGTGCAGTTACTGACGATCTATTACCGTGACATAAATGACACCAACAACGAGCCAAACTCACAACCTTAGTAGTTCATGTAATGAAAGCTGTATATGTCTGTGCATGAACAAGTATGAACTGAAAACGAAGTTTTAGTTAAATCGACTTGTATTTTGATTTGGTTTACTTATGGACGCTCTTTAACATCTCAGGTCATCAGCGTCACATTCAATTCGGGGCGTGAAACGGCAGACAAATTTTGCTCAGAGGCCTCTCTTTTCAGGCTTGAGGTGCTTTTACATGCCGTAAATGTACGACACGGGATCCACAGCTATACTTCCCTAACCGAAAGAAGCCATACCTCAGGGCCAACTTGTATCTTACCCTGTTTTGGTATGTGCATGTACAACACTAGACAAAAATAAATAAATAACCTACGAGCAACAGCCAAAGCATCTGAAGCTGGGTTCACAATGCCGCCTTCAATTAATATTCAAGTTATGCTATAAACAGGAAATGCGTTGGTTCTGATCGTATGCGCTAATGGGTAAGAGGATAAAAACTGCTTACATTTGAACCCTCGTTATGCTTGAATTTTTATTTGTTAGATTTTGCAAATAAAACCAGGGTTTAATATATGGCAATAATATACATTTTAATAGACAACTTATGTTTAAATTTAAAGGCATCTTTGCCCAAACACACACAAAAAATAATCATCTTTGCTCTTAAAATAAATGCCATATTACTAAATGCTATGCACGGAAAAATTAAAAGGAATGAATAATTTGTCTTTATTTCATTTAAACTTAATTGCTATTTTTCGTTTATTTTTTAAAACAAAGACACCTTGACTCTGTGTGTATGCGTGCGTGTGCGTGCGCGCGTGTGTGAGAGCATTTTAAGGCATTTTTAATTGGAAGTTATATTATCATGTGTATACGAAATATTATTTTACTTGCAAAAAATAACAAATAAAACACATCGCTCGGGAGTTTTCATTTCTAGATATCTGCTTTCAACCGCTTGGTTGTCAGCGTACGTCTGCCATTGAAAACTCGATGTGACTTGTGATGACACAATCAGGCTAAAACCTGTAAGACTCCGCTCGAGCGATGAGCCGAACAGAACTTAAAACAAATGAACACTTGGAGAGGATATTGGATAAATATTCAATGAAGCCTATACCTGCTATTTTCCCATGTTAATTATTCTACCTCTTCTTCATTCCTGTGACTATTTATTATTTATTTCTGTGTTTATTATGTTAATTTATGTTCGTGTATTATGCAATTAACTTACAACTGTAACTTTTGTTTATTTTACACAGGCATAAATTTAATTACATGATTATTATTTTGTTCTAATGCCAACCCATTGGCATTCCCCCTTGGCATGGCGATATTGTATGTACTTCTGAGGCCGGGCTCCTATAGGGTGTCGCCACTGGAGATGATGGTGAAGGTGATATGCTTATGATGCCCCCAGGGGAGTCCTTAAACCTATGGATGAAATAAATTAATTGCTGATGGCGCAAATTAACTCGGAGTTCTTGGCGCTTTAAAGCTATATGGCATTCATCTTTTCAGAATAAGGAAAACCCTGAATAAAATCTTAACCAGTCTGGGAATCGAACCCAAAACCTTTAGATTAGACATTGCAAACGCTATCACTAGACAACGGGGGCGGTCGGTCGACGCTTATATTATACAGACTAGGTTTGTGTATTACACTTTTAATTACTAATTGTTGCTTGTAACTTAATACTTATGTAACATAAACTGAGGATTGTATATGTCAAAGTTAAAATGTTTTTCTCTCTCCTTTCTCTCGCTTATATATATATATTCATTTATAGCCAAATGAATCAATATCAATCAACGTCGTAGCTGCGTTGCGATTTGACATTTTATTAATTAGGACTGGCCGGCTGAGTGGAAGAGACGGCCTTGTAGTTTTTAGTCTGACAAAATAAATGATTCTATTTTATTCCTATCTCAATTAAATTTCATATCCAGAGATATTTCGGGATGGGAACAGGAAGAGAAATGCGTTTACTTTTTAAAACGTAATACGTCCGGGCAAAGCAGTGTAAAACAGCTGGTTCTAAATTACAAAAGATGAAAAGTGTTTGGTACGTGATAATACTAGAAGTGTCTTTGCACTGTCGAGGCGGTAGTCGAACCTTAGGGCACTTGCAAGAGGATTAGAAAGGGGTGTATATTGCTGCTGTTAATTCGAAAGGGTCGTACCCCGTCTCTCTCTGTCTGTGAGAGAGAGTAAATGCTGGAGAGAGGAGTGAGCGAATCAATATCATTCTCGGATGCTGCATGAGCGGCGTCTGTTGCTAGCGTTTCTTCGTGCAACAACAGCTTCCAGAGTGGAGTGGCAGGTTTCCATATCCTCACGTACTACTCTTGAGTTCATGACATTGGCAGATCCGTTATCTTCGAGAGTTCCATCCTTGATGTAAGCAAAATCAAACGTGGTAATCTCTGCATATTTGAGTGTTACCATATGCATTTTGTAGAAGAGACACTTTGAAAAATTGTGATCTTTTCGTGAATGCAGTAACCTACTACCTCTGTCCCAAAATAACAGTGGCATTTCTGTTCAAATATATATATATATATATATATATATATATATATATATATATTTCGTACTCGTGGAGTCCTTCTATGGCAAGAAGACAAGTGACAAAGTGACAAGTGTCAAGTGTCTTCTTGCCAAAGAAGGACTCCACGAGTCCGAAATATAGCGATCTCAAGTGTGACTTTTTCTTAGTGTTTTATTCTTTTCTACTATTATAATTACTGTTCATTTGTTACATTGTTAATAGTGTTATTTTATTTTTATTTTTCTTTTATATTATATTATATATACTTATTTACAGAGAGTAATGATAAAAAAGATGACATTAACAGTATTTTCAAACTAGTCACTCATCATGGCTTACAGCAGCAAAGGCGGACTAAAGACAAGCTCCCATTAACCTTTAAACATTCAATCATGAGGTGTTGCAAGGTCAGGAAGACATTATTGAATGTCTCTGCAAGAAGATCTTCACAAAGATGGTAAAAGTTCGTCTACTGTGTATGTGATTTGTTGATGTTGGAAACATGTATGGAAAATGTCTCATTCATTTCCTTTATCCGAACTTTCTTTTGCAAAACACTTATTTTTGCTGGCACGAAGCAGGTGATTAGAAATGGCTCGCCGCTGATCAAAATGTTCTTCATTCCTCCCATTGCATTGTTGGTCATAATTTAATTTTAGCTAGAAAATGCAATTTTAAAAAAAAAGTGTTCATTTTTTAATTTGAACATATTATATGTTCGTAGCTTAAAAATTTGTCTTACAATGAAATTCTTATCGAACGGAAATACTATACTCCTCTTATGTTTGTTTACTTGAAGCACGCACACTCTTAATGCGTCATATTTTGACCACAGCGAAGAGTGGCGTATTTCCAAGCTATAAGAGTGTTTTAAACTTTTGAAAATTGGAAAATGTATACTCAGGTATGCTCTTTCAAATATATATAGTCGGTCCTGGAGGTGTAGTGGTTACCATACTTGTCTCCTAAGCCCAGGATCGCGGGTTCGAGCCCGGCCAGGACCGATGGATTTTTTCGGGCATAAAAATCCTAAGTATGGCTTCCTTCGGAAGGGAAGTAAAGCCGTGGGTGTTGTGTCGTACATTTACGGCACGAAAAAGAAACTCAGGCCTGAAAGAGAGCCCTCTGAGGAAAATTTGTCGGCAGTTTCACGCTCTAAATTGAATGGGACGCTGATGACCTGAGCTGTTAAAGAGCGTCGGTAAATAAATAAAAAAAATCCACATATTTTCATCTTTATTTGAATATGCAAATTTAATATTAATATTGTATAAATATATAAATCCCCATCTTATACTTTAACAGACAACATTTAATATATTTTACAACACTATTTGTACAATTGGGTCATTTTTGGTCCTTGTTATACAGTCATTTTTTCTAGCACAGCAAAAGGAACCGCAGGGACTTTTATGAAGAGTTAAATGACAAGAAGTAGACGAGTGATCATTTGTGTGCTTTTGTATTAAATAAACGTAACATTAAGGGTTATACAAAACATGTTTTGCAGACTAGAAATTACATTAAATGATTTTTAAGTGTGATTTTGAAAATCAGTGACAGAAATTTGCAAGAATAAAATAAATTTGCTAAAACGTTCCTTTTGGCTAGAAAAAGAATTAAATTTCCCTGAGAAGGTATATAGAGGAGCTATATCATCAATATCCGGTCTGCCTTTGGCAGATCTCGAAAACTTTTCGAAGGCTGCGGAGAAGGAACAAAGAGGCAACGCGTCATTCTTATATGAGACCACAAAAACTGCAAAAAGAAGGATATTTTACCTCTAGAAGTTCCTTTGCTACTAAATGAGCCGGAACTTGAACATAGGAACGCAATAGAATATACAGAAATAAGAGAAACCTCACTGATGGTGATGATCATTCTGATAGTAATTATATAATTGGTGGCGGTAGTGAATCGTAAAGATCGTGAGGAGGGTTTATATGGAAAAATACACAATGATCGGAAAATTCAAACTAGGCAAATTCCTTAAAATAATAAAATAATTACAAATGACTCTCAGAAGCCTAGTCTCACGTCTTTCATTTAGTGTGTGTGTATGTGTGTGTGTGTATGTTTCAAAATATCAAAACAAATGTGTCACTGTAACGCCTAAATATTAACTTTTAATATAACTCCTTCATATATAATTGTTTTAATCATTTTGGAACTCACTTTATGTTATTATACTTTTTCCTTGAATTCTGACCCAGTGTGCATGTTTAATACTACGCTCCTCTGGTCACATATACTGCACAATATTCTGATGTATGTCAACAAACCTTCAAATTCATGAAATAATCGCTGAACTTTACCTAATCATGTTCTGAACTGAACACCCAAATAGATAAGAACCCTAACACTTTACCCAAAGTTCCAAGCGTGTTTCATGTGCTCTTTTACCGTCTTTAGTTCAATGCTCTGTGCATACTTGGTTCTTCACTTTTGTTTTTAGAGCGAGCAAGACCTTTGTAGGTAATACAACTATTGTTTTGGGACAGAGGTAGTAATAACATGATTCAGACACCTTCTTTTATACAATATATATTCTGGCAAAATTTCCTGTATAACCATTGTCACAGAGTTTGGTGTATTAAACGTTTCTATTCGTCAGTTTTAGAGCCAGTGTTATCATTTTGAACAAGGTTCCGGATAAAGACAGCACTTGTGTGCTGTCTGAAAAGCAACGGAAAAACCGAATTCTTATTCAGTAGGAATGACATTTAACTTTCCACATTGTCCTTGTACATATATGTCAGCCTTACGCTGCCAGGGAAAACACTTAAAAAATTATCTACATATTGTTTTTATGAATGTAACACGCGCGTGGAAACCAAGGTTTCTGCGATAAAACACGTGTTTATGTGCCTCCTTGTTCCGTAATTTGATAAGGTGTTTCGATATGTTCTGGATGATTGCGATACTGCGAGGCCCATAGCTGAAGCCATTGGTTCAGGGTACGTCAAGAAACCACCTCCAATGCTGGAGCAATAAATGCATTGAAAATAATAATTAAAGACTACAGATGCTCTGAAAGTTTCTGTCAACGAATATACATATATACTCTATATAGAGTAAACAAGGATGTGTATGTCATCTCTTGAACGCTCATTACAGTCCTGCTTATTACAGCACGCGGTTCAAAAGGTATTTAGTAAAAATGTAGCCATTGCAGCATTTATATGTTATATGGCATGCACTAATGACGCTGACTAGGTTAGCTCTGTGGCGATGTCGTGGTTAAGGCGCAGGTTCGCTTTCCGGCATGAAGCACTTTTTTTTTTAATTTAAAATAAATCTTTATAACATATTATGAGAAATTAGTTTTGTAATATTGTTTCCGATACACAGCAAGCTTTAACATTAACTTATTATATATATTTTAACAATAAATGTTATATTTCCATCAGTATTTGTTCTACCTAAATGCAATATGCTGCGCACGCATTCCCTACACATGCACGAAGGACAAAAGATGGCATAAGGGCACAAATTCAAGAAACCTGGGATGTATACTGAGGGTTCGTACACGATATCAATTTGTGTGTGTGTGTGTGTGTGTGTGTGTGTGTGTGTTTTCCGACGTTTCTGAGCGTCCCTGAAATTCTCCGATCGACATGGCGATGACTCTCTCTCTCTCTCGGTCAAAGGGTTTACATATCATTCGTTAACCAGTTTTAAAGTACACGTAAAAGCGTAACAACGAAAATAAGCCTACAATTCACACGATATTTCGGTAGCTAAGTATCCTTCTTCACAGTGTACGCATTGCCTCATAAATACCAGACAGAAAGACAATATGGCTGCTCCAGAAATTCAAGTAGTCACGCCAGAAACAAAGGTGATCTGTACACTGTGAAGAAGTCATAACTAGCTATATCCTTAGCAACAAATTATACACGCTCTTAGCCTTATTGCTTCAGAAAGTATCCTCTATAAATTTGGTGCGACGAAACCAGTCTACGCAAAACTGCAGGCATGATACCAGCTCGCACCTTCAGCTATAAAGAATAATTCCTATAATGGTTAACAACAAAAAGAGGTTCCATGGTGCCAGATCAGGGTATAGGGCAGATGAGTAATTGTTTTCATGTGTGAAGTGACGAAACATTTCTTAGACTGTTCCGCATTGGGGATGATGCATTGTTACGACCCTCCTGTGAAGCAGAGATGACGGAACCAGAACGAAGAAAGAAGAGAGCAACCATTTTCTTGCCAGTGCTTAGGCATCTCTCTCTCTAAATGTTTATTTGAGAGTCCCACTGTGCCGATTGCCGTTTATTTTCTGGTTCATAACATAGGTTTCGTCATCTGTAATATATATATACTCATAAAAACACTCAGGGTGCAATATAAGAAGGTTCACATAAAATTTCACACTAAAAACCGTAAAATTGAACACTAAAATCACACTATATTTCGAGCTTGGCTCTTGAGTTCATTTTCATCACGTGACCAAGAGCCAAGCTGGAAATATAGTGTGATTTTAGTGTTCAATTTTACGGTTTTTAGTGTGAAATTTTATGTGAACCTTCTTATATTGCACCCTGAGTGTTTTTATGAGTTTTTATGCTTTTTAGAAGTTTTTATTACTCTATTAATAGTATATATATAATTAAAAAAAACTTCCTAATAGCAAGATTATGGTGAATCGTTTGCATTCCACTCATACCTATCCGTAAAGATACTCGAATCTTAATAAATGTGATCCTGTTATTCTTTTGACGCATAGCGTCTTTAATTTGTCACTGGTTCTGTAAATCGTCGGCTTCACGAAAATAGCCAATTCCGCAAACCGATGGTGTATAGCCCTTGCTGATAGTTCTTTATTTAACAGCGTTTTGAAGACGTTGGAAGTGTTATTTTGACGTCAATTAGGATTTAAAATGATAAAAAGTCATAGCCCTAAAATATTCTCCACATAAATCCATTAACTTGATAGACCAGCTAAACTAGAAATGTTTATTTATTTATTTTATTTGAAGAATACAGGGGAAAAACCTGTTGTCATATTTGACTAATTTTATAGGAGAACTAAATTAAAATTCAAGACTAGCTCTGTTTTATATTCTTTTGTTATAATTTTCTTCTCCTTTAAAATAGTGAAATATAATAAAAACAAATAAGATTTGTGAAACTGCATGCATTGCTTTAAAGAGAGCAGTGATATACTGGACCTTTGCAAGTCAATAAAAATTTTATAAATGAAAAACCTGATACGTCCTGATAATTTCTGTAAGTTCTTACACTAATTATTGTATAAAAATGTTCCTTTTTATTGTATTTTTTCAATAATTTTGGAACCTAAATAAATAATTAGATTCATTGTGCATTTTTTTTCACTTGAAAATAATCAAAATTGCTTTAAAACCGACTCTCAGAGATATCAACAGTTTAATTAACCAAACAAATGCAGGTAATCCGGTATTTTTTTCCGTGTAGTTCAAACAAAACGTAGCAAAGTGTGCTACTTGCGCAGATTTCCATTGTGGATGGTGGACTTTTAGAACAATGGCGTGACGATCGTACTGGGCGCTACAAATACGATTGGCTTTTACTGTTGCTTGTGGCAATAAACAGTTTTATGATTCGTATCTTCTTTCTTCGGGACATGTATTAAATAACTTTGAAATAGTGAATAAGGTAAAAATTGATTTTTTTAAAGAACATAATACATTCTTTGATTCAGATGTGAATTTTATAATAGTGCTAAAATTTAAAATTTTAAAATTATCTTTCATACAACGTGTAACCTAAAAGGTGTGAATATCTAGTAATTTCTGTAATACTATAAATTCCCAAATAACATAAGTGGTAGGCAGACTAGTTTACTGTGTTTAGATAGTATATTGCTTCGGTTATTATTGAGTCTACATACCGACGTGTTTTGTCCCAGGTTGCAATTGAGGCTACAGTGGAAACGCCAATAATAGAAATTTTTAAATTTTTTTCCATGACACCTAAGTGTAAAAATGAAGTTTTAAAGTGGAGTAAGATGATTCTACGGAAATATCAACTTTCAGATAAAAATAGAGTTTGTGATTTACACTTCAGCGAAGTTTTATTCATAAAAAGACATTCTTTCATAGTAGAATGGTGGAAATGCCCAGGATGTATTGAAAATTGGAACCAGGAACAGTACCTCATTTGTTCCCAACTTGCCGAAATATTTTACAACTATTCTCAACCCGGCAACTCTCCCAAAGTATCATCCACCCAGGCTAATGAATTAGCAACTTATTCTTTTAAAATAAATTTTTGGTCTTTTAATCACATCGGTTTATTTTTTGCTATGAGTGTGTTCAGAATTTCCATAAAAAGAGTAAGATGATTTCTGAACCAAATCTTATAACATTTTTTTTTTCAGTCAACATTTTATTGCAACAACTTTTTTTAACACTTGAGCTATTTTTTCTACCGGACTTGTGTAAAAATACAATATTTGAGAAAAACTTTTTGTTTTCTTTTTCAACATAGTTATCTGATAAGTCAATAAATTTAGTCCAATACTTTGCAACTTTTTAATACCCTCAGTAAAATAAGTTTTTTTAACTGTGAAAAATAAGCATCTCTCTCTCAGTTTGATATGTATCTTTGTCAATCCAGCCATTTCTTCAAGGTTTGGGAACAAAAAATAATCGCTGGGAGCCAAATCCGCAAATTGGCGAATGTGGAAGCACTTGTGAGCTAAGGTCATGCAGTTTTGCAGCAACAATCTCAGAAACAATAAGGCGCATTCTCGTGTTAAAAGAGAAATCTCCTTTTCGCAAGGTGTGGACATTTAGCTAAAATAGCATCCTTCAATTGGTCCAGTAGCAAAGCGCAATACTCCCCGGTGGTGGTTCTGCCTTCTGGAGGTAGTCTACGAGCACCTCAATATGAGAGTGCCAGAAAACAGTAGCCATGACATTTTCCTGCAGATGGAACCGTTTTATCTTTCTTTGGTGCACTTTCATCTGTTGCCACCGACTATTTGTACTGCTCCTTCGTATTTTTTTCCCACCCATTGTTAACAAGCGCTGCAATTATCTTTCTCATATCCAAATGTAGTGGACATGGCCAAGTGAGGTCTTTGCAATGTCAGCCAACTCGGATATGTAGGCGATCATTGAACGGCATTGTGAATTTGTATCACAGTCACGTCGATCATAGCAGTTTTGGGACGCTCAGAGCGCACAAATCTTGAATGGATGTATGACCACTTCTAAATTCGGCAGACCGCTTTTTAACCGTCAAAAAAGAAAGGTAAGAAACCTTTAATGTTTAAATCTAGCTCCTTTTGTATTTCTTTCGGGTTAAACCCTTCAAACGAAGTACTTTATTACTGTTTGTATTTCCTTAGTAGAAAATGTTAACACTAGTTTGCTTACACGATCGTCCCAAACAAGTGACAACATTTACGTCTCTGAAACTTTACTGCGCGCTATTTAAGCATGATACTTAACAATTATCATAGTAGTTTGGCCGTCTTCACAATATCCCTGAATCAGGCCGAGAACTTTTAGAACACTCCTCGTATAACTAGATTTTAATGGAAGTATCGGTGTAGTGTAGTTTACCCTACACTCGTATATAATATAGACAATTCTTTAACTTTTACAAATTTTCTTTTACTTTATAATGCCATAATCCAGGGAGGGGGCGGAGCCCCTTGTCCCCTCTCATAACGCGTATATATTTAATTTGTTAGTTGATTTACATATACCGGCATTGATATGTTATTGCATGTTATCAATTACTCATATATATTTAAAAATCGTCACTTTATGTAGAAGGGTGTGTGTTTAACATTATCCTTATAAAATGAAGACTTTTTATTCATACTTAGGCCTAAAATACTGTATGGCTACATGACACTTAGCCAGTAACCTGGTAGAACAAACAGTCCAGCTAGACACTAGCACTGCGCTGCAGCGATGCTTATTATTGTTTTAGGGCGCAAAACTGCATAGGTCGTTAGCACCTCACACGCTGCTGCAACTCGTGAATAATCAGCACTCTTTCTCGTTGTTCTGGCAGAAAGCATTAAGTGCAAAATTGTATGTTTGAGATATAACGATCTTAGTGATATCTGCTTGACTAAAAGATGCTAAATCTAGACTTAATGAAAAATCAAGTTATTATCATAGAAACAAACAGGTATATCACTTGGAGTTTTGATACACTATAAAATTCTCTTTAATACAATAATGTTAATATCTCAAATTTTACACTTAGTGCCTTCTGCCAAAATTACATTGAACTCTTTTATATTCTATATTTGAACCATATACGAGGGTCAGTCCATAAGTTTCCGGCCTAACCATTTTCTAGGTATGATAAAGACAAAAACTATATTTCATTTTTCAATGTAGTTACGCTTTATTGCAGTACACTTCTCACATCTTTAAATTAACATTTCAACACCCTCCCTTCAAATAGAAGTCTTGTCTACAAAATGGGCATAAACAGCATCCATCGCTTCTTTGTCACACATAAATTTCCTTCCTCGAAGGCCCTTCTTGAGTTTTGAGAAGAGGAAATAGTCCCTAGGAGCTAGACATGGGCTGTAGGGTGGATGATTGATCTCCTTGAAGCCACATTTCTTCACAGCTTCCTTTACAAGAGCTGTGTGCACAGGCGCGTTGTCGTGAAGAAAGCGCAAACCACCGCCCAGCTTTGCTTGCCTTTTCTCTTTGATGGAAGCACGTAGTCTGTGCAGTAGGCCAGAATAGTGCTCCCCATTTATTGTGGTGTTCCTCTCCTTGAAGTCAATGAAGAGTATTTTTTTACAGCCACAAAAGACTGTGGCCATGATCTTGTTGGTTGACTGACTGACCTTGGCCTTTAGAGGCGGTGCTTCGTCAGGTTTACGCCACTCACTCCATTGATTCTCTTTTGGACAAGGGATCATAGTAGGGGACCATAGTTTCATCTCCTGTTACAATGGCTTGCAGAAAATCTCTCTTTTGGAGCAGAGCTCCAAAAAAACCGATGATTCGTTGAACTGAGGGAAGAAGCTAGGCACCCATCTTGCACTAATCTTATTCATGTTTAATGTTCATGAATATTTCTAAGGACTGATGTTTTAGAAAGGTCCAATCTTGCTGCTATTTCTGTAACTTTTAGTCGCCGGTCTTTCGTAATTTTTCCTTTCACAAGAGCGACATTTTCAGGAGTGAGCACCTCCAAGAGTAGACCTGCACCCTCTTTGTCTTCAATGCTTTTTTACCCATTCGAAAAAGTTTGGCCATTCTTTTACGATAGAATATAAGGGGGGTGCTTCCCCATATACACCGTCCAATCGCTGTTGAATTTCATTTGGAGTAAGTCCTTCTTTGTAAAGAACTTAATAAGAGCTCGATACTTCACTTTGAACATGTCACAATCTTCTACATATAGCCTTCTTTATGCAACTATATCTGAACAACTGAACACAGCGGAGCGGAAGTTAATGCTGCAAGTATTTACTTAACGATAAAGCATGACACCAGATAAGGATTTTGTGAAGGCGATAATCCTTATCGGCGAGGCCGGATACTTATGGATCTACCCTCTTGTAACTGTATTACTGAAAAAAAAAATATGTATAATTTTGGACTTATCAGGTTTTTCTCCTGTAGCTGCTCTTCATAAGATAACAGCACTTATCTTAGAATAAAAGACTATCTAGTTTATTATTTTATATATAAGTGTGATTTTTTCTTAGTGTTTTATCCTTTTCCGCTATTATAATTACTATTAATTTGTTACATTGTTAATAGTGTTACTTTATTTTTATTTTTATTTTATATTATATATATATATATATATATATATATATGAACACTTTTGTGTGACATACGCACTTAACTGTGTAAATTAATTAAGAAAAAATAGAAAATTCGGGCAGAATAAAATAATTTTGGAAGAGGGTTACAAATGAATTAGAAATAGAGGGCAGGAATAATTCTTAAACTTACGGTTAACGTTACTAAAGCAAATGTTGCTTGGCGGTTTGTGCACTATGAGGTAGTTTAGAGTTTTCCTTCACGCTAAAAAAATACGAATGTCAAGTGAACATGGATGTCATCATAAATTAATTTCGTCCTTGGTCTAAAAGGTCGCATGGCATTCGATAACGTAAAAACCTATTGAATACTTAAAAATAGAATACCAGTTTGTATGTGTCGTAGTAAAAATTCATATTTTATTACAGGCCGGAGCCAATGAATTTTGTGACGCCAGCTCTCCATGGGCACGTAAAGTGGTCCTGTTAACTTGCAAGAACTATTGTGTATATTTAATATAATTCTTCGGTCCTGGAACATGTAGGCTGCTATCATCACTCTGATTTGTAAGTGTATTTACAACACTTTTGCAAATTTCAAATTAAATTATGCGTGCCAGCTCTCCTGCTCTCACAGTTATTATACTCATTAAAAGAATTGTGTTAATTAGTGTGTTCTTTGTGGTATAGTTTGCTATAAATCAGTTGTTTGTCACAGCGACATAACTGCTGCAAGGAATAGTTGGATTTTTAAAGTAGTCTGCTAACTAACGCCATGGAACTTTTAAATTCAACCTTCAACCTTCTGTAGGTTGAAATGCAGGGTGATCAATGGAACATGCGTTCTCGGTAGGTGCATCAGCAGTTGTCAGATCTCTCATTTTAGGAACACAGCTTATTCCGTAACAAATTCAGCTCGTGTAATTATTATCTTTGTTGTGCACTTTTTATCCTTAATATTTCCAATCTGATAAAATTGATACCGTGAAAAATCAGGCGTCTTTATGTCGAGGAACTTTGTCTTTAAATCACGTAATGCATTAAAACTTTTTTATAGATTTGAGTACTTAAATCGAGCTATCTCGCCGTGTTTGTAGCACACCAATACACCAAAAGAGATACAAAGTTTCACAGCTTCTCACCAGTTTGAATAAGATAGGTAAAATTAAAATGACAGATGCCGAAGAAAAAACTTGAGTTTAATTTGTTTCTCCTTTCGTTAACACTAGGAACAGTCAACCGGTGACTCGTCAAGTCTGCAGTCCGCAAACCTTTTCCCTCGGACACTGAAGTCGCAAATTAAAGTTTAGCCGCAAGCTACAAGCAAGCAGTGCTCCCCAATAATCAAAACAGAGGACAATCAGCCAGGCCATGTTTGGGATACTTCAATAATTACCAGCTACTGTTGCTTACGAACAAAAATAACATTAAAATATGAGGATGCCGCAAGCTACCGATCGGCGCGGTCTTTCTACACTCATCGTCTCCAAACAGTTTAACAGTTGTTAAAAACCAAGTTTAAAGTAAATTTCAAAGTAATTCCAAAAATAACGCTGTTGCAAACATTTTCATTTTAAAGTTTACATTCTAATGGAATTGTAACACATCAATTTGCACTTTTTTTTATCAGTTTTGAGACAATGACCTTCATAAAGAAAGATATACACTTTTTGTCAAAATGTGGTTTACCTTTATGCTCAAAATTTGTCTACTAAACTTCACTAATGTTGAAGATGGAAGTGATATTGATGCACACAGCACAAGTTCACCCTAAAAATAAGAAAAAAAAAAAACCCTCAGTATCTGGTATGCCCCCTTCTAGCCTTAATTACGGCAGTCATTTTCTCGCGCATGGGTTCTGATGTCTCTCTGGTCGATACTATCCTATTCCTGCAGAGTTCCTGTAAGGTCTCCATGACAGGATTACGACCTATTCCAGGAGTAGTTGTTCTGTAGGGTTTAGGTCGGGGCTGCCAGCTGGAAAGTCGAGTCGAACAATCCCCGTGTCGTCAAGATACTGCTATACGATATGCCCTGTGTGTATGGACGAGCATTGTCATGCATACATACGAATTAGAACGCAGGGCACGACGTGATCATATATAGCAGTGAGCGTAGAGGCTACTGTTCTTGATGAACACTAAATCGGTTCGAGATACCACTTCGCGTTTTTCGGAACCTCCGCCAAATGCACCATTCGGAGAACTGCTCTCCAGATTTTTTTTGAATGCCTGATAATACACGAGATGAAATGATGAATAGCGAAAATCTTTTTTTATAAGGAAGGAAGGTTTCCAGTTCTTAAGTTTTAGGGTACCTACCGGCATTTGCCATTTATGAGGATTGAGGGGAAAAAAAAAAAAAAACCCAGTCATGGAGGATGGTCCTGCGGGAACCGAACCCCAGACCTGAACAACATAGAAACTCGCTGCTGCATAGCAGGTCGTGGTGATCTCTATCTCTCTCTCTCAATAGTGTTTAACGCTCGTTTTTACTACTGACGCACCACAGGCGGGCCGTGGTGACTGAAGATCTTGTTCTCTCGCTCTCTTTAACACCTCGCACATGTAAACCATTCTGAGCTTCATCCGCTGTTTTATGGCGGTTTCTCAGAACGTGGGAGGCGAGAAAGCGATCGTCTCCGCCATGCAACAGAGGTTGAAGCTCAGAAACGTTTACTTTTCAGAGATCTGTCTTTCACAATAACTAAGCTACTCTCGCCAGCTCTTTCATTTAATATTTCAGAAACGTTTACACGCTTTTTCAGCCAAACACCGAGTTGAACTTTAGGAAAAGAAGAAATAATAACGCTTAAAACTTCTCCATCATTCAGTACAAAATTAGTTCTGTTGGTAAAATCCAAATCGGTTTGTGATTTCCATTCCAATGCGTTATGTTCTGCTATTAGCTTACGCGGTCCCTATCCTGTGCAAAGCTTTCTGGAAGTTCTGCAAGTGAGTCATTTTTTCAAGGCTAATACGGCCATGTTTATTTTCAGTTGTCCATTTTTTATGCTTAAGAATGATTTTTTTTTTTTTTTTTGATTCGTTTTATTTAAGGACGCTCTTTAAAACTTCAAGTCATCAACGTCCCATTCGATTCCGGACGTGAAACAGCCGACAAATTTTGCTCAGAGGCCTCTTCTTTCAGGCTTGAGGTTCTTTATCGTGCGTAAATGTACGACACGGAACCCACGGTTTTACTTCCCTTCCGAAGAAAGCCATACTTAGGATTTTTACACCCGAAAAAAAAGATGCTGGCCGGGTTTGAACCCGCGACCATGGGTTTAGAAGGGAAGTATGCCACCAGGACCGACCAAGAATGAAAAAGTCCCCATAAAAGGTTATAAATATTTCATTTGGTGTTAAACCATCTTTTGCAAAGAATTTTATCTCTGAACAATAATCAGTTTTATCCATTTATTCATGTTATAGAATGCCACAACACATCTGTCATTGAAAGCGGTATGAAATAAAATATTTTAAGCAAGGGCTTGATATCAAATGAATGCCTAAGATATACGAATCAACGTAGACAGGATTTATCTTGCCAATTACTACGCTAACTGTGGTCGAGGTCAACAACTTCACACTGCCGACGTATAATATTTAGGTTCATAATATTTTTGTCCCCAACTCACCCGAATTTTTTAAATTTGGCCTCCTGCCCAAAAGAGTTGGCTACCTATGATTTACCTTTCAGTCTTCTGGAATTAATTTCCTACATTGTGTATGGCAGGAATAAGTGTATACTGTGAAGAATAAGGGCAGGGTGTAGGTATATTTAACCTCTGCATCCTAGAGGCGTTGAAAATGAATTTTTGATGCTAAACAGCGTCCATTTTTTAAAAGAACTACAGTGAAACTTTAATGTCGTCATTAGGTATCCGAAATACTTAGAAAGCAAGAGCTAGCAATTTCAGTTTTTACTTATTTCATTTGATAAGTATACAATGGGATCTGTGGCGCTCTCAAAGGACGCAAGTGCCATGGAGATAGCCTTGCTGAACTACTCTCAATATACTGGCGGGATACAACAAAATGCTTTAAGGGAATCAAGCTGTGCATTTTCCAAAATCAAACATTTTTAATTGCCATCTAAATTTTTTTTACCATAAATTAAGTCTAAGTATAGAAATTTCATTGTAAATTTGGAAACATGATTTTAAAAAACGTGAAAAATTCTCGTTTCAATGCAATTTACACAATTGTTCAATACAATCTGAAATATAGGTTGCTCATTGAGCCGTTTTCTAAGAAATACGTTTTAA
Source organism: Metallyticus violacea (assembly GCA_030762175.1). Lineage (NCBI taxonomy): Eukaryota > Metazoa > Arthropoda > Insecta > Mantodea > Metallyticidae > Metallyticus > Metallyticus violacea. The sequence continues at coordinate 19,839,569 of CM060833.1, forward strand.
AAAGTAATTAATTTTTTTCAATGGCCATTTTAATTTTTGCAAAAAAATTCTTTGCTTATTATGCGTTTGTAACTTTGATTGCAGAACACACATAGCTTACAATGCTTGCATAAACTAATTCCAAAATTTCACTTTTTAATATCTTCAAAATTGTTTCGTAAGGACCATTTTAAGTGCCGAAAAATGTCTAGAAAATCAAAACTGAGAAAAAGACATTTTAAAGTTTGCAGACATAAATTGACCTGAAATGCTGTTTAAAACTAGCGTGCATAATATGTAGGACCCTCTGCTTTGGTTTTAGATATTTTAAATCTTTTCTTATGAGTTGGTATATTTGTAGTGAGGCTTTCCAAAGGGTGAAAGATACTCACTGCAATTACATGTCCTTGTTAAGCGGCAGAGATCATCAAAGAATCATCAAAGGGATATCAGTATCACAGGAAAAGGCTCAGGTTCTCCAAAACCAAAGAAGAGGGATCTTAATAAGATAGTAGAGTAAATGCTCATTACGATGCAATTTTTAAGCTATCACAGTGAATTTTTCCCCATTTATGCCAACTTGCTTATGCACATTACTGTAAGAAACATGTTCTGCCATCAAGCTTATAAATGCACTATATATATATAGCAAAATTACAATTGAAACAAATAATTACTTTCTAAAATTTATTTCTGACCAAACTTATTTTCTTGTTCAATAATGAACTTAAACCTCGGGTTTATTAAACAATTATGAAAAGTATTTCTTAAGCAGTATTTTTCATTAAATAGTTAAAGTGTTTTTAAAAGACCATAATTCAGAAATCATTTATCATATAGTTATCAACTTTTACAGTGGCACCTCTTTGCAAACAGTTAATTTGTGGTAAAACATTCGAATGACTTAATTGAAAACTTCAGATTTAGGAAAATTCACCGATTAGTCTCCTGTGTGAGACTATTTATATCGTCATTCAGATAATAACTATTGGCCATTTTTGCCCTTTGTTCACCGATTTGTAAGGTAAGGGTGAGGGGGTGGGGGCGTCAAAATTATATTTTTGCTACCATTTTAATATTTGGAAAATTTGTTTATGTTGATATGATTTTCATTAATGCTCCGTGATTAAAAATATTTTTAATTATTATGTCACTGCAGAAGCATTTTTTTTTGTTTATTTTGGAAGCATAAGTTCAGTTAAAATTCTATATCTCAGAAACTATTTCCTCTAAATTGCTGTTATTTGTCTTGAATGATAGAAAAAGCGATACATTTGGCTGGTGTTTCCATCAAAACGTTTTTTTTTTCTTTTCTGTAAATACCTTTTTTCCTGCAATTAATGAATTTTTTTTTTTTTTTTTTTTTTTTTTTTTTTTGCATGTTTCCATTTGTTTTGGATCTGTATAATGTATCATTTTTAAACTTTTACCTCTTATTCATGATATTATTGCATGTTTCCATTTGTTTTGGATCTGTATAATGTATCATTTTTAAACTTTTACCTCTTATTCATGATATTATTATGATTATGGTATCGCTAGGACAAATTGTGATAAAATGTTGGGATAAAAATTAAACAAAAAAAAAAAACATTTGAAAATAATGTATAATTTGCTTCGGAGTCATGGTTTAATTGTGAAAATAGATCAGTAAATTTCAACTATGTGTATCTGTATACTTTAAAAGTTAATTTCATTAGCTTTAATTGCCCTTTAGAAAATGAGAAATGAGGTTGGTAAATTTAACATTATTAGGATAGGTCTTTCATACTTCCCTTAAGCAGAATCACTGGCTGCTTCCTCATAACAAATGCACTGTCAGATGCTCCTAAATTTATATGACATTCATCTTTCCAGGTCGAAAGTGATCTATGTCCGGGAACTGTGCAGATGCCCTCCCATAGCTATAGTACGGTTTGCTAACTCGCGCCACGCGACGAACAACTTGTCTGATGTTGGTTACTCGTAGCAGCGACGCCTGGCGGAGTTAGTCTCGCGAAGACATTGCCGGCGACCCTCGTTCTCGACCCAGGTTTGACCTGATTGTGCATTCTCTATACAATGCCCTTCTCTCCCCACCCTCTATTGAGGTCAAACTGTATCACAAATTTGCGCGATCAAGACGGATACCTCTTCTGGTCCAGCTATTACGGTTACCCGTTCAAGTGGCGTTAAGAGCAGGTAAAACGAGAGGCCAATCAGAATCGTCCTACTTCTAGAACTACACTATCTCTCACTTAATGTTCGTGCTTATAAACAACCAGAGAATTGTTTTACTTGCAATTCTTTAAGGAAGAATGTACGTGCTGCATATCGTCAAGGAAATTGTCAAACCCTTACCTTCAGAAATTGCTTATATATTGCACTAAATTGCAGTATTGGTGTAAATGATATATTTGATATTGCTTATTTTAAAATTATGATTTACTGTTTTCATGGTTTTAAAAAAATAGTAGCCTAGTGATTCTGTATAATGTAACGCTCTTAAAGCCATTTATCTGAAATAAATGGTTTGCTAAATGAAAGGGAATTTTTTTTTTATTTATTGGTTGGTATATATGAACATACAAGGAGTAAGAGTGATATCCGCTACACAGTCACCTTGCCTGCTGAAGCAAGTGTCCCAGTCACAAGGTTGGATACCCTGAGCGAAGTTATTCCGTGGTTGACTGAGGAACTAATCATAAAAGAAACCGACTCCCCCCTGGTTAGTAACGCAGCAGATGTTCCATGCAAGCTCCCTTTCGCCTGCCTTCTGCTGGTCAGAAAGATGCTGGGAACTCACTGCATGCAAACCTTGTGGAATCCCAACCGTCGATTGATAATGAACTGAACAGTTCCCTTGCTCAGTGACAATGTTTCAGCGATCTCTCGGGTGGTATTTAGGCGTTTCTCCCTTTCAAGGTATCTACAGCTGCAAATGATTCCTCGGTGATGGTTCAGTGAGCTTGACTAAATCTAGGCATGTCCTCAGTACACACGAAACTCGGCACCATTTGAATACCGTGCTGTGTGACAGACACGCATTCCCAAGTACATCACACGACAGTAAATTTCAACTCCCCTAACACGTTCTGCCTTCAAAAATTGAATTACTGATCGTTGAGCCCATTTGGAGAATCCCTGTTGTGAACGTATTCAGTTCAACGTGCTTTTGCACATACTGCGCTTCAGACCACACAGCGCCACCTATCAGAACAACAAAATAGTTTCATTTGGGAACTATTAAATGCTTTTTGCTAGATACAATATGTAGTCTTGACGTATATACTGTTACACGGTTTTGATCAAGTAACTACAACATATTATATTTTTTTTCATCTGTTTTTGATATGTTGTTCTATTTAACTTCAGTCATTTCACAAAGTAACCCTTTTTGCCCGCGCCATAACTGAAGTCCCTCTCCGTTTGTAAAACCGCCATTGCTAACTCCAAGGAAAGCTTGATACTCTTAATACCGATGTGCCTTTTCTTTCGAACCGTACTTTCACGCACTGCCGCAGGGAGTTGAGATTGAGACCCTTGAGTATTAACATTTGTTGGAACATTGTCTGAGTGGTCCTTGCTTTGTGGGTTATAGCGGACAATTTTTGAAAGTTGTAATGTCTTCTCCTCGTTTTTCACCACATATTCCATCGGAGTGATTTCGTACACTTTGACGGTTATCTTCAATCCATCTTGACAGAAATGGAGCTTGGTGACACCATCATAGATCGCTCCCTACCAAAACGTTCCTGAAACCGGATGGTGCCTTCTGTGGCTATTTGGGACCCTCTACAAAATCGATGCACTCATTGTGAGCGTAGTAGCCCTGAACATTGAACACTTTTTGCTCAGTAAAGGGTATTTTCTGATGGCTGTTGTTAGAGTAACGCTTGTGCTTGTAGTTTGATTTGGTTTATTTATGGGCGCTCTTTAACATCGCAGGTCATCAGCGTTCCATTCTATTCAGGGCGTAAACCGACAACAAATTTTGCTCAGAGGCCTCTTCTTTCAGGCACGAGGTTCTTTTACGTGCCGTAAATGTACGACATGGGATCCACGGCTTTACTTCCCTCAGGATCCATCGATCCTGACTGGGTTTGAACCCGCGACCTTGGGTTTAGAAGGCAAGTATGGTCACCACTACACCACCAGGACCGACAAACGCTTGTGCAGTCGTTTACATCTGAACCTGTACAGCTGCTTCAGTTCTTCGGTTAAAAGCATCCAATACTGTGACCAAACGTCTTCGTTCCAAGGTCTTTGTTTAACATATCTCAGGGGTCATCGGTCTGCTTCTACTAAACACGGACCGTCACTGCTTTGACAACAGCTAAGGTCCTCAGCGTTCACATCTCGGTTATCAACAGTACAGTCTCGGTTAAATGTTGAATGGTACGGTATACAAATATCCTACTGACATCCGCCTTTTTAATAATCAGGAAGGTCTTGCTAACATGGTTTTCATAATTTCCTCATTCGATGATTAAACCATAATTCTTTATTTACATTTTCTTATGCACCTGAATTCAATAACGAGAGACACAATCCTGGCAGTAAAACTTTCATGATAGCCAAAATACATTTCTTTCAAAAGTTTGTTACAGTATTTATGGTAATATTTGATAACGTAAAATCTAACGAAAAGTCTGCGAACTAAGCGAAATAGTGACGTCATTAAATTAAAAAAGCTAATTTCAAAACCGTAAACCAATTTTTCAGATTAGGTTTAATTAGGTTTAATCTATAATTTTTTCGACACAACCGCCACTGTTTTCAGATATACCTCCAATCCCAATGGTCCGATTTCCCTTATTTTCAGCAACTATTTTTCTTATTTTACTTAAATGGTATATACAGAGTTTGGTTGCGAAAAAACAACACTTGGTGCCACTAGAGCGGTTTTTAAATTTTGGTTTTTAGGTAAGGGCCCCCCCCCACTTCTAATAGTCCAATATTGTTGGGTAACGAACTCGATGAATCGTTTAATATTTTATGATTATATACCGAGTTTCGTTGGGACAAAATTTGTGGCCGCAGGAGCGATAACACACATATACATCAACACCCGAGCGACCACAATTTTATATATATATATATATATATATATATATATATATATAATGTAACAAATTAACACTAATAATAATAGTAGATAAAGATAAAACACAGAGAAAGAGTCACACTTTCTCTGTGTTTTATCTTTATCTACTATTATTATTAGTGTTAATTTGTTACATTGTTAATAGTGTTTCTTTATTTTTATGTTTCATTAATATTATATATATAATATAAAGGAAAAGTAAAAATAAAGAAACACTATTAACAATGTAACAAATGTACTAAACAAATGTAATTCTCACACATATATTAGATTGAAATTTCAAGTCACTATTTTGACGACAATGCTTTTATTAAATATAAAACATTTATTGTTATAAATACAGTTTATATGCTGGGTTAATTTGTTCTTTTATTTTGAAATAATTGACAGAAAATCAAACGCTAAATTTCGGTTTTCAGATATATCCCTTCTTTAAATGGCCCGATTTCCCTAATTTTTCCCATTTTATTTATGGTTTGTATAATATTTTGTCGTGAAAAAACAAATATTTGTGCCGCAAAAATGGTTTTTAAATTTTTGGTTTCAGGTAAACCTCCACTTTTAATAGTTTTACTTTGCTGATTTTCGGAAACTATTTTTATTAATTTATTCTAATGGCATATACAGAGTTACATTGAGAAAAAACCAAAATTGCGGCCGCTAGAGCAATTTTAAAATTTTCTTTTAAATTTTCGCTTTAGGTTAACCTCCACCCCCCAATGGCCCAATTTTGCTCTTTAACGAACTCGTGGATCGTTTGTTAATTGATGGTTATATACCGAGTTTCGTTGAAAGAAAACAAAACTACCGTTAGAGCGTTAACAGACATGCGCGCGCGCGCACGCACGCGCGCACGCACACACACACATACTTTTAATCGTTTTCGGTATCTAGTAGGTAGGATCGATGTGGATTTGAAGAAATTTTCAAAAATCCTTTCATGGATATAACCACAATAATTCCTTGGGAATTCGCTAAAAGCCCAGATGATTTAACATAAAATCCAGAGCTTCCCAAGTCGAATATAAATCTGTTTAGAATGAATTAAAAGTGCAAGATAATTCATTATTTTTGCATATGAAGTTTAATATTGATAACTGTAACGATATGAAAGCTCGTAGAAATTAAAATGGTTCATGGTGGAAAATATCTGTTTATGTACTTGACATGAAGATAAGTTGGCGAACGCGCCCGCCTGTTGTGCAGCTGGTTTGTGAAAGGAACACAAAATGTTGAAGAGAGAGTATCGCGGCTGTCACCTTACACTTTTCTTTTGTTTTTGGAGCAAAGGCACTAAGGTAAAAAGTCTTCAGCAAAGGAGAAAGTGTGAAAAATACGCTTTCAGGTCGGTTTGCTGGCTCTCCTCTATTTCCGCAGTTAAATTTATCTGGGGACTGTTGTAATCCGGTTGTTCAGTGTTGATCGCAGCGCTTAGCTGATGCAATTGGTTGTCATATTCTAATATTAAATGTAGCAATGTTATTTTAAATTTCAAATCTAGCTGATGCCTATAGAGAATTTGAATAGTGCTGGATCATGCAATACAATTGATTGACCTGGAGATTAGAGGGGCAAATTTAAGAAGATGTCTAATCGTTATTTTTCTAACCTCGTGTATGGATTTATGGATTTATGTTGCGAGAGTACCCAAATTATTAATTACTCTCACAATCAACCGTATGATGAAATAGTGCAACTGGCGCTTAACGTGGAATCCAAACCATATGAGTTAATGCAATGCAGAATATTTCGTCAATATGAGTGTATTTTAAAAGATGAAGTATGTAGCTGGAATACTTTTAGTTTACAGTTACCGAGTTCCTCTGGAAAGTACGTAGCAATAAATTATTATTTGTGCTGGTAGTTAGATTTCGAAGAAATGTGATATAGCACAGCCATAAAATTTAGTTGTTCGCGTATTACTAGTAATCACATTAAAATTACCCTGGGAATAGAACATTTCAACGTATAATTATATTCTTATGCGTGAAAGTAAATGATGTTTGGCATAATTTATAACAAACATGCGCTAATTATGAAAACAAGAGGGAAGGTTTGTGATACTTTTCTGTATATAATGTTTAGCTCTGTAATATCTTGTATTATAACAATATTATACTGTTTAACGCCCCTCTTTACTACTGAGGCATCATAGGCGGTGGACATTGATGAAAAAAGTTATGATACATTTGGAAAGAATTTTCCTTTTTAATTATTATTGTTATTAATGAAAGGAAGTCTTCCAGCATAGTTTAGGGTATTTCCATGGCCTTTGCCATTTATGAAGACCGAAGCAAAACCTGTAAAAAATGTGAGTTAAGGAGGAAGTTATGGCAGGAATCGAACCCCAGATCTCTCCCTCACGAGTCCGTGTCTTAATCTAAAATTGCTGTGAATTTCAGTAGTGTATACAACGCAGAAGTTTTTTTGACTAGTGTTTAACGTTCGATTTTACTACTGAGGCACCACAGGCGGTCAAAAGCATAAGTTGAATGAATATCCCCAACCGTGAAAAACCTGACAATTTGTTTATGGTTGCTACCCAGTTACCTATTTTTGATTCAAGTCCGCAGCGCGCTCTAGGCCAAGGACATGCTACATATGATAACATTACCCGCTCTGATAGCTGCACATGGACAGCCAGTCGCAGTCCCCCCACCCCTTCCGAAAGTAAACATTAATTTTGTCTTTGTGTTATTATAGACTTTGGTGCACCAGTGTTATTATAAATATTGTTTCATACGCAATGTTAGCATTTAAGCAAACTTTTATTTGAAATGTTTTCTGACTAGAAATTAATCTAATCTTCAAAGAAAAGTCCTTTAGATTGTATACATTTCAACGAGATGTGTTATCCCGCGACTGTACCAACTCCTGAATTTTGATGCGAAGAACTTGGTGGTTCAACGGCTTGCAGGTTTTCGAAATTTCTTCCACGTAGGAAATGGGCCACGGATCGAAACGGATGGAAGCTGAAGGCGTAGGATCAGGGCGTAATAGCAGTTCGATCATTCCTGGATTTTTTCATTGTTCGAGCAGCATGGTGTCTCGCATTGTCCTACTGCAAGATAACTTCTATTTCGATTAGCTAACTCCTGGATATCTATGTCTCCATCTTCACTCCAGTTGTTGAGAATAAAGATTTGCATCGACTGCAGTCCCGTTTGAAACAAACTCCCATTGAACCACACCTTCAAAATACATTAATTTTGTGTAGCGATTGCTTTGGTACGCTAACGGGGATCGAGTCACTGTTTCATGGTGTCAGAGTTACGGTATTATACTATTTTTCATCACACGTGACAATCCTCCTGATAAATGTATCATCCATGCAATTTGTGATAGCCTGACGAACGATGTACATTCTTCTTTCGGCCTGTTCAGGTAACAACTCATGAAGTACATACAGATCTACAGCTTCTGTACGATGTTTAAGTGTTTTATATGGTGATAAATGATATCTTTCGATGTACCAAGTCATGCTGACAGCCTACGAGTACGGATTTTCTTCCAAAACTTTTGCGTTCATTCTCAATGTTCCACACCTTAAGTCTTCCAGGACATGGGAAATCTTTAGTGTTTTCTTCTCCATCATTGAAACGCTGGAACGCTCAATAGTGACCCTTTCTCCCTCAACTTCACATATTCTTCGAGCCGCGGAAGCAGCTTTAAGTCTTGTTTTCCGTTGCGCTTTAGAAGGACTCTAAACTCAGGCGTTTGCTACCTCCATTTTATGATTGTGCATTAGCAACTGACCACTTCACATGCTCACAATATATACAATAATAACTATGGCATCCAGTAAGTAGCATTACCAAACGAAAGAAAATAATTAAAATCTTAACACCAAACTTAAAAACCGACATTTCTTATGAGACTCTAATAATTACAGTTTTAATGAGGTGTTATTGTAGTGTATTGTATTCAAAAGTTATCACCGTCTATAAGAATATCCCCAATACTATATGCTAGTGAATGCAAATTTCAAAAAAAAAAAAAAAAAAGTTTTAAGTTCCGACTGCGCAACATAATCTCCCTGGGCTGATGTTAGGACTATTGCGCAATACTTTTTCGTCGGCAAAACCGGTTTTGAATTGCATAGTGGAATGAGGATTCTGTATAAGTTTATGGCCCCTATATATGTTATTTACATTTTATAAACAACCATTTCTTAAAGCTGTAAAAGTATCTGACCATCGTTGCAAATAAAAGGATCTTGTTTTTTATTTTTGTTTATGATAATATTATAATGTTGAAGTGAGCACCAGGTTCTCATTGAATTTATCTAAATCAATACAGAAATTTTACATCGTGACGTTATTGGCTATTTATCGGCCTGTGAATTGTCCATCTCAATTAAAATTAATTTAATTGTCATATAATGATCTTATTTAAACTCCAACATATACGAGGTGCATTCAAAAAGTTTTGCAGCCAGTCTACCCATTGTTGAACAGTAATATCTACAAAAATGTAACTAACGCAGCTGGCAACAATGAATCTTAAGGTAACAAAACGTGCATAAGTTGACTGATTGATTTATTTATGGACGCTCTTTGACAGCTCAGGTCATCAGCGTCCCATTCAACTCAGGGCGTTAAACGGCCGACAAATTTTGCTCAGAGGCTTCTCTTTCAGGCTTGAGGTTCTTTATCGTGCCGTAAATGTACGACACGGGACCCACGGCTTTACTTCCCTTCCGAAGGAAGCCATACTTCCGATTTTTACGCCCGAAAAAATCCATCGATCCTGGCCGGGTTCGAACCCGCGATCTTGGGTGTAGGAGGCAAGTATGGACATGCATAAGTACAAGATTAAAGTTGCATAATCACAATCGTACAGACTGTTGAGTTCAGTCCTGTGTCAATACCAACTGAAATGTCACGGATGTTTTTAATGAAAACTTTACGTTCTACATTTTCTTACGTAATAACATAGGCGAAAGAGCGGGAAAAGGGGGGGGGGAAATCCACGAGGACGTAGTAGCTTTTGATAGTGATCAAGTGTTCATTTGATACAATTGCAAGATGTATTCGATCATTTGAAGAAGGGCAACACACTTTGAAAGACAACCCTTGTCCTGGCCAGCCTTGGGAAGCTATGAACGAGAAAACAATAAAGAGACTGGGGAACTTGGAGGAAAATCGACATGTTACTGTTGGAATGCTACGTGTGGAAGTGGATATCAGTGTTGCCATAATTGACAGTAAACTCCATGAACATTTAATGCTGCGGAAAAAAAAATCTGCAAAATGGGTTCCACAGTTCCTAACTAATGAAGAGAAGAAAGTAATGTGGGAGGAAATTGCTGAACATGTTTCTACTAAATGATCCTAAATGTTTGACAGATACATGCACTGGTGATGAAAGTTGGTTTTATTACTAAGTCATCCCAAATAAAGCTCAGAACTGCGGGTAGGTAAATGAGAATGGCCCAAGACAGTTGTTTTTCGACAAGATGTTTTCTTCAACTATGAAGAATCATTAATGGTTAACTGTATGCCAGAAAGAATGAAAATGATTGAAGAATACACTTATATTATGGATCCATTATTTGAAGAGCTGAGTGAGCGGCATTCAAAAACAGGAATTTTAAGGCTGTTGCTTTTGCACGACACAGAACAGCTGCAAATTTAAGGAAACTGGAAGTCGTCAAAGTCCAGTTGCTTGATCATCACCCTACAGCTCTGACCTTGCCCCGTGCGACTTCTGGTTGTTTCCTGGAATAAAATCTTGCATTGCTGGACAAATCTTTTAAACAAGTTCAGACCTTGCCCAAGATATAAATTCAGCTCTGTTGACAATATCTCAGTCCGAGTGCCCTAGTGCTTTTGACAAATGGTTGCACCGTCTACAGCTGTCTGTGGAGAGAGATGGAGAGTATTTGACGGATTTTGAGGATTAGTTTTCGAAATCAGTCCTTAGCTAGGACCTTAAGGTGACACTTGCAATATTTTTTTTTTTTTATTTTTTTTTTTTTTAATGTTCCTGATTACCTAACGGTTTTCTTTTACTTCTTGTTTTATTGCAGTGTTCTTAGCACATGTTTCTCATTGCCTTTTTATTTTATTTATTTAACTTTTCTGCGACCTGAAGTAATGTTTATTCTACTAATTAATTTATAAATAGATGGCTTTAGCCGCTTTTCTGTAAAATGGCTTAAGTAGCTAAGCAGACCCTTCCTGTACTATTTACTTCTCTTTTATTGGTTTTCTATGGTCGGCAGCGCGGGAATAAAATACTGGAGTTTTTTTTTTTTTTTTTTTTTTTTTTTTTTTTTTTTTTTTTTTTTTCCAAAGGAGAATCATAAGACTCGTATTATGCAAGTAGGTATAGTTTAAATCTTCATGCTTTTCGGAACGTAATCCCAGAGTGAAAAAGCTTTAGAAACCCGAATACTTTCTTACATTGGATATACAATATAGTTACAAGTTTATAGCTAACTGTACCTGAAAAAAACTTAGCGAGCGCGCTTCTATGAATCACTGGTATATAGAACAGGACTAACCACATTTTTTACTACCGCCGGATCTTCCGTTTCTCCCGCATGTCCTTGTGAACACCTTACAATCGAGTGGGGGAGGAGGTCTTCCAGTGAAAGGCAGCTGCTTAAGCATCTGAATCATTTAAAAACATGGCCTCCACTCCTCCCTGTGTTTCTAAATCTTTTGCCCCAGTGTGTCAACCTACTTTCGTCTTGTTGGGCACGCTTCACTCTTTCATCACGGGTACCATCTCGGTAGAGGCTTGTGGAGTTTTGCGTAGTCGGAAATTTAGAGAGCGTGACTTTCTGAAACTATCATATACTTTCAGAAGATGTATTAGTAATCTATCCCCATTCAAGTTGTCCCACATCCATGCGAACATTTCGCTAATTATCCTGGTTTTAATAATTTCATAATCCCAATTAGCCAGAGAAGGTAATATAATTTCGTTTTCTAACTGTGCCTCCAAGAATATTGCATGTACAATGTTACGTTTTAATCCTTGCAATACAGCTGTTGTTTATCTCATAGGCGTTCTGTTAAAAACAAGTCTCCCTTACCGGCTACCAACATGCCCCATCCCAATATAAAGAGTATAATGATAATTAAATTTAACATTTATTGAGGTGTTGCTGACTCAAGTTCTTGAAAACCTTCTTAGAGACAGAGAAATAACAGCTAACTTTAGCATAAAATACCTGGTGTGTTCATGTGTTAATGATAAAAAAGTGTTGTGTTCTGCCAGTTAAATCTTTTAAATAGGCGAATACATGTAAGTTACTTAAAAATGCTGTTTCTTCCATATACAGCATTCAGTAATAAACCAGTTGTGTATGCAATTACCATGTTATTGCTGCCATCGTAACCTCTTGATTTTTATAATATATGAACAAATAACATACAGACCACATTCATTCGCAGAGTTCCAACGCAGTGTACTGTGAAAAGTGAACGGAAAAATCAGTTCTTCCATTTTGTTTTGTTTTCAGGTGATCGCTTATCATACCTCAGAAATCATCCCAACGACTTTTGCTATGTATGTGGTTCATTTGCATCGAAACCGCAAATGTTTCTTCAGCACAAGCTATATTTTGGTATGCACTTGGAGATCAAGACAAATCCTGGGCTCAGGAATTGGATGCTTTTTGCCATTCTAATGATTTGTCAGGAACTGAGAGGCAACAACAAAGGCAATTATTTTTGTTATGTTTGAATCTTACATTTTAATATCCCTTTTTACGGAGTTATGTTGTTTTATTTTTTTAAATTGTTGACACAGCAGTCTTACTTATCTTGCCACCTCACTCTTTTCTACTCACGCTTACTTTGACAACCGACACGACCGTGAGAGGGAGATCTAGGGTTCGAATCTCGCCCGGACCGTCCGCCCTGACAGGGTTTTTCCAGGTTTTCACCAGTCCTCATAAATGACAAATTTCGGGAAGGTACCCTAAACTTAAGCCTGGAACGTTTCCTTCCTTAAGAAAGCCTCTTTTCCCAATATATCATTTTGTTCCATGTATCATCAGTGTCCGTCGCCTGTAGTGTCTCAATAGTAAAAACGGGCGTTAAACAGCATTCAAATTCAAACGCTTACTTTGACTGTTTCCACACTGTACGTTACCTTCAGAATTAAATATTTTATTTTACCACCTTCACTTGTATACCGCCATTCTGTTCCAAATATTGCACTATCAATGTGACTGTTTAAGCGCTTTATTTGTTTCTGAAACATACAGTTTTTGTTTTTAGGTATCCTTTGTGTATATGTTAAATACATGTATATTTACATACGAGGGCTCTTCAATAAAAATCCTATCATACTACTTTAAAACATTCTCATAATTTTGATCTTCCTCAAAGTAGTTCCTGTTGGATGCAATGTTCCTATCCCAGCATTCCTGCAAGTTTTCAAATACATGTTAGAAACAATTTTTGACAGCTCCTTCAGAATCGCCTTCGAAGTCTTCATCACTATTTCTGAAGATGGAAAATGCCTCTCACGAAGGTGTTTCTTCAGTTTGAGGAAAGTAAAAAGTCACTCGGGCTAAATCTGAATTATAAGAAAGATGAGGGACACGTTTCACATTGTTTTTTGTGACATATTCAGCAACAATATTTGCGATGTGCGGCCCTGCATTGTCTTGATGCAGCATTCAGCTTGGTGCACGGAAATGTGGCCCTATGCGTGTGATATGACCCTGCATGGTTTTAAGTACAGTTATAGCTTTATCCATTTAGTTGTGTGTGCAGGAACATGATAAACCATCCCTTGACTTTCGAAAAATGACATGACCATAAGTTTCCCAACTGAAGCAGCACTTTGGGGGGGGGGGTGAGATATTCAGACAAGGGTTTTGCTGTTTGCGCTCAGGATCAAAATTATGTAGCAAAGTTTCATCAGCAGTGATTATGTTTGAAAGAAATTGCGCATCTTCCTGTAAAACTATCTTCGACTGCTTGCAAACCTACATGCAAATCCCCCCCCCCTCTCTCTGCACAAACATTGGTGCAAATTTTTAATTACTAATGTGTAGGTGACACAGTGAATTTTCAGAATTTCTGGAAGTGTTTTTAAAGTTATTTGACCATGCTCTGTGACAATGACTGACTGTTCAGAGCACAAACTGCAGCTGTGTTGTAGAGAAGTCCAAACCTTGCATAGGCCCCAGTTGAAGATTTGTGTTAGGACGAAAGCAGATTTCAGAGCAACATGTTGTTCATCGCCTGTCACTTGCATTTTGCTGTAGGCGAAACCGAATATCTCTCACCTTGCACAGGCGGAAACCGGAAGTGGCAATGAAACTAGTACTATGAGTACGTTACGGTTTAAACTAACAAAATATTGTAAAGTTAAGCTTTAACAGTGAAATTATTGAACAGCTCTCATACAGGGAACTTCTCATAGGACGCCACCTTTTCTCACTGATCGCGACAAATTGACTAGTGCCAATTTATGGTGGAAAAATTCAATGAAGGTGAAAATCGAGAATCTGTTACATCGCTATAGGTGACGAAATGTGGGTTTACCACTATGATTCGGAAACAATCCAGCAGTCGCCAGTCTGGTGCTTTACTGATGAGACACCACCAACAGGAATGAGGAACAGTCGCAGTGTCGCGAAGAAATTGACACAACCATTTACTCAAAAAGTTATCGCATCTCTAGACACCTTATGTTGTATCTTGACAGCGCTTCAAGAACAGTCAGCTTGTAGGACTAAGTGACGGTGAACTTTCTCAGCAGTGCTTCGCCGGTGCATTCTGTTTTGGAAAAACGATCATATTCAAAATCGTGGTTTTCATTCCTTGTAAAAATGAGTTTCATTATTTCTGTCTAATTACCTTGACAAAGCTGTAACAATTTGCAGAAATTATACACAACGCTTTAGTTGGTTGCATCATATCTTGATGCATTTTGGCGACTCTCAAATACTTTTTTCTAGAACTAGTTTCATACAGCTTACAAGTCGCTTTTTCTGCTTCTCTAGAAACCAGAACAATTATAATAGTTTTTATTTTTTTTTTATCTCGAAATCCCTTAAGCTGTGAGTGCTACATTTTTGGAACAGTAAACACACTTATACAGTGAAAAGCCTAATTATATTTATAAAATTGCTTATTTATTACAACATTTCAGGAATACTCGGAAAGAGTTTATTGTTTTTTCTTTGATTTCTTTGTTGTAATATATTTATTAAAACGTTTCTCTTCTTTAGCAAGAACTTAATAACACATCTTGCTGTATGACAGGTGCGGCGTCCTGCATGAAAATGACATTTTTATTTTTAGGAAACAAGTCTTGAGCTAGTGAAACAGTTCCTTCTTGAGAGCTTTCTGGAACTTGTTTCTTCTACAAATGGAATCTTACCATGCAGATAACTGGCCACAACCTATAATGCAATTGTTTTATTATCTGGACATTGCGCGAGAAAGCCTACTAAAATCGCAATTTTATGAAACACCCGTTTGAAAAATCCTTTCCCTGAGGAAAATGTCAATATATCATTCAAATGCCAATATTCATTCTGGACCCTTTAAAGAATTTTGTTAAATATTAACACTAAGCTTTTGATTTTAATTGAAATGTATGCTTTTATTGAAATAAAATTTCAGGAAAATTAGACAAACATGTATTTATGTTTATTGTTTCAAAAATGAGCACACTATTATTACTTATCAAAACAAAAGCCGTAATAGTATATTTTGGACACATTTATGTGGATTATTGTAACTCTTTGTGTTAATATTGTATTGATTTGATTACTGCCTCCTTTCTTCGTGGCATTAAGTCCATCAAAGTTGGTGATCTTCTGTTGTTTAAACTACGACTGAGTAATGGTCTCTAGCAGCTGCCTCTTGTTACTGATCTTCCGACGTGGCATCAAAACTTTCAGCCTTGACTACAAATTTTCAATTGGGCTAAGGTCAGGACTGTTCCTTGGCCAAGGGAGGGCAATAACATGATGGTCCCTGAACCATTTCTGATTGATTCGAGCTGTATGACACTTTGCGCCATCCTGCTAGAAGATGCACCACTGACACTGACTCCCACCCCTCTCGCAAACAAATCATGAATAAAAGGCAATAGTTTTAAGTCTTAAGGCCTCTTCTTGATATTTTTTGACATTAATGTGACCTCTAACACTGCTAGGCGCCTGACACCTTGCGTCGTCATGCTTCCTTATACCATGACGCTGACAGGATGCTTCATAGTGGCGATGATGCACTGACACAAACGTGATGCCATCACTTCCAAAGATGTTGATCTTCGTTTCATCGCCCCAAATGACTTTACCCCAGTCTTCTTGCGCCCACTCCACATGTTTTTGCCTCTGCTTTTGGTTGAAATAACACTTCCTTCTTAAGGTCCTCGCTCATAGACCATTTTGCAACGTTTTTTTTCCGATTGTTCGGTCAGAGACTTGTAGCCCAAAGTGCTGTTACATCTTTTGCCTACATCGGCGATCTTGCACAGAAAGGTGACAGATTCTGCTGCAGTCTTGAACGGTTAGTTTTGGTTTTCTGCCATTCGTACCGCTTGCAAACTTTCCTAATGCCTCTTTTTGTAGCGCCACCATCTAACATGTTCGCTATTTCTTCATAGGAATAGCCTTCTTCGTGAAGTATTACAGCCTTACTCCTTTTAATTGGTGACAAAACAGTGCGTTTTATCCTAGGAACCATTGTTTCAAATTGTAGCATTACTTTTCAATTCACTCTGAAATATATTCACTTCACAAAAATTAGATGCCAACTGCAATGCAACAATGATGATAACACTTGACCTAGGTACTGAGAGAATACAACAGTCGAACATACAATAATTATACAACTATATTGCAGCTGCACTAAGATGTGATTATTGAAGTTGTGATGTTAATTAAACTTGTTTCTAATATGTATGAAATGTAGCACGTTCCATCTTTCGTAAGGATAATATAAATAGGATACAGAAACATCATAGAAATAAAAACGCCATCTATTGATTTAGCACGACGCAATATTTATATATCTTGTAAGATTTAAAAAGGATAAAAATTTTACGTAAAGTGTTCAGAATTAATGCCACTACTGAAAATTATTTTCCCTTTGGCTAAGATTGTGTGCGTTCTTGCTGCGCTAGGAGCTTTGGCTTCCTCTCGAATCTTGGATATCTTCCTTTTCTTACCCCTAGGTAGCGCCTGCTCGTTTTCTTTATCACTCTGCTTGTCGGCACATAGCAGTCGGTTCTCTTTGGTGTAACTATAGCTGCACTAGCTGTTTGTGAACTCCGGACATATCCTTGCTCGAGGCTATTGTTTGTGGGTGGGAACTGATATGTTCCTTCGTTCTTTGACGATATCCTTCAGAAAGGCTTACCCATAGAATTCTCCTTTACATTTTGGAAAATTTGGAACGTGACTCGTTTTCCTGTGATCTAAGTAACTAATTTATTATTTATTGTATGCATAATTTTCTTTACATAAATCTTTTCACACCTTCAATATATTCTAAACTTTCAACCTGGTTTACTGTTGTTGTGCACCATATTTGAGCTGTTTTCTTAATGAATTCTTCTACCGTGGTTTGGTTATATGAAGAGGATTAATTGTAACAGAAATTGTATGTTAAGTACCCGTTAATATAGTGATTATTTTAAATTGCTTATATAAGATGTAATGAACGTAACATTAAATTAATGCTTCTTTCATTTGCAATTTAAATCAGCCGTGCAAAAATCTTCGACAGCCTATATGAACTGGGTTCATTGCGCTGTTCTTTTCCTTTTACTTGTCCTCATACACTCATTGTATTATAATAGATAATTGGAGTCATAAAATACCAGGAACGATATTTTGGAAGTTACATCCTTTCTATTTTCAGCAGTTATTTGGCAGCGCTCCTTGGTTCATTTGAGGCTCTTGGCTTTCATTGCCTCTGTCAGTTGTGGTTTCTTTGCAGGTCTATGTACTTTGAGGCTTTCCCTTGCCAAATAACATCAGAAATATTTAATGCACTATCAAGTACAGACTTTGTAAAAATTTTATTCCTTTTTTTCCTGTTTTGTAGGTTATATTTTTATCGCATAAATTTATCGTAGTGCTATTATTTGTCATTGTTTAATTTGTGTTTCAGTTGTATTAAACTTGTTCACGTTTCAACAGAAGTTTTTTGGGTACTACATCGTATATAAATCTATTTTCTACTTACGTATAAAAATATTTTCATCAATTTGGTTCTTTATTGAACGAGTTTCAGAACTATGGTTTGATGTGCAAAACTTTACAAATTTGTTATCATATACTATTAAAAGGTATAGTAAACATCAAATGCAAAGCAGGCATTAGAGTTCATAAGAGGGACATTATGAATCATTGACCATTCACTATGTGGTGATACAAAACGTTCACGGAAATCCATTGCATATGGTCTGCATTTTCAAATTCATTTTGAGTGGTTTTCTCTGTAAGACATTTTGCGACGCACATCCTCTCAACCTAGAGAATTCTGACCACTAGCTTGTGACAGCTGATGAGCTTTTTGCCTCGCGGGAGGTGTTTGATTTCCCTCCTATCTCCTTATATATGAGGGACACTTCCCCTATCTACCAGGGGAGAAGCACTCTAGGGGCTACAGTCTTCCCCACCGAGTGTAACGCAAGTCCGCAACATTTACACTTCCGAGGTGAAGTTCCACAAGTTTCCATCATGATTAAACCTTTTGACGGGTCAGGAATCTATGAATTATGCCTTTTTCAATATAATCCTCACAATTTTCAATCTGTGAATTAACTCTATCGAAAAGTACCTATGTGCTTAATCTGCAAAATATTTTATTTCATTCATAAAAAGGCCCTATTTTTAATTTGTCGTTTAGAGAGGAGGTAATAGTCACTGTGTGCCATATCTGAGCTGTAGGGAGGATGTTCCTCCTCCTGAAAGCAACAGTCCTTTGCTGCAATAGCAACCGTATGGATTAAATCAAGTGAACATTGCCTCTCCTTTTCTCTTTTATGAGGTTGGACACTCTATGCAGGAGTCTACATTCACGGCGATATTCCGTTCTTTGAAGTTAATCAAGAGAATTCCTCGGCAATCCTAAAAAAACAATCTTGGTATACTGAGTAACCTTAACTTTTGTTGCCACTCCGTGAATTCATTTGAAAGAGGGTCATAATGAATAACAATGGTTTCATCTCCTGTGACCATGGATCCCAACATTTCTTTAAGCATCAGTTGAGTGGCAGCTCATACGTAAAAAGTTGGTTCACATAAGGAGTTTCATTTGAAAAGTATGTTGAGTATCTACTACACAGTTTAAGTGTAAAAATATACTGATATACACAATTAAGAAATATTTGAGAGTAGGTCGCCTTATTCATTTATTGGCTGTTTCCCAGAGCTGCCACTAAGGGGACGCGGGTTGTATTTAGAGAACTACCGGAGTAAAAACACAAGTTACTTTCATTATATAGCAATGCTAAGCGAGCCCTTGACGTAATAACACATAACCATTGATGTCGCGATTGCAGTGTATAGCTGCAAACCTTTATTTAAAAAAAAAAAAATAAATAAAAAAAAAAAGCGCGCGCCAGAATCACAAACATAATTATTTGTTACAGTATCGTGGGTAATACGCCGTGCTCATTTAGTGCTTACTTACAGAGTCTTATTCTACAAAAGTATGGTCTAATACATTGTATTGTAACTTTTTATTCCACGAAAGAAGTGCAACACTTGTAAAGTATTAGTAAAAATGTTACAATTGACGTCATGTATGAGCAAGATGGAGGAACAGTTGTTTGCCATATGTCGTTGAATTAGGTTATGCCCACTCACTAGGAATTTTTAATGTATGAAGCATGTTATTGTCATTCCTGCTAAATGGGCCTTGTATTTTTTCTCAGGTATAACGATAATGTGTTTACTTTATTATGCATTTGTCAATATTAAAGCGTAATAACACACTTAGAGACGACGGTCCAATGCGGCTACATTTAGGAGCACCAATTTCAGTCGTCGAGAGATGGCAGAAGAATCGGCTTCCCGAATGCTTTCGGTTATTTATTTTATTAGTTCATTTGAACATTTATCTATATTTATTTGTTTATATTGCTTGACGAACACGTTCTCATTATAAGCAAAAAATTGGAGAAAATATGTCAAAAGAGTTTATTTTAAAAGATAATGAAGAATAAAACGAAATAATATTCGTTACATGTGGCAAGAACCTTAAAAATACATGAACTAAAATGCGGGTTCTGAAATGTGCATTTGAAACAGGAAACGCCAATATCAGTCATAAGCCGCATTTTAATTACACTTAACCTAACTTTATCATTGTACACAAATACCTATTTATTCTTTCTTTATACATATTCTTACTTAGTATCATCATTTTCGCTAATACTTACCACATTTGAGCCAATTGGCTTCCAAAATCATTAAAAAGATAATAAATGGTGTGCTAGTATTCAAAGTCACCAATATTCCTACACTTGCAGAGAAATTTATACAAATTATCATAGTGCCGGACTAATACTAATACTTGTGTGGAACAGAACAACAAAAAATCACTTGTAAGTAATGAGTTGTAAAGTACAAGTATAGCAGAAACCTTTGCGGAACAGATTTTTACTAATAACTGCAAGTTATACGTCCATACACTTACACAACAGAAGGTTGATAAAGTATTAACTACTACATTTCAACATAAAGTATAACACATGATAGGAAAAAAGAGCTTTTAAAAAGTATATTCACGTACTTCCACTGTTTGTACGTCATTTTATGTGAATGCAATAATGAACCTTATGCACCGGAACGACGCCATAGAAAACCAAAGCTGCAAACAGTAGTACCACATCAATTACTTCAATATAGCCACAGCTAAATACAATAGCAATTAAAGCGATGTGTTAACAATCCAAGAACATTTACTTTTATACCTACAGATTGCAAAACTAGTAACTAAATTACTATAACAGGAAATGTAACATTTTAAAATTGTAACTAAACGAAGGGTCAAAAATTATATTTAGCAGGCTGGCAATGCTCCCCGGTTCTCAGTAACCAATCAACAACACACATTTTCCCCGCCCTAAATGCCGCCTACTGTTTGATTCTCAGTTTTGGTTGTACTTGTTATCTCGGAGTATAATTGTTTTATTTTATTTAGAATATAAATGTTACTATTCGTGTATTTATTTAGTAATTTGTAAAGAATACGTTAGTTATGATTACGTTTTTGTGTGTGCATGGATAATGTCATAAAACTCAATACGTTAAAATACAATATGATATAAGGCAACTTAACGTTGTATATATAGCTATAAAACTAACAATAAAAAGAAAGTGTGTGGAATTTGAACCCAGGAGCTTACACACTGCCTTCTAAACCGTTCCACCACCGCTACTTCACCTTAATGTTCTCTTTCCAGATGCTTATGATTGCGACCATTACGTTTATAGGCAAAATGCCCACTGCAGTGTGCACTTGCTGCATGCGATTGCAAATACAGCGTTTGCGAGCATCCCCGTAGTTCTCCGATCAACACGTAAAATCTGCAGATGGCTCATATTTTGTCAAAGCGTGTACGTCTGTATCTCTTGCACGGACATGATGCCATAAACAAACAAAACAGCTGTGTGAGGCGAACCGGTTTCCCCTCTGCTTCTGAAACCCCCACACGTAACATCTCAAAAACTTCTCGCTTCATACCCTTACAAACTGTAAAATGAAAATTACGGTTTATGTGCGATTCATCCTCACAGTAACTTAGTGTTGGTCAAATTCGTACCTTCAGCGCAATGACGTGTGAAGAGAGCTGAAAGTGGTACGCCAACCTCCGCATAGAGGAACTGTCTGTCGTTCACCACGCTTTATAATTAGAGCTACTTTTCTGTCGTGCTGGAACTTTTGCAGCCTATGTAATTTATCTCAGGACAAACATTACATTATTCATAATCTCTCGTATTTTCACAAGACATTGTTTCCAGGATTAATAATCTCTTTATTGTGCCTATACATTTTCTAATTAATTGTTGCTCCTTAGCTAACCCACACTATAAACAGAGCTATAATTTTCCGCATTCCCTTGCCCTGATAGGTTAAAGCTATTCGCGTCATGTGCCGAGCACGTGGGGTTCCCTAACACTAAGAAACAGGGGAGAAAAAAAAAATACAAAATACAGCTTTGGAAGATGTAAAGTACAATAAAGTTTACTCTGGAATTGCAAACTGAAGACTTTCAAATAAATGCAGTAATCAGGTCGCATGTGCTCATATCATAAGCAAGCTGTAACAGTTAACCTGATAAGCAATCCCCTCTATCTTCCTCCTATAATTCTCTGTTTAGCGAAAACTAACATGCGATCAACAAATGCACCTTTTTGTCATCCATAGCACACACTTCATATTACCTTCCTTTATAAAGAGTTAAAAAATATATACTCAATTCGGCCTGATATTTCAATTATTAATAAATAAAATGTCCAACATTAGATGTAAGAAAGTTTTTCAAGCTATACAGCTATACTTTTCAAGCTTTTAATTGTATATGGAACTACTGTACTGATAATAAAACATCCTGGCTTTTGGACTACTAGGAAGGTATTACTGCTACCCTTGCGAAGTATTGCAGTCTTTCGGGCGAAAGTATTTACTATCATGAATTGTACCTGAGAAGGGTTACCATGATAAACAAATTCTCATCTTCACAAAAGTGATTTAAAAGCACTTTCCTCCGACGAGGTTAAATCTAAACTGATATGGAAATGTCTAAATCCCTGACTGCCTTCGCACCTCGCAACAGGCTTGAACGACGGTGGTGCCGGGGCATCGTGGCGTTTATGGAAATGAAAAAAAGTATATCAGCTGGCTAAAAGGGTACTAAAACACCCTGTTGGCCCTAAATCCGCGGCTGGATTTATACACGTATTGCCAGAACCGCGGTAAAAACTGGATAGAGGAAAACTCAGCTTAGGTGACAAACCTATTCTGCACAAAACAAGCTAAGAAATTGCTTCTTCCTAGAAACACTCTTTCCTTATCTCTCCTTAAATTGAACAGAAGAGCTATAAGAAAAGTAGCTGCGCTATTACAGGACACAGTCATTCCAGGAAACATTTACGGCTCTTTAAAGATGAACCTAAATTTAGGATGAGTGAGCAAACAGGATTAGAAAATCGAATTAGGAAAGAGACTTGCTCTTTCTATAACCAGGGAAGGACTTTAAGGACGGACGCTGACATTAGAAGCAAAATACTGCAACTTGTTCAAAGAACAGATTTTGGGAAACAATGAAAGCGCATAATAAGCCTTATTGGCTGACGTGCGGAAGGTCGGCAAACCCTGTTAAACACTCCCGTTATCAAATTCAATCAATTAAGGTGTTTGCTTAAATGCACACGCCTTATTCCCTCCACCTCTTCCCATGTCCTGTCATAGTGTCTTACTTCTGCCGTTCCGCTTTAAAATAAGCGCAGAAGGATATGTTTGTTGACAGTACATATTAGTTTTTGATGAACAGGGTTTATTAGTTCATGATAACGTGTCCATGAACGCCGGAAGCCTCAATACTTTATAGACTAATGAAAACAAAACTTTCCTAAGATTTTTAAATATGTAAAATGTATAAGGAAAAATGATTGCTTTAAACATCGAACTAATTTATATCACGTAAAGCGGTTGTGTGTCCACGAGCTGAGGCATGGCACTGGTACTGTTGACATCCGAAGTAAGATTAAGAGAAACACAGTATAAATATTTTGTCCCCGCTTTCTCTCTTTTCTCGCTCGTAAAGGTTTCCAGAATGTCTCCAAACCTATAGAATCTAAGAGCAGGGCAAATATTGGGAAGGAGGTTCCAAATTTGAATTTTGTTTAAATACTGGTGGGATTAAGGCAATAGGGCATTTTCCTCTACTCAGCGAGTCGTAAAGTTTGTAATATGTATTAAAACGATATCGACTGTTGCTGTTTGATGCTTTGTATTAAAATTAAAGGCAGTATTAAATGGACAATTTCGTCAGACACGAGTTTACAAAACTGTAAATCATCGATTACTTATTCGGCCCTGGTGGTCTGCGGTAACCACATTTGTCTCGTAGACCCAAGATCGCCATGTATTTTTTTCGAGCGTAAAAAACCTAATTATGGCTTCCTTCGGAAGGGAGGTAAAGTCGTGGGTCCCGTATCGTAGATTTACGGCATGTAAAAGAACCTGAACTTGAAAAAAGAGGCCTACGAGCAAAATTTATCGGCCGTTTCACGCCCTGAATTGAATGGAACGCTGATTTGAGATGTTAAAGAGCGTCCGTAAATAAACAAAATCAACAACAATCTATTACTAAACAACAGTTTATGCAATTTCGCTCTCAAGATGATTTTGTTTGATAACACCTAATTTCACTTGGCAACAGATTTCAGTTTCTGGTAACAGACACAATGTATAAATGTATTTTAAAGTCAGTTTCCAGTTTCAAATTGCAATAACTTGGCAAATTTTTAGATTTTGCAAAAATGAAAATACAAAAATTCTTCGTATAGAAATGGAATTTTATTATAACAAAAATATTAAAAAAACTAAACAAGAAAAGGTCAATTATGAACACCATGTGTTGTTCATTAATGTTTCCTAGGAATATAATTCTCCTGGTCATTCATCAGTGACGAAATTTCCTGTTCGTTTTAAGCCTTCTCTCTTGTGAAAGCACCACTGTTATTGGCAATCTCTCTTATAGAGTGGACCAGGCTGTTAGCTACAGTGTAAGCAACGGTATACGTGGATTTAGGAGAGAAGGGGGAAAAATAACGGGTCCTCGGTTTGGGGGTTGATGCATTACGCCAACATCGAAATAAAACTTTAAATGCTAAAAAAATGAACAGTTGATAAAGGTGTTTACAGATTTTGTCGTAGAAAAAATATGTGGGCTTTTATATGTCAGTGATAAATTATTACGGAAGCATGCCCTTTTTAATTTTTTTTATTAATTAATTGTTTGTTTATTTGTACATAAAACTCATGAGGAAGTGCCGCCACTGCTGTAGAAAAGTACCAAATTTGTACATTAAGTTTTGCCTTTTCATACAAAATAATAGAATAATTTTACACCATTTAAAAGTGCAGGAAAATACACATTATTTATTAAAAATAAGCATATCTTTTAAATATTTAAGTCTCAATTTCAGGCTTTCACACCACTTTCTAATTCACCTTCATTAGTCTCAAAAGAAGTAGCAGAAAGAGCTTGAGGGCTTGATAAACACTGTCGTATTCTTACGTCACACATTCTAAGTGTATGATGGCTTCATTATGCTACTTGTTATTAATTTATGCTGTTGTTGATATGTGTTGAACTTTTAAGGTGCTTATTTAGTTTTGCCAAACTGATGGGTGATGTAATAGAAAGCAGACGTCCACTTCACTTTATTGGATGCGAAAGACCCGCTAGAAGTCTGAAAGGAGAAAGTAAAGCAGAAAGGAAAAGGAAAAAGCTGGCACGCAGTAGTGTTGCACAGTATTTTTAAATCATCCATACCCAAATGCTTTGTTGTACGTTTATGCAAATAGAGAACAAGCTGAAAAAAATAAACGTTTTGGAATCCCCTTTATTTGTTTGGTAAATGTTAACGCCTATATCTTCAGGAAGGTATGTTGGTAATTATTAAAATTGATTATTATTCGGCTATATTACCTTGGTCGTTGGTTTAAATTAAATTTAAATTTAATATTGGCATTGAAAACGTAAAGAAGACCAGAAATAATCCATGCAATTTCTGACAAAGTCATCAAATATTTCCTGAGAAAAAATTATTTTGAGATGTTTATGTCCGCTCTAATAAAATGCTCTTTACGGTGCAATTTTCAAAAATTTGGAAAGAGAGCTGCAAAATTTCTGTCTGGAATAATAGAGACAAATTATTTGCATAAATTTTAATTATATAAAGTATTGTTTTAGAAAAAGTTCACTATTATTTTGTTGAAATTTGTTTTAATTTTAAATATTAATGGAGTGAGATGAGCAAATTATATTCTTATGGTGACTTTCATTTATTATGTCTTAAGAGCCTCTGGTGGAAATTTCAAGTTAATTGGTGAAATTTAATTCAACAAGGAGCAATTTGAATTTCCGTATGCGTATGAAAAAGCAGTATTGAGAAAAACTGCTTTTATATTTAGAGATGATTTTTATTCGTGCGTAGTTAGTTTGTTTATTTAAGGACGCTATTTAGCGTCTTTGGTTGGTCATTAGCATCCCATTCAATTCGGGGCCTGAAACGGCCGATAAATTTTGCACAGAGGCTTTATCATTCAGGCTTGAAGTTCTTTACCGCCACGGGTGGCCGAGGTCGTTAAGTCTCGGACTCGTGAGCGGGAGGTCTGGGTTCGAATACCGCCAGGACCGTCCTTCCTGACTGAGGTTTTTTCCAGGTTTTCCTCAGTCCTCATAAATGGCAAATGCCGGGGAGGTACCCTAAACTTAGGCCTGGAACGATTCCTTCCATAAAATCCTTTCCCAATATATCATTTCATCTCATGTATCATCAGTGTCCATCGCCTGTGGTGCCTCTGTAGCAAAAACGGGCGTTAAACACCATTCATTCATTCATTGAAGTTCTTTTACATGCCATAAATGTACGACGCGGGAAGTAAAGTCGTTAGACTTTACTTCCTTCCCAAAAGAAGCCATACCTAGGATTTTTACGCCCTAAAAATCATCGATCCTGGCCGGATGTGAACTCTCGACCTTGGGTCTACGAGGCATACGTATTCGCAGGTCCATATAAATAGGCACATGACAGGTGACTATTTATATGGACTATTTCACTTAAATTGAAAGTAAGATAAAATAGCTTCGCTAAATAAATCTAAAAGAAATTAACGTAATTAATCTGAAAGAAAAAAAAAAACTTTTTTGTTGCTATTTTTAACATTTTCCACAGGTTGGTCCCCTTAAGAAACTTAGCCAAAGTAAGGATTCACACCTGTCCATCCAGAAGAAGTTTTAGAATTCTCCAAAATAACTTTTCTTTTAGAACAAAGTCAGGAAACGTGGTAAAGTACTTGCGTTTTCTTCGGTTAACTGTCCTTTTTAGCGGGATTTAGTACGGTTGTAAAAGGTATGAACAGTTTATCTTTATTTCTTATTCTCTAAAGGCATCAATTGAATTGCTATTTGTCAAACTTTTCAATATAATATAAAATATAAATGAGAATTATAACGCTCTAGGGTTCTTTTTCTGAAACGATAGACTATCAAATAAATTAATGTTTTCGAAACGTGATATATCTATTCTACAACTATATCTTTTCGATAAATGTTTCTGAAACGTTAGATAGAGAGTATCAAAAAGATAGATAAATAGATAGACATCTTTTTGATAACTTATCTGACGAAAAATTGACAAATATATCTTTGATATGAGTAATGTGTAAGATGGTGGACAGTATTTTACATGAGTAGAGTTGCGGCCTGCAAACTTTTAACGAAGAAAACTGGAATAAATCTACTTGGAGGGCAATGCTAATGATGTTATGTCTCCGTGCACTTAATATCTGAGGGGAAAGGAATTGAACTTGTACGTTTGAGTTTTCAGCCTGCTACTCAAAAATTAGCGCTATCAATTTTTTATTTTCAGTTATATATTTCTCTTCGGACACTTCAGTTAATAGTTTCTTTTCAAATTCATCGAAAGTCTTATCACGTTTAGCTTTCGTTTTTCAGTCGAATTAATTAGTGCATTTTATTTAATTTTTTATAGTGCTTAACGACGGTTTTTACTCCTTAAGCACCGCAGGTATTGGACACTTATGATAAATGAAATGATAAATTGGGAAAAGATTATTTTTAAAGGAAATAAGCGTCCCAGGCTTAGGATACAAGCCCAGCATTTTTGAGGTCTGAGGAAATCCTGAAGGAAAAAAAAAAAAAGTCGGGGAGGACGGTTCTGGCGGGAGTCGAACCCCAAACCTACCGCTCACGAGTTTATGTCTAAACGATCTCGGCCATCCCTATCTATAATGCAATTATAGTATGACATATGATTGATATTCACCTTTTGTTTCATGTATATTTTAGTCCAGCATTTTAGTGCGTTGTTTATTAAGGTTCTCGGTAAATTCCACAAAAATAATTTCTTTCTTTGTTTCGTTCTCTTTTGACACCCTTTTCACAATTTTGCATGTAATAAACACATGATTTCCAAAAAAATACAAGTAAATTTATATAAATAAAAATTAAATGGACTAATAAAATAAAATTTGTTTTCGAGCACAACGGGGAAGCTCGATTCTTTTGCCATCTTTCGACTGAAATCACATTAAGGTTGATGCTGCTACATAATCCGTATGCATGAAAATATACGTACTTAAGTCAAAGTGGAATATTATGCTTGAATTTTGACATATGCATACTAAAGTATTTTAATATCCATTATTTCTAAGAAAATGTAGATATTATTATAATAATAACAATAATAATAATAATTCTTGCTGTACATTAAAACATACGAGTTTATTACTAAGAAGTGGACATAACCTAATTCAAGGTGGCAAACAGTTGTTTCTCTATCTTGCTGTTATATGACGTCACTAATTTTTTACTAATACATTACTTTTTTTTTTTGGAATAAATTCATACATCATAAGCACTTGTATTGATACATTTATAATATATTTTGTATTTTTGATATTCTATTGTTAAACAGCAATACGTAAAAACTTTCTACCAACGAAAACTGTACATAATTGAAAGAACATTAGTTTAATGAATCGGATATTATGAAAAGGAAGATAATGCTGAAAGAATAAGAAATTATCTTAGATTGAAAAGGAATATAATTTCCAAGTTCTTAAGAAGGTGGAAGAGAAACCTTCTCCCAAACAGATTCGACTTTTCTTAAAAGGAGCAAATGTTGGAGCTAATTTAAAAAAAAAAAAAATTCAATAATGAATTTCGAGCATGATACAAGTCGCGTTTTCGGAATGTATAAAAATGAAGTGGTGCTGAAATATAATGCGAGATAGGAACAGAAATGCACAGTGTTATACATAAGTGATGGGAAGATGAACCTTCAGCAGTATGAATGTTATGATCCCAGAAAATGCTCTAGTGAACTCACAGATGATGGAGAGAAATTAAAAAAAAAAAAAAAAAAAAAAAAATCCGATAACTATTCTTTCTTCGTTGGTGTAAACACCCTTCTGATTCTTTTCATTCTTTGTCATGTGGTGCTCCTGTTACTGAAAGAAAATGCAGTACAAGAAGGATATACCTATA
The DNA here is from genome assembly GCA_030762175.1 of Metallyticus violacea. Lineage (NCBI taxonomy): Eukaryota > Metazoa > Arthropoda > Insecta > Mantodea > Metallyticidae > Metallyticus > Metallyticus violacea. The sequence goes on from CM060833.1 coordinate 19,868,883, forward strand.
TTTACAAACTTTGTAAATGGGCATACTTATGAACGGTCGTCTAGTTGCAAAAGTGATAGTTGAAGAGTAATGCATTCTTTGCCTCGGAAATGTATCGTTGTGCACTAACATTTAATTCTGCATTGTCAGCTTCAAATGCATTGAAACTATTATTTTCAGTCTTATTTTACAGGCTTCTAAAGAGAATTCTCTTCCCTTTTGTGCATACATCTTGACTAAAACAAAAGGAAATTAATTATATAGCTGCCACAAACAATTTAAATTTATGTGGAGGTGGACAGTACGACTCCCCTGAATTTCCTACCAAATGTATACTTGTTTTATAATGAATTTAGTTACAAATAAATCAGTAGATTTTATAATTGTACAGTTGTGAGTGACATTGTGAAAATACGATATTCTAATTACAGGGCGGCGCGTGCTAACGGAAGAGTTTAATAATACGGTAATGGACATTAAAATTCTTTTTATTTGTCCATTTTTCGTCTTCAAGGTGGACAAAAGATCTATTGCAATCACTCAGGAACAGTTAGGAAATTTTGCCATTTTCTTCTAGGTTTTCCATGTCTGTATGAAATGTAGTCTGTAGTTCAATGCTTTATTCATTTGAACAATGTCTTTTCTTTATCTTAACATTTAAATGAATAATATCTAACTCACATTTAATAATACCATTACACATTTCTTCTTGTCGTGAATATCCAGCTACACGCTTAGAAATATCATCTCAACTGACTCAATTTGTCTCCAATTTGATTCTCAGTTTCCAGTTCCCTGATCCATATATCAATGTTGGCACTGCTTAACTTAGTTTTACATTTTTTTCTAATTTTACCAACTTTTAATTTTCCCACACACACATATTGAAAGTTCCCAAGTTTGTTTGGAACATTTTCACAAGTAATATGATATCATCTTAGTCCTGATAATTAAAATGTTTTTCTTGTAACATATATTGTTAATATTTTAGATCTTATGAGATTTATACCATGTTACTCACCGAAATAATTAGCCCTACAATATGGGTTCGCTCTATAAAGTGAAATCTGAGAAAGAGAAATTTAAAGCCAGCACTTCTATCTGTCCATTTTGTTTGTTTTTCCCATAAAACCTTCTTTTATAAAATTACAATGTCTACACCGTGATGATTGAAATGAGATACTTATTCCACTCTAGAGTTATCAATAATAATAACAATAATAATAATAATAATAATAATAATAATAATAATAATAATAATAGATAGGAGTTACAGAAAGAGCTTGAAAATGTTTTGTCGTATTTATATTGTTCATGAACGTCAAAAGAAAAATTTTCTTCAATTTATGGCATTTTCTATACTGAAAAAAAAAATGAAAGCAAGTTACTGCCCATAGTGCTGAATTTCACTAAAATATGCTTTTAACTAATAACAACTGATAGTATTATTCCTATATGTGTTGGGCACCATAATCCTAGTGCGGTAGTACTTGAGAACACACAGTAATTTGTTGGTTTCCTCATTAGACGTAGGGCTGGTGGGGCAGTCGCGCCCACACACACATGCACACCAAGCCCTCCGGAAAGACGGTTGCAGTGTCTGGCACGTGTGTTACGTTGCCACATGGCTTCTCTATTGTATGGGGGAGATTTACAGCAAGTTTCAAATCACCCAACGGTTACCTCAGCTCAAGTGCTCACCAGTGTTTGGTTAGTTCGCGTCTCGGGCGTCTGCCGCACTTTTTAAAGATGGAAGAATTAGACCCACCGCACTTCATAGCCCCCATGCTCTTTTATCATCAGTAAAGCTTGAGCTCCATTGCCTATTCATTGTGCGGCCTCTCAAAACAAGTTGTCTGCCACGGTATAACGTGATATCCCAGCTGTATGACATAGACAGCGTCATTCAGCCGCCTCTATGTACAACTGTAAACAAAAAGGTCAAACTTGGCAAAAATAAAGAGACATAAGTGACTCGTACTTATCGAAGAATTTGAGCGTGAGTTTGCTATATAAGGAGCTAATACACCATATAGTGGTTAAAGGCCATAGAGAGATTTTCATCATCTAATCCTGAACACCATATTAAAAATGTCAAATTATTGGTAGAAATGAAGACGATACTCCATAAAAAGATTCAAATTGCTCTGCATGGTGTTTAAAGACTTTAGTAAAATGATGCTATGGTATCACATTACCTTTCACACACACTTTTTAGTGCAGAAATGCACAGGAAGAACGATCACTGCGCGTCCACTTTACAATACATTTTAGGGCTTTGTTATGGTAATGCTGTAAATAACTAAATCCCTTTTACCAAGGATGCACTTTTTTGACGCTTTATAAAAAAAGATATTGTAATAGAAGTAAGAAATCTATAAATGAAAATGCCTATATTTTATTTTACTAATAAGGTCGTTTTTTCTAAAATAGTGCAGTGGAATTCTTTGGAAAATTTAATGTAATGTAATTCGTCCAGTTAGGAACAAACTCAGAAAGAAAAGAAAGAAGTACCTACTACAAAGCAACCTGCAATTTAAGATGGAATTTATTGACTTTCACCCCCTCCAAATAAATTAGAATGTGTGTGGGATGTTATGCTCTTACCAGAGTACAGAAATGCCCTAGCCATAAAAAAATTGACCTAAAAATGGGAACAGAGAACACTATTGCCTTTTGTAAACAGTGTTTCTATAGATGACCCAAACGAACGGGAAATCGGCCGTTATTACTTGGAGGAATTCTAAAGCAGGGTCTTAGTAGATGTTTCTTTTGTATATTGTCAGAGAGTTTTGCTTTTTATCAAATTAGGTAAGGGTAAGCGTAATAAACATATGCCAGCTACGGGGGTGAAAAGACAAGGCAATAACTTCTCGATGCCTGAGCTAGGTGTAAATGTGCGTGACGTGCTAAGATAGCCAATAAGAGACATGAGAAGGACATTATGCAAGTTCAGTACCCAATAGAAATTCTTAGATGAAAGAAAATATACTAGATATTTCTAAAGTCAGTTTTGAAAGGATAAAGATAGCGTCGGAAAGAATGACCGACTTCAAGTTTTATTTAAGCCTATAGGGGGCTTAGAGTTAGCTGTGCGTCAGTCCAAGCACTCAGTTGTTGCTGTATCAGTAGGAGTGGTCAATTGCGTCAGTTATACCACGAGAGTTATCATCCAGAGTTTTACCAAGAGTGTTATTATTCAGCCGTAGCAGTTTTATTGAATTACTCTGAGTATCAGAGTGTATCAATACAAGGGGGTCTTTATGACTGTCATCGTCATTGTTATTGTTAGAAGTGTTATTCGCTAAACACCAGCATCGAGTAGACAAATTTCTTTGTGTTGAATATCGTTGATCCTCCTAGTTAGTGCAAAAGTGCTTTTTATAACGCGAGCAATTCCCCAAGGACTAACGGTTGGTTTCTTAAAGTGGAACAGACTTTGTCAATACATAGTGTTTCATTCCACATTACAAATCTAATCATTCTCCTGTCAAGATCCTCGTAACCTTCTTCCCCAGTAGTCTCCGGATCACAAAAAGTCTAGCAAAGAAATAGGAGCTAGTCGGAGCAAATGTTAAGTCTGCGGAAAATCATCGTAGAAGCAAAGAATAATCAATCTTCTCTCCATTATTGTACATAATTCGACCCATCTTTTAAAATACCGCTGCTCATTCATTTCAGCGAATGAAGCTGTTTCCTTATTCTTCACGCACTGATCTGGTTTTCCACGATTTATTTGCATTCACTAACCACATTCTCAGTGTTCTAAGTGCAGGTAGCTTTACGAGAGCCAGCAATGGTGTCAAAACTTTAATTTTCAAATTAAAAAAATAAAGTTGCAATCCTAAGAAATGGTCATTGCTCAAATTGCCCCTTTTCTTTCCTCCTGTATACATTTTAAATATGTTTATAGTTTCATTATTGTAATAATGATAAAAGTTATTTGGTTCTTTATATGTGGGACATAACAATTATTTCCTTACTCCTTTAGTCGGTCCTGGTGATGTAGTGGTAATCATACTTGCCTTCTAAACCCAAGATCGCGGGTTCGAACCCGGCCAGGACCGATGGATTTTTTCGAACGTAAAAATCCAAAGTATGGCTTCCTTCGGAAGGGAAGTAAAGCCGTGGGTCCGGTCTCGTACATTTACGGAACGAAAAAGAACCTCAAGCGTGAAAAAAGAGGCTTCGGAACAAAATTTGTCGGCCGTTTCACGCCCTGATTTGAATGGGACGCCGATAACCGGAGATGTTAAAGAGCGCCCATAAATAAAACAGTTCAAAAAAGAGTATCCCTTTATTTTAATGTATAAATTATACACTTTAATTTCTTTTCTTAGAAAGCTTCTTTCATAAGCTTGTAACCGAATAGTCTCATTTCTATGCATAACTTTGCCAATATAAATATGTTAAAATTTTAAAAAATTTGATCTCTCTTAACTTGTAATATTTACATCATATGTCATTTTAAGACTGTGTATACTTTTCCTTGTTATCTACATATCAACATAAAAGGTGATGATAACAAAAGCAATATAACAAAAAGGGTATGCTGCCAGAACTAGTATTTTTATGTTAATATTTAGCAGATTTATGTTCCGTTCTTCTTACTCTATATTGATATCTGTATGCATTTATAAGACCTCGTTTAGTGTTAACTTTTTTTTTATGTAAGGTTGCATGTTCACGCCTGCTCGTGCGAATTCATGCAACCTAACTTAAAATTCATCTCAATATACAGTCTTGTGCGAATTAATATAAACAAGTAGGTAAATTTAATTTTATAGGTTATTCAGTACTAATAGCTGTTTCTCTCCAGTTCATCACCCCTTTGTTGATACTCGTAGTTGAGTAGTTAATTGTAGTTATTGCATATATTGTTGTACTAGAAGTTAAAACAGTTCTAGCTGTTTAAACAGTTTATTTAGCAAGCATACTTTCAATCATAATGGATATCACACCTAATAAAAGAAGTAAGTTCCTAATCTCTACGGGTTTAGTAATATAATTAGAAAGAAAAATGAGATTGGATCAATTTCACCTCAAAGGAATGGACGATGTGGCCGAAAACGAAAAACATCCAGGAAAAACATGATACCCATCTAATCAGAACCAGCAAAAATAACCCTGAGGAACAGTTTTCATTTACAATAAAAAAAATGGGGGCTGCAGGGGTGAAAATGATCCTTAACAGTGTGAAGCGGCTTCTAGAAGCTGGAAAGAAATCTCGAAAACCGGTCAGAAAACAGTTATTGAATGTCCTATGAAGAAAAAGAGTTGACAAGGACTGGAAAATATCAGAACTGGACACAAGTGTGTAGAAGAGTACTTTCTGATGAAAAGAATGTTTAAGTGCAGGGGTTGAACGTCTCGCATGTAAGGAGAAACGATGGAGAGGAAATTTCGCCCAAACATATTCAAACAGACGGTAAAGATTTCTCAACAAAGAGGTTTTGAGACTCTTTTGCATTCACAGGCACTAAATATTTGATTCCTATTGACGGAATGATGGACAACGCCAAGTTCAACCCACTTTTACAGAAAAGAGCCATCCCAGAACTTGGCAGAGAAACTAAACATTGAAAAGGCAATTTTTCAGCAAGGTCTTGCCCCATATCATCATGCATCCAAGAATGTTAAGACTTCAGGGCGAAAAATGGTTTGTACTGGCCTGGAATTTCACCGAATCTTAACCATATAGAGAATCTTTGAGCGATTGTGAAGAAAGGGGTGGGAAAAAATGGACTGCACCACCAAAGAAAAGATGATTTATGTTGTGATAAAAGTGCGGTTTCATACCCAGAAATAAGTGAAATGTGTAAGAAACCCATCAACTCTGTGCCCAAACGAGTGAAAATTATAATTAAGGCCGAGGGTGGGAACATCAAATACTAAAAACGCCATTTATTAAAAAGTAATATTGAAATTTGTGAAATAATTTTAAAAAATAGAATAATATCTTTGTTCACATTAATTTGCACGAGGGAGTACGTGGACATCAGTGCTGACGAATGCTTATCTTTATTTTCCTTGCCTGGGCTCAGCTCTTATTGTTTCTGCCCTTGTCTTTTTTGCAAAGAGATTTACAAAAATTAATAGTTGTTTCAAGCGTAACACATTGTGAATTAGAATTTATTTCTCAATAAAAAATTCAACAAGTGCCAGAAAAGTGTTTCATATTTCATAATATTGAAAACAAAAACGCAATTTTTAAAATAATTTCCATTGCTTTAGTCTATTTTCTCTTTTAATTAATTAATTAATTAATTTTAAAAACTGTAATATACTTTAAGTCTTGTGTTATAAGACTGTATTTACGATTTGAAAGTTTTTATTTACTGAAGGCAGACACAGACCTTCCAACTATTACTGATTTCCCTGCATTATCATGGTATTACGGCCAAAGGGGAAATTATCTCAAGAAGGTCCGAGATTGCCGATAGATTCACGAACATAGCGAGTCTGGAAAGCTAGACCCTGGGGTGGTATTTACTGGGACTATTTCACGAATAAAATAAGAATTTAAATATAATTCCTCTAAATTTGGCTTACAAAATTATAATAATTGTACATTTGTATTAAGAATACCTAACCTTTTCAAGATATCTTGTAACAGACGAATATCGATTGTCAGGTTTTAGGACTACTGCATGAATAGAAGAAGACTAAAAGTAATATATATTTGAAATTCGCATACAAAATATTAAGAATTGTATAAAATGTTATACTTATGACTACCTACCTATTCAGAAACCGTGAGACTGAAATAGACGAAAGTTGAAGTTACAATCGCTACCTTTCTCTTTATTAATACCAACAGAGAAAAACTAAACATAACATTTTACCATTATGAGGAACGTGCTTATTAAAAGCTATGTTTGCGTAGGAAAGTATTGTTACATAATTTACAAAATTATTTCAGACTGTTTGGATGAATACGCAAAAACGATTATTTGAGTGGATGCACTTATGTTAAACATACAGTTATTGAAAACGCAGTTGTCAAATTTGAATGAAAGGGCTGTAATTTCATTGAATGTAAAGGATTGTTGATTAACCTGTATGATGCTCAGGAATAAGTATAAGTAGTTAGGTTATAGAGTTGGCTATACTGACCAGAAGACAATTGCATTTCGCGTAGTAAAGGGATTTGATAAACCTACGATAATGTCAGTGCGATATCGGGCTGTGATTGGTCAAAATTAAAAAAAAATTGTTAATTTCATTGGTCAATTTGATGATGACATCACATAAAAACAAATTTATTTCCGGAATATAATTGTGCAGTTAATCGTGACAGAATACAATTGCCACATGCCTGCTGTAACACTTGCGTACACTTCCATACCGTATTTCTGCAGACGGAAGCGACTCCAATTTTATGCAGCCGACTGGTTAACATACGTTGATACTTAATCACATCCCATTAGAAAGCAAATTACCTCATCACCTTTCAGTAGCAAATGTGTTTGAACATGTAAACTGTATATTTCCCAAAATGAAAATGCATTCGGTTCACTCAGATGTTAGGCGGTATTATCATACCAAACAAAGTGGGTCGCATTGGAGCTGTGTTTTGCTCTAATAACATCAGCAAAATCCAAGTGAGAGGAGCATGCTCTCTCGTATTTTCTCCCTTTCTAAATTTCATAACCATTTCGTGTCTCATGCACATCGGCTCTTGAAATTCTGCATGGATACCATTGAAATTGACGGATAAATGAGCAAAAGTAGGCAAATAATGAGGAAATTAAATGCATAGCTTTAGGTTTGAATACAAACATTTATTCTGTGGATTAACTTTTTCAGATCAAATTTATGTCTTTGTAGATCGATTTTTGCTGCCTGTCCCCTAACATTGGAATACGTTATTTCTTTCCGTTATAGTCCTCTTCTGTTACAGTGCTTGACTGTATCTGATTGAGTTTTCTTCTGAAGACACAGTTTGTTGCTCATTTCTCATCCAAGTTCGAATCTCAGTGCTGCGGAGTGATATTTGTGAGAAGCAAAGTCGGATTTTCCCCCTTGTTTTTCGAAGTTCTTCCGTTATTCATTCATTCTCCTCTTTCCTATCCGTGTTCATTTCATTTCCTTTCTTCTTTATGGTTAGCTGAGATTATGGCATTCTGATTTTGCATTTCTATCTTACTCTTGTGGTAGAGACTGGTCTTTGAACCTGGGCAGAGAAATACTCGGGTCTCCCACTTCATAAGCTGACCTCCCTGTCTAACGTCAGAAGTAATGTATATGTGTTTCTGCATACTGGAACGTGGGGTTTGTGGCGCCGTATGGCAGAGATTTCCATTTAGGCTAAAGTGTATCGGACCCAAAGTTCTTCGTTCCGCTTTGCTCCTATTTATTTTAATATTCCTGATCTTTTATTCAAGTGATAGCAATGTATTGCTACCTCCAAGCTTTATCTGTTTTACGTTTCTATTTTAACACAGTTCAAAGAGGAACTGAGTGTTGAATTTTGTTATATTTTTCGTGTTAGCACAGGAATGCATCCTATGCACCCTAATGTACAAGTTTAACCAATAATTATTTGCTTTAAAATGTACTAAAATGAATAACTTGACTTTCTTTGGCGGCAATATTTGAAAAAAAGGTTTTGTTTAAAATGATACCTTTCACATTAATTACCATCTCACATCCCGATTCTTTGTCATATAAACCGAAAAATTCTAGAACATTTTACTCAGTATACAGATAGAAGGATTTATGCAAACTTTTAAGCTTGTTCCAGTTCCAATTCAAAGAAAGAGTGTACAGTAAAACATTAACTAAATTTGGGAAATATGGAGTTGAGTTCAAATGTATAATGTTCATACTTGTGTAGTTTATAAAACATTATTTTCATCCTGTTCATCTTCAGTTCTGTTTTACGTTTCTGCTGTCCTTTTTACTGCCTCTGTCAGTTCCAAAAATCTTCCACTTTGTTTCATACGTTCGTACAAAATCGGGCATTTTTTTTTCTCCTGTACCTCTATCCTTACACTAATGAACTTAGCTTACTATAGCACAGCCATTAAAACAAATAACAGCATCTATTGGGCCTATAGGGTAAAACACAATATCTTTTTCTACATATAGATTTGATATTTTCATTGTGTGTGTGTCTTTTCCCCTACTATACGCCCATTTTGATAACAGGGTCTCTTCTCTTTCCTTATAAATGGGTTTTATAGAGATCGCGATGTTTATTGGTGTAAATTTAACACTTGTAACACCAGCCGGAGTCCACAACTGTGTTTAGAGGTAGCGGTCAAAAAGAATATCACAACTTGTATGCCTGAGAATCATTTATATTCTGCCACAAAGTAAAGTGAGTTTTATATTACATTTTGAAATGCACCGTGTTTTGATGCACTGGAAATATTTAATTGTGTTGCAGTTTTTTTTCCCCTTCAAGGAAATGGATTGAAGTTGGATTTTAATTTCATAAATTGACAGCATTATATAAATAAATTTGCGACAGATTTGCATGATTAAGCATAGTTAACTCTCTATAACGTGACAGCCCAATAGCGAACCTTGGTTTGCCGCAGCGACCATTGCGTTCTCTATCTCCTTCTTGCGGCATCATTGATATAGGACAAATTTGCAGGGGATCACGTTCAACCGCGCCGGTCGCCTATCACACGCTGCTTTCGAATTCGAACAACACCACCACTCTTATCAGGTAGCCCCCAATATTTCCATTCGAGGTTGAGTAACCCCTTGTCAGATCTTCCTAACTTAGAACATTCCAGAGCAGGTACTGATGATCGAACCCAGGACCTTCTGGCCAACATTCAGCAGTACTAGCCTGTAGACCAAGGAGGCGTCGACATTATAGCTACTAAGAGTGATTTTTGACCTGCGTCCACAATTAGCAAACCAATCGCCGCGTCGATGCTAGGCGCCGAACAATTAGTCGTAGTTTGCTGTTACAGCTTACAAGAGCCATCGTTATATCAGTTTTTTTTGTATTATTACAAGTTCATTATTATTATTATTATTATTATTATTATTATTGATTACATTATCTTATTGAAGTAAGTTTTACAGAGGTGCATTGTATAGAAATGGCGAGGGGATGGGGAGAGTCTATAGGGATAACCTCTATATTGTAGAGAAATTTAGGAAAAATATCAGCAGAAGTACTCAAGCAGAGCTTTGAGTGAATTCACGTTTCATTAAAAGTATGAAAAATGTATGACGTGAAAGAAACATATCTACTGCAAGAAAATATTTTCTGATCTTCCACAAAGGGCTCCATAATCAGTTTGATGCTTTTGTTCTTTTCCTGTTACACGATTTCCATGCCCATCTCATCAATAAGGTGCGTAAGGGTCAATAAGACCGTGTCATGAAACGGCACACCAAATAATAAAATAAGACTATGTACCAAAATGCGTTGATCTTCAATAATAATAATAATAATAATAATAATAATAATAATAATAATAAACTCGTCGCTTGTCTAATCACCAATCCAACCTAACATGGCATCGTCGGGAAATCAAATGTTGCGAGTTGGAGGACAATACATACGGCTTAGGTTAAAATCGCGTTCTTGCAGACATTGACTAACCTGTATGCAATAGGAAAATACACACAATTCATGGATCATCAGCTGAACTGACAAGGTTCAATTGCTTGGTTGTGCTTCACTGGCCTTTCTAAGGAGAGTGCAAATGTTTCTCAAACGCCATTCCCATGTTCGCATTGTTTGTCGATGTTATGCTTTCACTTGTTCCTTTGCCTTAACATAAAAGTGAGCCAGTTCTCCTGCATTTATTGCTGCATTTCTTACGAAAGTAATATCGTACTATTTAATGGTGAAGCTTTATAAAATGTTTCTTGATGAAGTTTGCATACATTTTTCGCACAGCTGCTCCATCTTGACCAACTCCATATGAGGGAAAACAATACTCCAGTACTGAGTACCGTTTTGCCAACATCTTTTACATGAACTTCTTTAGGAACACTTTAAGTAGCAATTAATCGTTCTATTAAATATATTTTCCGCATATAGTGGAATGAGCAACATTTACATATTTCGGTGTACCGTACTTATGGCCATATTATACAAAAATTCTGCATTGGTTGCATGTTGCAGGGGTTTTAGGGATGCACATAATTAGACGTTATGTACGGTTTTTTTTTTCTTTTAATTTCTCTGTAGTAATTTTCACTTCCAAATCAACTACACAACTAGTATGCAATCGATGTATATTACTTTTTTCTCTGTACTTTTGTGCTTATATTAAGTATAATTTCATTTATCTGTTAGCGATTCTGAACTGCTGAATTTGTCATTTCACGCAAGTAAAATATTTACGAAGGAAAAAAAAAAAAGGATTTTGCTAAGAAATTGTTAAGTTCGAAGTATCTGTGGCATACTTCTCAGAAATCTGGCTGCTGTTTTATCCAAGATTTGTAGCGTAATTTGAGAAAAATGTACGCCGATTGTGGGACACAATGTATATTTATAGTAATTTATTAATATTTCATTTGAAAATATCCTTTTTGTTAATATAACCTAGGTTTCTAGTTATAACCACCAGCTCAGTAGGGGTTAATTTATACGGGAATTGCTCTTTCACACTAGCCGTGTGTAGGGCAGTGATTGTAAATAAAGAAAAATTCGAATCTTGACCGGGATTCGAACCACAAATCTTCAGCCATCCAGACTAACGTCCAACCATCTGAGCTACCGTGTGCTCCAAGCACGGAATTACGAACCTTTCTCATCTGCATTACAAGTCGCTTCTTAAGGAAGAAATCTCTCGTAACAATAGGAAGGTCTCTGGAGTGTATAGAATCGGATGAGAGAAGTTCATGATTTCGTGCTAGCAGGAGGACATGGTAGCTCAGTTGTTAGAGTGTTAGCCTGAAGGCTGAAAATTCGTGGTTCGGGTTCTGGCTATGGTCCATTAGCTTTTGGAGCTGCCATAGTGATTTTTTTTAGATTATTTAGTGGTTACGCCCCAAGCCTTTCTCACAAGTTATATAAGTGAACATTTTTATTTTACTTTTCAACTTTCACTTATAGGTAATTTTATTCGACTAGGAATGTTTAGAAGGGAGTAAACTAAGATGGCATAACACTCTGTAAGGAATTTGATTTCCTCCCCTATTTAATTCCTCATGCTAACAGACATCGTTGTTCATATAAATGAAATTTGCTATGATGAAGCCAGAGTTCGTTGGAAATGTTTTGCATGCAGGAAGGCTCAAGACGCATTCACGAGGGACATGGTTGAGCGAGAAGTATGGAAAGGCTTTTGGAATCGCTACTTGATTGTTACATTAACAGCGATATGAAAAGTGTGGGAACGTGCCTCTCGCGTAGTGCACGATGGTCGCGAATCTGGAACAAGCATAGCATGACCCTTGCCTAGCCTCAAGTGCCTCTAGGAACCGAATTCATGCTCGGTTTGGTTTCCGCGCTCTACGATGTCTCCGCGAAAGTGGGCCGGCCGCGAGTAAAGATCTTGGACATTTCACCACTTCTTGTGAAGCTGCACTAGTTTTGAGGCGCACTACCCTGGTTTAGTTTATCGCACACGTTCACCTCGCTGCTTCCTATCGGCGGATGACCCCAAAACCAACCTTTGCGCAGCTTTGCACTAAATGTACGCGGCATGTAGCACATATCGGGTTTCTGCTTGCAGCAATGCTCCGGTTCGTGTCCAGTGGAGGCTGCTTTTTGGATTTCTGTCCGGGAACCTCCAATTTCTAGCAGACCTCTACGCCCTCAGCAGGGAATATTTATGTTTAATAGTCTTGTTAAACAGCGGGAAATTGAACTCACCAATTATAGGAAAACTGGATGGTATGACGCTAATTCCTAGTCGGAGAGAATCGCAAAATGTTTTCAAGAAAAAAAATTCCCCCTTCTTCTGCATGTTGTATGTAAAGGTAAAGTTAATGTTTGCCTCGCTCTGTGTTTTGTTTATTCCAAGGTCGCATGTGTTTTTGTTTGTCATCACAAAATACTTAAAGTAAACTCCAGTTTTACTGTGTCAGCATAGTGTGCCCTCTTCATTTACAAACTGTTTCAAGACTATAGGGACATCAAAGGCGCAGATGCACTCGAAGCCGATGGCGCCTAAAACTGTTGGCCTTTGTAAACACTAGAAAAAAATCATTATTCAGTAAACCAAGCGCCACGAGTGGCCGAGGTCGTTAAGGCGCGGACTCGCGAGCGGGAGGTCTGGGGTTCGATTCCCATCAGGAACGTTCTCCGTGACTGAGATTTTTTTTCCCAGGTTATCCTCAGCCTTCATAGATGGCATATGCCGGGGAAGTACCCTAATATTAGGCCTAAAACGTTTCCTTCTTTATAAATAAACATCCTTTCTCAGTTTATCGTTTCATCTCATATGTCACTCGTGTCCGCCGCCTGTGATGCCTCAGCAGGCGTTAAATATCATTAAAAAATGCAGTATTTTTGACTGCGAGATATCGGTCATGCTAAACTAATGGCAGACTGCTAATTTGACTTGCCTCAGTTTTTTCCCCCCACCCAGGTTATGGTGGTGAAATGTGTTTATCTTAAAACATGGCACCATTGTTCATCATTAATTTATAGATTCGAATACGTTGTACCCCAAATACATACATGCACCGGGTCATTATAGCATGTTCCGAAATGGAATAAATTGGAACCCAAGGGTTTCTAAAATGTTGTATAGAATTACATTTACAGCGGTTTATTTTAGCATTAACTTAACCTATATGCTCAATTAATTTGGATTTCTCTTTTGTTACAGGTAAGTTCGTATTTTCCTGAAAGCATGGAGGTAAGGCGTAGAATAAAATACGTTATTGTCTCTCGCATTACCTATATCACCTAATTTTCCATAGTGACCTCCGCTTTATGCACGTAATGTCATAATCCGGACATCTTTGCTTTTTGTTCGTCAGAGCTCTGCCTGTAATGGGCACAGTTAACTTTCGTTTTAGATCCAACTGAGTGTGAAGAATTTAATGATATATCGAAGTGTTAATTGTTATTGTAGTTTTTACATGCAAAGTAGCACATACTGACAGTTGCTCTTGAGTATACATAAATGTGTTTGCACATGGTGTATTCACTTGTCGAACAGATAAAGTTATAGAATAGATATCTTATATTTCCGAAGCTTTATCTATCTAATAGCGTATCGAGCAGATATCGTTTCAGAAACCGAGCCAAAATCAGTTAAATATTTGTTAACAAAAGGTAAATTTTAAATCTTGTCGAATTGCTGTACTAGTTTTAAACCTGTATATTTGGAAATGGAATTTCCTAATCGCCCGATAGCGAGTTTTTCTCTGTTTTTCTCGAGATGTTTCAGCAGAGGTCCTTACCTTCCATCAGTGTTTCGTCACTTTTAAAATATCTACCATATGTTCACTCTCAAAGTTAACACGAATCTACGCCTGACAATGATGAAACGTGAGTTATTTTGTGTATAGAATTTTAGAAATTAATGCTATATATCTTAAGGCACTGTTAAATTAGTGGTACCCCCTAGGATTAATATTCCTAGGATCTGCCTTTTTAATCACACAGAAACACCATTAAAAGATAAAGTTAATCTGTTTTGCTATCTTTTCTGAGGTCTGCTCACAGCTATCTTGCGTCTTGACATCTTATTTCCAGTTATTTTAATTATGTTAAATTATCCGCTGTATGTGAGCATTCCGCTCTTCTCTTTCCTTTCATTAACAGGATTTGCTCTTTTCTTAATTTTTGATGCTGTCTAAACCTAACTTTCTATATAGGTAAGGGAGGCTAAGATTGGGCGGGGTAGCTCAGGTGGTAACACTTGAGACTCGCATTCGGGAAATCCCGGGTTCAAAATTTTTGGACCCGGCCATCTTACCACCCCCTGCCGTGGTTTCCCCTGTTCAATTAGGCCGATGCTGGGATGGTAATTTACATTCCACGAATTTTCCGTTGTCCTATTTTTTATCATTTCATTCAGCGTCAAAAGTGATTGGGCAAGGTGTTTTAGGTTGGAAGCGACTCCTATATAGAAACGGAAGTTATGAACCTCCTCATCGCCCGTGGATCATGAATGTCCAATTTCTCCCTCCCATATATTTTCATACCGGAAGTGTCCCCAGAGTACGAAGGCACAAACTGATAAAGGCGAAAAGTATCGAAATGTGCTCTTCATAGCCTTAACAATCCATTTCAAGGGATGCTAAGAATACGCATCAAATTATTAGACTTTGCTATCGCTTGCTATTAAAATTTCATCTTTTTTAACACTTCATATTTTAAGGTAAAAACTTGCTTTTTATTATTTTGATTATAATTTTATATCATTGCATGGCAATAGCGTTCAGATTGTATTTTCTGACGTTATTATAAGCAATCTTTAAATATCGTCCTTATTCCCTGCCTTAAAAGCAGCATCGGCCACATACACAATATAGGTTTACATTTCTGTTATCCATGTAATGATCTGGTAGGTGTTTCACAGTTTGTATTATCTTACCGGGCTGCAAAAGTCTGGATATATACTCGATAACGGTTCCAGTGGCGGCTCGTGGCCCCTGGGTGGGCCAGGGGCATCACTACATGATACCAAAATGACATGAGGGAAGGTCTCTTTATCCGGACTTATATTCCTCCCCGGTATTCTCTCGCTTTCCGCAGTCAATTCAAAAACAGCAATGGATTTGTGAATCTTTCAACAGGCACCGCCACTGATGTATTGTAATATCTCAACAAATTGTACATACATGTAATATCTGTCATTTCGACGGCCTGTAGAGAAACGAAATTTACCATTTCTAATTCTTTTCTAATCTCGTTCCTATAGACAAGATATGTTTCTCACTTCACACACAGTCAGCCATGTTGTTTTTCTCAAAAAACAAACAAACAAATGCCGTCTTGCTGAGTAAGCTTCTATAGCTTTCGGATGATGAGGTTCAAAGTGTCTCTTCCAGCTTATCAGTTAAACTTAGACGCAAAAATTAAATCTTCAATAAAGCATCCACTTTATTCATTGTTACATAACAGATACTTTTTTGTAATTTCATAGTTAACACTGAGAAAGTCAACTTTCCACTGAAGCCATCCAATTTCAAACAAAGTGCGAAAACAACCCTTAGTCAGTTACGCGTGGTGTCAGTAACTCCTCAACATCTGGTTTCCAAGAAAAGAGAGAATACCGAGCGCTGACCATGAGTAATCTTCCTTGCAGGCCCAAGAAAACGCCAAAAAAAAAAAAAAAAAAAAAAAAAGTTGACCAGGAGAATAGAAAATGGTAAATAATTAATAGCATTTTCTTTGGGGGGGGGGGTTCATCTCCCCTTATTGGCGGACCGCCTCTGATCGACACCATACATTTTATCGGGTAGATAATTGTCCAACAGATGGGGACTTGGGGTTTTTTACCACGTGGCTGTCGCCAATAACGTCGAACATACTGTTGAATGTTAATGTTCTTATTGCGGTGAGACAATAGAACATCGAAGACAAAACATAAGGTCCTTGCTCCAGAAAATATGATCTAATAAGTGTGTTAATACAAGTCCTTTCAAAGAATGGAATTGTTACTTTCTGTTCCACCAAGTTACAAGTGACGTCTTATCAGAGCAAGATGGAGGAACAGCTGTTTGTTATCTTGAATTAGATTATATCCACTTCTTAGTAACAAATACGTTTGTTTTAATGTGCGGCACATGCATTATTATTATTATTATTATTATTATTATTATTATTATTATTATTATTATTATTATTATTATCGTCATTCCAGTTCTATTGGTTTAAAAAATAGTGACAATTTAAATACTTAGTTATATATCTGTCAATATGCAAGCATAATGTTCCGTTATGGCAAACGGCTGTGTCACAGCATCGATTTCAGCCAAAAGATGGTAGAAGAATTGCGCCCGAACATTTCTTTTATAATCGTTTATTCCTGTTGTTGGAAATCACATTTTTACTATAAGCAAAATTTTGTGAAAATGGTGTTAAAAGGGATCATTTTAAAAGAGAAAGAGCAAAAATCTTTTTTTTTTTTTTCGTGAAATTTTCCGAGAATCTGAAAAGAATGAACTTATAAATGAATTAAATATAAATAATAAAATCACAAACAAAGAGGCTTGAATGAAACATGCATTTGAAACAAAAGGCAATGTCAATCACATGTTGTAGTTTAAGTTGCATTAATTAACTCTGCGACAAAGTTAAGTTAGGCGCGATAAGAACGTTGATGAATTTGAAAAAGAAATCTATTAATTGAGTTAGTGTCTGAAGAAAAATACATATGGCGCTAGGAAATGTTTCTTTTTCTGGAAATTTGAGCAGTTGAGTTAGAAGAGAGATAACATTTCAGCACCTCAAAGTATTGAGGTAAGTAATCTAATTGAGAGATCTCTGGGTTATAGAGCAAGGAAACTGAGTTTGCTGCTGTTTCCATGCACTCCGTCCTGTGTGCCGATCAGACTCTATTCTTAGTACAGACAAGATGTGGCATTATGTCTCACATAATGTGTCCCTTTTGTTCATGCCAGTGTTGACATCTTTATTCACCGAGGAGATGGCCTGTGTCCCGTATATTGTTTCTGAAGTGCTTTGGCCATTTGGGTCTTCAAGCACTGCATATCAGACGTTTTTGCTGTCGTACTTACATAAAAATAGCACATATCCCAAATTTTAGATAATGTATGTCAGTAACATCAGGGAGGCTTACAAATATCAAATGTAAAATTCGGAACCACTCTTTCAGATACAGTTAAACTTTTTGAACACTTTTATCGAAATATGCAATTATAAGTATTGTGTACTGTTTGGGTGTGTTTGAAAAAAAGGTAATCGAATTTTATCAATTTTATTAATTCATAACTGCTATAAATTAATACTTCCAATATTGAAAGTCGAATAAAATCAAAATGTAAGCTTTTAGTTTGAAACTGATGATCTGAACGCTTCGAAATTTCTGTATTTGACCTCTCAGTTATATCATGACCTGCTGAGATTAAACATGATCCTGATTCAGATATTTAAGCCATACTGATATCACTGAAAATAATTAAGAAGTGCTGCATGTTATGTCTTTTCAGTTTCTTTAAGACTCATAGTAGCTTTTAGCAGAAGCCTTTTAATTATTAAACGTATAATTAGGGCCTACGTTTGGACACCGAGTATACATGGAGTATTACTTGGAGGCAACCCACCCCGCTTACACAACTCTCCTACGTGCAGTAGATGGGAGCACCTCCCTTCAAGCTTGAACTGTTTTGATTTACCATGCTCTGTGTTCAAAGCGAAGGATCTATGATTGACGAACACTTAACGTATCCAAAGTGATCAAAGACGGGGCTCTAATTATAAGTTGATAATAAACTTATTTTCTTAACTTTAGACATTCTGCAAAATCTTTTCATCCTCTGAGGAATTAGATACATGAGGGATGACAACACTTATTTTTACTCTGTCCACAATTGACAACCAGAATTCTTGCAAGTTTAAATAGTTAAGCAATACATACATGATGATTTTGTTTATTTACGAACGCTCTTTAACATATCGGGTCATTAGCGTCCCATTCAAACCAGGACGTGAAATGGCCGACAAATTTTGCTCAGAGGCCTCTTTTTTCAGGCTTGAGGTTCTTTTTCGTGCCGTAAATGTACGACACGACACTCGCGGTTTTACTTTCCTTCCGAAGGAAGCCATACTTAGGATTTTAACGCCCGAAAAAATTCATCAGTTCTAGCCGGGATCTAATCCGCGATCTTGGGTTTAGGAGGCAAGTATGGTTACCACTACACCACCAGGACCGACGTAATACATACGGAGCTTCTATCCATGAGATTCTGCACCCCTAAGGTTTTTTATTGCCGCCTTTGCTCTTTTCGGATACAAAAATATTGGCATTTGTAATTTGTCAGTTGATTAAGAACTTGGATTTAATCTTCCTTTAAAGCTATACCTTTGTTTAAAAAGGTTGGTCTTTGAATCACATAAGGACTGACAATGAATCGCTTACCTTGCAGCACCATCAAATCAGGTCTGTTTAGACAATGGGAAAATATTCTAGGACAGTTTTACTACATGTTGAATCCATCTTGAGCATATTTTCTTGTATCTAAAGAAGTATGAGAATATTCAAAGCATTTCCTGCTGTGATTCTCTTCATTTTGAATCTCTAGCCTATCATGCAAATATTCGATTTTGATAAGCAATACTTTTCATTTAAACGCTCTTGGTTCTCTTGACATTTTTGGAACTACTTGATATTTACCTCTTGCAGAAAAATGTACTTCAACTAGCATTTGTAACATTTACAAACTTTCCCCGTTGATGTTTATACCTGTCACAATGGAAAGGCTGTAAATATGCCCTAAAGCTTGAACAGGTAACTTAATAATAAAGAAGAAATAAATTTGATACAATTGATGGGTACTTTTTAAAAGCAATTTATTGTGTGTAATTGTCTGAAAAATACAAATAAATTAATATAAAGCACAGTATATTTAAAATTGGTATGATATAAAGTACGAGAGAAATAATAGTAACATTAATATTAAAAGATTTAAACAAATACCCTCACGAACACCTAAAACAGAATTGTGCCTATTCGAATACCAGATAGTATTAAATCTCGGGCACAGCAATAATCTTTCTTTGAGCTACAAGGCTTACCATCATACCTTGAAGAACAAAAATTGCAATAAATTGTGAAAAGCTATGACTATACAATAAAGTACTAACGAGAAGATACTGAAGTAATATTTAATGCTCCGTAAATCACCTAAGAAAACACTAGTAAAATTAACTAAAAGGAAAACATCCTTACTTTACAAACCACTGAACTCCAGACCATTATAAACCAATTGCATTTGCAATACCTGGATCACTGGCTATCCGGCCAAGAGTTCTTGTAATATCTAATTATTATTAAACCGAAAAACTAATCCCACCCCGGAGCGCCTTGACTGCGCCTGTTCAGTAAGAGAGCTAGGCATATGTCTATAATAGATATGCAGGAAGGCCCGCTCCCTTGGGAGGGACCACTTCCGCCATGGGCCCATTCGTATGTTACAGTTCGAGAAGGTACTAGAAGATGGAAAGGATGTAAGTGAAAGTATTGATTTAGGTTTACTGGTTATAATTTTGTGTAATGCAGAACCGGCATACTGTATATAAGTATTGGAGACGATTTTACTCCATGCTCTAAAGTTTAATGTAAGTTAATATAGAAACAAGTTGAGAAATGCAGAACAATCATATAGCCTTAGCCTTTATACCACAAACAGGATCGATCCCGGGTCGGCTAGCGTTAACTATCGCGACCTACTAAAGAACCAGAAAGACAGATAATAAAATAACTTTCTGCCGATGTAATCAGCACCTTTAAGAAGCAGAAGGAAACAATATATCCTTGCGCAGCTTGGAGAAGGTCGGTTGTTGAGGGAGGTCCTTGGGCCCCGATTTAGGAACTAGTATCGCTCAGCTCATGGAACAAATGTAAGGTTGAGCGCACCTGAATATTGTTTTCTGTTTATCCTTGACTGTGTTTGGCCCCATTTTGTAGCATGAAAATGTTGATATCAAACAAGCCACTCTTAGCTGCTAATCTCGTCTTTGTGGTTTCTTCTCATCCTCTGCTATCCACAAGTGACGTAACTGCTGACCGTGTCAAATGATTGTGCACTGTTAAAGGATGTGAATGAATGCCCTCTGGCATTTTCCTCACTGAACTGAATAGAACGCGAAAGGTAATGTTGTCTCATAATGTTATGCTACCGGAATTCTTAGGTTATACTTTGTAATAATAATATTTGTCACACGAACTGTTTTTGAAATTTATGGACAACATTAGTATGTTATAGAAACGAAGCTTCTACTCGTAGAGCTGGTGACAGACATTGTAAATCCTTAGGGCATATAGGATGACAAATGGTAGTTACCACTTTTCTATTAACTCCAACGAAAATACTTTTAATTTAGGCAAAAGCGATGGCAACATACGGGTTTATGATCATAATAACTATGATGTATGCCGCCCAAATATAAAAGGATAAGACAGAAGATTGTACAAATAACATTATATATGTTTTGTATTGTGTGCACGTAAGTAAATTAATAAGCAAACAATGCTTTCTTCATCTTACTAGAAATATGCAATTTTTAAGCGATTATATGGCTGATTTCAGTACTTCATAACCTATCGCTATTTTGGGTAGAAGAGCATGTATCAGCATTTTGTTTTACCGGCCTCCTTTTCAGTGTCTAAACATGTGAAGTATGACCACATTGATGAATTCCCTTATTGCAATATGTTTAATTAACCAGTTCCATGAAAACAAAAGTAAGGATGCTGGTCTAATAAATGTTATTTAGTATGCTACTTTAATGCATCTAGGACGGGGGGGGGGGAAGTGGGTCGGTCTAGTAGTAAATACTTTCCTCGTAGCCTCGTAGTCACAGGTTCGAGCCTGGCCACAGTTGATGAATTTTTAAGGGAGGAGATATACTTTTTTATGACTTCCTTCGGGAGGGAAGAAATAACGCTGTTAGTCCCGTATGTTTATGTACCGCATTTACGGTACATAAAGAACCTCAAACCTAAAAGAAGAGGTCTCTGAGCAAAATTTATCTGCCGTTTCACACCCTGAATTGAATGGACTCTGATGACTAAAGATGTTAAAGAGAGTCCTGAAATAAACAGTATTTAATAATAATAATAATAATAATAATAATAATAAGCAGGGGTTGGAGTAAAGGAAATATAAAGGTCTGTATGATGTGTTGCATTATTTGTTGTGGTTCTTGACTTTTTTCATATATATCATCATATATATTTCCTATACATTTCCTCTGCATTATAAGTCAAAAGACATGCTTGCATTTAAATATTCAATAAATGCTCTTACATTTGGATAATGTTATTAAATACTTTTATTTCTTCGTGAGGAACGCCTAGGTACTGAGCCGTATTCGAATTATGGGCCCCCTGAGTGCAATCTATGTATGAAAGACAATCATAAAGGAAGTAAATTTTCCAATCAACGTTCCTCTATGGGAAGAGTGCCAAAAGAGGAGGAGAAAGAAGAATAGAAGCAGTAAAATAAAAAAATAAAAAAAACACACTTGTAAGGGCACTTAAGAAAACTGGGACGGGAAATAAATAACTTTTTTGTGTTTTCATAATTTTTAAGCTCCCATTACTTTTATTGAATCCGGCATTATGGCCATTATATGCACTTTTAAATTCAAGTACGTTAAAATTCTCTTACTGGCTTTAAGACTTAGTGAACCAGGACCCTTTTAATGGCCAGCAATCTCTCCGTTTATTAGAACTTTATTAAAATTGTAATGAGTTTCATTTTACGACATTGTAATGAAATGACATTTGTTTTTTCCAACATATGTTGGAATAGAATGCTCTTAATACTGATTTTAAAAAAAGTAAAAACCACAATTAAAGTTTTTTCACAAGTAATGTCACAAGAGGATCTGAGATTGCCAATAAATTCACGAACGCAGTGAGTGGAAAGCTCAGACCCTCGAGTGATATTTATTAGAACTATTTCACGAGTAAAACAAGAATTTAAATATAATTCCCGTAAACTTTGCATACAATATTATAATAATTGTATATTTGTATTATAAATACTTAACATTTTCAATCTATCTTACAGCAGACGAATACTGGCTGTCAGTAATGTCAACTGGGAAAAGCCAAATACGAGTTTGGTACTATTTGATGATCAGAGTAAGAATAAATGTTTTATGTGTGTGTGTGTGTGTTTGTTTGAAATTTGCGCACAAGTTATTAACAATTATATAAAATGTTATACTTATAAATATAATAAATAAAATAATTCAGAAACCGTGAGACTGAAATAGACGAAATTGGACTATTACAGTAGTTACCATTCTGAACGCATTTATTAAGATTTGTGGTTTCTTAGGCACTTATTGTTACATAGTTTACAAAATGATTTCAAACTGTTTGGCTGAATACGGAAAAAACTACTTCAATGAATACACATTACACATACACATTAAGCTAAATCTACAGTTACTGAAAACACAGAAAAGTGGTCAGTGATGCTTGCTGAGGAATTATATAGTTCACGACACTGACCACAAGACAAATGCAGTTCTCTTGGTAAAATGAATTTCATATAACTTTTCGATGATATCACTGCGATATCGGACTGTGATTAGTCAAAATTCAAACTTTGGTTCGTTTCATTGGTCTTATTTTATGGCGACGTTACATAAGCAAAATAATCACACAGAATTTGTATTTTCGCAGCGTCTAATGTATCGATTTGCTTCAAATGTTCAAGATCTGTTTAACCGACGCTCGTGATTATTTTAACATAACATTTTTGATAAAATTATGTTTATTGAATTTATATATAGAAAATGATACACATGTAGTAAAATCTTTTACTACATTACTACATCTAATAAAAGCACATATAAAAACTGTGTTTGTTCATATAAATGGCTTTAAAAATTTCAGACATAACCCTTCCAAGAGCTTTTGATTACTTCCACCTCCCTTACCTATTTTATTGATCGGAAGAATCAACTCCTGATATTTTTGAGAAAGCTTGCACTTTATAAGCAACTTTATTGAATTTAGCATTTCTGTGAAGAAGACACATAGGTACTAATTCTGGTTTGAATAAATTTACATTAATTAAGCATTTGACATGTTGGACCTCATCACATCACATTTCAGTGAATATATTATCATTACATTAACACTTCATGGATTAATTAATTTCTTTGTATATTAACTGAACATTAAATTAGTGTGTGATTAAGCATTCGAAATGTGTTACATTTTAATCTGGCATTGTTTAAGAGGCAGCACAAATTCCTTTTCTACATTTTTAATTACTGTTGGTGATATTTGCGAATAACTGTTGTATATTTTCTCACCATATGCCTACATTTATCATCAGTATTTTTTCTTAAAAACATTATTTTCATTTTAACAACTCTCTTAAAACTACAAGAAATAATTGAACTATTTCACTAATGTGCCGTCATCATAAAATCGACCAATGGAATAAAAAAAAAAATTGAATTTTCACCAATCACAACCCAATATCGCATTGAAATTATCGTGAAGTTTTATCAAACCCCTTTTATGACGCAAAATGGACTGATCTTGTGGTCAGTGTAGCCAACTATATACCTCCATTATATAATTCCTGAGCACGCATCGCTAACCACTTTTCAGTAATTGTGCATGTATATAACTAACTTAATGTGTACCACTCAAGCAATTGTTTTTGGGTATTCAAACAGTGTGAAATCATTTTGTTAATTATGTAACAATATCTACCTAAGCAACCATAAATTTTAATAAACACGTTCGAAATGGCAAAATGTTATCAGTGTTTTGTTTTTCTCATTTGGTATTAGTAAATCGAATGGTAGCGATAGTAATAGTCGACTTTCGTCTATTTCAGTCTCACGGTTTCTGAATAGGTAGCTATTTATAAGTAAATATAACATTTTATGATTATAATGTTAATAGGAGGGTTACCTTTTAAGCTTTTACAAAAACTAGGAAAGAAAAAAAAAAAAAACATTGCGGAACAAACTGTTTCATTACTTTTCAAAATATTCGCCTTTAAGATATTTTCACTCTGAAGTTGGTATCTCAAAACCTTATTTTTTTAAAAACTTCAACAGCTTCTTGAGGCGATGAAAATCTCTGTCCACGCATTTTTTGTTTGACATTCGGGAACAAAAAGAAGTCGTTAGGCGATTTGGTCGATGACGAAAACAGATTGTATACTATTCAGCATTAACTGTTCTTCGATCCTCAAAAGGAATGGTCGTGACATATTTAGTACAACCGAAGAAACAAACGATCATTTTCTTGGAAGTGCTTCGTGAACGAACAACATTAGTGGGATTCGGTTCATCTTGGAACATTTAAAAAGTGCATTATTGCTTAGTTTCCGGTTGATATGAATATATCCAAGTTTCGTCACCTGTTTCGATTGTGCATTTCCCCGATGGAGTTTTTTGGGCATTTTATTACACCACTTAACATGACCGTTTTGTTAGCTTCGGTCAAATTATACAGAATCCATCGGGAACATAACTTTTAGATGAATCGAATGTACTGCTGTCTTCGATGTGCTCAAGGATGCCTCTATCTCATGTAAATCATGCCGATCTTCTTATATCATGTTGCGCAAGCATCAATGTTTTTTGGAATGATAACCGATTTTGGTCGACCTTCACGAAATTCATCACTGACGGACGCACGACCAGGACAAAGTCTGCAAACCAATTGTAAGCCGTCTTTTCTGGTGGTTCTTCATTACCAAAAGATGAACGAAGCGAGTCTATGCATTGTATTGCGTTGAGAAAACCTTCACGTGAAATTTCCATTTTTTCGCAAAACTTTCTTTGTTTAAACGCCCACTGTAAACAAACTACTGGGTCATTTTCTAAGCTGCAACTGTTTTCACCATAACAATTGTAAACTGTTGCGAAAACAGTAATGATATATAAATAGCGTCATTCTAGTGGTCGTTTATTAAAACTTAAAAGGTCGTATTCTGTGCGCTAATTTTAAATAAATATATATATATATATATATATATATATATTACATTTATATTATTCTATTTATGAAATAGTCCTAAACCCGTATTTGGCTCTTCTCTGTTGGCATTACTGACAATCCACACTCATCTGCTGCAAGATGGCTTGAAAAGGTTGAGTATTCATAATATAAATATACAATTATTATACTTTTGTAAGCCAAGTATATGCAATCATATTTAAATTCTTATTTTATTTGTGAAATATTTCTAATAAATATCACTCGAGGGTCTGAGCTTTTCAAATTATTTTGAGGTGCAATCTCAAAGTCTCTTATGATAAACATTATTTAGTTGCCGTAGTAAAATAACTTATTTAAAATAAATTAAACCTTACAAGAAATGAAAAAATAAAAATTTTAACGATTAAAAAAATGTATACGTCATAGGCCGCACAACAGTGATTGTATGCTGTTTCATTAAAAAAACAAACAAACAAACAAACAAAACAAAATATGGCTTGAAGTGTCCAAAAGTCTGTTCAAATATTAATACCTAATTTTAATTGAAACATGTGTTACATATCCCTGTATAAACATGAAAATATATGGTACAATCGAGTTCCTGAACAAAACTCAGTTAAATGGATAGAAAGAATTCCAATGATCTCTAGTACCGAATGGGATACATACTCGCTCCTGGAAATTGTACATCTCTAGCATCAGCACCAAATTCATAAATTTGGTCTACTAAAGAAATATGTTGCACAATTTACGACTTTTGGATAATAAAGAGTAACGAGGCTGACTCCTACACTGGTCTTGGAAGTCGACATGCCCCCAGGAGCTGTTACACAACGTCAGATCACCGTAGAGAACGGGCCATGGCCATCATTGTCCGATTTCCTCTTCCCTCTTAACCTCGTCTCATAAACAATCATAAAGAGTGACCTAGCTTTATGCATGAAATCACTGAACCTCCGCACGAGTAATTGAAGGCAGTGTTTAACCTGAATCTCGGCATGAGGTAGAATACAAATGCTCAGCACTAACTGTATCTCCCAACTGTGATGATGGCTTGAATGTTTTTTAACAGTGTTTAACGCCCTTTTACTGCCGAGTCATCACAGGCACTGGACACTGATGGTACATTAGCTGAATGATAAATTGAGAAAGGATTTTTTTTCAAACGAAGGAAGCGTTCCAGGCGTAAGTTTAGAGTACCTCCTCGGCATTTTAAATTTATAAGAATTGAGGAAAAAACTTTAAAAAAAATCAGAGAGGACGTTCCAGGCTTGAATTGAACCCCTGACCTCTCCCTCACAAGTCCATGCCTTAACGACCTCGATCATCCGTTTCGATTTATTTGGCAAATGTTATCTATTCAGTGATAATGATATTTACTCTTGGTTAGAGTAAAATCGTGAACACGAGATTCAATACCTGGTTTTCTTCTTCTTTTTTGTGATATATATATATATATATATACATACATACATACATACAATATATATTAGCGTCATTAAAGCTTAATGTGCATTAAAGAGAGGCTTATTTTGTTTTTTCAATTGGTACAAGTAGGGACTTTAAAAAGTTATAAATATTTAATATCTTTAAGATCGTTTCTTTTGGGTCAAGAGATGGCACGGTTCGGTGAGGTTTATCGCATCATCCGTAGCATTCATAATGATATGTTATTATGATATATTTCTGTTTCGTTTATTTCTTCTCTCGCTGCTGTTTTAATTGCTGAATGCCTAGGTATATAGTAGCAAAACTGAAATTCCAATAAATTTTATTTTTAAACTTTTTATGTATAATGAGGCTACTTGAGTTGCGGTCCGGCACAGCATAGCTGTACACTGGTAGAAACCAATCGACATTGCACACCTTGTAGTCAGTTTGAAGGATACGAACTAAATTTAGATATGTAGGAATTTTCTACGCATATACAGGCAATATATAGCTGCAGAGAGGCATCTCTTATAACACGGATTAGTGTGCTTATTATCACAGTTTTAAATGCTCTGTTTCCTTGTTCCGGTTGCAGCGGCTGCATTTCTCCAATAAGCAGCCCCTCAAGCGACCCGTAACTCAAATAACCTCACTGTGTATACGATTTATATTAATATGCAGTATAACAACTTTTGTTCGGCAAGACTTCTTAAGCCGCAGTATTTAAACTCGTTTAAACTAATTTTATTTATTATTTTCATTTATAAAACCGTCGCAAACAGATCTACAGGCATTTTTGTTCATCTTTACGAGCACCCTAGGGTACAAAAAGCCAGAAAATATTCAGCGCAGTGTTAAGAATGTACGGCACATGCGCAGTCACTGATAACCGCTTATACTAAATTAAGTATGAGTTAAACGTGCAGTAACCTACCTCGCACTGGCCATAACGCAAATTAGCCACATCCCACAATAACTTTTGTTACCTCATAGGAAGAGCAAGAAAAAGACAAAAGAAAGGAAATTGCTGAGTCAGCAATGACTCAAAATTCCCACGCTTCACTTTGGTGGCCTGCATTGGTACAGAAATGCAAGGCATCTCACCGCACGACCCTAAGCAGGGAGCTTAAGAAGGCCCCTGGCGTTAATGAGACGCACGCCAAGTATAAATCTCCGTCGGTTAGAGAAAGCAAGATGACCTTTTAAGATCGGGGCGAATCATTCCGTTACAAGGCTTCACAAATGTTGACTTAAGTGAATCAACCTTGGGATACATTGTTTTTAGTTAGTATGTAACCGATCCACATTATTGGGATGCTTTTGAAACAAGAAAGTTGCCTGCGGGCGGGCTTGGCTTCGAGTTTTCGTGCGAAAACATTGCCAAGTATCGCTTGGGTTAAGGCTTTTTGTAAACGTTTTTCCTCAATTCCACCAAGGATGCACATTGCTTTAGCCTTAGACACTTGTAGGCCATGGAATGATAGGTCGCAAGTTTACCAAACCATTTTCTGAGAATAAAACTATAAAAAATATTCATTATGTTAAGAAGCCATTAAGAGGAGAAAGAAAGAATAGATGTTGGTCAATTAGTTATACTGTACACACTTATATTTGTATCTAGAGAAAAATACATTAATCTGAGATATATATGGTATGTCGCAATGACCAGAGCCATTTTACGGTGTCACCTTAACTTTCGTAGATAATAGCAAATTTCTGTTTATATGAGATTTTCCTACGATGTGGCTAATACGTTACGCACATGCTGCCTATAGTTACAAAACTCTTATCTTGTGTGAGAAATGTATTAATTAAAAAATACGAGCAGCAAATCTGTGGAGATGTTAAAATATTAGGATTACTTCTAGGAATACAGAGTAATTTCACTAAATTTTGTAGACAACTAATACAGAAACAGCGAAAATATTAGCTACTACCTACATCTATTTTTCTTTATTGATTTCTAAAGGGCATTACATATAAAATAAATTGCCCACCGTTTGATGCAACCTTTAACACCTTTTTTTTTTTTTTTTTTTTTTTTTTTTTTTTTTTTTTATTTTATTCCTTCCCCTTTGATTAACATTCCATTGATATAGAAGGAATACTCTGTAGAAATTCAGTATGAATAAACTGAGGGTTTAAACAAGGATGTGCCTTTCACCTGCACTTTTTAAATATTTTGCAATGGCAAGATAGTTTTACTAAACATTTTAAAGAAAGAAATATTATTTTAAACACTTTTATTTGCAGACGATCAGGCCAACTGCAAATGGCAGCCAACAAATTGAATGAAGCCGTTGCTAAATATAATGTGAAAATTAGTACAGCAAAAAGTAAGTCATTTTTGGGAAAAAGCCACTTAAGGTTCAAAATTGTTATAAATGGACTGATCATATAACGAGTTGATACTTTAATTATTTAGAATATAGTGTATCTTATTTTCGAATAAAAGCAATAACACCAGCATTAATAAGTTTAGGGGATACTGATGCGAATTTTTGGTCAAAATTGGTATAAAAAAATCGAAAATCGTTTTATTGCTGCAAATGGTTCATTGAACCTTTGGGCGTCCACAGAGAGTCAAATGACCGCCACGGGTGACCGAGGTCGTTAAGGCGCGGACTCCTGAGCTGGAGGTCTGGAGTTCGAATCCCACCAGGTTCGTCCTCATAAATGGCAAATGCCGGGGAGGTGCCCTAAATTTGGGCCTGGAACGTTTCTTTCCTTAAAAAATCCTTTCCCAATATATCATTTCATCTCATGTTTCATCATTGTCCACCGCCTGTAGTGCCTCAGTAGTAAAAACGGGCGTTAAACACTACTCAGAGAGAGAGAGAGAGAGAGAGAGAGAGAGAGAGAGAGACGTTTGCATGCCCCCCCCCCCTTCGGGCTATACAACCATTTAAAGAGCTCCACATGTCCACTTTTCCAGCATACCCAGCATAGCTTTTATTATTATTATTATTATTATTATTATTATTATTATTATTAAATAACGTTTTTCTCAAAAACTCTCTTCACACATTTAAGTACCCATGCATTACAGTAATTGTTTAATTGAAATTTCGCAGAATGTGCAAAAGTATGCATTGTAATATTCTATAGGACAAAATAAAAGCTAAAAGAAATAACAATTTCAAAATAAATATTTTCTATAAATTTGATTAATTTTAAAGATTAACCTTTCTTATAAATTTAAAAAGGATCATTGTTCACTCATGAAATTTATTTAAAATATCTTTCTATATAATTTTTGTATGTGTTCAAAGCTTAAATTACAAAACTGTATCAACTAATTTTCTTTATTAATGAACCGCATGGGGCATTTTGATTATGCGACATTTGTTTGTCATAAAACGTATGAAATAATCTATAGCTCGCAAAGCATTTTTGCATTTTGGATGAAATTTTGTGTGCACATTAACTTAACAGCAATGCAACCACAGTAAAAGTTTCAGAAATATACGTACAAAAAAAATGTGGAACTTTAAAAATTTGCTCCCGGGTCCCTTAATAGAATATGTGGCATACATCGGAAGGTAAAGCAAGATGCACGCAAATGAAGTTTTACAAAATGACGGTCGCCCCCATTCATGGTAACGAAAATTGGATAATAAGAGATGATGTTCCTATGTTCATTAGCGGGATCGACCATATAAGATAACGAAGTGTAAACATCAGAGAGACTCCAGATATATTTAACTTAACTGATAGACAATAATTTGAAAGATAATCTGGTTTACACACATAATAGATGGAAGACTTCCAAATATTATTGAATTACAAACCAAAAAGAAATAGAAAAGTGGGCAGGCCACTGGCTTGATAATACGATAGTCTTTCTTGATGTGCAAACAGGCTAACACCTATCCATGAATGAAAAAGGAGACTAAAAACGACATAATTTTTTGCCAGTGCTTCACGTACAATTGGAGGTTAATGAAAAATCTTGTGAATACTATAGAAAACGAGGGTAGAGGTTTCCAGTATTTAAAAGAAAAGTTCTGGCTTTTAAGCGAAGCTAAACAGAAAAGAAGGCATTTTTATTGGCTCACAAATGCAGGAGCTAATACGAGATAATGCTTATTAATGTATGTTAATGGAGACAATGAGAAACAAGCATGGGTAGAGCTCAAGAATGTGCAGTAATTTTCTCTGGGAGTGTTTGGGTTGAAAACTACATAGAAAACTGTGAGGTGCACTATGTAATTCAAACTGTATATCCTACATATCCATTTGGATTTATTTTCTTCTAATTTGAGTGCCGTGAGTGATGGATGAGCCCATCTCACCAGAAACATTTTGAAAATATGAGTAAATTCATGATAACCGAAAGAAGTATATTATAGAACATTCCAACTAATAGTTTTGGATTCTTCACACGTGTTTTATGAGGTTGCGTTTAACATAGTTAAGGAAATATTTAAATTATGCATATTTGAAACATATTTTCTCAAAAATGTAGTAAATGTTAGGGAGTTTTGAATTTCAAAAGTGAATTTAGCACATGCTAATCATATAAAATCATAGTTTTCCTTCAATTGCAAAATAATAGCGTAAATTTTGATGTTTAGGGTTATTAATTAATTAGTAAACATTTCAAAAATAGTCTATTACAATAATTATTTTAATATAAATATGTTTGTGTTCCCCTTCCCAAAATTTGCTACAACCTTTTTGTATTGTATTTACAGCAGAGAAATGAATTGAAGTAATGGTTTCATTAAGACTGAAACCAAATTAGTCCTTGATGTGATACATCCACTGCATCAACTTGTCAACAGATTGCGCTAAAGTTTTCTCACACTGAAGATTCAGGTAACGTAATCCAGTACTGCAGGCTTATTTTTGACACAATGAATTAATTTCATTCCTCTTTCCTGAGTCCTGCAATCAACATGGCATTTTAAAAGTTATAAAAATAATGTAACCCCGGAAGGAGTAACCTACAGCATAATGCGGTGCTGAAAGTTCTGAAAGTTTCAAAAGAGAGTGGTCTCTATTACGGACTGCTAGGTCGGCATCATTCGGTTGTTGCTTGTGCCACTTTCCCAGGGTCGGCACCGAACCTCCATGATTGCATTGGATGACACTACACAAGGCCTTTTTCTCAAGACTGAAACGGCCGTTCGATTTCACTATTACAATACCGAGCTCACAACTTCAAGGGAAGAAAAAAGCCGCTGGCTTGTAATTTGTTTCGAAAGAAAACGTGCGACTTCCTCTTGCTGTATCAAGGGCATATTAACTCACTTTTTTTTTCCTTCGTTTTTCTCATGGTTGCGTTGTTTTGAGTTTATGGCCGCGTGCTCTAACACTTTCGTTGAAGCGCGTCCGAAACACTTAAAAATTAAGGCAGCAGGGTGTTTTGTGCATATTGTGATGTCATTTCTACGAGAGGTACTAATATATATATGCTTTGCTTAGGATCTTTGCTATAAACAAAAGTGAAAGCGTGTACTATGTTATGCTGCTTAGTGATAAACTGACAACAGAGAGGGAGTGAAAGAGAAATATATAAAATAGATCTTATATTCTAGAGGAAAAGTGACCTCAACGACCCGGAAATAGTGGGTTTTATATATAAAGTAAAATTATATTAAGATAAAATGAAAAAAAAAAAAAAAAATAGAAACTTATAATAACAAAGCAAATTGTAAGCATTCAGTAAAGCCATCTGCAAAATATAGGGAAGGCGTGTGCGCCCGCAGGTTTATTAATCTTAACTGGGGGCAAGCATATATCACTCATGGTTTCTAATAATTTAAAATGTTCAGTGAAACATTCTAATCTCATCCTCTGCCTCTTCCAGTTTTTGGCTTTAAGTACTTGAGGACATTTACGATATGTAGTGATGGAACCTTTTGCTACCATGGATGAGAAGTCTTAACATCGACCACACAGCATAACTGACCCTGCATTCTGCGTTAAGTTCTGTCTTTGTTAAGTAGCAGATTTTTGCATTACAGACACAGACTCTAACCCCCTCCCCTGCCGTAACTTGCGTGAGACTAGTGCTGATATCTTGGTAGCGAAGGAATATTTCCAACTCTAGTTATACCAAACCAAATATACATGCCACACAGTCTACACGTCCTAAGTGATCTAAATATTAATTCGAATTTCTGTAACCGGAGACGGATTCATTGTCATTTATCATCATTACGCTATTATGATTCGTAAACTCTGTTAAAATATTAGTAGTCTAAGGAAAGATTAACGGAAATACTTTCTTATATAGTATGTGAAATTGCAGGTTGAATTTTGAAATAACTGTCTGTCGTTTCTGTCACATTTAAGGACCAAAAAAGAATACAATATTATGATTTCTATTATATTAAAGCGTAAATAGTTCTACTCACATTTATATCGAAAACAAAACTGGATTCGCCTCACCTTTCCATTAAAAAAGCTCTCTCTGATATTATTTTTTTCCAACTGATACCATACAAACGAATTTAAAAAGAGTATTATTGTTCTACTGTAGTCTCTAAAGGTTAACAATGGCATAGCTGCTGCAAATCCTTCAATATGCTGACTTTAACTTAAGAGTGTCACGATAATACCTATATATTGCTGCGTAATTAAATTATTGGGAAAGAGCTTAAATTTTGTCAAATATTTCTGTCAGAAAGTTAATAAGAATTTTCATACTCTCAGTAGTTTCTTCCAACCTGAGGACTAGGTTTTCTAGTATTCGGTATCAATATTAAAAAATACAGTGTCATAATAAACCTACCGACACTGCATTCACATGTTTTGAAGTGGCGAGGCGAATTCCTTTTAAGCTAGAAACCTCCAGGCTGTGAAGTGCCCCTCAATAATTAAATCTTAAATTCTTTAATTCTTGTTTAATACTGCTCGATTTATAAACACAAAAATACCCCTCCCCGCCATATATAGTAGCGAATATAACACGATAAAATTCCACGTACTTTACATATGCACATTAATAATTGCTACTGTTGCCCCCCCCCTCACTTGCGCTCGACCCTGAACGAAAGTAAACAGTCTACAATGAGATTTTGGGAATTTGAGTAGAATTTAAAAAATGCATAAAATAACTTTAAGGAAGTATTAATAATTTGGACAAAGACTCCCGGGCACCGAAAAGCAAGTCTCCTAATAACAACAAGAATAACTATATGCTGTTTTCTAATTATACCAAACGGTTATATTACATCTGATCTCCGAGATGAGCATGCTTTAAAATACAGTGAAGCTCTGCGTGGGCTTCCCCGTCCTTAGCATATGATTCACAATCACAGTTAGCCAATTGTATCAGATAAACTTTTAATAGGTACATTTTATTATCGACTGGTAATAAAGTATCTGTTTTTTTAAAGAATACTTAAGAGCATCTATAGTGGATGCCTTGAGAGTATTATCCTACGCAAATGGCTATAAAATTGAAAAGAAAGAGCGAAAGTTTGATCACTCACGACAATTCAATTCTGTGCATCAGAAGATTTCGATGGAGATTACATATGAATGTCGTTAAATGCTAAATGGATTCATAAAATACCTGAAAACTTAGCTCAGAATGACTATTTCCATATCGCATTCTCGTCTTTTGAAGCGGGTTCTTCTAAATAAGTTCCTGTTCCTCGCCGAAACAAATTTCGTGTTCATAATCTGTAGGAAAGATTTTTAACTGTGTTTAATAAATACAAATGTCTCTGCAAACTCATGTCGGGCTAATTAAATATTATTACGAATGTGTACACATTTTTTCAGCAGCCTTTCTACGAAACAATTTTAACAGCAGACTAATTTATTGAATTTCATTCCAGAAATAGCCATATAAAGTGCGGAACAAATCTTATAACCTTGCGCCATACCGAGTTCCGAGTGTTCCGTCTAAACAATAACACCCTGTCACCTGGAAATTCTCCATCAAAGAGAGCAGAAACGTTAAATATTTCTTGTTTCTCATATTTAAGAGTGCCTTAACTAATAAATAAATGAACAAATACTTTACTTTCATATCTCTATTAGTACCAAACAGTACTGAAAGAGATTCCAGAGACGTGGCAACATTGTTTCCCTGAGCGAACTCCAATCTCTCGCGCTTCATGTTAACGTAACATAAAGAAACAGCTGTATATTAGTTCCAGGAAAAAAGTCCTGTTCTATCCAAAATAAACCAACAGTATGATGGTTTTTGTTCTATTTGTGCAAACCTGTAATAGTTTGTTAGTAGGATTCCATTTCACACATTCAAGAACAGGAACGCAGAGCTGCTGTGCACAGCATTGAAAAGAGAGTGATATTTCAGTACAAGACAAAATGATGGATACAAACGACATCTAGAATGATGGTGTGGCAATGGGCGATGAAGCAAAAAAGCTTAATAAACCAGAGTCATATTTTCAGGTATGTTCAGAAATCGAAGGCAATATAAGCAATCAAAGTTAGTACTTCTTAGTTTTGAAAAAACCTTGCACGTGAACATTTTTCACGTTAGACTAGGAACTCGTACACATCACGAAGCCTGGTAGTGGCATATCCAGCAGGGTTGTGTTCAGTCCCTGTTAAGGCAGATTGTATTGGAGTCATTCTTGAGGTTGACGCTTTTTAATTGGAAAAAACCTTTGCTTTGTGTTTTTTCTTCCTCTCCACTCTTGATTATTTCCTGGTTTTTTACCCGTGTTTCTATTGCATAGAAGCTTCGTTTTCTTTTGACCTGGTTTATCCCATACGAATTTGTCATGAAACGTCTTCACTTGGCTACAAATTGCCTATCTTGCAGGTTATAAATTCAATGCTTTTACCAGTAGTACCTAGCGGTGTGTCGAATTTGTGATATTCGGACAAGAACATGACTTACCGCAGTTTGTAAATGAGGAGAAACGATGTTATGTTTACTTGTAGCAATAAATTCATAATTCTAGGAAATATGGCAGAGTTCCGGGAGAGTTGAAAAGCGCAGGTCGTTTCGAAACCGTTCGTGAAGCATCCTCTTGCAGTAACGTGTATTTGTAAAAAGGGCGTTTGCTCCAAAGAGCCGAGTGAGAAGGGGAAAGAACGGTAAGTAGAAATCGGTTTTCACTTTGGGAGAAAAGAGAACAGAAAAAGCGCTTCGTCTCCAATTGTTTTCGTTACCCTTCGCTTCTTCACGCAACCAATTTGTAGAGAACCAGGCGATTAGTGGAGTAGATACAACTAATTAATACATAAGCATTTCCCAGCAATATGACAGGCATTTTCCATTGATAGTAACTGCAGGGAAATTAATTGAGAAGCTTACCGGAGAGAGAGGGGGTGGCTGCCTTAGCGGCTGAGAGGAGACTTTTTCCTTTAAAAAAATAAATAAATAAAAAACGCGGAAAGGAAAAAAATCTTTTTTCTTTCCGGAGAATAAGATGAAGAAACGATCTCAGGCACAGTGATATGTTCTATCGAGTATGGTGAATATATCACTTCAAAGAATTAATTGCAATTTTTGCGAGCATGATTTTATTCCGAAGTACCTCTGTGTCTGTGCTGGTAAGGGCATCAATCCAGTCAGCTGTTAATATGGCAGTGAGTGGCCGAGGTCGTTAAAGCGCGGACTCGTGAGCAGGAGTTCTGGGGTTCGAATCCCGCCAGGACCGTCCTCCCTGACTTAGGTTTTTTCCAGGTTTTCCTTAGTTCCTCATAAATGACAAATGCCGAGGAGGTACCCTAAAATTAGGCCTGGAACGTTTTCTTCCTTTAAAAAAAATCAAATCCTTTCCCAATTTATAATTTCATTTCGTGTAACATCAGTGTCACCGCCTGTGGTGCTCACTAGTTAAAACGGTT
Organism: Metallyticus violacea; assembly: GCA_030762175.1. Classification (NCBI taxonomy): domain Eukaryota; kingdom Metazoa; phylum Arthropoda; class Insecta; order Mantodea; family Metallyticidae; genus Metallyticus; species Metallyticus violacea. The sequence continues at coordinate 19,905,644 of CM060833.1, forward strand.
GTTAAACACAATTAAAAAAAAAATGACAAATTTCCTTAAAGCTATGAATTGATAAATTGGAGCATTTTATTGCCTGATCTACGTCTCGAAAATAAATTTACCCATTCCCCAGGCTAATACTGAATATTGACTTACACATCACGGACAACTTGCGCTAAGCTTTTAAAATAGTGTTGATTATTGCATGCATGGATTTTTTCTTTTTCTTTTCTTTTCTTTATTTATTTTTAAACTTCTCTCTCACATTGGAAAAGATGAGTTAAGGCTACTTTGGACACCGATAGATCCGGTCTATTCATAACCTGGAAGACCTTGGTAGTCAGGGTAGTACATTAAAATATTTTTTAAAATTACGGAAATTGAGTTTGGCATTTCTGCCACGACCGATTGAGTTTGTAAGCCGGCTATAAACATCTCATAATTCTATACAACTTGCTCATTAATCAACAGCCTCGCACCTAAATGCCACGCAGTGCGTGCAGTTCTGTGTTCATGTTCCACTTCTTCCTTTCCATTTTCTCTCCCTTTACTCGACATTATCTGGGAATGCGATAAATACAATGAACTTTCTACTCCACACCCATAACCTCTGTAGTATCTATCCACACGACACACAAAGTTTCTCTGCCACTCGCCTCTCGCTTTTAATTAGCATTCAAAAGTTAGCTTTAATAGTGCAGGATGAAAGGGCCAAATCGTGCCCACTGATTACTGTAATTCTTAAGATGACCGGAATAGGACCCGCTTTCATCGTACCGAAAATTCAAGGAAGTAATAACCACCGCTCTGAGTGTCGTGTCTCAGTGAGATAATATATGCCGTGTATACCCTGAGTAAACAATGGGCACATCATCACTGCATCGCGTGTCAGTACCTTTCCGATGATATGTTTCTTATTCAGATTTCGGACTCAGTGGCGCAGTTCAATTGATTTCATTCCATGGTCAAATTTGGAATACCAGTCTTCATGATGGGGGGTGGGAGTTGCCTGCTTTCAGTTTGCTTTAGACTGCAGTGAAGTATGAAACATACAGGGTAGGTCAAAAGAAATAACTCATTGCTAGAAACACTGTTTTTTTCCCCGAATAAATTATAAATACCACAAAAATATATTAAAACAACCTCAAAATATTTTTACAAATCTTGTGATTGTGGTTGATAATATGTTGATTGATTGATTGATTTATTTATGGACGCTCTAACATCTCAGGTCATCAGCGTCCCATTCAACTCAGGGCGTGAAACGGCCGTAGGGTTTTGCTCAGAGGCCTCTCTTTCAGGCTTGAGGTTGTTTATTGTGCCGTAAATGTGCGACACAGGACCCACGGCTTTACTTTCCTTCTGAAGGAAGCCATACTTAAGATTTTTACGCCCGAAAAAATCCTTCGGTCCCGGCCGAGTTCGAACCCGCGAGCTTGGGTTTAGAAGGCAAGTATGGTAACCACTACACCACCAGGACCGACTTGATAATATGTATATTTATTTTCGCGAACTATAGTAAAATTCGGAAATTGCAGCGAAATTCAAGCGACTTTAATAGAAAAACAGGAATTAAATTTTTTGTTCCCAAGTATACGCATTAAATGAAAAGTCCGTCACGCAGAAGCTACGTAAACTAAGCGAATTCCTCAGCAATTTGAATAACTTTAAAAATTAATATAAATCCAAAAAATGACCTTATTATTTAATGAAATCAATATACTGTTTGGTATTAGGGGAACAAAATTGGAATACTTGCAATCTATAATATTACAAAAGAGAAATCATATTTTTAGAATAATAATAATAATACTAATAATAATAAATGTAATATTATTATTGTTGAGATTAAACAAGAAAAATAAATTGTATACTATTACTTAAATGAAATATATGACCACTGGTAGGCAAGGCTACACTGTGTGGGTATTTTTCAAGAATTTTAAATGTAACCATATTTATGAACTGAGCCCATTATAGCTTGTGTACATTCACTAAAATAGAGAAATAACCGAAAATTTCCAGTTACATTATGTATTTAAGAAGATTTTTGTCCGTGAATAGTATATAATATATATATGTTTTTTCATTGTCATTTCTAGTGGCTAGTAGGTAAGTAGGTTCGATGGAGATTTGAAGAAAATTTCAATTTTTCTTTAAATGTCCAATCGCAATGGCTACATTTCTTAGAATTCCCGAAAAAATTGCTATCGCTAAAGCGATTTCTAAATTTTCTCTTTATGTTAACCCCGACCCCCAAAGGTACAATTTTACTGCTTAAAGAACGCGAGAAATTGCTTGTGAATTAATTGTTATATGCTCAATTTCGTTGGGAATTATATAATAATAATAATAATAATAATAATAATAATAGTAATAATAACAATAATAATAATAAATTGGCAGCTAGAGCTTTAACACACACATTCACACTCCGTATGGTCCGCCGGTCCTAGTGGTGTAGTGGTTACCATACTTGCCTCCTACACCCAAGAACCCGGCCAGGATCAATGGATTTTTTCGGGCGTAAAAATCCTAAGTATGGCTTCCTTCGGAAGGGAAGTAAAGCCGTGGGTCCCGTGTCGTACATTTACGGCACGAAAAAGAACCTCAAGCTGAAAGAAAGGCCTCTGAGCAAAATTTGTCGGCCTATTCACGCCCTGAGTTGAATGGGACGCTGATGACCTACATGTTAAAGAGCGTCCATAAATAAATCAATCCCTATGGTCCAATTTTGCTTGCTTTTTAACTTCACGAACGTTCTCAAGTGATTATATGCCGGGCTTCATTAAGAAAAAGCAAAAATTGTGACCGCTAGAGCGTTAACACACACACTGCACACATTAACAGTTTTCATTGTCATTATCTTGTTTCGAAGTATAAAGCATTTTCAAAAACTTAAGGTTATGCCACTGAGGCTTGCTCTAATGTATAGAGTTTGTGCATTTAGTTTTGCAACGCCATTACGTGCAGTATTGGCTGACCAAATGCTTTTAACTTGTGTGCCTAATATAGAAGCAAAAATACTAACGATAAAAACTTAAACGCATACCGCATGAAACGATTCCGTTTTCTTTTTTGGATTTTATATTCATTGTGAGAAAAGGTGTTGTAGAAAGGAAAGGAAAAAAAAAAAATGAAGAAACAAAGCCATTCTTAGGAGCCCCATTGGATTTGAATTTAATGAATAAGGTCGGTTGTAATCTTTGTATGGAATAGCCAATTCAGTAATGGCGAGAATATAATCTACCTATGTGCATTTTATGTATTGATTTCGAAGAGGCGTTCGATAGGCTGTTGCGTTTTAAGTTTTGAAACATTATGACAAAAAGAGAAATTACGCAGCTTTTCATACGATCTTTTAAAAGCCTCTACTTTAGAACTATCATTACCATTGAAAAAGGAGGAATAATCTGTAGATATACAATATGAGCAAACCAAGGGGTTAAACAAGGCCGTCCCTTATTTCCTACACTTTTTAATATGTACATGACGATGCCATTCGGCAATGAGCAGATTGTTTTAACTAATATTTTAGCTTAGGAAATGTCATTTTAAACACTGTTGTATTTCCAGACGAACAGATCTTGATGGGGGAGCCAAAGACTAGCTACAAATTGCAGTCATCAAATTAAATTAAGCCCATGACCAATATAATATGAAAATTAACTCAACAAAAACTAATGTAATTTGGAGAAAACACGATGCAAAAATATTACAAATTGACATATCATAAAATAGCTAATACTTTTAATTATTTAGGATATGAGTGCCTCATTTCAGAATGAAGGCATTAATATCAAAATTAATAAGTTTAATTGAATGTGTGATACCACTCGATGTTCACTGAAAGTTAAAATAACAAAATTACCATTCCCATACTCACCTATGATAGTGAACATTGGACAATATGAAGGTTCGATAATACAAAAATCGAAGCGGCGAAGATAGCGTTTCTAGGAGTGGCAGGATGACCATTTAAGATAAACAACGTAATGTAAATATCACAGAAACTTAGGTATATTTAACTCAACTGATAGACTTATTAATCATTTGAAAAACTATTGGTTTACACATACAAAAACGACAGATGACAGACTTCCCAAAATATTATTCAATTACAAACCAAAGGAAAGGAAAACATCGGCCATTCACTGGCTAGATGGCGTGATAGTCTCTCTTGATGTGGAAACAGGCTATCTGTCTATCTATCCATGAATGGGGAAGAAAAAAAAAAAAAAAAAAGGAAGATGAAGATGATGAAATAAGTATTTAGATACACGAGGACAAATTTAGATGTTTAATTGTATTATGAAAGATTTGTGCTGTAATATTTCAGCATATGTTTGGCAGCTGTTTGGCGATCGACAATAAGCAAAACATATTTTATCTCAAAGATTACGGAAATTCTTTTGTGTTGAAATTAACCTAGATGTATCTTTCGTTTCTCTGGTTTGGGTTTTACTCAGTCAAGATGAGCCTTTAGAGACCCCTCTCATATTGGGCAACCCACGCTATAGAACTCTCCCCTGTAACACCCCCTTTGTCTCTCCCCAATCCCAGCAGCCCCCCATCCCCCCTCGCTCGTCATTTTTGTCGGCTAGCGCTCGAGTGTCTGCAGAACGCTTGTTGTGGAGACTTCATTGCACAAACCCTCAATTCATTTAAGAATAGAATAAGATATAATCGACACATTTGGGCGTATATCTGATTGCATTAGAATTCTTGTAAACAAACAAATAACTCCTTGAAACATGTCTTTTTCATTCAGAATAAAGGGTTAAAGTAAGTGTTTAAGGCTTAAATTTACAATATTGTTTTACAGTCTTATCTTGAATGTAGCAAAATCGTATGCTATACATAGTTGCTTACTTTCTGAAGATTAAGGTAGGCTTTGTCATTTTTCTCCAATTTTGTAATAATTTTTTTTCTTGAAAAAAGAGTACAGAATGCTCTTTTATACTGAGAAACTGTTATCGTGTTTATTGACACTTAGCTCTCAGCTCCAACATTCTTAGAAAACCAATCATCACAGTTGTTTGATGTTAACTTACTGTGGCAGAAAACGGGAAATATGTTTTCAGAAAATGCTTCAAAACATCTTTTGCATTGCCCATTTCAATGAGGTGCCGTGCTCTCCGGCGTTTCAGACACAGTTGGCAATGTTGGCACAGTGCTAGAAAACTGTAACTACGCAAATATGTAACATTGAAGAGATAACGTTGAAGGCCCAAAAATATCAGGTCCCTTGTTGTTCCACCATCTCCAACATCCTCTGATACCTTGATTAAGTAGGCCTATTATACCCGGATCGCTGAAACTTTACACGTTCATGTAATGTTGGCTATGCTCTGCTTAACAGCTGTACAATTTTCTATTTCGCCTGGTAAACGTATATTTGAGAGTACGTAATAATTAAGAACAAATTTTCGACAGGATAGATGCACTGTGTAAATATTTGCTCATGGTTTTAAATAGGTAAACGTTTCCAGCTATTACAATATGTACCTTCTATAAGAGCATTTTGTGTCCATATAAAACCTTGACGCAAAGGACTGGGTATCACTTCGTGAATAGCTTTGCAAATTTCCCTTATGGCACATTTTCTATTAACCTGTTTAATTAATCACAGCAACTCGACTGCAAACAAGTGGTAGAAATCAGCTGCACACACAATATGTAAAACCGGCCACGTAACAGCTTTGGCATCACGACTGATTGTCCAATGATTGGTTCAGAAATTAGAACGGGTAGCATTCCTCATTTGTGCATTGGTAACTGAAAAGATAGTTGTCAAGTGTAAGGTTTCAGTGGCCCATGTATAGCACTGCAGAGTTGCATCTTCTATATAATATCTGAAGGCCTTTTTCACTTTTTACAGGAGATAATTTTTCAGCGCTTGCGTCAACTCCTTTGCAAAATGCTTCCTATCGAAGTTTAGCATTTGGTTATCTTTGATAAAGCCAAGGTTTGTTTTCTTATCTTGACGTGTGCAACGGCATTGCAAATATAATTCAGAAACACACAACAGAAAGGACCGTTCCTTTGTTTACCTTAAGTGTCCTTCGCCCAGTGACGTGCTATCATTAAAAAGCCTCGGGAGTTTTTTCTTTCTTTTCTCCCCCTCCCAAAACGTCTGTAAGGCCACCGGGAGACCTGGAGCAAGCGTTTGTAAACATCTGCCGCAAGAGAAATATTCCAGATGCTTGTTTGCCCGACGGTAGGATGCGAAGGACAATGATAAAGCTTTGGTATGGCATTGTTGCTATAAGCATATATTTCTGGCGGTCTGATTTTTTTCCCCCCAACAGATACAGTACACTTCAAATGTATATATTTAAGTCTTCTGTAAGGAAAATCTGAAGCAAATTAATCCTGTTCATAAATAAAGGTGAAGGATTAGATAAGATGTTATGTATACGTCATGAGGATGGTAGTCTTATTCCTTTGTAATAATTCCGCGTATTAAAATTCTGCATATTATTGTACCCTTTAAAGTGACAGCTTTTTGCCCAAACTCAGGATCATGTTCATTTATGAGCTCGTGAACATCTGTTGACGAAAGCAATGAATATAGGGGGAGGAAATAATTGATTATTTCATGGTGTACACCGCTAGTAACATAGTAGTAGTCGAGAATAAGTTTTGTTTCAGCATGCATAGAAATAGTAGGCGCCAGAAAATGTTTCTTTCATTGTACTTGACGAAAATACCGCATTATACAGAACATTAGTTTTCTTTATGTTTTCGATGTTATAATATTTGTTTAGTGTATTCACTTTACATTATTAAATGTTTTAACACAACCGTTGGCTTTTTCTCAAAACAATCCCTGATTCTGCCTGGAATTTTATATTTGCTAGAAGATAGAAAAATACCATAAAAAGCTCACACTTCAAAGCTCCTGGCACTATAAAGGGTGCATTTGAATTCTGGGACATCAAACTTCTGGTGCTAAATTTTCAATATTTTCCCCAAGGTATGTTATTAATTCAAACAGTATAGAATAAGATAGTTCTTAAAATAAGACAAAATCTGTTTCAGCAAACATAAAGCTACAACGTAATACAATATACGTTAATCGTGTGGTGTAAAGCGCAGCTTTTCGTCTTACATAAATATAATGAAGGAGGAACATTAAAGTGTGTTACAAAAGAATGTACACGTTTTCTGTATGTTTTAAATGGTATATAAACAAAACGTAGTTAAATATTAAAGACTTTTCTTTAAATATCAAAACGCTCTAAGATTTTCGTAATGTTGGGGTTTGTATTTATATTTTGATAAATACATCTTGAGATTCTCTCTCTCTCTCTCTCTCTAGTAATAAGAATAAAACATTTGCTGAAAACTAACGGAAAATCAGAACAAAACACTCAAACTTATGATACTTGATTAAGCAGAATTTAATTTTAAATCATTATAAATGTAATAATAATTTGAGAGAGAGAGAGAGAGAGAGAGAGAGAGAGAGAGAAAATAGTGTGCTATCCTTCTACGAGGATAGGTCCATAATTTTCCGGCCTTACCATTTTCTAGGTATGATAAAGACAAAAACTATATTTCACTTTTCAATATAGTTATCCTTTATTGCAACACTATTCTCACATATTTGAATTAACACTTCAATTTCCCCCCCCCCAAATAGTCAGAGGTGTTGACTGCAAAAATGGGCATAAACAACATCCATCATTTCTTCGTTATACTTAAATTTCCTTCCTCGAAGGTCCTTCTTGAGTTGTGAGAAGCGAAAATAGTCACTGTGAGCTAGATCTAGGCTGTCGGGTGGATGGTCGATCTTCTGAAGCCACATTTCTTCACGTGAATTGCGTTATTGTGAAGAAGGCGCATACTACCACTCAGCTTTGCTCGCCTTTTCTCTTTGATGGAAGCACGTAGTCTGTGCAGTAGGCCAGCATAGTACTCCCCATTTACTGTGGTGTTCCTCTCCTTGAAGTCAATAAAGAGTATTCCTTCGCAGTCCCAAAAGATTGTGGCCATGATCTTCTTAGTTGACTGAGTGACCCTGGCCTTTAGACCATCGCCACTCCACTTGATTCGATCTCTTTTGGACAAGGGATCATTGTAGAGGTCCATAGTTTCATCTCCTGTAACAATGGTTTGCAGAACTTCTCTCTCGTTGCCACGGCAGAGCTCCAAAAATGCCTGACAACAGATGACTCGTTGCTGCTTTTGGACTGAGGAAAGAAGTTTAGTCACCCATCTCACACTAACCTTATTCATGTTTAAATATTCATGAATAATTCGAAGGGCTGTTGTTTTAGAAAGGCCGAACCTTGTTGCTATTTCTGTAACTTTGAGCCGCCGGTCGATCTTGCATAATTTCTCCTTACACAAGAGCGATGTTTTCAGGAGTAAGCACCTTCAAGAGCCGACATGCACGCTCTTCGTCTTCAGTGCTTTCTCGACCCATTCGAAAGAGTTTGGCCCATTGTTTTATGTAGAATATGAGGGGTATGCTTCTCCTTGTACACTGTCTAATTTCATTTGGAGTAATTCCTTCATATAACAGCTGGAAACTCCATTTTGTACATGTCACAATCTTCTACATATAGTCTTCCATATGCGACTATATCTGAACAACTGAACACAGCGAAGCGGAAGTTACAGCTGCAATTATTTACTTAACATATAAGGTATATCACCAGATAAATATTTTATGAAGGCGATAATTTTTATAAGCTAGTCCAGAAACTTATGGATCTACCCTCATGGATATGTTTTCTTTTATGAATAGGAGCTATTTACGTAACGTTTTAAGAAAGTAGGCATACATAAATTGGTTAGCGAATTCGAGAGACGAGATTTTTTTGTGTATTTATTGGTATTATAAGGCCAGATGTTTTTATTTGGATGTTTTAGAATGAAAGATTAATGCATATGGAATTTATTGTATATTTAAAGGCGTATTTGGGGTGATAGTGTCATATGTGCATATAAGTGCATATTTTATCTTAATTTATTATTATTATTATTATTATTATTATTATTATTATTATTATTGTTGTTGTTGTTGTTGTTATTATTCCTTCGGGGTCGGGCACCGAATCTTCCTCTGAACACTTCATTGATTACTTTGAATAAAATATTTCGGGAGCTGAAGGGAATAAAGGTGGAGAATACAGCAGAAGTTCAGAGCTGTTTCTTTAAAGTTCTTCTTTAGTTATTTAGGTTAAATTCAAAATTTTAAAACTTGTTTTGTTTTCAAATGCACAAATGCTGTTATCTGTACTTATTATAAGGAAAGCGTCAAGCTTCACATGCCGAAACATATCTTGAAATTTCTGCCACTGAAGTGATATGTCATAAAAATACCGCATTCAAAACATTAGCTGCCAATTTCAGCTGCAAGGCTCTAAAATTTAACGTCTAATTTACAGTGAAACAATACGTGTAGGCACAAACTGACTGGATTGGGCAGCTCTAACTGCCTGCATGAGAGTAGCTTGGGAGGCTGACGAGCTTAGTGCAGTTGAAAGCCGTGCCGCGGTTCAATCTACTTCAAGCAGAGTTGAAGAATTCCGACATCCATTTCTACACCTTGCAGTTGAATCTGGCAGCTAACTTTTTGTATGCGACATTTTTATGACAAATCGATTCTCCAACCGAAATTTCATAATAGGTTTCGGCATTTGAGGATCGATGCCATTTTTGTAAGCGCGGAAAATGAACGTAATCTGTTTAAGAAATTGCGCGAAATTGCATGAGTGTCAAAATATGCTTAATCCATATAATCTCGTTTGTACTGATGTCCATCTACAAGCTACAGCTAGGACTAATTAAGCTTGTAACATTACACTTTGAAACTGTATTATTATAGAAAAATAGAGGTAATATTTGTTTTTGTCGAGTTGCATTTCTGTTAAACAAATATTGCATGTGCTTTACACGATGTGCATAGCAATAAACATCGTGAGGTATTGAAAAGAAGTGCTACAAATATTTTAAACTAATTAAATCAATAGCAATATCTGATGTGAATTTGAATTGTAAAGTATAAACCTAATTGCTGTAATGAAATTGGATGGTAATCCTAAGTAACAATCTTTTAAACTATGTGTTTCAAATATGGAATATGGTCTAATTTACAGCAGTTTGTAATTTTGTATGATATAAGTTTTTAATATTATACCTTATTGTTTCAGTAAAAGAGCAAAACAAGATTCGTAAATTTTACGAATACAATAACGAATGAGTTTTGCCCGCTATTTTTATATACTGGAATTATAAAAGGGCATTAATAAAACAAAGTCAATATTAAAGTCAATTTTCTAATGAATCACTTTCAAGTCAGTGCCTTCTTTTATTACACGTCGTTGTATCGAAGGAGAGTAGTTCGTATGTCCATTGTTATTGTCGTTGGCAAAGATGGATTACCACAAGAAATTTTACCTCAAGGCTGAATTGTCATTAATACCAAGAAAATATTGTTACTTATCAGAAGGAATACGAAAAGGCATGAATTAGATGATCATTAATGATAAGGATATTTCAGAAACTTAATTCTGAAATTGTGTTTTCTGCAATGAAGATGAGTGACTTGCTGTTTCCAGCAATGCATAAATTGATTCATTATATAACATAATATTCAGAGTAGTACACATTGCTCTGAACTAGAGGGATATTCACATCAGCTCGAATAACTAACTATTCGGTAAATTAATATAAATCTTATTAAAATACAAATCTAAATGTTCCTTGTTTATAATATTGAAAAATGTGTTTTGAGTTAGACACTTTATAGCTGAAAGGCAGTTATATGATAGCGGCAGTCAGCGTTGTGGTCGCTCCCATTTTTAACGTTATTTTTCTACCGATGAGATTGATTGATTTCTTGTACTGAAAAAACAGCAATTTCAATTAAGACAGCAGTGTTAATTAAATTATCAGTCGTCAAATATCTAAAGTTTCTTGTATGCTCACACATCCAAACAGGACGGATGTGGCTTTTATGTTCATATTTTCTATCTCTAAAGTGAACAGCTTGAGGTTAATGCTCTAGGTATCTTCCTAAACTGCTCTTTTCAGCATTATAGTTTTGAAATGCCCATTATGCTTGTCCTCCTTGTGAAGAACAAATACACACGAAGCTAAAGCAATCTGCTTTTGGTCAAATGTTTTCGAAATTTTATTAAGATACTGTTTTCAAACACTTTTCTAATTAGTAAATTTGTGATTTGGAACATCATTCAGCATAAATGTTGACAGCGTTTTAAGCTGAGACAAACCAACTTACCCTAATCCATACATTTCATTAGAAAAACCACATGAAGAAGCATTGTTGGTGCTAACTTGCGAAATGAATCTCTGCGGATACTTGCTTACAGTGTTTTATTTACGCTCAATGTTTTGTGACTAGAAGTGAAGAAGGTCGAGCAGCCGCTCCTCTTGTTGAGGAAATGTAGAATCCTGTTTATTGAAAGGCAAACCGCGACGTTTCGAGGCCACTTTATCGCATCACAATGGCGGCGTTTTGTACTTGTATCCTACAAGGCTCTGATTATTGCGTCTTTTCTAGTAATGTAAAATAACTGAATGACTCATGGACGAACTTTATTCGTGTTCTCTACCCTTCATGACTTCCGTTAAGGATCTTTAGCTGCCCAGTATTTAGAGAGAGGGGGTCGCACACTACCAGCATGTATTTTTAATTATCTTGACTTGTAATACTCGTACACTAATATGCATTATGATCGGGTTTGATGCACCAATTTTAGATCTTCAAACCGATCAATGAAGAATGAGCAGATAAACCCATATTCCATTAGTGTATAACATTCGTTGAGTGCAGAAAAATTCCCGGAAATCGAACTTGGATCCTCTGGCTTTTATGCATTTAGTGTGTTTCAATGGTGCCATTGGACTGAGAGCTTGGTTATTACCACTGAAATACGAGGACTGTTCGACCAACCTGTGCAAAAATGAAGACGACCCTATGGGGGAAAAAATGTTTTAGTTCTCAACGTAATGTTCTTTCAAATCTATGCACAAATGCCAGCGATTTTCTAATTTGCTTATCCCATCACAAAATTGGATTTCTGCAACTCTATAAAATAAACTTCTTTCGGCGACGACCTTTTCATTTTATGCGAATTTATTTCGCGATAGCCATTTCTTCATCTTGGGGGACAGGTAATAGCAATGTAGGCAGATCCGGAGAGTATGAATTTTGAATTTGCTGGCGCATTATGTGATGGAAGAGGAACTTTTTCTGCATCAAATGAGAACGATTCACCTTGATCGCGTCGATTTATTGCTCCAATAGTATAGCGTAAAATTCACCATTTTATCGTTTTGTCCTCTCCCAAAACAGTCCACCCACAATGTCGATTATCCTTCGTTGCCGATGTGTAGTGGTACGTTTTGTAGATTGCCGCATACTGTCTACGAAATTCACTTAATTCCATTTAAACAGCTTCTCTTTTCAGGTCAGTTGTTAGCAAATGCGGCATCCACCTTGCCGATAGCTTTTTCATTCGTAAACGAGTGTGCAAAGTAATAAGCACCCGATCTCCAGAAATGCTCACAGTGTCAACATACTCCACACTTTCAGTCTCCGAACTCTCAACACCAGTTTTTCAACCTCTACAGGATGTGCGAAACGATCCGCATCGCTTGTGCTTGCACGACCACGTCTAAACTCGCCATATTATTTATACACTTTAAGTGAAATGCAGTTTCGCCGTAATGTTTGTCTAGCTTCGACTTAGTTTCTGCTGGCGGTCCCTTTCAAAAAGCAACGTTTTATTAATACACGAAATTCATGTTTCTCCATTTAGAACACTTGTTTATAAATTTAAGCAAGAAAATGGCTCTCAGACAATTAATTTATAAATTTACTTTATAAATTAAAAAAAAACAACAATGCTTTGTGGATGCACTAACCATTTTTCGGATGTAACCAAATAACAGTGTTATACATATATTTCATAAAAATCGAGACATACTTTCGAGCGTAAAAATACTAAGTATGGCTTCCTTTGGAAGGGCAGTAAACAGTCCATCCCATGTCGTAGGTTTACGACATGGAATAGATGTCAAGCCTGAAAGAAGAGGTTTCTGAGAAAAAAATGATCGGTCGTTTCATCCCCTGAATTGAATGGGAGGTTGAGATGTTAAAGAGCGTCCTTTAAAAAAAACACACACACACACACACACACACACACACACACACACACACACACACACTAATATATTAAGCATTATTACGTCTCTAATTCGACCGCCTTATTGGTCTAGTGGTTAGCGTTGCTGGCTGGTATGGCCCGGTTTCGATTCCCGTTACCTGCTTAGGAATAGAGCGCTCTGAAACGGGTTCTCCACCACCCAGCCTCGTGAGGATAGCTGGGGAGCTGCCTGATGGAGAGGTGGCGTTCTTCGATCTAGAATGTCGCGTGATAGGCGACCGGCAAGGAGCTGATCGCAGTACTGCCCTCTATTAATGATGTCGTAAGAAGGAGCTGGAGGAAGCAGAGGTCGCTGCGGCAGGCGATCTCAGGATATAGTGCCATAGATGAAGAACACCATTAATCATTTTAGTCGTCATATCTCCTCATTTATACTGAATATTCTAGTTTGACCACAATTGTGCAACTAGGTGCCTAGTTTGAACTAATGGTTGCAAATATTATCAACACAAAGCAAATAATTCGAGTATAAAATAAGATATATATCCTTATCTAGTAAATTTCTCTTTATTCTTTTCCGTATTTCTATATTTCATATACTTACGATACACTCGGCATTGTTTAGTTACAACCCTAACTAACTCCCAGACCCTAATCAAGAAACATTAATATAACAACATTATTAATAGAACAAAATTTAAATTTAAATATGTATAAATTCATTTTTAAATGTAAATTTGTAATACATTCTGACAACCAGTGTCAATACCAGGATGTTATCTTCAGTTCCTTACGGATATAAGCGAGTTTCTCGTAGTGGAAGTGCTTTGTAAACGCCACTTTGCTAGGAGGAGTTTGCATTAAGTTTTCTTTCTGAATTATAATGCACTGATATATCTCTTACATTGTTTGTTTTTAATAGACGATTTTTTTTTTTTTTTTTTTTTTTTTTTTAGTAAATGCATCCCCTCTCTTTGGCAGAGATGCTAGGCCTATGGTTTTATTTTATTTATATTTATTTAAGTATATACATAATAGATTACAATAAGGGAGTTACATCCCCGAAAGAGCAAAAGTTCGTGCTCGGGTGCAAATTTAGTTATTTACATTCATTGAAATATTGTACATGTAAATTATTTGTGTAGCTACTGAAACTGTGGGAATATGAAACATGAGACAGTTATACACGAAAAGTCATAGCACACCGATGTGATATAAACACGAGCTTAAAACTAATATACCTAAATTTTGTAGCTAAAATCTTAAAATAATTATATTAAATACGCGAATACAGATCAAAAAGCTATGTTTCGTGTGATAAGAATATACAAATAAAAATGTTGGAGTAAAAGTTAAGCCTCAAATCAGATCAGCAAAAATGATTATATCTAGTTTACAGACATTTAATGAAACATTTACAGGTTTAGATATAATTAGCTTGAAGCGTGAATATGTGTATGTATGGAGAAGAGCAAACAATTCTAAGAAAATTTCCCTATTAACTTCAGGTGTATTGAAACGCTGTCTTTTAAAAATGTTGGCATGCATCGAAACAACCCATTTTCGAGTGGTACAACTTGTGGACTATGTGGAGGATGAAAGGCATTTGTATCTTTGATTTTTATTTCTATTCTTTACACTAAAGTAATTACAGCCCTTGTTTACCCTAACTGTATGTTACGGTATATTTACAGAATTTAACGGCATATAATTCTGGTTTTGATGTTGAAGTTTAATGAAGACATACAAGAAGAAGAAGCTCGCTCGACACAGAGGTATTGCTGTGATGCTTCAATTCCTGTAGTAGGGAAAGAGATTGCAGCACAGTTGATCAGTCACTATAGGACATGGTGCATTCAGTCAGCACATTATGAGCCGTATGTGCAGGAATCTCTAGGCACTTGCAGTTTGGAGATAGGAACAGAAAGAACTATGATTGATTAGGGCTATGTACGGATGTGGTTTGTCCAGAGAGACAAGGAGGGTATTTGGAAAATGGGACGAATAGTTTGTGTGAGCAACTTTTTCAAGGTTGACGTAGATAAGAGTTCATAATCTCTAGCATACGTTTGTCTCTGGCGGCATTGCATACTGTGGTAGTACTGTGACGGTTATGAAATTGGTCAGTTCATTGCATAGGAGTCCCGCGTATCCCTTAAATTAGATTGAAACTGAGGTTTGTAGATTGAATAACTTTTGTCCTAAACGAAACAGCCAGCGACTTGGACACGTCTAACAATGAACAAGTTTTTAAGATGAACGCTATTCTCCTTTAAGGTGAGTGCATTTATTCCAGCTAAGCTCTAATGCCATTATCTCGTCTCTGAAGCGATTTTCCGGAACTTTTGCAAAAACTCCTCTACAGCTGTGATCGCCTCTTTGGAAGATTTTGCTCTTTGGAAACAAATGAAAGTCTGAGGGAGTAAAATGGGAAGTAGGTGGATGCTTCAACAATTCATTCTTTAGATATCCAGATTTTCCTATCGCCAAAACACTTTTGTGATCAGGTATTATATTTTTCTTGTTAATTGTTTAATGTGGTGCGAATAAGCAGAGCACTGAGCGGATTTAGAGGTTTGCAACCCGCATCGCTTCATTTCTGAGTGGCGGACATAATCCATAGAACGCCATCGGTCGATAACGCACTGGCATTCCTCGCTGTGGCCCTGATCTAGTTGGTTTAAAAGATTGCAATAGTACTTTCCGTTTATGGTTTTTACCCCCTTAAAGATAACTTGGTATACTTCCTTTTAGCGTCTCAAAATGGCATAATCTTTCCTCTAGATCAACTGTTTTTTTTTTTTTTTTCCCTAAGGAGAACGGTGCCAAATTTCAAATTATAATGGTACTAGTAACATGCAAACTTTAAATAAAAAACAACAAAAACACCATTTACAAACATGTCACCAATAAGGAGGGGTGCAGTTATTTAAACAAAATGACTCACTGTTATGTAGAATACTGCTGTGTATACGACGTTGAAGGTGGGACTCTGCCACTCTCTTGCACAATTTTGTCAATACGAGCTGGTTGATTTAAAAAGAGAGATCTTCAGCAGGTTTTCCAAGTTATCATTGGAGAGACGAGATCTCTGTTTACCCTTGATGAAAGTAATTTCGCAAATATACACTCATCCAAAAATGTGCTTCGAAACTTTCGAAATTCCTTCAATTTCACGCTAAAATTGTGCCATAGTACAGTGAGTAATTCTATGAAGAGTGTTCAAGTTTATTTATTCCTCTGAGTTTTCTTAAATAAGACGTTGAAAGCTAAACTAGTAAAATAAGTATTACTCAGTTGTTATATATTTTCAATTTTTGTTCCAAAGAAAAAAATTGCACTTGTCACCTGAGTAATAAGTTTGTTTTAACCTTGCATTGGACTTTGTGCATAATTCAGTATTCCTGTTATATCAGCTAGGAAGACAGCCTTTAACCACCATGAAGAAGAGTCTAGCTCAGGGAATTCTTTATCTCTTTCATATAAATTTCATGACGAAGATTATAAAATCGTTCCAAAGTTTTTCCTTTACTTAACCAACTTATCTCACTTGATATATAACACCACCGAAATTCCAAGAGTTGCCTCTAATTTAGTGCACGTGACTCAATGAAATTAACAATGTTAATACTTTCTTCATCACAGATTTGAAAGTTTTAACAAAATTTAGCTGCAACGTTTTATGTATGTAAAATGCAGTGATGTTAATACTTTGTCTGTATTTAAATGTTTTTAATAGAGAAATAAATCTTGTTGGTAACTTACTGTTGAGCGCCCCCGTCAGTACACTAATAGAAGTTTATTTAAGTTAATTTTATATTTATCGAAAAATAATTTAACATCTTCAAAAATCCATTCCTGACAAGGGTATTACTGTTAATATTTCTTCCTTTATAATCTCCATATTGTTACTGTGTTTACCAAACAAAAGCAACTGAGAGATGAAACTAATATCTACTGACGAAACGAGAGCAAGGCTGAAATAAGTCACTATCACAAATTTCTTCCAGAGCAGCATGTCTCGACATTTCGTTAACTCTCCTAACATAAGTAGAGTCAGAAAGTTGCAACTTTTATTTTTACTTTATATCTGATTTTCATTTGAATATTTAGAAAATATCGTGTCATTTACGACTAGAAAACACTATTTAAAATTTTTAATCTGTAATCGGTTTCCTTTCATGTGCTAAAATATCTGCTACTTGATTCGATGCTATTGTTGTCAGTTCATTTTGATTTATGGTAGTATACATAACTTTTTGTTCAGACATATATTTTAATGTTTTTAATTGTTTGCTTTTAAATTAAAATCGTTTAGATATATGCTGTATGCCGGTATTGTAATGCCTATTAAAATTAAAATGTTTATAAACTTGTAGTATATAATGACATAATACACATGGCACTGCCTTCCTTTTTTGCACGTATGAAGAAAAAAATTATGCTCCCTACTGTTTGAAAGACTCTTCCCTCGTTTTCCAGTTTTCTCTGTTCCTTTTGAAAAAGGATTATTCATCTATTCTAAACAATGCACTTCAACAAACCTACCACTATTAATCAACTGTTTGAAGTAAATCGAGAAATGTGGTAAATTTGTTCTTTATTAAAATCTAAGAAAGACTAAATTTCATTATTACAGTTTTAGACGACAATGAACAAATTAAAACGGTCTGCTAAACATAATGCATCTCATTTTTAACATGTGCGCCAGTGCTAGAAATTATACAGGGATATCCACACAAAAAAGAACTATATAAAGTAAATGGCACGTTCTCCTCAAAATATCTATTGAGAATATTGTTATAAATTTATTTCTTTTCAAGTAGTCAAAAACTTTCTCCTCAACCCAGAAGAACGTTCATTAATGAAAGGAACACAGGGTTACCAAATAACCAGGAAATAGAGGAGATAAGGGAAACACTGTGGTTTTGAATAGTCCTGGCGAATGGCCTTGCATCGATCTATGTGAGACAATTCTAGGAAATTTATGATGGGGATAACTTTTCAGCTGTATAAATGTAATAAATATTTGAAAGCGAGAATGATGAGAACGACACAGCTGTGCAATAAACCGCCCTTACAATGTGTTCAGTACGAAAGTAAGAGTGATACTAACCTGATTCCCCTATAAACGCACAAATAGAAAATGAACTACAGCGCAAATTTTACACATTCGCCTGGACTATTCAAAACTGCTTTACTTTGTCTGGATCAACATTTCCGTGATGTCCTGAAAGGTGAATGTTCTGTTGTAACTGGTATGAGCCCTTCCGAAATAGCTTGTTTTAAATAGGCTCCAATCACTTCATTGGAAGTAGAACGTTCTTTTTCCACGATGAAAAAAGGTTCTCTCTGACAAGCGGCTAACTAATACAGTTGATACTTTAAAAAAAAAAAAAAAAAAAAAAAAAAAAAAAAAAAAAAACTTGTTGTTCCTTGTAACAAAGAAAAGTAAGGGTAAGTGCTTTAATTATGTGATAAGGAAATTAGCAAGTATCTTAAATTCCTATTTTCATTAATAATGAGTGACATTACTATATGCTTTCACTTTTAATAAATGCCTATTTTAACTATATTACTGCATATTTTCATAATTTTAAGTGCATTTTTGCCTACATATTTTCACCAAAATAAATGCCTGAACTTCCGGGCTTTGCTAATGAGAAATTCATCATAGGAAATATAAACAAATTAGTAGAAATTTTGTGGAAAGGCACGAGAGGACATTATATACTTGTTATTGAACGGCGGACGGCTGCAGTCTGTCAGCATCGACAAATAACGGGCCTTTATAGTGGTTTGTAGGAAGCGCTAAGGGTAAAGCTTGTTAGGTTGGCAGCGCTGTTTGGTGCGAGAGTCGGCCCCGAAAATATCGAGCTCCTATTCGCGCCAGACACATGCTCACTGCAGACCGTAGAGCTGCAATAGAAACGCGTTACAGGTGCCCATCTAGAAATAGAGGAAAACAAATATTTCGTGCGTAGCCGAGAAAAGCAGGCTGTTGCACAGGGTTAAATCTATAACTTGTGCAGAGAAGCCTTGATGTGTATTAATATGATTTTAAAACATTTTCCTATTCTAGAAATGCGTTCAAATACTTATGCACCTCCGCTGTTTCTACTTCATCAATCTTTAGGAACAGCACTTAACAAATACTTCACGTTTGGTGCATCATTTTTACCAATGCGTTATATTTTCAAACATTCTTGCGAAAAGCCTGCTTTTAAAGAGTTTATCTGTGTAATTAGAAACGTTCCTCATATTGCGTGTATCTAAAGGAACAACCAAAATTTTGAATAAAATTTCTCACATACAAAAAATAAAATTGTCCATGTAAGAAATTTAATTTTAATTTTCCTTAATACAGCTTATAAAGCAAAATTTTAAAATAGCATGCATGACCAATGCGTGACTGGACTTAAATAAAAAGGGAAGTTTAAAATGGATTCATAATTGAAACTGACAATAGACCTTTTTGCTTTATAAAAACTCTGTACTTTAATTGTTTATGTATATTTTAACGTCTCTTTCTATAGTTTTAGCAATTAATATGAGATGAAATGTAAACGCCAACAATTCGACAGTGTTTTCGCAAGAAAGCTTTTCTAGATCTTTGAACCTTAAAGTCCAGGTTTTAGATCATAAAATACCACATTTACTTTTTTGCGTGTATAAAATAGGCTCTTATAGTATTTAATTTTTATATTTTAGGAGTAATTTGAATTCCAAAAAGTTTAGTTAAAAGCACTTGGTATGGTACATTAATATTTTATAGAAAATATAACAAGGTTTTATAAGAAAAATGGTTAAAAAGCAATTGAATACCTTAGAAATTGTTTTAAGCAATGTAATTAAAACAATGAAACAGGTAGTATAATTTACAGGTATTACGTTTTGTTGATGAATTGAGAGAGAGAATTATCATCATTTTATTATTTTTTTACTTTATATATTTTGGGACCTGCGGTCGCAGCCTAACGCAATACTTGCGGGTCTTAAGTAGCCGGCTCAATTGATGGACAAGTTCCCTTCACAAAATGTTGATCATATTGATATGATATTGATTTTATTTCATGAGTATTAAATTGTGTTATAGGACTTCTTCAAAATAGTATTCATCTGCAGTCATACATTTCTGATGTCTTTTAATAAATTTGCATTCACTCTCTACAACTCTACTTCCACAATTCTTTCAATTTTAAGATAATCCCCATATTATTTGGTATGGGCTTTATTCATGTACATTTTATTTTCTCTGTTCTTGTAGTAAAATTTCCATACTAAACACTACAATAAAATTCACTTCACTGATACATTGCAATTATAAACACAAGCGCACCTGTAACCTTAAATAACATGCTATTAAGTAGATTGTTGAGTTAAACTGAACTTTTAGCAGCAAATTGGACAGAGATAGTGGTTGCTCTCATGACAAACTGCAATGGGCATATTTGGCCAAAAATTACAAAAAAAGCAGATGAATCAGTCTTAATTTCTCCCTTATAATGAAAAAGTTGCTTATAAAACGCATACAGCTAAATTCGGTAAACATATAGTATGAACATTCTTATGATAAAAAAATGTAATTGATTGAGTTAATACTAAATAAATTTGAACTGAACTTTGAGAAAATAATTTGTTTTAAATAAGTATAAATTTCGTTAAAAAAAAAAAAAAAACTAAAACAGGCAAAAGAAAAACCGCATAAACCACGTAAATATAAATCATCTGATAAGAAATAAAACATCAACTCTACATTATCTGCTTACTTTTTGATAGTGTGACCCAAAAATTACTTACCATTCATCGGAAGTTATCATGGTGGCGATTCATGTATTTGGTCTTTATTTTTATTTGCTTTATTTACGGACGCTCTTTAACATTTCAGGTCATCTGCTTACCATTCAGTTCAGGGCGTGAAATGGCCGACAATTTTGTTCAGACGCCTCTTCTTTCAGGCTTGAGATTCTTTTACATGGCTTAAATTTGCAACCGACGGTTTTGCTTCCCTTCCAAAAGAAGCCATACTAAGGATTGACGCCCGAAAACATCCATCGACTTGGCCGGAATTGAACCCGCAGCCTTGGGTCTATGAGGCAAATATGGTTACCACTACACTACCAGGACCTACTTATACGACTTGGTTTGCTTACTTTATCTTGTGGCATTATAACATAATTCCACCTCACACTTCGAGGAAACATCTACTGAGTAAAACAAAGCGATGAATATCGACAATAAATGTTTTTAAACGCACGTATAAGGGGACGTTGTATTTATAGGTACAGGATGACCTATGTGTATGGACAGTTGAAAGAACTAGATAATAATTGTTTTTTTTTTTTTTAATATAACAGGCAATACATAGTGCAAATATACGAAAATGTTCAAGAGCAATATTACAAGAGACACTAGTCTTGTAGATATCAAATTGCTGGCCCTTCTGGTTGATGAAATCTTTCAGTTTTCATAGGTCCAGTGATCCCCCCGAAAGAAGAGATTCTTGAGTGTCAGATGCGGTGGCCTGAGATATCAGCTGATGTGATCCCTAGCAACATATCCTTTTATTTTTAAACTCCTGGTAATAACATCTGTAGAACTCATTTTGTGCATTCAATTGAAGCCCGTCATCCTCTTGGAAGCAAATGAGATATTTCCTTCTAGGTACCACCATTAAAAAGAGGACCAAAGACATCACAGGCCGTCCCAACTATCACACCCGGCTGGTTAAGTGCTGTTCAATAGTCACTTGAGCTTCTCTTGTAATCAGTAGACACGCTTGACGATTTGCAATACCAGACAACTTAAAGAACGCTTTGTCTGATGACAATGTTCCAACGACTTCTTCATTAAGCAACATTTCAGAAAAGTCAACTCGATGGTTATTGTCATCATCCTCAATAAGTCTCGAATGATACGTCTTCATACCAACACCTGCAGCGGGTTTCTAAAAAAAATTCATCTTCCTGTGATGCTTTGTTTGGACTCTTCTGGAAAGCTAAACCCATTATATTCGTTCTTTGTACATTTCTGCGTGTTATGCAGATAACTTGTTTTTGTTTTCTCATATTTGCCACTAAGTTTGGAAATGGTTTGTCTGTTGGGTTGATGTGTGCCAAATGTTTCCTCCCACATTCTTCTAAGAATTTGGGCATCTCACACTATGTTACTCCTTCAACAACTACGTGCTCGGTTCAAGTCAAGTTTCCAGCATCATGAACTGATATATTTGTCTTGTCATAGAATTCAAAGAACAGCATGCTTATTTTATATAATTGTAATGCAGTTACCGAAAAAAACCTAAAGTTAAAACGTGGGATTACACTGTCACCCAATAGTAAATAGATATAACCTTAGCAGAATAAGTGCATATACAAAACGATTTTTTTACCTAGATACTCAAACTATTATCTATAAGAACTTTTTATTTAGATAATATCTTACAAAAACGATACAAAACAGCATAAATAACCTCTGCAATATAATTGATACCTCCAGTGACTATCAATTGTCAGTGTTCCGCGTCACCGCATCTCGGCAGTGTTGACTCGATTGCCGCGTGATTAACAATGTACACAATAGCATAGTGCGCGTTCTCGTTCTTAAATGTTGTTAAACAGTTTCATTTAAAACATGAAATACTGCATTTCAAATAACAAAGTGTTGCATCCAGAAACTGGTTAAAAAGTTAAGAGACAACAAGAAACTTTCTCACTCAACATTTAGGAGGCGGCGATTACTGACGCCACTACCAAAATTATTATCAAGACTATCCTAAGAGGCTAATCTCCCATATTCCACGTGTAAAAGGGCAAAACTACAAGCTTCAATGTATTCAATTGAATGTGACGGACTGCAAAAAACGTGTTCGATTTTATTATTATTATTATTATTATTATTATTATTATTATTATTATTTCTATAAATAGTTTACAGATTTGCTTACTCATAGTCCTGGAATTTTAGATGTCACCTGATTTAGAGATGAACATGCTTTCATCTGAACGAATATGTAAACTCTTAAAACAAGTGTTTATGGGCAAAAGAAAAAAGATTCATGCTGCGTGTACATAAAGAACAATTGCATTCACAGATAATCAGTGTCTCTTACAGAATTGACGACAGAGCTCCCCTCCAAGGAATTCGACGCCTTCAAAAGGCTACTTCCACATCAGACGCTAGGGCAGGAACCTTTACAAACGCAAGTTACCGCACACATTTGATCATTTTCAGGGATTTATATACCTAATAATATATCAATTACTTTCATTTGTAAAGTGAAACGGTTTCTTTAAAAGTATCCCTTTTAACAGCAAGGAATTAAAACATAAATTTCCGAGTTCTTTGTAATCGGGTTCCTTTAGTTATATGTGAGCAATGATTTATACCAATATAAAAATAAAATAAATCCATTAACAGTAAATGAACGATACAGAATTAAAAAAACATTAATCTTATTATTTTAAGGAAAGCCATCACTATTAATTAAAACTACCATCACGGGTGGCCGAGGCCATTAAGGCGCGGACTCACGAGCGGGAAGTCTGGTGTTCCATTCCCACCGGAACCGTCCTCCCTGACTGAGGTTTTTTCCAGGTTTTCCTCAGTGCTCATAAATGGCAAATGTCAGGAAGGTATACTAAACTTAGGCCTGGGACGTTTCCTTTCTTAAAAAAATATCCTTTCCCAATATATCATTCCATCTTATGTACATCAGTATCCACCGCCTGCGGTGCTTCAGTAGTAAAAGCGGGCGTTAATCACTATTAAAAATAAATAAATAAAATAGAAATGAAACTAACATGAAATCATCTGATGTGTTTAATTGCAGGTGATTTTCTACCGGAATTTTAATGTGCATATTTCATATATTTCTCAGCAATAATGCTGAACATAGAAAATAATCTTGTAATGGAAGTTTTGTAAATATATTTTTTATTTAGTCATATGATATTGAAACATTTTCCTTCTCTCCTTATTAATGTCATTACTCCGTGAATAACTGATCACTCAATTTAGTCAGGAGTCCGGATTTATGTGCCGCAACATTTCTTTTATATATTGTTCCATTACTAAGCTTCTCAGTCCATCAAGGAGGAATCTTCCCGTTCCTCAACAATCACACAAAAAACCAATGGATCAAACGATAGATTATCCTGTAAATAGGGTGTGTATATATTCTATGCATATACTAGATTAATAAGTAATACTACTTATGGAATGTTTCTATAATTTGGAACACGATATATCACATATGGAGGAACATTTTTTAAATTAGAAACTTCCTTCTCGTCGAACTTGGAAAGGTTGTAACCCTGAAATTGGTGCTGTTTCATATTGACAAAAATTTCAAATACAATGAAAAGCACAACTCCTGATGAATACAGTTCAAAAACCGAGGAAATTGAACAAAAATCACATTTCTTCATTAATGTGCAGTAGAAATTCCATTGGGGAATGGAACCACAGTTCCGAAGTTGAGGTAAATACGTCTTGAACTAAAATCGTATATATTTTTAGACATTGAAATATTACATTTATTTTCTATTGCACTTATTTCCGTGTAATGTGGCAAGTTTGACTTAAATTTGTTATAGTTAAAAATAAATCTGTGATAAGTGAAATGACTTACACAGTTTATACATTTCAAGTTGCATAAACGTGGCAAAGTTTTGATTTTCTTTCGTTTTTAGATCTATCCCAAAGTTTGTTTTGATCTTTGTCCATAAGCTGAGCACATCGGGTGGTGGGTTCGGTTTTGGAATGTAGTACAAAATGATGGCATAGCTTTTTATTTTTCACCATAGTTATCCTGAGCACTGATGTACTTTGTCCAACGATGCTCCTAAGCCTTTATCCCATGACGAAAGTCAACTTCCTCCAGG
Organism: Metallyticus violacea; assembly: GCA_030762175.1. Lineage (NCBI taxonomy): Eukaryota > Metazoa > Arthropoda > Insecta > Mantodea > Metallyticidae > Metallyticus > Metallyticus violacea. Next base: position 19,930,656 of record CM060833.1, read on the forward strand.
CCTCAACTGATGATTTAAGCTGTTCGTCAGACTAATAATTCTTTCCACCAAGCATTTTTCTCGTTGGTGGAACAGATAGAAGTCAAAGGGAATAAGGGGGATTTGGCAGAAAATCTTACCTACTTCATTGATTTTCGCCATTGCAACGAAACAGTGTGAAGACTGACGTTGTCTTAATGCAAGATAAATCTTCTTTGATAAATCGGACCTTTTCTCGCGCATTTTTTGTCTTCAGTAGATCTAAAAAGTTATAGCATTATGCACCTCCAGTGATAGATGTTCCTTGGGAAGATAATCAATTTGCAGTACACCCTTGGCATCCCAGAAAGTCGACGTCATGATTTCAAACATTTGACCCTCTTTGGCGGTAGAGAATCGTGATGCTGTCATAGTTTAGACTGCTGTTTTATTTCAGGTATGTCAAAGTGCGCACGTGTTTCATCAGTAATCTCAAACAGACGCATAAAGTCAGCGACATCTATGTGGAAACGGACCAAACTTAGCTCAGTGATTGGCACTCTAATTAGCTATTGATTCCGAGACTGTAGTCTTGCCAATAATTTTTAATGCACAATTTTTCCCTCACAATGTGAAATACACGTCCCCCGAAATGCCCAGAGCTTCAGCAATTTCGGATACCTTTAATCTACGATCCTTCGGAACGCATGTCATGGACCTTATCGATAATTTGTGATGTGACGGATTTTGGTCATCCGCTGCGTGGGTCATGTTCTAAATTTTCACAGCCGCGTTTAAACTCCGTGGTGCCCTTGGAAACCGCTGAAAATGATGGTGCAAATTCCTTAGAGTGTATGTCATATCTGTGTTAATTTCTGTTGTATTCATGTATTGTAAATCAGAACTGTTTCTATGGAAGAGTGGGCTTTGATAACAGAACTGCTGCTGCAATCTGTGGGTCATTCCGAGAATTTCAATACACCCTCATATACATGTTATTACAGGCTGTTAGTGGGCGAATGTTATTAATTATGCTGTGTTAGTGAAATATCAGAATTATACACAAGCTTTATTGTTAGTCAAAGTCGCGAATAAAATGCAACATTATGCATCTACTTAGTTATATAAACTTATCATTTAACAATTACTCATTAAAATGTCATTGCGAAAATGCTTGAACTGAATATTATGATAATATTAAGGAAATATTTTCTTCTTAATGAAGATGCCCTTATACATAGCAGTTTGTAAAATAAAAATACAATTAAGTATGTAAATAAATAAATATTAGCTATCAAATATATTACTAAATTTTGATAATATAACCTGTTCCGAAATATTTGCCTACACTAATATTAATTAATATTTTTACTGTTCATTTACGTAATGAATATGTCGTATTTCTTCTGGTATCATAAGATTTTCTCGACGTCAGCCTTTTCAACTCGGACTGAAATTTCTTGCGGTAAACCCATCTTCGCTAATAGCAATAGACAAACGAACTAAATAATATCCATTGATACAATGACGTCATATTTATAAAAGCAGTAGTTGGCTTGAAAGTAATTCATTAGAAAATGGACGTCATTGTTAATTTTATTTAATAAATGTCCTTTAATAATTCTGATATACAAAAATTAATCGTATGAAGCTCATTTACAAGACATTCAAATATAAACCAGTATAATATTAATGTAGTTTTATTATATTGAAATGTTACTACTGGAACAGAGAAGAAATAACGCCTGGGGAAACACTTCATTGTTGTAGAGAAACAAAGAAAATACCAGGACAGAAATTGGAAGAATTACAGAAGCAGAATTATTGCGAATGAATGATGTAAATTTATTTAAAGATGTTAGAAATATGTGACTGTATATGGACATTACTTCGAACAAGACACTTTAGTACTAATTTTGAAATAAAATACTAATATTATGTGAATGTTGTTATTGCTCAAAGTTGTGTGAATAGAAATATAAGGGGAAACTTGTCCTCGACGGAGCCGGCGATTGGCGCTACCTTGGGTCACGCACGGCTTTCATTATGCTACGGACGCAGGCCAAAAACTCTTGAGGTCTCAAGTCGATATTATGCGGCCTTCATACTTTCCAAGCCTAAAATCTGGTAGGTTTTTTGAAAGACGTGGTTTAAGGTGTCAAATGCATTGAAAATTATAATCTTTGGTTTATTGAAACCACAGTATATTAATTACAGTAACATTAATGACATTATTTATTGATCGTTTTACATATGTGTTGTATTACCAGTATACTCACCATTTCTGAGTTATTTGCACTTAAAGGGTTCTCAGCGCTGGTTCTTAACGTCTTTTTCGAAACGGTGGCTTTGTCCAATAGCCCGTACAAATGGATTATCGTGAGAGAGGGGGAGGTGAGAGAGAGAGAGAGAGCATTCAAGAAACAAATGTATATAACGTTAGACCTGGGCTCTTTTCCACAAAAGTATTGTCTTTTATATTACAAGTTTATGGGCTTGAACTTGTAGCTATGAGTACAATTCTGTTCCACAAAGGTTTCTGCTACACTTGTACTTTACAGCTCCATCCTTACAAGTGTACAAGTGATTTTTCGTTGTTCTGTTCCACAAAAATATTAGTATTAGTCGGGCACTGGTAATTTGTATAAATTTCACTACAAGTGTAGGAATATTGGTAACTTCAAATACTAACGCAAAATGTGACTTCATTTTAATAATTTAGAAGTCAGTTGACCTAAATATGCGAAGTATTAGCGAATATAATAATGATGAGAGTAGGAATATGTATAAAGAAAGAATAATTCAGTATTTGTGTACGAGAAAACGTTAGGCTAAGTGCAATTAAAGTACAGTTTATGACTGATATTGGCGTTTCCTGTTTCGAACGCATATTTCAGTGTAGCATCTTAGTTTTTTTTTTAATTAAAGGTTCTTATTACATGCCATGAAATTAATTTCTTTTATTCTTCATTCTCTTTTAAAATAACCTCTTTTGGCACAATTTACCAGTTTTGTTGCTTTAATGAGAACGTGATTGCCAAGCAATATAGATAAATATACTAATATAAACTATCAACTGGACTAATGAAATAAATGACCGAGAGCAATCGAAAGGCCAATTCTCCTGCTATCTCTCGACAACTGTAATTGGTGCTCATAAATGTAGCCATGCAACCATCGTCTCATAGTGCATTCTAAGGCTTGAATATTCATAATAAAGTATTTAAACTATCGTTATATCTGAGAAAAAAATACAAAAACCCATTTAATAGGAATGCCAATATGTCGCTCTGTGAATTAGAAAAATATGAATTTTTTATTAAAGAGTGGGCATAACCTAATTCAAGGTATAGCGATTTGGGGCAAACACCTGTTCCTCCATCTTGCTCTTATATGGCGTTATTTGTAACTTTTTACTAATTCGTTAGAAATGTACTTCTTTAGTGGAACAAAACGTTACAAGAAGTTGTACTAATACATAATATGTATTAAACCGTACATTTGTAGAATAGGGCTTTGAAAGAGCAGCGCGTAAATTTACAGTTCAGTATTAACTTGATAAATAATATTTAATATTAAAGTAGAATGTAGATATAGTAATTGGAAGATGTTTGAATCATATTGCTAGGAGAACTGAATTTTAGTTTTCCATCTGTACATTAACTTGAAAAACATTATGGTAAATTTTGTTTACAATGCCTTTGATATGAAACAGAATGGAGATAGGGACATTGGTGTGCTGAGGTTGGCAGCGCGCGGATAGTGACAAACTAAGGCGCACAGAAGAGCGAACGAGGCCTTCTGAGCCATTCGAGGTTGCCTTGTCAGTCAGTCGATGTTGTAGCTGTGCGGGCCAAGCAGTTGGCCGCGAGCAGTTGAACCGGCTCTAGCGTGTAGGTAGGAGCGTAACGTGCAACACTCATCGGTCAACCATCATCACTATCTTTGGGATCTAGCAGTCTTCGCTTCATTACCAGCCTCGGCCATCGTTTCAGTCTTCAGGATAAAAACTCTACTCGTTCCTGTACTGAACCAGAATGACGTGTGTGTGAAAGTGATTTAAAGCAAAACATTATTGTCTGTGATAAAAAGGAACACGTTCACAAATAGCGTGTGTCGATAACTTAAAAAGTGTAACTTGCATATTTTTTTGGGAGTAAGTGTTATAAGTGGTTTAAGTGTAGGTGGGATTAAAATCCCATCTTTATTCGGATTCCATGTGGAAATGGCTCTGGCGAGGTTAGTGATGCTGTTATCTAAGGGTACAGTGGTTCTCAAGCTGATTAGCTTGCTGTTCAACGCGAAGACTTCAGCCCTCTGCATCGGTAATTAAGTCACTTTTATATATCGGTGTTGTAAATACTCAGACTTCAGTGTTGCCATGTCGTTAGAAATGGCTTGCATGCAATTTAGGGAGGGGGGTGTCATAAGATGCCAAATTTTTGTAGTGTGATGCAAATGCCATGCGTAGTTCGTGTCATAGATTTCGCATCATAGTTTGAGAACCGCTGGTATCTCATAATGTGCCTTATTTTTTAAGATTGTGGAAGGGGTTGCTAACCAAATAACTTTAAAACTTTAGGACCGCTAACGCATGACTCCAGGAAAGTTGATTGTTGTCCATGTGTTGTTAGAAAGTATTCTGTTCTCAATAAGAGAGAAACTAGGTTAATGTACAGTGAAGGTATTGCAACAAATACTGTCGTCGCCTTTCTGGGGTTTCCCTTGAAAATAATGGCACGCAAGTGGAATTTACTGGGGAAAATTATATGTCAACTCGGAACTAGGCGTACATTCCAGTATTTGAGAGCATCAACGTTTAGGTTCTCATAGCAGGAGAAATGAAATGTCTCCTAGAAGTTTTATTACATTAGTAACTCTTAGTAGTTATAACAAAAACATTTTTGTACTCATTTGCTTTTATATCGCTGGTTATAGTGCCGCAGTGACTGCATAGGAGTTGCAGGTCGCATCCAGGCCAGGGGCACGTGTGTTGACATCTCTGTCCATGCGTTTAATGCCCTTGACGAACAGGACACTGCTTAAGAAAGTGTGCGGGTTCAAACTCCGACCCTGCGGATATCTTTGCCACACTCAACAGGTCGTGAGCTGTGCGGGTAGTGAAAGATGAGGAGGGGAGCTAAACTAATCGTAACAACTAGTTTCCGGTTTGTTTCTTATTTTATGATTATTTTCAAGGTTGCAACAGTTTCCTTCAAAGCCACGTGCAGCCCAATAAATGGTTGACATATTTTTTCCCCCAATCCCATTCTTATCGTGTTGACGCAGGCGGAAGTAATTAACTAAATGCACTGTTATATAGCATTCACTTACTTTTCCCTTGTCCTCGCGTGTGGAGTTAAGAGCTCAGAAAACTATTTACAACTGCGTTTAATAAGAAAGCAATATCTGCTCCTAGGAAGATCGTAGGTATAAATATCTGAAACGCATCAGCCTTTTATAATGAGCTGCGTAGAAGAAACATTTAAATTCATAACTATTTAAGATGTTTGCCTGTGTTGTTGTGAAGAAAACGAACTTAACACTTACAAAGCTGCCTTTTGAAATTATTTCAGAATTAATCTTAATGAAACAGATGTCTATAATGCGCTTATTTATATCTCTTGAGTTTTTTGTGCGTGTATCACTTTGCTACATAAATATATTTATTTACTGATATCGTTCATGCCTAAACCCTTTCAATCAGCTGTTACCTCTACACCATATTTCTATGGATATTGCGCCTGCGCTTTTAGGAGTCTTGAGTTGCACGGAGAAAGTAAACAAACCTCTAGTTCTCTTCGGAGCATGAAAGCATTGCTACATGCGGTTTTTTTTAATCCGTTTATGAGCAACAAAGGCGCGTATCTCATCACATATTGGGATTTAAAAGCGCTTCAAAAGTTTTGTCGAGAAACCCTCGTTTGCTTCATAGAGTAAACTAGAAATACGCCTAAGATTTTTTTAATCGTATACAGAATTTAAAATAAAAAATTTATGTTTTTACTTTAAAAAGCATACAGAAAATATTGCGATCTACGGCCATAAGAGTATGTAAATATGTGGTATACAGTAAGGATAGCGTTACCATTATCCTAAATATGAAAGCGCTGACAGCCTTCCTCTAATTAACCATTCTATGTGTCATTGTCAGCATTTGTAGCACTTTGTAGTCTCCGCAAAATAATATATTTTTTAAACAATTCGTGCTACTGTTCAGTCAAACATATTTGCATGTAAAATGTTTTAAGTTGTAAATCCTTTTCAGAGTATCGATAGTAAAACTATTGAATTTCTTGGTTCGTAGTGCTTGTATGAGAGAAAAAAGCCTTTCAATGTGGCCATTTTGACCTGGTATTGCAGAAAAAAAAAAAAAAAAAAAAAAAAAACGAGGCCCCTTTAAAATCTCTGCATTACTGTTCTTCAGTTCAGCAAAATTTAATATACTCGCACCATTTTTCTTGGCATAACTCGGCATTTTTATCATAACGAATATTGCTAATATGATGTCATATTTTGAAACAAATTGTTAATCAATAATCAACGTCTGCTTTCTTCGTTCGCACGATGTTAAATGCTCAACATCACCCTTAAAGGAAACAAAAATAAATAACATTTTAAATATGAAAAAATGTCGAAAAATTAGAATATTTCCAGAGGATGGCTATTTTTATTATAGAAAAATAAGCTAATGCTAAGCCAAGGTTACAGAAAACTGCAGCAATCGCTTGTCTGTCTGTAGATGTTATTAATTATACGTTCGTTAATTCATTCATTATTTTTATTAGCTGCAAATGGTTTTTACACTCGTTGGTACCAAAAGTAATACCAGTATAAATGTTTTCCTCAAGAAATTAATTACAAAAAAAAAAAAAATATTTATAGGAACATTTGGCACTTATACACTTAAATACATAAGCCAAAATGTGCATTTAAGTGATTTTCTTTAGCCTGACTTTAAATGCTAGATTTTGTTTCCCCTTCAAAATCTCAATTAAGTGTGCAGTTCGTTGCCAAAAATTAGATTTACATGGAACGTTATATATCTTCGGGAAAACAAATAAAATGAACCAGGAGACTGTGGGATTTCTTTCCTGAATGAACAGCAATTTGTGGTGAAAACTTGCCTTAGCCTAAGTTTTGATAAAATTGATAATAAACAAGGAATATTTTATTCGTGAAAGGTGTTGAATGTTTTTATAGTTTGGTATTTAATATCATTGAAAGACAGCAATAATTTTTTTTTAAAAAAAAGTATTGTAATAGTGTTTAATTCCAAACGCAATAGTCAAGGAGTTCAAACAATTCGTCAACACATTCGCGAGTGATATTGTTGCAAGTGCCGGGAACAGGCGTCTGCAGTCCAGAGTGTCGACGAACTCCCTTTTAGATTTTCTAATAGTGTTTAAACGCGCGTTTTAATAACTGAGGTGGCATGGGCAGTGGACATGAATGATACATGAAATGACATAATATAATAATAAAAAAGGAATTTTGTGAAGGAGACATTTCATCTCCCCACTCTCTCCTGAGGAAAATCTGGAAGGGAGGAAAGAAAGAAAAGTTTCAGTCGGTGAACTGCAGAACACAGTTCAAGAAATCCGTGCCATAACAATCTCGGTCTCCTTTCCAGTATTTGGGTAATTGTCCAATTTAACGTTATTTTCATATTTGAAGGACATTTTGAAGAGCAACTAATGCTTATAGTCACCAAAAAAGCATCTCTTCTCATATGATTTAGAATTTTGTGTGTAAATTATGCTTGAAGGGGCTGAAGCAAATGATTTTGTCAGCTTTGAACACATACAGCTGATCAGCAACGTGTATAATTAAATCTGAAGTATATATAGCATGCTTTATATTTTAGATAAAAGACTAAAATATACATTCTATTTAGCATCTACTTCGAAAACCTTAAAATGGCATTGAATATTGCCTTGTGCTTTATAAAATAACTTAGATCCGAATGAAGTACATTTTTGGAGGTTTTACTATCCTTGATTTTTTTTTTCAAATGAATTGGCAGCGCTGCAATACAGAGAATACTGACCCTCACAAAATTTCGTATTTAAACATCCCACGTCTTCCATGGCAATATTTTAATTATTCAGTGAAATTTTAATTTTGAATTTTAAATATCACTTTTTGTAGGTTTCAGTTAAATCTTATATGAGATGCTGTCTGCATTGACCAGCCTGCATGTTCATAGCAGCTGTGTGCTGGCATTTAACTGTGAGATCGCAAGTGCGTGTGGCACGCTTCCAGTACAAAACTTCACTTGGCCACTATTTTCATTTGTTTATTCCCATTAAGAAACAGTAAGTTTGAGCCTCCAGGAAAATTTATGAACTGTTTGCAAACTAGATATTTTAACTGTTGTCTCAGACATAGTGATAATTCTATAATCAGCAGAAATGCTGTGTACATAAAAGTAATTGTAAAAAAGTGCCTTAAAACCTGTGATAAAACGAGATGGAACGAAGCATTTTTGGCATTCCTGAAATGAGTAGTCAAGCGGTTTTTAATGTGTAATTGCCAGTTATATTTCCGTTCGTTGGTCTTCGGGTTATTTATAGTGTTTCAAGTAATTTGCGAAAATCGGGAGATGTGTTGATCTGTGCGTGATTTTGGAACGATAAATATGTGCCCAACGCCCAGGTCCAGATTTGAGTATCTCGTTTGCATGTCTGCCAGCAGTCGAGCATGGTAAGCCCCAGATGATCTCGGAAGTTAACGGAGTAATTGCTGTGAGTCATCCGCGTTGTGTATGAAGGGCCTGGCTTGCCTCCGGAAACACGCCCGGGGTCGATGCCACATAATGCAGGTCGACGACATCACTTAAGCTGGATGAAATGTTAGAGAAAATACCTCGTGGATGCTTTTTGTGGAAGAGAAACTAAATCGGTTTATCTTTACCATGGCAGGGATCTCAAATTGGCAAAGGAGCTGATTCACTGAAATTAGGTAAATGAGGACAGGCTTTCTGAGTCATTCCTTCTCTTTCATACCGGTAGATTTGGGGACTCAGCCCGTTATATAACACTATCATAGACTAATAGTCATCATCCATTGATGCCATAGAATGCCGTTTTATACAGAGAAATGTCACAAAGTAGACACATTCCTTGGACTTTAAGACTGAACAAACTAGTTTCACATTTCGAATGAAGTTGACTTTAAAACATGTAATGGAGACACACAAATGTATTTTTGGGTAAATGGATCCGGTGTGCTTCCTTTGGTTTGTTCAGAATCCGGAAACATTCCTTAAAGGTCGCAATATGTTCTTTTTTCAATGTTGAGTAGTTTCTTTTCTCTGAAACTGCTGATTAAGAACTGAAGTATGGTTTTTAAATGAAATCTTTCCAATTACTTAATACATTTCAAAATTTAATAATTTCCATTTTAAAATGGAGCATTTTCCGTATCTTTCCCTACTTTTTCAATTCATGTACGACCTTCTTGGACCAAAAAAAAAAAAAAAAAAAAAAAAATAGAAAGTCGTCCATGCCCAAGACTGCAATGAAAAAATATACAAAATATATTGAAAACGAGCCTCACTAAGAAGGGTGGTTAGAATCCTCTTCACTTTGCTCTTCTACAAGTACACCGCCTCGCCTTGCTATCTTTGAGCATCTCTTTCTGAAGTACTCAGCTTTTCCTTGACATGCTTTTATAGTGAAATAAATAGCATTAATTATCATCGGCCTTTTCAGTATTTCCCATATTATAATATTCCAATTTAATATCCCCAGTGCACCATAAACCCCAAAATGTTGTATAGTGACGGAAAAAGACAATGGTTGTCCTCGGAATTTTGCCCAGATTATGCTGTTAATTCATTGGACTTCTGGTTTCGTACGTTTAGAACATATTTCGGTAGACGAAACGTATAAAAAAATTAAAAGCCTATTGATAGCGACACATAAGTATTACTATAATATCATAGAAGCAGCAACCTTTTAAAACCAAATTCAGCATATAAATTAAAATTACTACAGCAAGGCGCTTGCAGTTTAACCAAACAGTTACATAGTGTTGCTTAACATTACCTTTCAATTTTTCTTCAATGCTAGCTCATTATCATGCACTTTTGGGCATTCCTCCTTGGCATGGCGGTATTGTAGCTAACTTCTGAGGCAGGGATGCCCATAGGACGGCGCTACATTGCCCCAGTGGAGATGGTGATATGGTTATGATACACCAGGGAGTTCCTTAAACCCATGAATACCAGTCGTTGTAGAGATGGATGAAGTTAATGATGGCGCAAATGAGCTCGGAGTCCTTGGCGCATTAAAATTATCTGACATTCACCTTCTCCGAGTCGTCCTAGTGGTCTGGTGGTAATCATACTTGCCTGTAGACCCAAGATCGCGGGTTTAATCCTGGCCAGGATCAATAGATTTTTCGGGTGTAAAAATCCCAAGTATGGTTTTTTTTTTTTTTTCGGAAAGGAAGTAAAACCATGGATCTCGTGTCACGTAAAAGAACGTCAAGCATAAAGGAAGAGGACTCTGAATAAAATTTATCGGCCGTTTCACGCCTTGATTTGAATGAGACACTGATGACCTGAGATGTTAAAGAGCGTCCGTAAATACACCAAATCAATAAAAATAACTTTCTCGGGAAAGGAACAACTTAGAAAAAAATATTACCCAGACAAATTCCTAACCAGTAATCGAGCCCAGATTACCAGATTAGTAATCGCAAACACTAGTACATTATCACTAACCACGGAGGCGATTTCACAAAAACCCTTTTTATTCATATCATCGTTTTACAGAAATTGCTCAAAATGGCCAGTATGAACTCTAATACAGGCTTCCAAGCACCGATTCCTTAATCTCTCCCACATTCCAGGCGTCTTCCATAGTTATTGACACCCCAGAATTTCCAATAGATCTGGAGCACACATCATCTGTACATATCCAGCGGATTAATGATAGGAGATCGAGCGGACCAGGATGTAGGTTCCCCATGATCTATTCATTGATTTGGGAATCGCTGTAGCAGCAAAAGAAAAATGAGACGGGGCTCCATCATGCATACAGAAATAAAGGATATTAAGTTTAATAAAACGTCTAAAAACATTTAGGCGATCCTTAAAAATTCACGATATGATGTTTCTTCAACGATCCAGGCACAATATAAGGAACGATTAATGTTTTGCCATTTATTTCAGCCTATACATTAATTTTGTGAAGTACATGTACTCCATTCTATAGCAGATGACATAGCTTTGTCTGCCAACCACCTACGGTTTGTTTATCACTAAGCGAAATTGGCCAATGTTTATTTGAACTTTCTCCTTCGGTACCCCAGAGGTTTCCTACATTTCTTAGCACTGGAAAGGGTAAATTTTGTGCATTATGAAAAAAATGGAGCATCCCCCCTCTCTCTCTGCAGCTAGTTAAACGTTACCCTTTTTGGCGTTCTTGGTAATGGAGAGCTATGTCCTCCTTCGCCTCAAATATTCTCGAATATTGTTACGTTGAAATTTCTCATTGAGGTTGTGTTCCAGTATGCTGTTAATTTTCATCTGATTTGATTTTGATTTTGATTTTTTCGAGAAAAAACGAAGCAATTTAATATGATTCCCTAGCTAAGGTGTTCGTATTGAATGCACCCTTAAAAAATCATTTCTGTGGGTGATGTTTTTCCACGTATTTGGAAGCGGGTAACTTAGCATTATCTCGAAGTCACAAGGTTGGCATTTAGTTCTTTCTTTATAATAGCAGTAGCGTTGTTAGTGCTTGACATCTCTCGATTAAACACCAGAAAGTTATTTTCATAGGATTTTTCAAAGCGCAGCTGTAAGCAAAATAAGGAAGGTTTGTGCATACCGCGGAGCGAATAAAAATATGTATAGCGTAACAGAAAGATGTGCTATTCTTGGACAGGCTAAGGTATGGAATTTGGCACATGGAGGGGGTATTTTTAGCATTGCCCAGAAGTTTTAATGAAAAGGTCGAATATAAGACCTGGTTATGAAAAAGGGGACGGGGGTCAGAGTTGTAGGTCTCGAAAGTCGGTTTGTTGGGCGTGAGGCAGGCAAGCAGCAGAAGTAAACCATGTCGTGCGGGCAATTGCAACTCCTGTTACTCATTGTGTGTGTTGCTAACTAGATCGGTATGCGCGCATTTGTCATTTGTAGCAAATATCGGCAGGGGCACAGTTCGATTGAAACATCGAGAGCCTACACTAAGTGTGTGCCTCATCCCGTTTCTGCAGGGCAGGAGATATCGGCACGGGTGGAGCTTACCGTATGGGCCTTTGTAGAACGAACTTATCCGGTAAATCTAACAATGCCCCCCTACTTAACTTGAAATCGCGTCGATATCGACAGGAATGAAACCAGCAACTCTGCGGTCGTGGCAACCACTAGACAACCGGCGCCACTCTTGAATGAAATTCGATCCAAAGCAACGAAGCCCAAAATCCTTGGCGTATCTTCAAGCTGAAGTACAAAGTGTCTTGGTACGACCGCTACCGCCAAGGTTATTAGCGTTTTGTTGTGGCTCTTTGACGTCACCGGCTTCAGATTTCTCGTGCGTTACAACCTTCCGCATGATGAGGTTGACCATGATCGTTTAATTGGACACATTCTGCAAATCCCATCTCCTTAAGGCGCCATTGTCACAATAATGACTTGTGCATCTGCGAAAAGTTCCCTGTAGTAAAAATTGTATCCAGAGCACAATTGAGCAGTTTTTCGCACTTTCATAACTTGCAATGTTTGTGTCAGCTTTAAACTTTCCGTAGCAGTTACAAGCATTTATATGATTTATAAATTTAAATATCATAAATTTGCGTTTGCTGCTCTACTTATGTAGCTAATATTGCTATCTTTATAATAAGAAATGTATTAAAATGTGTGAATCCTTACATGCATGTTTATTGTAAATTATATTAAAAAACTGATTTTAAGCAGAAAAAAATAATTATAGCATTTCTCTAATTAACGCGCCAAACGAATCCCTTCAGAGACCGCTGTGATGTTAAAAATGTAACCCGTAGGTCATGTTTAGGTATCATAGAATTTTTGGGTTTATGAATAAATGCTTAAATTAACTAACAAGGAGATTCCTCGAGTTGGAACAAGTATAATTGTTTTAAAGGAGTGTTGCTTTGAGGCGGTGTACCTACTTATGTGTTCGTTTTCTCAGACGTTCAGGAAGACTTATATTGTTGGACCATTATAGCAACAATAATAAAATCAACAATGTTTTAACTGAAAAATCAAACCCAATTTTTTTGCCCAAGTCATGTGTTTGAAGACGCTTGCTTAGACACGAAGAGAATTTCAGAACTAGACACTGCAGCAGTTTGAAAGATCGCCGATTTGAAACAGCTTAAGCAGCATAATTGTAGAGAGGGCACTGGTTGAATTCAGATTGACTGAAGTTGACTAATTAAATGTCTGATCCATCAAAGCATCAACAAACGTAAAAAGTGGGCATGTCTTTCATTGACAGAGTAACTCGCTTATGACATGCATTTCTTATAGCGTGGACTAAAAGTAATATCGCATTTGTAGTATAGTGGTAGCGTTTGTGATACTAATAATCAGGAGGTCCTGGGGTCGATTCCCTCTCAGATCGATCTGTCTGGGCAAGGCTTTTTTTCATAGTATTTTCTTACCCTAAGAAGGTGAAAACCAGATAGCTGAAGTACCAAGGGCCCCGAGCTCATTTGCGGCATCATTAATTCATTTAATTTATCCATAGAGACTACAATTAGGTTTAGGCACACCTCTTATGCACATAACTTTGTTTCCTTCACCGTCATCTCCACCAGGACAGCGTAGCGCTGCCTTAAGGGCGTCCCGGCCTCAGAAATTCTCTATAACCCATCATGCCAAGGGTTAATGCCCTCAAAGTTCTTGAAAATAATGAGTTGACATTGGGGAAGAATACTAAAAATATGGCTTTAGAATTTTAAATAGTGCTTAATGTGCAAACTATTGTGGCAATACAGACAGTGAACACTAAAAATTTAGTCGCCAAATTTTCCTCGTTAACTACCAGAGAGCCTTAGAAAATGTTACTTGCCTAGCTATAGAGATTTGCCGTCTGGCCGCACCATTACCTTCAGTCTATACAAATCAAGGAACTGATTGGTGTCGAATGGTAGCTTAACTACGCATGCGGAAGAATTTATTAGTGCTACTGTTGAGCCTTTCTTTGACCTGCCGGTGGTTAACAGAGATGCCGTGGCCTAATGCATGTGATGAAATTATTAATTAGGAAAGCAATTCTTGGCAAGGAAGCCTTCCAGACCTAATCTTAGGGTACCTACCAGGCATTTGCCAGTAATGAGAACTTGGGAAAACTTGCGGAAAATAAAATCTTAAGAGGTTGACCCATGGCGAGATTCGAGCTGCAGACCCCTGCTTAGTCACTGTGTCGGTCGATTTGAGTAACTCGACATTTAAGGTACCATCCCAAGTCAGTTATGATAATGAAGCGTGAGGAACCATAACGTAATCACATGTAGTTCCATTGTAATATCTGCTGGGATATAACTTTGGCAATGTTTTGTTGTGCTAGTTACTAGATGTTGCAACACCAAGCTAAGCATAGTTAATGTTGCCAGAACTATTCGATTTGCGTTAGCAGTAAACACGTGCTGTAATAGCTGCAGTCCGCTTTAATGTACTGTACGAAAAAATGAAACAGAATTCCCAAGCGCAAGTTTATGCCGAAATATATTTGCTCTAAACATAGAGTTCGCAAAAAACTAACTTAGTTGCCTAGCGCTGGCAACTGCTGTATTATACATATGAATGTCATATGAAAAACTGAGGCAAAGTGTTCGGAACCCCTGCAAATACTCAGTACCTCAAATACATATACATACACACAGTTTATTCCTGTTAAAACATTACAAGCATAATACTTTGAAAAACAAAAAACAGTTTGCAACAGTTTTCTGTAATATGTAAATACACTTTCTACTTAAAACATCAAATTTATTTTAAAAGAAAAGGTATCTATTAACAGACTTTAAATCTGGCTCGTATACAAAGGTGTGTGTGTATACACACACACACACATTTGAATTCCATATTATTATTATTATTATTATTATTATTATTATTATTATTATTTTGAAGCTTTGAGCTTTTAAGTGTGTGTTGATCAGAATTTGTTTCCACGAATGGTCCAAATCGGAACGTTTCTGATGCAAATTGCTGTGTACGAGGGCTGTTCAATAAAGAATAATTATACTTTTTACATGCATAATTTCTCGCACTAAAATTCAACCTTACAATATTTTGTTAACTTAATGCGTAATGTATACTCGTTACAGTCATCACTGTTATTTCAGTTTCCCTCCTGTGAGAGATGTGCTCAGTTCCACCTACAGCAAAGTTAAGGGGATACTTGAGGAACAAAATGCTGCTCTGAAATTCTGCTTTCGTTTCAAGAAATATTCAGCTAAGATTAATGCAATGTTACAGGGAGGCCTGTGAAGAGTTTTTTATTTAGCATAGATGAAGATGGTTTAAAATGGAGGCTATCAATTTCAAAGAAGGGTTGTCGATTCACCATTAAGTACACTTTCAGAAATTCTGAAAATTTTATAAGGATGCCACCCACACGTTAACCGAAAAGTTGCACATGTTACGTGTTTGCACAGTGGGTTCCAAGACTGCTGATTCCCCAACGAAACTATCGCTTGCAGGTTTACATGGAGTTGAAGACGATGTTATAGGAAGATGCAGAGTTTGTTTCAAAAGTAATCACTGCTGAAGAGACTTGACTACATCATTTCGGTCCTGAGAGCAAACAGCAGGGAAATCTCCACTATCACCAACACCAAAAAAAGAACAAAAGTGGTTGCTTGTGCTGGGAATGTTATAGTCGACTCATTTTTGGATATTCAACCGATAGTTTACCAGCATGTCGTACCTGCACACACAGCTGTAACTAGGAAATTGTATGGAGATATCCTGGAAACTCTATAAGGCCACATTTCAGTACAAAAGCTGGATGCTTCACCACGAACGAGCACGGTCGCACATCGCAAATGTTGTTGCTGAATATCTCACAAAAAGCAACGTGAATCTGTCCCTCACCCTCCCTAGAGTCATGATTTAACTCCGAATAAAAGAAACGCCTTCGTGAGAGGTATTTTTCATCAGAAGCAGTGATAGGCTCCGGAAGAGATTGTGACGACCTATCTAAAAATCGTTTCCAGCATATCTTTCAGAAAGATCGTCGAAATTATGAGGATGGGTAAAGAAATATGTTGAGGGGGGAAGCATTCTTTATTAAACAGCTATATATATAAGAAAAGAATCGTTGTATTGGGCATCAACATGTTTTTTGAGCAGTTATTCAATTTTTGCAGATAGATCACTGGTCTAGTACGACAGGACAATCTCACAAAAAGCACCACTTTAAATACCCATAAGAATAAAGCAGCAGGTTGTTTCATTGGGAAGTTTTGACAACTTTTGAAACCAAGTATCTATAACCTATATGGTATGTTTATTATATCTGAGAAATTCTGTAACTGGTGTTTATTTAGTTAATAATAAAAGCGGTTTTCAATAGTTAACTGATAGAATGCCCTAAAGGAAATTCACTCAAGTATTTTGTCAACTGTTAAATGCAAGGCCATGCATCTTCACGTAGGTAAGTAATGTAACACTTATTATTGGACAATTACTACGTGTTCATAATGCCTGCAAGTTCAACTAAATCGGATCATATCACTGCAGCTTTTGAAGTGTTATCTTGGAATCGACTGGATGCTAGAAGGAAATTGCACTCCCTTATTCCTCTGCATCGAATTCTGTGCACCTCAACTCCGCACCACCTTTCGGCCCGTTTTCGCCCCTTATCTTCGCATCATAATTTAAACGCCTATTGAAGAAAAAAAATCCATTCTTTTTATACTCTTACACCAAACCTCTTACTTTTCAATAGTCGTTACTCGTCTCTTGAACTCCCTGCCGTCTCATTTCAAGAGCTTTCCATCGTAACAATTCAGAATATTACCCGAAGATTGTTTGGATAATGCAGCATTTAACAAGCACTGTGTTCAAATTGTTAACAGCGTCATTAACTGTATTGTATATTCTATTTGTCCCTGGTGAAGTGGAAGAGAGGACCTTACGGTATTAGCTTCGCCAGGTAAAATAAATATATTATTACTATTATTTAATAGTAACTGTCCTTCTTGCGTAAATCAATTCATTTTCAACTAATATTTTCTACGTTTTAAGTGAGCTGAATAGATTTTACTTTCTCATTTCTCTAACTCATTTGGTGCAATTATTGCCATGTCAATATTATTTGATTTATTTACGGACGCTCTTTAACATCTCAAGTCATCAGCGTCCCATTCTATTCAGGGCGTGAAACGGCCGACAAATTTTGCTC
This sequence comes from Metallyticus violacea, assembly GCA_030762175.1. Taxonomy (NCBI): domain Eukaryota; kingdom Metazoa; phylum Arthropoda; class Insecta; order Mantodea; family Metallyticidae; genus Metallyticus; species Metallyticus violacea. Next base: position 19,948,007 of record CM060833.1, read on the forward strand.
AGAGGCCTCTTCTTTCAGGCTTGAAGTTCTTTTTCGTGCCGTAAATGTACGACACGGGACCCACGGCTTTACTTCCCTTCCGAAGGAAGCCATACTTAGGATTTTTACGCCCGAAAAAACCCATCGATCCTGGCCGGTTTTGAACCCATGATCTTGGGTTTAGAAGGCAAGTATGGTTACCACTACACCACCAGGACCGACTTGCCATGTCAAGTGTGACCAATATGGTCTAATAGGCTACATTGGCAATACACTGAATTGTACTATTATTTTGGACTAATTTAATAATTACAGCACATGGCATCATGTCGAAATGAAAACGCCGAGTGACCGAGGTCGTTAAGGGGCGTATTCGTGAGCAGGAAGTCTGGGGTTCGGATCCTACTAGGACCGTCCTCCCTGACTGGGTTTTTTCCAGGATTGCCTCAGTCTTCATAAACGGCAAATGCCGGGGAGGTACCCTAAATTTAGGCCTATAACATTTCTTTCCTTAAAAGTCCTTTCCCAGTTTATCATTTCATCTTATGTATCACCAGTGTCCACCGCTAATGGTGCCTCAGTAGTAAAAACGGGCGTTAAACACCATTAAAAATGTCGAAATGTAAAGAGAAGGATCTGTTGATCTCAAAATCTTGGAGAAAGCAGTGGAAGGTGTTTAATTAAAAGTAATGTTTACCTAAACAGGAGCAGAGCTGTTTGGTATTACTTGAAGAACAATACTAACGTCTGTTGTCAGGACAATTGTCAAAGCCAAACTGGGAAATATATTTACCTTTTCTAAATATCAGCAGGCAGAAATTTGCTGTCGAATCACTGGATTAACCAATAAAAGAAAGCTTTCTGATCATATTGAAAAAAACGCTGTTTTTAAATTCAAAATAAGAGACCAACCGAGAGGACAAGAACAATTTAATGGAAATAAAATCTGAAAGCAAACAAAGAAATTGTTTGAAAGTATTACTGTATTTGACAAGAAGACTGATTTATTGATATGCGTAACAGTAACATTTGTGGAGCACCCATGAAACCTTGAAGAGATATATTTACGTGTTCCCGTTGTTATAAGAAACCAGGTTTGTCTTTAAATTTGCAATTTCAAATGTTTAGAATGTTTACATAATGTATTTGTAGTGTATTATTTTAAAATACACAGTAAAATTTATAATGTGATCACTTTTGAGATTTTTTCTCACAATTTTTTTTTTTAATGTTAAAAATGAACGGGCATATTGATTGCACACTATTGCAAATGGCCTAAATACATCTTCTTTTTAATTGAAAAGTTTTGGAATTTTTTCTCTGTTCCTGCTCGGAAGAGTTCTTTCTTTTCATTTTGACAAACACCATTAAGTTTTGTCTTTCAAAAAGGAACAGTATAAAACAAGTATTAGATAGGGCGTATTGGCTCTGGATGCGGATATAAGTGAGATGTTTTTTATTCTCTTTGTGCATTGCTTTAATTCTCTAGCCGGTAGGGAAAGTTTTTCGGGATGAAAAACAAGTCACGCGCGTGGGAACATGCGTGCTGCAAACGACAAGGGCACCACGTCGGTGCTGCTTTTGATATTGTCACCTGCATCTGTAAATAATTAAAACAGTGAAGTGTACCTATGGACGTTGTAGAGGTCGGTTTTTCTTAATCCGTGAGCTGCGCTTGAGGTCGGGAAATGCCCGAGGTCGTACGAGTAATAAAAAACAAAATAAGGCACTGGATGTACACTGTTAACCTTGTCCTTTGCTATTAGCTTGATTACTACATCCGTTTCTCTGTTTGCTTGTAGTGACAAAGTGAATATCGGTGAGTTAAAATGCTAATAAGTTGATATCATTAGATAACAGGATCTTAAAATGCCTGAAGTGTAATTGCTGTATAGATTATAAAAAGAGGAAATACGTAGCTTTCATTTCAAAACTTGCCAATCTGAACAACTGCCTATTTACAATAAAAATAAATTTAGATGTTTAAAACCAATGTTTATTACTTTTTATTAAAGAGAATTATCACAAGTGACGAAAAATTTATGCGGGAAATATATGCAAATGCATCTTTCTATTGGAGCCGTATATATTAATAAAACTTAATAATTAGTGTTTCACGTCTAATTTGGATGACAGAAGCACATTTGTTTGTCCATATATTACATACCTTGGGCTTTAGTGCATATTTCGATGCTAAGGACATATGTTGGACATATTTATAATTGTTTCTATTAGGAATAATGCTTTTTATAGTGTTTTTTTTTTTATTTTTTTTTTAACTTCATTAAAACATGCAACACATACCAGAGCCATCTTTGCATAACTAGCAGAACTTTGGTAATATTGGCAGTGCTATTTATTGGCGGGGAAAAAGCGAGTGTGTTCCCAACATTCTTGATATTATCTATTAGTGGCACTATAGGAACGTTACATAGGTTAACATGCGGCAAGTGTTTGATAAATAAACGGTAGCCATATCAGAGGACACAATGGATCCTGCGATAGTTCCCTCCAATAAATATCTTCTTTGTTCCATAATTTGCTAGGTTGTTATTGGGCAGCTGCACATCAATTCCACGTGGAGTCTTAGACCTTGTTGCAACATTTCCCTCTACTTCGTATATCTAAGTTTATTTCGGAGCTTTGAAAATTGTGATTGTTATATAAATTGTGAGGACGATAGAGGCTGAGATGAGGAAATAGTTACAAAGAATAAGAATGTGTTAATTTTAACGAACTAGATGGATCTTTATTTGATCCTTTCATCGAAAGCAGAACGAAAGTTGGCAACAAAATTACTAACCAAAGCCAGAAGTACACTTAGATAAGAGGAGATAAGAAGAATATATTTTCAAACTTTTGCCTCGTTTTAACCTATTCTCCGTTCGTATAATGCATAAAGTTTGTGAGGAGGAGGAAGAATAAACATGTATTCTGGCTAGATGTAAAGGTACGGAAGAGTGAAGGGAAAAGTACCTACCGCACTCCTTTACAGGATCGAACAGAGGAAATAGGGCCGTGCTGGGCTTTGCTGGCAGGAAAAGAAACAAGAGGAGATATTAGATAAATTTCTGATGAAAGTAAGATTGCTCAGTTCTGAAAAGGCTGATGACCGGATGGAGAGTGGGGAAGAAACAAATTGAATTCAGTTGTGTCATTCATATTGGGATTTCTTAATATTTATATGTATTTTTAATATTTTAACTTTATTAAAATTATTCTTCTGGTACTTATTTTATTTTATTCTATTTCTATTTGTTTGATAATGTTTATTTATTTATTTGTGATTTATGACATCTAATGTAATATCTTACCTTAAATCAAAATACGAAGTACATCCTTGGACCCGTGCGTTTGTTGAAGTTGTTTTGTATTCTTTTGGGGCCACTGTAATACACTCCTACTACTTCCATTACCACTACTACATAATGTTTGAGGTAGTAATATGATTTTAAAAAAAGTTCACGGAAATTCGTCGGTTCAAGAATGGATAAAAGATCTCTGCTTGAGCAACGTTGGAAATTATTTTATTTATCAATTATGCAAAGTGTGTATATATTTTTTGTAGATACAATTTAATGCTTAATATTTATCTAATTTTACAGGAGAAATAAGTTTGTCCATGAAAACTTAAATAATTACTAAGTTTTATATAGCTATGAGATTAACTAAGAAATTACAGTGTTTATTGTAAGTCAGTTTTAAGATGAACATACAATTTATTTTGGATCATATTACAATAATAGAGCCCATTTCGACCAATCCGTTTACATTTTATTCTTTCCTGTAACTAAACAATAGTAGTAGAGGTTGTTAAAAAAAAACAATAATAACTAACGTTTTAACTCTCTTTAAATATTCGTATAGTCGTCAAAAGTTAGCGGTTCCATTTAAAACTTCAAAGTGTGAGTGAAACCTAAAATGTAATCAACACTGGTTTTAAACTTTTCCTTTAATATCTGATTTTGTTTAAGTGCTGCATCAGAAACATACAGACACAAAACTAAAACGAAGCAGAAGTCCACTTAATTAGCTGACACTAACACGTGTCTTTGCATGGAGTTGACTTAACTTTTTGGTCGCTTCAGAAGGGATTCTAGACCACTTCGGGGGGGGGGGGGGGGAAGAAGAAGAATCCTCTGAAAGCTCTCCCTTTCTTTTTATAAAGTGTAGAAACGATGTTTTCGAACCTAAGGTGTTTCATTGGGTTGAGATTAGCATTCTTGTGGGGTGCATTATACACTAACTGCTCATTGTGTTTAGGATCATTGTCTTGCTGGAAATGAAAGACTCCACCAACAGAGGCTGTGACTGGGGGGGGGGGGTTAAGTTGCATTGTATCGCTTGTTACCCGTCGGGCTAAGCTCTTGTTATGAGATCCTTGAGTTTTGTGCGTTGACGGATTCCCAATTCATGCGCCATTGATTAATTCATTTCATTCAAAGCTGCTAAGAAAAACCCAGATACTCTTTCTTGGCTTCTAGTAATACGTAGAAGAGATCATAAAGATTCGAGGAATTCGAAACTCAAATTGCAACGTTTGCATTTGTTCTACCTCACGTGGCCTCGAGCAACCATTACGATGATGCACACAAAGGCGGAATAAATGTCAACTAGTGAGTCAGCTGATGACACATACTGTCATTAAACGTTTCGCAAAAGTTTCCCCATTTCTGTTCTTCCCGGTCGTCCTTATGACCCGTAAGGACATACGTTTGGCACAAATGAAGGCGATATCATTGAGCGAAATGCCATTGCGAAAAGGTAATGATTTAAGATTACAGCTGTGAGCCGTTGATCTTTTCTGACTCACGATCCCAAAGAGTGGATCAAGGGAAGCGAAGTTTGAGGAGAATACAAGGCTAAAGAGGAAGTAAGGAAATAAAAAGCAAATGCCTCTCGTTAAAGCGTAACATCTCCAAAAGACATGCACGCCACTGACTTATCCAAGCGTTCGACACCAAACGATATGCGTCATTTAACGTTACCTTTGCCTCTGGTGAACTCTCTGGTACTGAAATATCGTAAAACATACAATGAAAGGAAAATTATATTAAGAGCTGCTTCAGCATGTTATGGTCACATGACGATCACTCTAACATAAAATTATTAACGATAGATATTTCGCAACCTGTTCATAATTGTAGCCATAATTTCCATAAATACACATTTCAATACATTTTGAGAGAATCAACAAAAACTGAATAACTCTTGATGATAAGTTAACTAATCATATTTCTTTTTTCCTAATAAAACGTCTCTTAACAAGAAATGTAAATTATTAAAGTAACGATGACCAGAAGTATTTTGCCTGTAATAGATCCATGAAAACGTTGAACTTGTGTGGTGAAAATTATTGTTCTGTAATGTTGATTTCAAATATTAAAAGCTTTTGCGGGCAACAATATTTGGAAATACAGGATGTCCCGCATAAAACCGATACGCCTCACTATCTCACTGCCATTCAGGTAAAAGGCATGTGTCATAATATTATATTGCTCCCCATATAAAGATCTGCACATATCTTGTGCTGTTCTTCTCATTGAAAAAAAAAAAAATAATAAATGAGGCCGATAATGCACATTCCTGACACTGCACAGCACATGCATATCTTCTGTGAGTGAAGTAGTTCTTCATGCACAAAAGGATTACCGTGCGGCCATTATCTGTGATTTAACATAACAAGGCTTGATCTGTCATAAAGAAGAATATGGGGTCCAAGTAACGATCCAGGTAACTCATAAGAGCCAGTTGCAATAAGTAACTCGATTAATTCATACACTAGACTCACAAAATGCTTGGATTTTAAACTCTTTAGCACACGATGACATGTTGTGCGGGATACACCAATTTGCTGATCCTTATCGACTTTTGGGCTTTTCGTTATGTCCATGCGAATTCTGTCTTGGTCTTCACTGTCGGACACTTATTCTTCTTCACATTAGCAACGGATCCTGTAGTCCTCGATTTCTTATATAGATGTTGAATTGTGCTGGTTGTGGGGAGCTTGATACCTGAATATTTCGCCTCAAACATATCTTTAGTGTGCTTAATGGAGCCTGTTTTTATGTAGAATTGTACAATATACTAGGGCTATTTTTTTTCAACCTCCGATGGGGCATAACAAAAAGACATGTGAATCACAATTTTTTTTTTTCCAGGAGTCTTATTCACATAGTCACCGTGAAGATTAAGATATTTGTCATATCAACACGAGCTTTCCAATACCCCCTTCATAGAAAGTTGCCGCCAACGTATGGAAATAGGTATTTTTGGGAACCCAAGCGTGGACAAAATTTTCGATAGCCTAGGTGTTCTGTAACAATCGTGTACAGAGCTGATCTTGAAATGTCCGGAAATTCCACACACAACTCACTAATGGAAAACCTCTCGAACCACTTGATCAACTCGCTGAACAAGGTCTTTAGCGACAGACCTTCATCATGAACATCAATTCGGCCTTCTTTAAATTTCCTACACCATTCACGCACAACACCCTCACTCATACAGTTTGCACCATAAACAATGAATTTCTGCTGCACTGTTCCCTCCTGCCTGTAGAAAACAAATGACGCTTCGCAACCTCGCACTTAGCGTGAGGATCAATCATGCCGGTCATGTTGAAGTGCCTGTAGCTCAGCTCGAACTGAAGTATTGAACTTGGCCTTGGTGGACGTTATGGTGGATAGTAACGCAGTAGCTCGTGCGCAGATCCGCCTCCTTATACTTGTCAGGTCACGTAGCAGAACTGTCGGAGGCTGAAAAAAAAAATAGCCCTCATAAATTTGGTGTTCAATTAAAAACTGCGCCATTTCTCTCACAACACTTCTACGATATTTATGACAGTGTAGCCAAATTCTAAATATGAACGCAGCGAGGCGTAAATATTAGCGCCAGAAAGGCAGAATTGTAGTAAACCAACATCTGTTTATGAGCGCAGTTATATGTGGAAAACACTATATAAAAGCCTATTTGATTATATCCCATTTTTTTTCCCCAATAGTATAAAAAATCAGCTTGCACATCTCTTCCCTTTGCTTAGAATTCCCACAATTCACTTCCTGAATCTCAGCATTAGGAGCATGATTCTTATCATGCAGACCCAGTATTTTTGGAAAATTAGGAAAAGATATTTTGTAACATTTCTATCTTTAGCAGAAATTCATTTGCAAAAGCTCTCTCCAAGTTAGTTCAATCAAACTTAGCTTTCCCTTTGAATATGTATGTTTCTGTAACTAATACATTTCGCGTCTTACGTGCTGTTTTCAGTTATTTTGTAAGCGTCACTTTCTGTTTTTCTTGTGGATTACTTAAATTTGAACCATTAATCATGCGCTTCTTCTCTTTTAACTCTATTCGTTTAAACAAAATTATGAGATTTGCATTGTGCCTATTGAGTCATTAGCTGGGCATATTTAGCTCTATTTGAATCAAGTTCCGATCACATGTTATGCACGAATGCCCTTTATCGTGTACATAAGATCAATGTAGTCAACTCTTCCATGATCATTTAAGATAACTGAAATACATAATAATGTGTAGTTTCTGCTTAAACTACCTGCTTTCCAGATCAACACAGGACGTGGACGGCATGAAACTCGATATGTCAGTAAAATGTGAAAAATGCAGGAAACTTGTTTTTATGTCAAATGATATAGCGCAGTAGAGCATTACGATATACTTTTTTTTTTTTAAACGTACCTTTATTCTTCTCATAATTATGATTATCTTGCTCAAAGCAATCGCCGTTTTCAAAGACATGCTGGAACCATTGTTTGACAAGTCCTTCAAAATCGCCTTCGCCACTGCTTCTAATGATGAAAAATGTCTCCCACGAAGGTGTTTCTTCAATTTGGGGAAAAGAAAAGAGTCACAAGGGGCTAAATTTGGGCTATAGGAAGGGTAAGGAACACATCTCAATTTGCTTTGTGTGAGATATTCAGCAATAACATTAGCGATGTGTGTGCATGCATTATCGTGGTGCAGCATACAGGTTGTTGCAGCTTTTGCGTGTGATTTGGCTTTGCAGAGTTTTCAGGACATCCTGTAATGTTGCCCAGTTATGCTGGGTGAGCAGGTATATGCTGGTATTGAATATAAAGTTTCCCAGCATTGATCGATTACCTTTGAAAGAAATTCAGCATCTTCCTGTAACATCATCTCAACTGCATGCAAATCTGCACGAGAACGTTCCTTTGTTCGGGAATCAGTCTTGGAGCCAACCGTGCACAAAAGCGTCTCGTGCAGATTTTAATCACCAACGTATGGATGGCGTCTAGTGCAATTTTTACACTTTCTAAAAGTGTTCTGAATGTTAACAATACAGCAGTGGTGTAAATGTTTTCTTCTGTTAGATCACAAACTGCAAAGCCAAGTCCACCTTAGTTTGAAATGGATTGCATCCCCTCTTTCAGCCAACTTCGAAATGTGCTATAGAGAAGAGCAAACTCGAGCAAGCATTGCATACGCCAATGAAAACAGAATTTCAGAACAGCGTATCGTTCATTTTCCTGAACTTGTCTCACTCAATTTGCACATCTCTCAGAGCTGGGAACGGGAAGTGACAAAATAAAACTAGTACCGCGTGTGCATTAAGCTAACAAAATATTAACTTTTAACGCGGAAAGTTATGCTTCTAAAAAAATTAGATCTTTATTGAGCAGCCCAATATATAATGTAGTGGCTGTTGAACTGTAAATTTTGCAGAAGGATATTTTTAACGCAAAATTACATTATGCTGATAATGGATTATTAAAAGTACAATTTCTTTTAATCACTGAATAGTCGTGAAATCATCTAATACCCAAGTTTAACCCTATTTCGCTTTACTTTTATTTTGGGGTATAAAATTGCAATTACTGTAATACCGGCATATCTAAAATGGAAAAGTCCATATTTTTCTTAAACATTAAGTTGTTGAATACTAGTTTTAAATTTTTATCATATGTGGTCATAGTCTCGACAATACGATTTATTAAAGGGATACTTTTAATTTCATATTTACCAGAAAAGTTCAAAAATTGACTCGTCGTACTTTCTGGTGAAGATGACACGGTAATAAAGAAGCATATTCCAGGCATTTAAAACTCGCCAGCTTTAGACTTTCACTTTCAGCTGGAATATCGGGGAGAAGTTTAGAATTGTTGATGGGTGGTCTTAGAAATCCTCGTCAGAGAAGAATTTTGACCTGCTGCAGCAACTGCCTGACTGATGCAATGTGGGTGGTATAAGATAAAAACCACTGGGTGGCTGAAGTTGTAGGATTTGTTTGAACATTTCTTAGATACTCATTGGGAATCTGTGTACTTTTTCCTATAGTGTTATCTTCTCGAATGCTTCTGTAAACATGTGCATTTCGATTAGGGGTTATATTGTTTAAATGTGTTTTACGAGACGAATCCCGAAATAAGGTATTTTATACAATACTTTCATTTCAAAGCTACCCAATGTGAATAATTATCTATTTAAGATATATTTAATTTAAACAAACACCAATTTAGATAATGAGGGGAGGGGGTTAAATCATGTTATGTTTCAGGTGTCACCTCCTAACCCTGTCACTCTAAATTTCAAACGTCATCGGTACTTTTTGATAAATTTTAAAGGGACTTTATTGTTATCACATCTTTTGTTTTTTTATTCATTGTCAGGCAGCATGAACTGTTATTGTTGTTTGAATTGGGCAGAATCTTATTACTATAAAATGACTGAGCATTTAATATAATCTTTGTATTCTAAGGCGGACTTACTTTTTAAAATAACACTCCAGGTTGCCAGCCAACGATAGAAAACAAAGGATATAGAAGTTGAATCGTCTTAAACTTTTAAAGGTATCACAAAGTAGGCTGTCATTTGACATTTCAAAGTGATTTGGCTGAGGCGGGGAAATGACACCTAAAATTTAATCAGTATTGGTTTTAAACTTCCCCCTCAATTTGTAAATTGGAGATTTAAATTAATATGCAGTTATTATACTGGAAATGCTTTAAAGCTCATTTTTGCACAAGAGACACTATTTTGCTTCCACACAATGTGGTTTGAAAAACGCATCAAAGCGACGATGTTGCAATTTTTTTTATTTGTTTATGGACGCTCTTTAACATCTCAGGTTATCAACGTTCCATTCAACTCAGGGCGTGAAACGGCCGACAAATTTTACTCAGAGGCCTCTTCTTTCAGGCTTGAGGTTCTTTTTCGTGCCATAAATGTACGACACGGTTTTACTTCCCTTCCGAAGGAAGCCCCATACTTAGGATTTTTACGCCCGAAAAAAATCCATCGGTCCTGGCCGGGTTCGAACCCGCGATCTTGGGTGTAGGAGGATAGTATGGTAACCTGGTAACCATTACACCACCAGGACCGACGTAGCAAAAATGGAAAAGTACTGCTCCCAATTTGTATTTGTATACGTGTTCACATTTTATACATTCTTCATATCGTAACATGCAAAGTAAAATTCAATAAAACAAAATTTAAAAATTTAAAAAAAAAAAAAAATAAAAAAAAAAAAAAAAGCAAGGTCCACTTTGGTGATTTCTAAAATACTTACACTTTTATTTTCCATTGATCATGGCACTGCGACCTTGATCTATTATACAGAAGCGTCATTAGCATTCCCGGTCAAAGTCAATATGACTTGAATTATCGCCATACTAGAACTTCGATTGGGAAACAAAAGATATACCGAAATGTAGAACTGGATTAATGTTGTGTGATATATTTCAGAAAATATACATCTGAGAATGCGCAGGAACGCATCGGAGTCCAGCGAGATAAGCTCTGATGGAAACTCTTGGGGGCGGGAGAACTAACCAAACGATAATCTTACATGGGCGTGCCGCTTGGGAAGCACAATAACCCAAATTTGCAAACAGAAAGACAAACGTTTTTCATTGTTATAAAGTATTAAATAACATTTTAAACGTTTACTTATTTAGTGTTTTTGTTAAAATTAAATGTTCACTTTGATTCTAAAAACAGTTATCTGTTATTTTCTTTCGGTTATATGCTCGCGGGTATAGTATTTTGGTTCATTACATAATAGAGTGGAAAGAAATTAGGGGCGACAAAAAAGTGACGTTCAAATGAGTAGTAAGCCTTAAAATAAGAAAGTTTATTAGCTCTAAGCAAATACACGGAAGTATAAATTAGCAGACAAATATAAATGTCTTTTTTATCTTCTGCTTAGAAACAGCGGATTTCTAGCATTCCCTTTGATTAGAGATCTTAATAATGACGAGCAGTGTGGTTTGACATATATATGACCAGACATAAGATCCAACAAGCATTGTGCATACAGAAGTTCGGAAATAACACGTTCCTTTATGCCACATTTCTAACGTTCTTTTGCCGACTGCCAAGGAAGTTCGAGGAGCCCCGCTGATGCCTAAGCCGTAACCTTGCCACGTGAGTCGCATCAAACGAATGTGCCACATTCTTAGTAGATTGTGTAGGCGGAAAGCATAAGCAGGTGGAGTCTGTAGACTTGTGTTTATTGAAAACTAGGTACATCCGGATTTATAAATAAACACGACCTTTATGATATTATTATTTGTGTCCAGAGGTGGAGATAGCTAAAAAACGACTAGAAGTAATATACTACGTTCTGTCATATATAACCATTAAGTAAAGAAAAATACTCTTTGTGTCTGTGTAGCTCAGAATCCTTTTCTACACTGTAACCAATCACCGGCCTTGTATATCCGCACAACATGCTTATTTGCGGCCTTCAACATTATTGCTAATAAAATGAACATGTTGCACGCAATAGACGTTGTTCTGCCCCAAAAGATGCTTAGCCTACAATCTTCAAGAATTGAATGCGAAATGTGTTCAACGAAAATTAATTCTTCATAATTATTTGATTTCATAACTGCGTAATTCCTGAAGAATTCCTTTTAAATATGTTTCGGTAATTAACTGTTTACTAACGCACATTTACCCACAGTAGAAAGTGTACCAAACGTGCAAATATTTTCATGTACGTGGAAGGTTCTGTGTGTTAATAATGAGACTAAAAGTAAATCGCAGATACGGATCTTTCATAATATGAGGATATTTTGAAAAGTTTTCGGAATGACAGAGATATGTCAAGTCTTGTCGCATCAAAATCTGTCATCTGTCGCTGTAGTATGTTGCAGTGCTGACATTTCGTTCTAGTAATCTAACGTGTTAGGCCAGGAACGGCGACGGAGTGTTTGAAGCGAATGGACAACCCGTCCAGCATTTTCATTGTTTAGGGTTCTAATATTCCAACATTCTTTATAGTGTCGGAGTTGAAGGAGGCAATTCCCTTCTCTGCATTAATATTTGCAAACTATTAGTTCCATATCAGCCTGAATAGCGCCCCCCCCCCCAAATAGCATTTCCGAAAGCTTTTCTTTTCTGCGCGTCGGCTTATTTTGCAGACTACTGGAACTGTACGGAGCCTCAGTGGCTTACTGTATGACCAATGAATTTAGGGGACAAGGACACTACCTTCAGCGATACATAACCTTATAACAAACTTTAAATTATATTGTGATTATTTAAAAAGGCAAGGCGTGCATGTTAATGTAAAATGTTCCCCCTACATTTTTATCATTTCGAAAGCCGATTATCAATAATGACGGGGAATTATTCGAAGAAATACAGATGGAATGAAAACGAATACAGTAGGCCTTTTCACTATCTGAACTAGCTGAGGCTATGAAGCATATAATTAAATCTAATTAAAACGAAAGTATGTAAATTGTTTGTATGCATCTTCGAACAGCTTATACAGGGTCTTTCATAGTTCCGTGAAACATTTTTGAAATTAATTGCAGATAAACTATGCAACGTATCTTTGTCATTATTATGCCCATAGAAACTCTCCAAGTTTATTAGGAAATAACATTGTATTGCTTAGTTGCCGATGGTAGCAGTGCCTTAGCAACAGTAATTGTTTAAACTAACGCTTGACGCCCATTTTCACTGCGTTGTTATTACAAGTGGTAGGCACTGGTGGATGAAACTTTGGAGAAGAAAGCGTTACAGGCTTAAGTATAGCATACCTGTTAGGCAGGAAGAATAGTCGAACCGTAGACCCCTCGTCCATGAGCCCTTGCATTTGGCAACCTCTGCCACCAGAGTCGATGATGCAGTGATTGTTGAATTCGATAACTATAAAAGCGCATCTCTTTCTAGCTGAAGTGAAGTTATTTTCTTAATCTTTTAGCTGCTGCCTGGAGAGAGCTGCGTCTGTTGCCGGGTGAATCTCTGGAATATGAAATACCACAGACCGACAGTGGATGACCTCCTTCATGGTCAAGCAACCCTCTCTGCCTACCTGCCAGCTCCTCCATTGTCTGCTTTGTTGTCGGCCTTTAAAACGACAGAGATGGCCAACTCCTTTCTTGCATATCTCCAACCTGCCCCCATTCTTTTTACCTTTTGAAGGTTTTCTTTGTGCCTCTGAAAGCACCTGGTTGCTGTGGAATTAGACTCTCAAGGTTAACTTTTTCTGGAAATAACATAAAATTTTGTGGCGTTACATCAAGGAACTGCGATCAGAAATGAGAATTTCATAGCTGAAGGTAAACCAGAGTTACATAAAATTGCTTTATAAAACAGAACACGAACAGTTAATGCAATGTTACCGGTATCGGGAGCGTTAATAAGTAAACAAATAATAACAGCTGTGTTAAAGTACACAGAGAAGAACAAGAGCATAAAATCGAAACTTCATAGATCTTGGATTTGTCTAAAACGAATGAAGAAGTGAAATATTTTTTTGTAGCTTGACCCGAATACAAATCTATCTCCGGCCCTTGTTTACAGGAACGGTTCGGCGCAAGCTTAAACATGTACGCGTAAAATTAAGGAAATTTGGAAAATACGCTATGTATCATTTTCTCAACGCCATGCTACTGAATTTAAGTATATATCACTTATATTCTTATTGTTTTAAAATGAAATCCTTGTCACTTAACTCAGAAGACTATTCTTTTATAGTTGTGAAAATGACGGCCATTGTCTACCTATATTAACAGCTGAATAAATAGTATATAGTCATTGTGTGGGAAATTTATATTTAAGTTGCAACACTCTTCTTTAAGTAATATTTTCATCTAAAATATTTTGTAAAACTCTAATTGTTTATGGACATTTCGATTCAAGCAAAGTGTAACTGTACAAGTCTAGCTAGATTACATTTTCATTGCTCTAGCTTAATACTGCAAAAATAAATGCACTCGGAGTAGCGTCGGTAGGAAAGCATGTATATCCAGTGTCTGACAGATCCTTGGTTACATACAGCTTCTTTCTAGCAACTTGCTACGGTATTTATGCCTCCATAAGTCAAGGCGGATTGTTTGATTGCTCATTTGTTTCCCAAATAAGTTTTCTTATCAATAGTCTAATTTTTGGAACACTCGTTGGATTCCTTCTAACTGTATTTACAATAAAACATTCCTCCCAATCGGATAGGTACCTATCCTTTGGTGTGCTTGGAACTTTTTAGTTCTGTCATTTTTTTGACGTAATCCGCTGCTTCAGTGTTTTCCTTGAGGCAACAATGAAGTAAAATTTGGGGGGGGGGCGGCTAAACATTTCAAAATAGGTTTTATATATTTTATTATCCTCAAAGCTTAATAGCCATATGGCATATCCAATTACTGTCACATCAACGTTTAAAAACCATCACATGACCATTTAAAGCCTCTTGCAAGCATTTAGACCAGCGGAGGAAAAAAAAAAAATAACATAACTTTTCTTGTATTTATTTATTTATTTATGTTTTATTCATTGTCGCCTTGGATACGCTGGTCTTCTCGGGACATCTGCAGCTTATGTATTGAATACTATGGTTGTAAGACTGGAAGAATGAATGAAATGAATTAATGATGCATATCATCTCAAAGTCCTTGGCGCCTTAAAGCTATCTGGTGTTCACCGTCTTAGGATAAAGAAAAACTTCGAAAAACTTACGAGACACCTTGACCTGACTGAATTCGAGCGCAGGATCTCCACGCAAACACTACCACTAGACTGTGAAAGCGATCTTCAATTTTTATAAAATGTTCAAGCTTATGTCTAAATAAATGTACGTTATGTTAAAATGAAAAATAAAGTAACTCTTTGAATAACATAGCCAATGTAACAATAACTAGAGAAGCAGAAATAGTTGCAGAAATATTGCAATATTTCCAACTGATTGCGTTCCTCAAAGGCAGGAAGCAAGTGAAGGTGGTAGAAGTAAATATTGAATCTCAAAGGTAACATAATGCATGGATACAAACAACATGGACAAAGCGAAGGAGGAAAAATAAGAAAGAGAAATATATTAATAATTGAAAAAATTAATTCAGAGAGTTTAATATTACTTTATTTTCTACTTGTTCTCCTAAGAATGTCGTATGGATGCATCTTGTAAGCTTTGCAAAACATTTTATATGGTTTAACTTCTACTGTTGTTTCGTTCTGTATGAACAATCACAGTTGTTCTATTAAAACCAAGTTTCCCTTGTCGTTGCCCAACATGCCGATCGATCCTTCTCATCCTGCGGATTGGGAAGTTATGCAATCCCGGGGTTTTACAGACATTCCCGTAAACACTGTCCCCTGCGCCGTACCGATTTCGGCCGTATTGACTGCCATGCGTCTCTCGCGTGTTCTGACACATGTTGCACTGTGCGCGCGCTGGGCTTTAGCACTGACTCGTGAAAGTATTGATTTTTTGTATTGTTTGTTGGCATGGAAGACAGGAATGGTGCTTTTTTATGATGTTTATCAATTTAAAAATCCCAATTATTTAAATTTCAACTAAATTACCACAAGAAACTACTTTATTGAGCATAAAAAGTAAATGCAAATAACTTTACATTAATGTGAAATGATAAACATAAGGCATTGAACGATTCTACTCTTAAATATTCTCACATACAAAAGAAACAAAAAATATTAATTCTGGAACAATGTGCACACAGTAGATAAAGGCAAACTTTCTTATAGGAAGGTCTTGTAAAATGCGGCGAGACAGTATATGTATTTACTATTATTTATTCTTACATTTTAAAATGCAGGTTTCATTTTTTTCTTATAAGCAGCCTGAACCCACAGAAAAAAGCATGAATGAAAAAAAAAACAACAACATTTTCTGCAAGGAGTATTTGTCACATTGATCCGCGCGCGCGCGCGCGTGTGTGTACAACAGATTTTTTTTTTTTTTTCCCCCCATTACAACTGTTCAACTATTATAGACAATTAGCTGAAATTTTGTACGAGATTTTAATAAACTTTCGTAAACAGTTGCAGATAATTGGCAAATATTTTGTACAAGAATTTTAATATAATTTCCTAATTATTGTATAAATTTTAAATGAGTATCTTAAACTTTGTAGAAATTAGATATTTCGCTTCACTCTTGCCTTAAGCTGTAGACTGTTAAAGGCAAGATTCACTTTAGCCGCTTTCAGGTCACAAGTCGGCTCCTTTGCTTTTGCTATTCTGATTTCGACTGACCTTCATGCACTGAAGTTACCTCTATTTGTATTCTTACCTATCATAGACCTCGCTCACGGTAAGTTTGCACTTGAGTCCGTTATTGTAGGGGAAAAGGAAGTTGTTTATTGAAAGAAATAGCACATTCCCAATCTTCTTCTCTAGCAGCTGGCTATCTTTAAAAAAAAAAAAAAAAAAAAAAAAAAAAAAAAAAAAAAAAAAAAAAAGTTATCCATTGGGTGGAAATGAGTGAACTGAAAGTGTTTGTATACCATCTTTAGTGTATATGATTAGCCATTTTTAAGATAATAGGCACCCAAACAGTTCACTGGAATACAATATGCAATTTTTAAATGACTGTTCGCAAGATCAATGTCATCATAACAGGTAATAAAGAAGCGCCTCTGGCTGTGTGATGTAGGCTGAGTGCAAAGACAGTAGAAGCATAATGTTGGGCAATGGTAATTTACGAATAGCAAAGTTGTATAAAAACTAATGTTTTTAATAGCCATTTTCTATAAGGTTATAGTGACTTATAAAACATTTTATGAATACATATATTAAACATTTTGCTATTAATGAAACTATCACAAGTAAAATCACAAAAACGTTCATTTTAGTATGAAATGAGAGTATGAATAGGAATGTCACACATTGTGTACGAACAAATATGCGTCAGTAGTCTTAATTAAACGTTATATGTGTAACTAGTAAGGTATACAGCTGCTTTGACCCATGTTACAGCCTGTAGGTTTCCTTAAGCATTTTTCGTAGCGATGCATTGTTCACACTTTGCAGACTAGCGGGGATACCAGCTCTACTACTACTGCTACTGGGGTCTCCGAGTTGCTTGGGTACGGGGAGTGTGAGAGAGCTGTTAAAGCTACTGCAGAAAGTAGCCAGCAAGAACTCCAGTCTGTAAATTTTCCAAGAATGCCCCCCCCCTTGGATTTTTTGCTTATAGACCCTTCTTTAAATGGAGGTAGGAAAATAATGGACAAACCAAAAGGTGCACTTTTTCTTCCAAGAACCACAAAGTTGCTTTCAGCATTTTTGATCCCCTGTGCGCGGTCGCAAGTTCAGAGAATTTAGAACGTTAATTTTTCACGCGAATGGAACAGCGTGTGTCATGTGAAAGTCTTATGATACGTAAAGAGAGACCTCTATTACTTGCTATAGTCATAACTGTTTGCGCGATGCCAATTAGGCTTTGGTTTGGAAGGAGGAAAAAAAAAAAAAAAA
This sequence comes from Metallyticus violacea, assembly GCA_030762175.1. Taxonomy (NCBI): domain Eukaryota; kingdom Metazoa; phylum Arthropoda; class Insecta; order Mantodea; family Metallyticidae; genus Metallyticus; species Metallyticus violacea. The sequence goes on from CM060833.1 coordinate 19,965,689, forward strand.
AAACAAGACCCTGCCTTCGAAAATATCACTTTAGATTAACATCAGGCCTGAAAAATGTGTTTTAAAAGGTTTTTAGCCGATAAAATCTCTAAGCCAAATGTTTGTGCACGGGGCCTCCATTTCGTTATCCGAAAATAAATCTGTTCACGATAATGGCACGTCACCAGGGAACAGATTTAGGCTAACCGCTGCGGCGACTGTGTCACCTGGCCAACTTACAGAACTACAAATCTCAGGAAATGTAAACGAGTTAAGGTGAATGCTCGACACAGGAATGACATTTAGTTTCCTCTAGGAAGATGGGCGCACTTTGGAATGTTAATTAAAAGATATGCTCCGTTTCCAAACCGATTTGAGACTGAAGGCTTTTTGACATGTTTGGCAGCTTGTTTGCCGTGTTTACTAGGAGCTAAATGTCAAACGATTTCCCAGACTAGTTGTCGCCAAAAATATCCCGGATATTTGTTTATAGAGCTGAAAAAAGTTGAAACTAAATATTATGCAATAAAATGAAATAATGCATTCTTATACTCATTTTGAGGAAACCCAAAATTAAACTTGAATGAAAGGTTTTTGAGCTTTTGTAAGAAGCATTAGGGATCTTTGTAACGCCATTCAGATTGGTTGGTGGTGAAAAGACAACTGATATGTGTCCCCAATAGGAGAACGACACAGAGACTTCCACCAGGTAGCTGTAGGATTTATGCGGGTTTAGGGGGTGAAATGCCCTCTTTACTCGTGGACACCTCTAACCCCAGGGGTAGAGCCCCGCCTTTGTATGGCCCTTTACAGACATCCGGTTTCTCACATTGAGAGCCGGAGAGGCTGCTGGGGCGACAGGCAAGGTCGTCATTAGCAAGTCATCCTTTTGGCCTTGGTGCACGCACACAGTCGGATTCATACTTACCAGGGCTTCTTGCAAACCTGTTATTGTATGTGTGCTTTCGCCTTGGGAAAGGTGGTTGGCCCATCGGAACAGGGATGGACAACGCTTCTAAGGGTTGTCCAGCTTTTATTACCAAAATCTGGATATTGTGTAATTTATTGCTTTTTGTCCATTTGCTAACAAATTTTACTAGACAGTGAAATTCCGGCTTTGGTGTTACATAGAAATGAAAAAGATGTGCTATAAGAACAGAGCCCACAAAAGAACAACGAAGCCTATTTGAATAACTTATCAAGTGTTTTTATTAAGTACAAGAGTAGTTTAATAAGTAGAGTCCTTATTTTTTAATCTTTAAACGACAAACATCAACATTACTTTTATTAGGATTGTTGGTAGTCCTTAAGGAGTTTCATTAAGTGGCACACATTACTTTGGCAGTAGTTAACCATACATTGTGAAAGTGCCACTACAAAATATATCGAAATGTCGCGCAGTCTACTTTTTCACTGCTGCGAATAACCATTGTGGTTGAACCTCCGTGTGTATGAGCATTCAGATGGTTCGACATTTACATGCGTCGTGGTTCATTGAGGAGCATGACAAACAAAGCGTAGTGGCGATGTTCTGGGACTGTCAGGAAGTTTTGCTGCTGCTTAACCACAATGAATGCTGAAAGATACGGTGAAATCCTGAAGAAACTTAGAGCCGCGATCATAAACATTGAGTCGTAAAGTTCTGCATGACAACGCTCGCCTGCACTAACCTTTAAGAACCCAGGACTTGCTTAATAATTCAAATGGGCAATTTTCTCTATTCATCTTATTCTCCTGGTCTTGCCCAGAGTGATTTCCATATTTTTGCACCAAACTGGAAAAGCGTCTCAGAGGCCACCGATTTGAAAATGAAAATCGCTGCATAAACAAGAGAGAAAAGATATCGAAAAATTGGTGCTATTATTCCTAACTGCTTAGAAAAAGATAATGACTTTGTAAAGAAATAACTTAGAAAGTGTTGAGTATTACTCCTGTTTCAAAATAAATACGTGACTAATTGACTACCGGGCATAAAAAAGCGTAACTTAGAATTTCTTTGAAAATGTCTTTAGAAGGTATTTTATAAATTGATAGACAAGTTTCACGTATATTTTAAAGCAGTATTAATACTATTTCTTTCATTTCCATTTAGGATAGTATTTAACGTCCAAACGTCTCTGGCTTATTTTTTAATCTTCATTCTGCAAGGGGAATAAATTTGAATTAGAACAGTCATACATTTTAAATAACGGGTGTTGCCACCCTTGGATTGAATAACAGCTCGCATCCTGGCCGGCATGCTTAAAATCTAGGTGCAAATGTACATTTGCTGAACTGCATCCATTTCCTGAACAAGGGCTACCCAAAGATCGTCCAATGTGTGGGAAACTCGTCGACGACATCCGTGCATATCCCACACATGCGCGAAGGGATTGACATCCAAACTTCGAGCAGGCCACTCTAAAGCGACTGTGACACACACACTGAGCGCTATGGGGTTGATAGTGCTTTAGAATGAAGTTATCGCCAATGTGTGGAGCGTATGGAATCCCATGTGCAATTAGCATCTCCTCAATATATCGGTGCTGTAAACGTCAAGTTTCAATGAAAAATAGCTGAGTACGTGCTTCACCTCATAACATAACTGAGTCTCCTCCTTAAGGCACCCTTGAGGAAAATGTACAAACAACATAGCGTTCTCCAGATCTTCTCCATACCCTCTCTCTCCCATCTGGAGCGCTAATGTTGAATTTGCACTCATCTGTATAGAGAACATGGCTCCATTTCTCATTTGTCCAGTCGATGTGCTCTTGGGCAAAGTGAAGACGATCTCTTCTCCTGTGATAGGTTTCCTTGAGTTCAGATTTGTTTCTTTCGGTCTTTTTCTGCAAATCCATTCGCTGATGTTAACATTTCGAACCTCTTCCGGGCGATTCTCGCCTCAACGGCCCTCTTGTGGCGAACTCTTACAATCTCTATAAAGTTAAAAAAAGGCCATCTCTTTGCAATATACCTTCCAACAACCTGATCCAGGAAGGCTGTCGTAAATGTTGTGTTCCCAAAATCGTCTTACAGCTCGCAGAAAACTTGTGAAACTTGTTCGTAAAACTGTCGGTACATAACGATAGCTGCATCCATCATCAATTATGCAACAGGGTTCAAAGTCAAATCCTGATGGTGTAGTGGTAACCATATTTGCCTTCTAAACCCAAGATCGCGGGCTCAAACCCGGCCAGGATCGATGGATTTTTTCGGGCGTAAAAATCCTAAATATGGCTTCCTTCGGAAGGGAAGTAAAGCCGTGGGTACCGTGTCGTACATTTACGACACGAAAAAGAACCTCAAACCTGAAATTTCTATTTCTAGTACACATGTGAGTTTTTTAATTTATTGAATTATAATTTCTGAGAAAAATATCACTTTTCCATACAAATGTTCCATTATATCAAAGTAATTATAAACTTTTTTTAAAATCCACCAGCTATTTTTAACAGAGTAACAACTAATTTAATGACAAGTTTGAAAAGGCAGTACGCAATAATTTTTTTTAAAAAAAATGTGTTTTTTCTTTTCCCTTGTTTTATTCTTCAGTCACGTGTCAAGAATTCCTGAACACACTTTACAAAAAATCAGTTATCTTTAATAGTTTCTGAAATAATGAGGAATGAATTTGCTAAATTTGACTGGCGGGGAGTGCTATTTTGACCCCATATAAACGCAGACAGTTATTTCTGGTTGGACAGTGCAAAAAAAGGCTTCGACTTATAGAATGGATTGATTTTGGCCAAACTTTCGCAGTGCGGAAGGAACAAAAGATTTTACTAGACAGTGATCCTCAAAGTTTTAGTCTCGCAATCCACCTTCATAAAGATCTGAGTTAAGCTAACCCCCTTATTAATATATAAAATGTTAATTTAGCCTTAAATTAACTTAAAAGTCTATATGGTTGTGGATTTACCTTAGGATTCCCTCCAAAAATAAACGCTTAAAATATTGAAACTGCTTAGTTCTTAACTTAGTTAATATATATATATATATATATATATATATATATATATATACACACACACACATATAAACACTTAGATAAAGTCACAGTTGAAATTGCAAAATTTCAACTGTGACTTTATCTAAGTGTTTTATCCTTTTCTACTTTTATTATTACTGTTAATTTGTTACATTGTTAATAGTGTTACTTTATTTTTATTATATATAATATATATATATATATATATATTAATTTAATAGTGTTTAACGCCCGTTTTTATTACTGGGGCACCACAGGCGGTGGACACTAATGATGCACGAGATGAAAATATATATTAGGAAAAGATTTAAAAGAAAGGAAACGTTCCAGGCCTAAGTTTAGTGTACCTCCTCAGCATTTGCCATTTATTATGACTGAGGAAAACCTGGAAATAAACCTCACACGAGTTCGCGCCTTAACGATCGTGGTCATCCGTGGCGGCAAACTGCTTAAGTTCAAATATGCCTCTATTTTATACTAAAACAAACCCGAAATGAAATGTGAGTTAATAATGCAGTGGCCCGTTTACCTATCTTTAAGGTCACATTTTAATTTAAACCATACTTTTTTATATAATTAAAATGTTTTATGTGGTGCCAAAAGTTCACGCGGGCTTCACTTAGACAATTAAGGGATATTTTAAACGTTTCTCATAACCTACAAGTTTGCACCTCTTCATTTGAACTTTAGTGAGAAGATTGCACTTGTTCTGGATGGCACAGAAATTTGAAGACAGGAATCTCAGAAGTTTATATAATTTCAGATCAATTTCAGCACAAGTCTATTTCTAGATTTATTTTTAAATAGAGATATGGTAAACAATATATCGCACAAATATGTTAAAAAAGTAATATGGTTGTTATAGCTTTATTCGCTTACACGGTGCACTTTAAACTGGGCCAAAAACCGATTAATGACAATTATTTATAGTTTTTCTGAAGGTAAAAATCAGAGGAAATTTCCAGAAGCTGCCCTTTTTCATTTACATCTAACTTCTTCCAAAAGTGCTGCCTCTTCCAAGGGACTATGGATCCAGTAATTTTGGGACATAGCAAAGAAATATTCCCTGAAGAATTTCCCAAGTCTCAGAAACTACCTCCTTGTCGCAATAGTCGCGAGTATTCTTTGTACCCGCCTATCTGTTCCTGCAGGCAACCCCATGTCCATCTTCTCCTTATAACAGACTAAGGAAACACCTATCACTAAATATCTAAACATTTCCTCTTTTCAGAGAAATGAAAAATATCAAATTCACCGTCGTCATAGTGCGGTATTCCAGATGTAACTTTAATATTAATATCATTACAATACCTGAAAACTCTAAACTCTGCCATTGGAGAAAAATGCTGGCAAACTTCTTACAAGATTTGCGGAATCCTCAAGTGGTTCGGGAGCACGGTTTGGGAAATATTGTAGAGGCCATGTGTTCATCAACAGACTTTTGAACGTACTCATTGCACCTTGCAATATTTTCGTACACGTCTTTCACTAGTAACGAAAATTCATCCTAAAGAGGTATATAGGATGTTCTCGACAAGGCTTGGTATGTTTGTAATCGCCAATGGTGTCTTAATGAAAAAAGTCAAACAGGGCAATTATCTGGGCCATGAAATCTATTGTATGACATAACATACAATATTGACAGACCACCTGTCTAGGGACTGGAGTGATTTTTGACCCTAAACAACCAGATTGTCCGACCATGATCTTTATAGCGGGTGCCATTACTTTGCCTGCTTTTGAACATTATGCAAACTAGTAGTAAATGGCATTTGAAACTCTAGCGAGGAGCGCGGAGTAATTGCATAAAGAAACGCCTTGGTCATAAAAACAACCTGCCGAAACTCAAAACTTATATGTTATGAAGGTCATCCAGGAGGAAGCTGTGTTTGTTGATAGGTTGGTTGCAGGTCTCTCAGGCAAACTTTCGCATTCGCTGAATTTTGTATACTCACAGTATTTCTCAATCATTTTCAGATAATTTAAAACCGAAAGTGAAAACACTGTGCACACGTGAATTTAGTTTATTTGTTTTTTTATTTTTTTATAGCACGTGCATTTAATATTAGTTTCTGAAATGTTAATTCGTGATTCACGAGTAATGAAAATATTTCAAGAAATATTGAATGAAGAAGCATTTCTTTGCTTTTTATTAGGAATGGCGATCGATGAGAAGAATATTTAAAATTATAATGCTAATTTCTGGAAATTTTTTGCATTCATAATTTAAAACAATTTTTAAATATATAAAAATATAATTTTCAAACACAATCGTCGCTTTGTCATGACTTTGTAACATTTCAAAGGAATGCGCTAGAGAGATTTAAAGTTTAAAATTGTATACTTACACAATTAAATAATTTTTTTCAATATTTTTATTTTTATTAAATGAAAGGTTCAATACTTAATGAGAGAGAGAATGCTGCATTTCACTATATCGGGTTCAATAGAAGAAAGTTGTATTCTGAGTTCTAATGCTACGTTTTCCAAACGGTTTCTATGTTTGTTGTTCTTTAGGTGAATGCAGAGAACGATTTTTCACACAAGTAAGTTGTTGCATAAAGTAGAAATGCTTTCCTGACCTTTGATAGTCCGGAATACCTGAGATAGGCGAGCCCCAGCCTACGCAGTTCGCTGCCGAAAGATGCGTTCTATTTCATGGGAAACTATGATGGTACATGTGTGTATTCTGCCTGGTCCACATTCTCGGCTTACCTCTGGGTCAAATAATCACCTTCAATTACTTAACTCAATAAATATATGCACATCGTAAATTTATATCATATTTCTTTCCCTCGTAATTCATTGCTTATGTGTACATTCAAGAATTATAATTAATGTGGTAATTGGTCCTCTAATGCTTCTTGGGCTCCCTGGGAGCGCTTCGCGGACCACAGTTTGAGAACCGCTGATCTAGATCATTCATCCATTTTTTGTTTTTAATAGTGTTTAACGCCCGTTTTTATAACCGAGGTTCAGGCTGTGGACACTTTGATATCAGATGAAATGATAAGACAAAGGTTTTTTAAATTTAATTTTTTTTTTAAATTAAGGAAGTATTCCAGGCTTAAGTTTAGGACCTCCTCGGCATATGCCATTAACAAAGACTGAGGAAAACCTGAAAAAAAAACACCTCAGTGAGGGAGGATCAGTCGAACCCAGCTCACGTGCCCGCACCTTGACGACCTCTGCAACTTGTGTTGGTATGATCCATTTGCAGTAGGTATACGAGAGGTTATTCAAAAAATGTTGCAAGTGTCGTCTTAAAGTCCAAGCTAAGGACTGAATTCGAAAACTTTACCTCAAAATCCTTCAAAGTACGCTGCATCTCCATACACAGAACTGAATTTATATCTTGAGCAAAGACTCGAGGAAGCAACCAGAAGTCGCAGGGCTATAGGTTGGATGATCAAGCAACACGTCTTTGGTGACTTTCAGTTCCTCAAATTTGCAGCTGCTCAGTGAGGAAACGCATTGTCGTGCAAGCACAGCCTATAAGCTCCTGTCTTTGGACGCCTCCTCAGCTCTTCGAATAAAGGATTCAAAATACAAGGGCCCCAGTATTCTCCTTTCATTTTACTCCTTCTGGCCTAGTCAACCGCTAATGGGTCCTTACATTGAACATTTCACTTCCGAGAACGAACATCTTGTCAAAGAATAACTGTCTTGGGTCATTCTCATTTACCCATTCGCAGTTCTGGGCTTTATTTGGGGTGGTATAGTAACAAAATCAACTATTATTATCCGTGCATGTATCTGTAAAACCTTTACGACCATTTGGTGGTTTCTTTGCACTCATTTCTCTTCTTCTCTTCATTGGTTAGGGATTGTGGAATCCATTATGCACAAATTTTGCGCAGTTTTAAATGTTCATGGAATATACTGTCACTGCTGCCAATACTGATTAGCATTTCAACAGTAATAGGTCGATTTTCCTCCAGTAAGTTCCTCATTCTTTGAATTTTCTCTCGTTCACAGCTCCCCGAGGCCGGCCAGAGCGAGGGTTGTCTTTGAAAAGTCTCTCCTCCCACTTCAAATGATAGAATGCATCTTGCAATAGTATCAGATGAATATACTTCATCACCATGAACAACTACCAAGTTCTCGTGGTGTTTTTTTTTTTTTCCCCTTCCCTCTTTCACATAGCTTATAGCGAGTGAACATGTAGAATCTAAAGTTTCCTTTAGAAATACCCATGATTTTTCATCCGCTAGGATGGCACAGGACTGAACTCAGCAGACTATACGACAGTGACTATCCAAGTTTAAAGTTGCACTTAAGCATATTTTGATAGCTTAAGGCACATTGTTGTCAACTGCGTTAGTTTCATTTTTGCTCCTACACATTGTGGTTGCCCCCCTTAAATCATTATTACCTCACTTCGAACACAGATATTCTTCTCCCAGCACATTTCTAGAGTTCTTCCCTGAAAAAATAGTTTCACACATACATTTTTCTTTCTGTTTTGAGAACAGTGTGGTTAATAAATCACAATATTTCATCAGTTCGAATCAATCCCCCCCCCCCTTAACTGCAGCTATTGCAACGTACAAATTCTGATAAGCACATTTCGCCTCCATTTGCTCATTTCTGCTTTGATGGCATTCCGCGATTTTTATATTAAATGTAAAGTCGTGCTGTTGCCTTGTGCAAAAATAAAGTAGCGTCGTTTTGTTTGTAAATACCTGCACTGTTTCTGGATTTTAAGGCTCAAGGTAGTCATCTTGCAGTTCATTTTTCATATCCAATTTTTTTTTGTCAGAATATAGTGTGTAGGGTGGTATGAGATACTTTATCGCTGATTGGACAGCAAAATTAAAGCAAGATGGTTGTCATATTTAAGTTCACAACAAGATCATAATGCTTCTTTCCGCAAAACTGTCTATGTAGATGAATTTGAAGTAAATTTCCTTTCTTGCACTTTTGCTCGACATACTCTGATGCAGCGCGTTCACACTTGAAACTTAGAAACATTTGTATGCCATAATGCAACAAAACAAAAAGCAACAACAAAGACCAAACAAACAAACTAGTAATGATCTGGGGATTTAGCAAAGGAGTTAACCCTCGAACTGCAATGCAGCAAGCAGGAAACCTCCCCAGCTCTTGAGGTAGCATGGAGGTGTGGAGGTGGGTCGCGTGAAAGGGGTGTGCCACTTTTCCAGGGCCAGGCCTACTGATGAGTGCTCCGAGGTTACCTTGGACTGGATAGAAGCGCGTGTGCTCGCCTATTTCTGTTAAGCAACGTTAATAAGTAGGTGGGGGTCGTTGTCACACACGCCATCTAGTGCTAGGGTTCTGTAAAATCGGCAGCTAACGAGCCGTGCAGCAGAAACATAAGTAGGGATGCTATCAGTTGACCGGAATTCCTGTGCTGGGGGGGGGAATGAAACGTTATGTTTTTCTCGTGAGAGCGCATCATCCATTCTCGAAATTGAAACATAATTTTAGGACAAAGCGTCTATATAGCAAGACGTGTATTTGTAGAATATTAAAATTCGAAAGCTCGAGTAACATTTTCTCAGGTAGTATTGTGTTATGTTGAAAGTTCATAGCTCTTACCAACATATGTAGTGCGTAACTGTATGCTTGATTAAAAGTATTATCTTTTCTAATGTAGTTTTGAAGGAAACACTATTTTTGGATTTCTGTGCGTGATTTGTTTTTAAGAATGTGTGTGAGAGAGAGAGAGAGAGAGAGAGAGAGAGAGAGAAAATCAAAATTTTCCGCCAGAATACTGTGGGTTATTGCAAGAATATTTCAGTGTTTATGATTTCACTATAAAGTCTTCGTCAATTTATTATTATTATTATTATTATTATTATTATTATTATTATTATTATTATTATTAAGTTTAATTATGTAAACTCACTTTCTTTTATATTTAACTACGCTACAAATATCTTCTTTCTCAGCTATTAAATTTACACTTTTTTTGTTAAATACCCATTTTAATCTCATCCCCCGTATTTAATACCCCAGTGCTGAATTATGGAGTGATTCTAATAAAAACAATATGTTTACACTAATTCATTCTTAGCTTCATTAACCTGTATAAACTAAAATGGCATATTATGACATTTCTTTATGCCAAAATTATAAATGAAAGAAATGAAATTAATATTAATGATATTGTAATGAATCAATGAGGCCATTATCTTTTTTTTCTTATACTTATGCCGCCGTTAAATCGATGGATATTATTTAGTTTGTCTGTTGTTATTGTTGATAACGAAGATAGGATTTACCGCAAGAAAATTTAGTTCAATTTGAAAAGACTGATTTGTCACTAATATCTGGAAAATCTTGTAATAGTTATCAAATAAATACAACATTATTAATTGGATGAACATTAAAAATATTGATATTTCATATATACATAAATTGTTTCCTTAACATTCAGTTGACATAAATACTACTGTGGTACTTTGTGCGACAAGTGTCAACGTAGCATTTTATTAGCGATTTAGACCATTAAAGACTGTTTATAATTCTGATATACATAAAACAAGTTTTCTGTCATGTAACGTACAAGACTGCCAGCTTGTCTGTGCTGCCAGGCAACAATGCTACCACTGCATAAAAATCCAGATATAACGATTCTTGTGTAATTCTTTCATAAAAGTGTTTAAATGAAGACACGAACGTACCAATTACGACATTTAATCTCAGTTTTCTATAGTAATTTTTAGTGTGCAACCCAAAAAATACTTTTTCTCCTTTTTATATTTATTTATTTTATTTATTTATTTTTAGTGTTTAACCCCCGTTTTTACTACTGAGGCACCACAGGTGAGTTTCATTTCTTAAATCAATCACATGTTTCAATCCTGTTAGTCTATGCGTTTATATCCGGTCTCAACAGACATTGTGGAAGTTATTCTACTTAACTACCTATCCTTTTACATCGCGCTGTTCAAGACTTTCTAACATCATCGTTCAATTATAATTTCTTTCCAAAAATTTTAGATATCTCAATGTTCTCTTCATGAGAAATTCTGACGGAGGAAATATTTTATCCCATTTCTTTCCACTTGGGCGCTCTCAACATGCATGTGAAGCGAGAGAGAATCCTAATGCAGAAATATTTAAGTATACAGCTGTTCTATACGTAAAAAAAAACCTCTAACGCGATTTTAAATATTATTGAGGCACTTTTTTAAATCATAGCAAACTGAAAAAGGAAATGATTATGTTTTCAGCTGTACTTTCTGGATGATCAGTACTTTCTGGATGCTAGTTTTTATTTCGCCTTCTTCTTCTTTACTTTTTTATTTTTATTATTTCTTTTCTTTTTCTTCTTCTTTTTTGGCACCTGTCGCTATTTTAAGCGTTAAAACTTTATTTTCGCCTGTTTTGGATCATTATGTTTTTTTTTTTTTTTTCTGAGATTATATAGTCATGTTAAAAAGCACATAAAGAATTTAAATATATTGAGGTGAAAAAAATAAATGAGATGTTCGCTTCAAAAAAAAAAAAAAAAAAAAAAAAAAAACTATTACGAATCTTGTTATAATTTTTTCTTTTTATGCAACCATAATCTTCCTCCTTAATCCATTCTCTTAAGCTCTTTAAATAGCGCAACTTTGATTAGTAAAAGAAACGCACAGAACCTCGGACACACGAACACAAGAAAATAGATAGGATAAGGGGAATACTGTAGTGCTGATTAGTCCTGGTGAATGAGCTTGTATCGGTCTGCACGAGACAATTCTAGGAAGTTTGTGTTAGGAGTAACTTCTCAGCTGCATGAATGTAACAAACAATTGCATGCAAGAAAGATGAGAGTGGTCGTCCCTACAATGTGTTCAATACGGAAGTGAGATACTAACCTGATTTCCGTATAAACGCATAAGCAGAAAGTGAACTCGACCAGAAACCTCTGCGCAACTTTTGCTCATTCGCCAGGACTATTCAAAACCATTTTACTTCCACTTGATCAACATTTCATGATGTCCTGAAAGGTGAATGTTCTGTTGTAACTTCTATGAGTCCTTGCGCAATAGCTTGTTTTAAATATGCTCCAATCATTTTAATGGAAGTCGACCGTTCTTTTTTCACGATGAAAAATGTCTTCTCTGGCTAGCGACTATGACAGTTGATACCTTGAAAAAAAACCTTGTTATTGCTTGTAACCAAGAAAAACAAATTTAAGTACTTTAATTATGTGATAAAGAAATTGATTATCTTAAATATCTATTTTCATTAATAATGAGTGATTTTACTCTGATTTCACTTTTAATAAATGTCTATTTTGAGTATATTAGTGGCTATTTTCATTATTCTATGTGCCCTTTTGCATGTCTATTTTAACCAAAATAGATTAACTTCCGGGCTCTGGTCTGACAAATGCACCCAGAACATATTAACATATGTCCATGCCCAAAATTGAACTCAAAAGTTGCCCGGTAAATAAACGAATGAATTAATTTTAACCTGTTCATATTGTATTCATGCCTGTTTCTCTACCCCTGTTGCAAAAGTTCTTGGAGCACGTGAAGATGCTTCAGCAAACTCTGAAGTTGTTTGATTAGCGAGTCGTTCATCATACGGAAGATGCTCCTTCAGTCGGCAAAGTACGAAACTGAACTTAACACATTTCCATTTAAATACCCCGCGTACCACCCGTTCCAGCTAGTTCACGGTTCTAAGGTCATAAAAGGCAGTCTAGGCAACGCAAGTGGGTGTTCACGAGGTCCGACGTGGAAACATGAGCTTCCAAGGACGGCTCTACCAGAAGCGGAAGCCGCATCAAACTCAGCCGTAACCTTCACTTCACCCGGTCACTTTTACGCTCCAGCGTTTCAAGCCTACTAAACATTAACGCTTTCCTTGAAAAGTCAAATACAGTTTCTGTCAGCATCATGCACTCTCAGGGCCGTCAAATAACCATAATGTGGACAAATTATGACGAGTCATTCTTGTCATGTGCAAAATCTGTTGACTAGTATGCGCATGAAGAGATGGCAAACTACGACCAGCGCAATAACGGCCTGGCACTTCTGACTACGGTATCCTGAATTTGCCGTTCTTGAGAAACGCGAAATGTTAGTTTATTACACAGAAGAATCTCAGATTATAACCCAAGCATTGTCTACTACTTTATGGTATTTTGCTATTACGTGAATTGCAAGGGTATGGAAGGCAATAGATGAAGCAGCGTTCCTCTATGAACACTTGAATTTTACACTCTAAGAAATAAACGTTTGATTTTTCATATAATCCAGAGAAGACTAGGGAAGCATAAATAAATCGAAGGTCAGTAATTATTAAATTTGCTGAACATTTATTGCGTATAAACACAATCATCATTCGCTGTTTTGCGAACATAAACGATAAAAATTAATAGCAAAGAAGGAAACCTAGTATCATAATTTTATGGGATAATAAATGGAACAAAAATTTAGTACCATTTTGACATATTTCTGGCCAAAATATATTACTTTTTGAGTTACATTTCATGTGCTGTAATATGTTAAAACGCTGGAGTTCATACATTCCGTGCATAATGATGGATAGACAAACAGAATCAGAACACAATTGTTTTGATCTAAATTCACCTTTAAAATTTATGTGAATCATTTGTCTTGCAGCATCATTGAGTTTAAGAACATTAAAGGTTCAAACATGACTTTCTTAAATTATACCAATTTAATGTTATTCTGGTTTCTATCTTTAATTAAATAAAAAATGTTTGTGTATTGACGTTTACAAAAGGAATGGTGCATAAAATTGTGTGTTTGTTGTAAGAAATATTCCTAGCATGAAGGAATGGAATGAAAGCACATCATTTACTGGCAGCAAACCAGTAACTATTAATATCGCGCGGTACGAAAGTAATACCTGATATGTTTTCAGATGTTGCACTCCATTACGTTATATGTACCAAATGATAACTAGATTTCCCTAGCAATAATGTTATATGTCGCATGAAAATCTCAGTAGCATTTCAAAAGGACGAGCGTATCAGATACCCATATAAAACAAAGGATTGTGACAGAAATTGGTCCATTGAAATCCACACTCTACTCAGAAATGTGTGTGGTGACAATTCTGTTGACTTCAGTGCCATTAGAAGATGGGCAGAACACTTTCGGGCCTGGGAGAATCGTTGATAAATTTCGAAGCGACCTGTGACTGCAGTGACACAGGAAGTGGAAGCGGTTGCAAGACTGGGATGTCCCGTTGTTCCTCATTCTGCTTATACTCCGGATCTGGCGTCTTAAGATTGTCACCTCTTTAGGCCCCTGGAGGCTGCACTTCGTGTTCGACATTGTTCTTTCCTGAAAGGCAGCAAGGAATTTTGTTACAGTCTCTCTTCACAGGTGATATACAGACTTTTGGTAGGTTGTTCATGAAAGGTGCAAGAATATTTCAAGTAAATGCGTTAGAAGTCGCCAAAGTAAACTTCGACTACTCTCTTCCACTTTGCAGTTAAAAATAACAAAACAGAGGTTGAGGTGTAGCAACTTGGGTCATCAGCCCTGCAATAAGTGAACGGAATACTATTACCGGTTTCAAAGATATCGCAATAAGACCAATGCAGGAACAATAACAGTATCTAATGACCAGTTAAAAAAAATCTATTTGTGAGCAAGCTGTAAAAAAGTTCAGTAAAAGTAAGGAAGAAACAAACATTTTCTTTTCTTAAGCGCCGCATATTCAATACTCGATAGATGGTATGGTGTTTCAAATCTTCAGTGTTAGTTATATTATTTTTCATTACATTTTCTGAAAGTTGTTTGAACGAGAACGTTAAAATTTATAACCCAAATATAATTTACAAATTCCAATATTTTCTTAATTAAAACTATAGAATCATTGCTGGACTAACATTAGAATGTTTGATGTTAGATACTCCGAATTGGAACGAAAACCACACTCTCAACCCTTGGAACTGATGCCTAGATATAATAACGTTAGCGCAGTGGTGTTGGCAGTCAGTTTGACGACGCACTTACTGCATTAAACTCCATCTTTCGGACTGTAAACGAAAGAAGGGAGAAGCCTTGAAATGCGAGAGCACATTAGTAGATGGGGCAGACCCACAGAAACCTTGAACAGAGGCTAATTCGATTAAGTAACCATAATCATCTGCAACCTTCATGAATGTAAACCCTTTATTACGCATTTGTACAGCATCATCACAGCTCACGACCTTCTAGCTGCCGGAGAAGCGCCCTCTACTGATCGGCATGAATACAACTAGGCGGACTTCGGAAAACAGACATAGATAAGATCGTATGCCCCATGTTACCAGTTAAATTGCATCCGCCCATGGCCGTACCTTCATTCCAGATATTTGATGTGTTCACATTTTGCTCTCGCATAAGTAACAGACTCTATTCTGTATACGCTAGGCATTTCATGATCTTGAAAGCGTACGGTGGAGTTCAACTCATCATTTGTAGTAGGTATTCTCTGGAAGACACGTTAAGTAATCCGCATAACGCAACTGGCAAACTGAAATTGCACGCGCTAACTCTTTAAATATTTTGGGCAGAAACTGAGGAAGCAGCTTGCACATTTGTAAATAACATTGAAGAAACCCAATGAGTTTCCAAAAGATATCATTTATTTCTAGAAATAAAAGTTATTACCACAGACTATTTCTTTTTAACAGCACCTTACTCATCCTCATAATTTTAATGGTCTTTCTCAAAGTAGTTTTCCATTTCCTTCAGAAACACATATAACGATTACTAGATAAGAAGAAAAAGAATAAAACACTCGGACAGTCACAGATTTGATATCAATATTCCGAACAATTCCTGTACTTCTTAGGTAAGAAGACAAGTGAACATAGGTATTAAAATAAATGTTATTTTCACTACGTTCACTTATCTTCTTGCCTAAGAAGGACACGAGCTGTTCGAAAAATTGCGATAGTAAATCTGTAACTTTCCAAGTCTTTTATCTATTTTCTTCTTATTTAGTTATTGTAATTTAGTTACATTTCATTGTGTTATTTTATTTTTCATTTATGTGTGTGTCTCTCTCTCTAGCGGTCGCAATTTTTTGTACTTTCTCAACGAAACTCGGCATGTAACCATCATTTAACATGATTCGTGGAGTTTGTTAACAGCAAAATTGGTACATTAGGGGTGGGGTAAACCTAAAGCGAAAATTTAAAAAAGAATTAAAAACCGTTGTAGCGGCCGCAATATTTGTTTTTTTTTTTTTTTTCCTCAGTGAAACGTGGTATAATTTCATTAAAATAAATTAATAAAAATAGTTTCTTAAAATCAGGGCAATCGGATTATAAGGAGTGGCGGTATACATGAACACGATTAGGCATTAAACCAACATTTAAAAATCGCTCTAGCGGCCTCAATTTATTATTTTTTTAAAGGAAATTCCATATATGTCATTGAAATAAAATAAAAATAATTTATGAAAATCAGTGAAATCAGATTATTAGGATTGGGAGTTTACCTGAAACCCAAAATTTTAAAATTGCATCAATATTTTCTTTTCTTGCAACTAAACTCGGTATATACAATTTAAGTAAAATAAGAAAAATAGTTTCTGGAAATCAGCGAAATCGGGCCATTAGGAATGGGATTTGCCTGAAATCCTTGAAAATCGCGCTAGCGGCACCATTATTTGCATTTTACAACAAAATTCAGTATATACCATTTAAATAAAATAAGAAAATTAGTTTCTGAATATAGGGGAAATCGGGCCATTAGGAGTTGGGGTATAGCTGAAAACCAAAATTCAAAGAGTGGAGGTTAAAGCGAAATCGCTCTAGGGGCCGCATTTTTTTTTTCTCAACGAAACTCTGTACATGCCATT
Source organism: Metallyticus violacea (assembly GCA_030762175.1). NCBI lineage: Eukaryota > Metazoa > Arthropoda > Insecta > Mantodea > Metallyticidae > Metallyticus > Metallyticus violacea. The sequence continues at coordinate 19,982,433 of CM060833.1, forward strand.
GAAATAAAATAGGAAAAATAGTTGCTGAAACTGGGTTAAATCAGATTATTAGGAGTGAGGGTTTACCTAAAACTCTAAATTTAAAGAGTGTAGCGGCACCAATATTTATATTATCGCAACGAAACTCGGTATATACCATTTAAGTAAAATAAGAAAAATAGTTCCTCAAAAATAGGGAAATCGGGCCATTAGAAGTGGGGGTTGACCTGAAACCCAAAATTTAAAAATCGCTCTAGCGGCATTAATATTTGTTTTTTCGGAACGAAACTTCTTATATACATTTAAATAAAAGAAAAAAAATAGTTACCTAAAATCATGGAAATCGGACTATTAGGAGTAGCTGTTTACCTAAAAACCAAAATTTTAAAAAAAACTCAAGCGTTTAATTTTGCCTCCATTGTTTTAAAATAAAGGGACAAATTAAGAAAAATAGTTCCTCAAAAATAGGGAAATCGGGCCATTAGAAGTGGGGGTTGACCTGAAACCCAAAATTTAAAAATCGCTCTAGCGGCATTAATATTTGTTTTTTCGGAACGAAACTTCTTATATACATTTAAATAAAAGAAAAAAAATAGTTACCTAAAATCATGGAAATCGGACTATTAGGAGTAGCTGTTTACCTAAAAACCAAAATTTTAAAAAAAACTCAAGCGTTTAATTTTGCCTCCATTGTTTTAAAATAAAGGGACAAATTAACTCAACTGTATTTATAACGATGCGTATGTTTTATATTTGACAAAAGCATTGTCGTGAAGATAGCAACTGTGAAATATTGTTCTTATATGTGTGTGAGAATTTTTTGTGTATAAGAGCGCTCTGTAATACACCTTCAGATAACGTTTTCGCCAACTACGATAAACTTTAAATTAAACTCAAAGCCACTGAAAATAGATGAACTTTCGATCGTTTATTGTTGACTGTGTATATTTGCTTAGCACATTAAATAGTAACGTGTTTTTGTTTTATTGAAACATCAACATCTTAAATACACAAGATAAGTTGAAACTTTCTGTTATTTTTCTCTCTTTTGGTGAACGTAAAGATAGCTCAGTTCATTAAAAAAAGATTTAATAATACTCGCACAATATAGCTTTGTGTTTCAGTAGTAGTGTACCATTAATTTTTATGCTTTAATGACAATAATAATAATAATAATAATAATAATAATTCCAAAAATGTTGTTTCTCTTTTGTAATACTTATAGATTGCAAGAATTCTAATTTTGTTCCCCTAATACCTTATAGTAATGCCATAACTTATTTCATTTAATTAATTAATGAGGCCATAATTTGGATTTTATATTAATTTTTAAAGTTATTCAGCTTACTGAAGAATTTGCTTAGTTTCAGTAGTTCCTGAGTGACGGAATGTTTTCATATTTTTAATTCAAACATACAGTTTTCCTAGTTGCCTTACTGCTTCAACTTTTACGAGATTTTTGTGCTTATTTTCGAGGAAAATGTAGTGAGGGCACCGTTGGACACGGAATAGAGCAAACAAATGTGCACTTGATGTAGGGGTGTACTTTTGTCACACGAGAGAACGAGAGAGAGAGATTAGTAAAGATAGTGCGATTTGCTCTCGTTACGCGGAGAGTCAATATGGGGGAGATATTTTATCTGGTTCAGCACGTGGACTCATCTGTTATCGACTCTTGTCAGATGGGGGTTTTCTACAGAACCTGTCGACGTTAAGCAGCATTAGCATTGTGCCCAGGGATATTCGAGGCCTGTTTTGATATGACATGCTTCATTTACTTCTGCTGTATATTCGCAAGTGTACTACACGTAATCCTTGTTTCATTTAAAATTTAAAGGCTACGTTGAACCTTCATTTTGTAATGCAGAATGAACATTGCAGTGTGCTCCGGAGTACTTTTGTGAGAGCTGTATTTGATTATGTGTCGTCAGATTATGGGGTTTGAACAGTTTGTAACTGCACGCAACGTTCGTTTTAACATCATTGGCGGCGGCGTTTTATGGAGAGTCGACTGTATTCCTGCACTGTTGCCTTCAGCCTCAGGTTTGTCTGTTGAAATCAAAAATGTTATTTTACTAATTCATATTGTACAAATGTCTCTTGATTTATAGATCTCTTGGGAGTGTAAAGTATTGCATTAATATCACGAAAGAACAGAATCCGTGAATTATTCCTGAGCGGATTTATTTGAACATACGGCAAAAAGGAAAGGGAAACGGAGTCGGCTTGTGTCACATTTGCCCCCTTCCCGCCCTGTCTCAGCCTGCGTCACGAATCAATACCCCGGAGTTCCGCACCCCCCTCTCCTACATCCCCTTCGCTCTGGTGGTCCAGCCTGGTTTCCGATTTTGTACCTCTGCCTCCACGAACTTCAAAACAAAGCTACAGGTTTGGTTCCATGGAAACGCAACCTCTTGAGCATTTCCACGAAATGTGGGTGGGCAGTAGGGCACACCCTTACAGAGTCTGGAGGTCTAAAACTACTCTCTTTTAAATGACGGAATCGCTGAGCAGGTGACTTTTGATTACATCTTAGCTTAGCCAATCTTTGTGGATGATAAAGGTAGTGATAAGGTAAAGAATGCGCATTGACATTGCGAAATAGAAGTAATAAAAGCGACCAACCGGATTTTTAAAACGTCACGTGATAATGAGTATAAAAATAACAAAGCAGTTCAAAAGTCTTGTTTATGTGTAACAGTGTTTAACGCTCGGTTTTACTACTAAATCATCGGCGGTGGACTGTGATAATATATGTTAACAATAATAAATTGAGCAAGCATTTTTAAAGGAAGGTTTAGGGCTTTTCCCTGGCATTTGCGAATGGATGAAAACTGAAGAAAACCCAGAAAAAATAAGTTAGAAAGGATGGTCCTGGCGGGAATCTTAACAACACAGCTCCCGTACGAGTCCGATCCTTAAGACCTCGGCTACCAATGTCGGTACAGTGGAGATGGTCAATATTTATATTGATTAAACATGTTTTTATTAAGCGTTTGGGCTAATCTTACCGCTGAGAATGTGACCACAGTATAATGGTTGACAAGAAACTGTTGGTGATTGCGGCAAATGAGGCGAGCGATGCGGTGCGGCCGAAAGCATGGTATAGTCGCGCAATAATATGTAGCCCGAATGGATATTGCGTATAAGTATATAGCAATTATTTACAATCTTTTTGTCCGTTATTTAACGTGCCAAACAAGTGTAACTGATCTTTCCACAGGGACTGTACGGAGTGACGTATATACGGAGTTCGGCAAAGGTAAAGGATACTGAAATTAGTAATTTAGAACTCTTTATACCCTTAAACTATCCAATTGTATTTATCAACAGAAATTTTACATATTCGGTTTTCACATTTTCGCTTCCTCAAGCAAGAATTCAAGTGTTACTTGGTTATTATTGTATAGTTGACATCCTTATTGTAATCTACGGAACGTTTTAACGATGTATAATATTATTCAAGAAAACCCAAAGTGAAATATATAATAAAATGAATGAATGATAAAATAAGTAAAACATGAAATACTGAAAATTGAGAACTATACAAATGGATTACTTCGGTGTTTCAGCCTTGCTTATTGGCTGGCCGTTTTTGTCTACTCAGTAATGTTACATGCTATATTTAAATTCTATTGAATATAAGACATTTTATTACATTATTTATCCTATCAGGGATTATCTTGGTTGAATTATTTTATCTCCGGGAGGAAGGGATTAGGTGAGGGAGACATCAAGATTCGTGGGCGGTGAGACAGGAACGTACACTGGGCTCCTAACATGTTTCTACGTCAGTAGAGCTCTCCCCCAAGAATTCGAGCCCTTCAGAAGGCCCGCTTCCTGTCATACGCAGACAGCGCAAGCTAGCGTCACGGCACGCAAGCTCTCAACTTGGTACTTTTCGGTTTTGTAACAGAACCATTGAAATGAAACGATATTAAATGGAAGAGCGGACGATTCGTGGAAGGTAAAGATCTGACCTAGCGTTCGCCTAAGCGACCAGGGGATACTATAAAAAACCCAAAGACATGATGGCCGACTCCAATGGGAGTCCCAAATGTTAGCGCCTGAGCTAGCCCATTCGGCATGTCGCGATTTATTGCACAAGTACAATAAATATTGTCATTGCTTTATATCGAATATTTGTCCGGAATATCATAAATCGTTATCATGTTGTGTATTCAAGAGAAAACTTTTGTGATACGTCTGAATGCTTCTCTCACAGCAGCACGCAGTTCCTCCGTTCGGTAGCGCTATTGACTCGCTTTATTTTCAGTAAAACTCCACAAAGCATTGTCAGGGCTTTTTGAAGACCAGGACAAGGGACTCCCTGCTGTTTCAAAACATTCAGTAAGAGTTTACATTTTTGTTTATTTATTTATTAGTACTAGGCAGTATATATTTTAAATATGATTAGGCGTTCAACCCTGGCTCTAATGCAGATATATTTAATACATAATTTAATATATATATATAATTAAAAATTACTAAAGCACGAATTAACATGCAATTTTCTTTAAGCTACCTCTTTTTACAATGACCAATACACTTTTTTTTTTAACTTTATTCAAAACTGTCCTATGTTTCTATTATCCTTTCTGAAAATTTCAACCGAGTATTTTTCTTATCTAATTTTATTCATTTCTGCTTTAGTAACTCCTTTCTTCACAAATCCGTCCCTTGACACTCAAATACAGTCTTCCATACCTTCCTTTTCTTCACAAATCGGGCACTGTCCTGTGAAATGCCTTCCTCAGTCCTTTTAATCTTCATACACCATTTCTTAACCATGCAATTCCTTCCCTTTGTTCATTATTTAGTCTTATCAATGTATATTTCCCTTGCACACGATTTCTTTATTGAAATGTAGAAAACTAGGGACCTTTTTTCAGTTATCTCATTTAAAAGTGTTTAAATTCCTATATCCTCATATCTCCTCCTGGCTACCTTCAAAGTCGGTCCTTGTGGTGTAGTGGTAACCATACTTGCCTTCTAAACCCAAAATCGCGGATTCAAATTCCGGCCAAGATCGATGGGTTTTTTTCGGACGTAAAAATTCTAAGTAAGAAAGGGAAGTAAAGCTGTGGGTACCGTGTCGTACATTTACAGAAAAAGAAAAAGAGCCTCAAGCCTGAAAGAAGAGGCCTCGGAGCAAAATTTGTCGGCCGTTTCACTCCTGAATTGAATGGGACGCTGATGACCTGAGATGTTAAAAAGCGTTTGCAAATCAACAAAAATCAAAAAGCTACCTTCTAAAAGTCTTATTATTATTATTTTCTCTTCTTCAAATTTCTCCTCCCCAACTTATTCCGGAGACTATTAATCTATCCAAAATTCCTAAGACTCTTCTCAAGAGTTTATATATAGAAATAAGTATTTCTTTCATATATGTAGGACACTAATTGGAAAGAAAGAATCAAACTTAAAAATATCGGATCGAACTACAAATCTTCAGCCTACCATATTTACACAGGCGGTATGTAATTGTTGTTCATAAAGTGAATTCTTGAATCAGAAAGAACCGTAAGGTTTTATCATATGTCATAGTGTTTTGCAGTATATCAGGCAGGAGTTTACAGTTGTGATGCACATTACAAAATAACAAAATTCCAGCCTTCTTTGGGGTGAATAGTGCAAAAAAGTCGAAGGTAACTAAACCTGAGGATTTCACATTCATTCGTCACGAGGACCTACAGCAGTCGGCCCGCGATGCTAATAGAATATCGAATGGTGATGTTCGGATATTATCAGGAACTATTTTTAAAAATGACGTGTTTTCGGGGAAGCGAATAATCTGCGAAAGACAGATTATTGTCTGTTGGTTTTGAAGCCACGTGAAGCTATGACACATGGCAAGCGTTAAACCTGAACACGTTCAGTGCACGTCAACATAAAGCACGTGCATTTGGAGGTTATCGCCCTTGCCACTGGACTTGGAGGGTACGGATTCGAGTTCTTGCAAAACACGCGGTAAAATGTTATGTGTACTTCAGTTTGACATTTACCTTATTAGTGTTTTATTTGATGTCTATTATAAATTTTAAAATGCATTTCACTTCTAAAAATAAGTATTCAGGCCTCCATAACAACGATTATCCTTAATCCAAACGCTTTACCATCAGTACTTCATTTCATGTCTACACTTTCTAATAGCCATTGTTTAGCACGTCACAGAATAACATAAAGCTAATGAATTATAATTTTTTTTTTTTTTGGTTCGACCGTTGTCCTTCCTGCATCTTTTATTTATTTTTTTTTTTCTATTTCACGTGAGATAATACATTTTTATTTAAAATTATACTCGGATGATTATATGAAACCTTTTCAAGTAACTAACTATACTCAGATAATAGCATATTTGATAGGACAATGCAAAATATATTTTTAAGGATATCCTTAATAAATTTCTTTCACATATTGTTACTTTCCACCTGTAAATATAAACTTTATTACATTTTACATAGAATTTTCCGTCCATTTTCTACAACATTTTTAATGTGACAAGCCATAAATTCTGTATTAGTTTTATAAAAGGTTTACTTATCTTGCAATAATCTTCTTATATTTGATTATATTTGGATGTGAATAAAATTAACATGAATATAAAATATACATTTTCTAATACATTTTAGGGCTTCACAGTGTTATTACTGTTTAAGTTGAGATCTTCCAGGCTGTTGTGCCTTAGTGCATGGTTTGATACTAACATGGACAATAGTATAAACACAACAGCCTGGAAGTTTTTAGCTTTTAGCAGTATCTGAGACATTTACTGGTGGAAGTAGCATCCTTAAAACATGAGAATTTTCATTATTGGCGTCATTGTACATATTATGAAACGAACATTTCAGATTAATGAAAAATAACTGGTACAATTCACATCAAACTAAATGCGTTTCAACACGGATTTCATCGTAAATATATCTAAATAGGAATGAATGAATAGTGTTTAACGTCCGTTTTTGCTACAGAGGCACCACAGGCGATGGACACTGGTGATACATGAAATGATATATTGGGAAAGGGAATATTTTTAAGAAAGAAAACGTTCCAGGCCTAAGTTTAGGGTACCTCCCCGGCATTTGCCATTTATAAGGACTGAGGAAAACCTGGTCAAACCATCAATCAGGGAGGACGGTCCTGGTGGGATTCGAATCCGAGACCTCCCACTCACGAATCCGCGATTTAACGACTTCGGCCATTCGTGGCGGTATCTAAATAGGGTTTCATAATGTTATGATATGGAACATTTGGAAAAAAAATTTAGGGGGTCACAGGTGAAGGGAGTTTAGTTAAATGTTTAGAACGATTGCCAGCGTATTGTTCGAAGATACTTCAGACTTTGTCCATATCGCATATGACACCTACAGGCCTCATGTGTTGACCATCATGAAACCTGTTTGAATTTTGCAACCATGAAAATGAAGTCTGCTTAATAGAATTGCTATTTACAGATAAAGCGTGTTTTTATGTCAGTTGAAGAATACATACAATTGCATTATTTGGGCAAGAGAAAATGCACATATCTCCTGTGTGCTTGAAAAATATAGCCCAAAGGCAAAATGCTATGGACCATTTGGATATATTTAAAATGTTTCTCTTGTAATAACTCTTAACAAGAATTTCGTATTTTATGCACACGCTCACTAGCCAAAGAAGGTTCATGATTTTCTGTTTTCAATTGTGGTGGTGTGCTTGTTTATCCCCCAAACTCTCCAGATCTAATCCCATTTTATTACTTCGTGTGTTAAAGAAACACAGTATATTCACAGAAACCCAGGGACATTGGTTATATGAAAAGAAAAATTACTCAACCTTTCTACGGAATCACCTCGTGAGATTTTAAAACGGACGAAGGCTGAATTCAGTCTACGTTGTGACTTGCGCAAACTTCGCAATGGAGGCATGTAACAAAAAAATTTATAATCTGAAAAATCTCCCGTCTTTCATTGCCATTATAGAAATAGAATCTGCGGGACTATTCTCTCAATTTTTCTTGAACCGTCGTAATTTTTTATATATAATTTCCTCAAATTAAATGAATTTAATATCTGTAACTAAAATTATTGAAATTATAACTGTAAAACTATAGAATAAAATTCTTAAATGGGGAAGGGGAAAATAACAGTAATAGGTCTCTTAAAGGGGGGCATTGGTTAAATTATGATGAACGAAAAAGAAATCACGGGGGAACAAAACAGGCTTTTGTTTTCTGTGCTGCTTACAGTGTTGGAGCTCTCACTTTTTAGGCATTGTTCTATTTTTGCTCCTGTGTCTTTATTCCCATATACTATATATAATTAGCATAATGTGTTATATAGTTTTGCCAAGAGAAAATCACAAAATGTCAATTGAGCTTAACATAATACAATCACACACAGATGCTGCAAATATTTTTATTGCAAGACTAAAAAGTCCGTCTAAGCGAATTCCTCAGCAAGTTGAATAACTTCAAAAAATAATATAAAAGCCAAATTATGACCTTATTAATTAATGAAATGTCATGACATTATTGTGTGGTATTAACGGAACGAAATTAGAATTCTTGCAATCTATAAGGATTACAAAAAAGAAACACATTTTCAGAATTATTATTACTTCAGATTAAACCACAAAAATTAATGGTACACGAGCACTGATAGACAAAGCTATACTGTGTGAGTATTTAATATTTTTTTAATGTAACCCCTACTCCTAATGGTCCGATTTCCGTGATTTACTGTATTTATTTTCTTTGTTTTATTTAAATCATATATAAGAAAAACAAACAGTAATGCCGCTAGAGTCACTTTTAAATTCTGGGTTTTAGGTAAATCTCAATTTCTAATAGTCTGATTTAGCCAATTTTCGGAAACTATTTTGATTAATAACACAAAGAGAGTTTCGTTGTAAGAAAAAACAAAAATTGCTGCCGCTAGAGCGGTTTTTAAATGTTCGCCTTATGTTAACCCACACCCCCAATGGTCCAATTTTGCTGGTTAACGAACTCATTGATTCGTTTGTTAATTGATCGTTATATACCAAGTTTTGTTGAGGGGGAAAAATTTGCAACCGCTTGAGCGTTCACACACACACACACACACACACACACACACACACACACACACACACACACACACATTGTTACTAAAATAACAATAACTAGAAAGACAGAAAAAGATAAAACACTTAGAAAAAGCATAGATTTGTAATGGCGAGTAAAATCTGTGACTTTTTGTAAGTTTTTTTTTTTTTTTTTATCCTTTTCTGCTTTTCTAGTTATTATTTTAGTTGCTTGTCAATAGCTTTGTATTATTTTTCATTGTCATTTTAGGTGCCTAGTCGGTAGACTGGATTGAGATTTGCAGAAAATTTTCAAAAAACGTTTCATGGGTACAGTCGCAATCCTTCGGAATTCGCAGCCTGATAGGACAATAATTTCAGAAATGGCACAGTTCACAGGGCGTGAGACTGTGTCTTGTTGAGGGAGGAAGCTATTGATTCACGGAGAAAAATCAGCGAGGAGAGGGACAGTAACCACTGAGAGGGAAAATCAAGAACATCTCTTAAGAAATTGCCACTAAACTTACCAGTTACTTGCAAACTGTGTGTAAAATTGGGGTAGCCAGGTCTGGACTGTACGGTGACTGGTTCATTGTTACTCCCGATTCTTTCAGAATGTCTTTTGTTTTCAAAGCGATTTGCGCATAGATATTATCGTGGTAAAGCAATAATCCTCACAGCCCCAACATCTTCTTTCTGTTTAGCTTTAGCTTTCTGAAGACTATGTGGAAGCAAACTGCGGTGTACCAGTTGACTGTGACTGTTTTTTGACTGGTTGCAAAAGGGTCATCTGCCTAGAAGAAACTGGCAACCATATTCCTGCACTGGGGAGGTCATCATTTGAGAAGACCCAGGTCGCAGGCTGCCTCTTTGATTCCGGGCGTATTGGTAAATCCAGCTTTCGTCACCTGTGAACATGTGAAATGACAAACCTTTCCTGGCATTATTTCACTCTTGTTGCCCTATATTCCTCATTGAGATTGAGGTTATCTAATGACAACAATGCTTTCTCATAGGAAGATGTGCAGGATTTCTTACACTTGCGACAAATTAATATTTATACTTCTTTATCTCCCTGTAAGTAACTCGCGGATCGTTCTTCACTATGGCTTCTACACGAGCGATGTTTTCACCCGTTACTACTGTGCTGGACATTCTGTATGTCCCTGTTCTTCCTCGTCTACACCCTGCAAACCAGTTGCAAAATTTTGTATGTGAAGGAAACAGAGTGTAGAAAAGCTCGCTGTAATTTTTTCAGGCATCCTTGAGTACTCAGGCCGTACTTATATTTGTAAAAAATAGAAAATGCTCTCTGTTTCACCTCTCAGATAGCGAGCGCACGACCAAAATTGACATTTTGCTTTAGCTGCAACAGAGAATCCCACACGCTAACTTCCACTATGATTACTAATCAACACACGCTGTTTCCAATGTTGCCAACATGAAAGTAATATTTCTCACGTTTCTTTAAATTCCAAAATTAAATTACCCTCGTACATTATGCATTTACAGTAAGGGGCATTTTGTATAGAGTGGTAAATTGCAAAGTGTTGACGAAATGCCAGGCGCAGTTTTATAATTTAGAACAAAGACCATCAAGAAATAACAGATGTTATATAATGTTATTTCTGTAACTCGGGATGTATATCACTTGCATCTAGATGCTCAGAATCGGTAGAATTCATGGGATAGATCTGGCTGGGAATTGGTAGATCCTTCTATGAAATATTAGCACAAAGGAATGTGGAATCGCGACCTTCACTTGATTTGCTCCAACTATACAAATCAGATTATATAGCAGCATCCTTAAACTCCGCGGCACAGATTCTGGTTGCATGTTACGGATCGTTCAGAAATCTCAGGTTTCCTTGGTCATGTTTCAGGTTGTCCTTGCTCAGCGATGATGTGAAGCTATCAACAAACAAGAAGAATTAAGCTTTGAAAGAGAGAGATATCTTTGCTATAGCTTTCATATCATATTTGCAATATTTTCTCATAAACGGTTAAAGCTACAGCTCTGCTAACGATCTAAGTTTTCTCAGCCTGCAGAAATTTCAATTGATAAGTGACTCACAGTTTAGTTTTCAACATAAATGTTTTAAAAATATTTTGACACTTTTATTCACATACAAAATATATTGAAAAAATAATTTCAAGAAGTACCCCATTTTCCGATGTGTATTTTCTGACTGGACTGTCACGCATTGAATCCTCTTATTTTTTGCTTGCACTATGATGACCCCTGTGCTATCGCTCTGAATCAGCAGGAAGTCTGTGATCGTCGCCCATTTGTGTTGATCAACCATTTTGTCAGACCTATACCCTGGTCACTGAAACTTTGCACTTGAAAGCTACCTTTTCAGTTGGCAATCATACAGATTAACACAGAGAAATGCTGGCCGTTGCATTTTCTGAACCGATTACAAAGTAGTATATCGGTCAGTCAATCAGTCGTGACGTAGAAGCTGCTTTGTTGCCGGCTTTTCTTATTGTATTAGAATTGAATTATTGTGATCAATTGAAATGGTTAATTTGTAGTAGTTAAAAAGTGTCCCAAAGAGACCATTTCAGAGTGATTCAAGTGATACCTAATCCTTTGCGTCGAGGTGTTACACACGCACAAAGCTGTTATTGATGACACATGTCGTAACGGCTCGTAGCCTTTTCGTACTGAAAATCATGAGCAAATATTTACTGTACATCTCTCACTGTAGAAAGTTTTTTTCTTCATTATACGTACATTACTATGTAGCAATTTAATTGCGATTACAAATCATTCTTGAGCGAAGTAATGCATTATTACGTACACTTGATATACGTTTACGAGGCGACGTTGAGAACAAACCAGCCATTAAACAGTGGTGGCTGTTGCAACGTCGCAACTGCAGCATAGTCAACATTAACATCAACTGATGCTAATTGGCAAGTGCAAAGTTAGTAGGGGTAGCTGGAACTGCTATATCTACCGTCATGACAGCATACAAGAGAACTTCTATTAAATATAATAGTTGCAGAAAGGTTAGAGATAGTAGATCATTGAGGATTGTTCCCTCTCAGAAGAAGATCACTGCCACTAAAAAGGCTGCTGAGCTCACAAGAGTATCAATTAAAACAGTGAGTAGGGAACCGCATTAACGAGAGTTCATGGTAGAGCTGCTATTGCCAAACCTTTTGTACCGCAGGAGAGTGCAAAAAGGAGACCAGTGGTGCAAGGACACAGAATCTGGAATACCGATCAATGGACACATGTAATGTGGTCGGACGATTCAACCTTTACAGTCTTCTCGCCACTGGACGGAGAACGCTGGCGTGTCTTTTTCCAACAGTCAAGCATTGTTGAGGTTGTCATGATTTGAACGGTTATAATGCTTTTCAGTGGTCCATATCACATCAAAGGAAAGGCAATTGATTAGATCTGAAATCATTTTAGGTGACCCTATCCATTCAATGGCTTAGGTATTGTTCACATATTCCAAGGTGATATTGCCCCCATTCATATAGCTGGAATTTATCACGATTGATTTAAGAAGCTTGAGGACGAAACGACACAACCTTCCCTGTCCTGCATAATCGTCTTATTTGAATGTTATCGAGTCATTGTAGTCCGTATATCAAATCAAGTAAGGGTCCTTGCCCTCCTTCGAAAAATCGCAAGGAATTGCAGCAGTTCCTTTTTAAGAGATGCTATAAAATCCCATTGAATCATCCAGAATGAATGTGTCAGTTCCCTGGAGGATTGAGGCTATTATCAAAATCAAAGATGGTCCGACTGCATATTAGGTAGGCGTTCGTATTAGTTTCTCCTGTCTTTGTTATTACACAATAATTTCACTAATATGAAACTTATGTTTGCACTGTTAAGACCATACTGAGGAAAATGCACGTAAATAAAATACATTTTTGAAAAACTTTACGAAACATTTTCACCCTTCACAAATTTCTAGGCTTTGTTCAGCATGTCTAAATTTCTGCATTTTTGAAGCTTAGTCATTTTAACACTTTGTTGCAAACTTTGCGCTTGAGGCAGTCTCAACTGTTCACATACTTTGACACAGTGCATATTCTCGCAAATAAATCTATAAAATTTTCTTCTAATTTTGACATTCTTATAGAGACGGCACTATCATATAGCTTGATGTTTATAGAAGAATAAAAGCCGTTAGAAACCAAATTACGAGGATCATTTGTAAAATTCTCGGAATGACCCACATGTTGCAGCAGCAGTTCTGAAGTAGTTTTATCATCAAAGCCTGCATCTTTCATGTATAATTGCATACAGTGAATACATGTTTTTTTAAATTCACTGCTATGAATAAACCTACAGTTAGGTTGCTAAAAACGACAAAATTAATGAGGTTTTAAATTCAGTAATGGGAAAAATTAATAAATTATCTTTCAGTTGATCAGAAGGATTATAAAACTTTATAATCTGGAGTAACAACATAATCACAATGATTTATTGGGCAAAAACGTGTCTTACAAGAATAATGAAAAACTCGTACATAATAAATAGTGAATAACTAAATAGTACATCTCCAATATACATAGCTCAAGAAATGTGCCTGTGAATAAACATTCAACGGCAATCATTAGTAACTGTTTAAATGTTGAGCTACTTTTAAAATCTCCAGATTCTACCTGTCGATCAGAGAATTTCGGGGACGCTCGTAAACACTGTATTTACAAGCGCATGCTGCGAGTGCACACTGCAGTGGGCGTAATGATCACGATCATAAGCATCTGAAGAGAGAACATTAGGGTAGAATAGCGGTGGTCGAACGGTTTAGAAAGCATTGCTCTTCTGTGCAAGCTCTTGGGTTTAAATCCCACACGTTTTTTGTTTTATTTTCATTAATAGTTTTATACGTATATATGTAAAACATGTTGCCTTAATATAATATTATATTTTAACGTCTCATTTGAGTTTTATGGCATTACCTGTGTGCATACTAATATGTAATCATAAACTATCGTATTCTTTACAAATAACTAAGTAAATACATGAATACACCTCTATCTTCTAAAGTGAAAACACACAAAAATGAACACATATTATTATAAGGTGAAAAAACCCTCAGCTCTCAATCTTTGGGGCATGGATGATGTCATATTTTTACAGCAGTGTGGACGAGAGGCTACAGCATCCCCGGCTTCTTGAATTTGTGCCCATAAGTCATCTTTTGCCCTTCGTGTACGTGCACGGAATGCCTGTGCAGCTTATTGCATTTAGATAGAACACTGAAGGAAATAGCAATTTTGCGTGCGAGCGTGAGAGAGAGAGACAATGTTACGAATCTAATTTGTTATAATATGTTACAAAGATTTATTTAAAAAAAAAAGTGCTTCAGGCGAATCTGCGCTCTTAATGACGGCATCATTGCACACTCTGCCACAGAGCTAACGTAACAGACTGTCTTTGGTGTATGCCATATAATACACAGCTTTGCTGGACACCTTGTGAACCGCGTGCCGTATCGAGTAGTATGACTTGAAAGAATTTTCAGTTCAAAAGATGACTTTTTGTCAAAATCAAAAGGTGTGCATCATACAAATCAAACCATCTGTCATAACAATGGTCAAAATGTATCTGCAAATATACCTGTATGAAACCGCACATTGGTAAATGGATAAGTAGATGCATGCAAAGTTTAAAATGGTTGTTAGGCTTTTTACAGGGGTACTAGGCATAAATAGCTACATGTTTCTAATACAGATTACCAAGTGTAATAACAAATTTCCAAATCCTATAATTTTGGCCATTACGACTATGACGTGTCCTTTCAAATATTAGGAAACGAGGAGAAAGCTTTCAATATTTTTTCTTCATTAATTTAACTATGTAAAATAATTGTCGAGTCAGAAATTTAACAAACGAGACCTTCTAATGTAAACTAGTGAGCAACCTTCTGCACATTACATATATTAGGCACTGTCCTTGCCTCAAGCTCGCTTGTTTGTTGTGTTACTATGCTGAACCTTGAGATGATTGCGTGTCACCAAACGTCCTGGAAGAAACGAATAGTTGATAGCTGGAACCGGCTCTCAGAAACAGATCATGGATGGAATGCACAAGTAGAGAAAGTGAAGCCAAATGATTTTGAACTTATGACCATATTGAACCATATCTATGACTTTGAGTAAGGAAGTTTATCGTATTACGAACTGTTTTTAGAATTGTTTTTCTCACCGTGTGCAGTTGCTTGTTTCATGTCTGATAGTCATTCGTTTTTCCAATGGATTCACTATACCAGTGCAGCCACCATCAGAATGTCTACACTAGTATTGACTAAAAAACTATCATTGTCATGAAAGTTAAAATTTGTTATTATTAAGACAAGCTTTACGAAAGTAATACCATAAGAAATTACACATGCATTTTAAGACACTCCTTAAATTCCTGCCAGTTTTAAACTTATACACATATTTCAGTAAACGAGGGTTTTGATAGAATGCCAGGATATGGACAATAATTTTGATTGCTTTTTTATACACCGGTGAAGGGATACTTGAAAGAGCACACTGCAGGTCATTTTCTATCTCTCCAATGTTCTTTTCATTTGCAATAGAGTTTAAAATCCTGACTCGTAAAGCTACGTCGAGATAAATGGAAGGTATTTACAGATAGCTCTTTCTGCGTGTTGGGTAGGAACTCCATGTTAAAGACGAAAAGTTGTGATTGATTTTTCCTCGAATGCATCTCTTGCTCTGGAATCAGTCATGCCAATAAATGCATTTTGCAAGTCATTAGGAACTTGTTCAGCTGCAAATACCAGTGAATTTTGTACTAAATCCAAACCATCATTTTTGATATGTCATATTTTATTTTTGACAAATTCGAAACATTTTTTCAATCCCACGTGCAGTAAGAATTGACGACATTTATTGTTTCTAGCTGAATCTTTGTTTTCCAGCTTTCTGTTGAAGGCCTACAAGACGTCGATTAATTTTATAATGTTTACATTCCCTCGCATTTCATTTATTCATTTGACACTCAAAAATGTCGACTAAATAGGCAAGGAGCATTCTACAAAGGTTTTAATAGCATGATTTGCATTATACGTGTCCCTCTGAAAAATTAGCTTCCTGTACTTAACATACTGAAGGGAGAGGCGTGCTTTGTTGCTACGATGTAGTTTTGCGATTCGAATCACGCCAGTCCTGCATCACAGAGTTAGGTCATTTCCAGATTTTTCTCAGACTTCAACAATGACAAATATTCTAAACCTAAGCCTGACACGCTTCCTTTCAAATCCTTGCCCAGTTTAACATTTCATTATGTATTTCATCAGTGTCCACCGCTTGTGATGCCACAATTGTAATAATGAGCTTTAATGCTACTAAAAGTCCATTATTACAATTTCTATAGGGCTTGTGAAAAGACCACCCCGAACTGATCGCTTGGGAAGACATTTTAGTGCAAAAGTACATGAATAGAAGCAAAAATAACTCATAAGAAATATTTACTAAGTTAAAAGTAAATCCAAACAAAAATAAGAGACACACTTAATATGCAAAATAAAAACTACACATAAATAATCAAAACGTAACATTTCAGGACGCTTTCATACTTACTATTCCTCCCTGAAACCTCTGCAGGTGAGAATTGCCCTGGATGAGAACCTCTGCACTACTTGATAATTATTGAGCCGTCAGGTTTTGCGGTATGACAGAATACAAATCCTATGCACATCCAATGGTGGTAAAAACAAGTGGCGTGGTTGTTTATGCTTAAGATCCCGTCTCCATGTTGTTACTGTCTCACGCGGTAAGTCCATGCTCCGTGAACTTCGTCGTTGTCTCCATATGTAGGTTCATAAAGACAGCGCACTTACAGGATTCGTGCAGTTGACGTAATGAAGGTCGCTTGCTTATTCGAGTCGCAATACGTATATTTAGAGAGTGTGAAATCCAGTAGTGTGTTTAGAAACAACTGTAAGATTTCGGATACCCAGCATTTGTATCATTTTTAGGATGCTCGTACCTCAACTGTGTGTTTTCTTTATACAGCAGAAAGGAAATCATATTACAAACATTCTCTGATTAGAAAAACGGCCAAGTTTTTTTTTCTTCTTAAGTGCACACGAGCGAGTAAATATACATATCGCTTTTACCTGTAGCTTCACACATTCTCTCTCTCCCCCCCCCCCACACACACACACACACACACACATATATATATATATATATATATATATATATATATATATATATATATATATACATTCATGACTCCACGAGTTCGAAATATAACGATCTCAAGTGAGACTTTTTCTTAGTGTTTTATACTTTTCTACTATTATAATTATTGTTAATTTATGTATACGTATAGACAGGTTAGGAAATGTTTTTTTAAGAAAGGAAGCGTTCCAGGTGTAAATTAGACCTTCCCAGCGTTTGCCATTTATGAGGGACTGAGGAAAACCTGGAAAAAAATTAAGTCATATAGGATGGTCGCTTCCTTCCTTTAATAAAACAATAATTTTCCAAATTATCATTTCATCTCATGTATCATCTGTATCCACCGTCTGTAGTGCCTCGGTAGTAAAAACGGGCGTTAAACACTATTAGAAAAATTAAAAGAATTAGAGATGAAAAGATTAATTAGAAGAGGGGTATCTGGAATATGACACGTACTCAAAAGCAGCTGTAAGCGACATCTTAGGTATTTTCGGCTTAACAAACATAGAAACTCTTCACAGACTTCCGAATGGATGAGCCATACATTTGTTATAATCCCAAAGGAAAAGCAATACAATTCAATCTCACCACCCCCACTCACTAATAAATGCGAGGTTAGTATGTTGATTATATTTCCAGAAAGATCCACAATAGGTCATTATTATGTAAATTTAATTTCAAAATTGCGATATGCAATCTAGGAGAAATGTCGCTGGAAATTGAGACGATATATAATCTTTCTCCAGTGCTCCAAACCACACTTGTGTTGTAATAAAGCAATCCTTGAACTGCTGGAACATCCTACCTACTCTCCAGATCGAGCTCCCAGCCACTTCATGCTGACCTAAAAACTGAATAAAAACCTTCTAGGAAGTAAATGTTCATCATTGATGCTATAAAATCCTTTTTCTAGCTAGCTGGAAATGCATCAGTTTTCAAGGAAAGTTGAAAAGTGAGGTAAAAATAAACTTTTTACATCAATAAGAAATAGGACGAGATGGAACACAATTATCAAACCTGGTAATGCAATTCCAAGTTTTGTGTGTGTGTGTGTGTGTGGTTTTTTTTTTTTTAATTTTTTTAATTTTTTAAGTAGCTTGGTTGATATTAAAGATCAGTCTCAATAACGTACTTCATTTATCGGCATAGTCCCCTCGAGCTTCAGGGCATTTTCTCCTCTTGGGAGTGAGTTTCTTCTGACATCTGCACGCTTAAATCGTGTCCAAATAGGAAAATTTTGAGTTTCTGGAACAAATAGTAATCCGAGGAAGTGGGATCAGTCTGCCGATGTTCGCAATCAATTTCGCCTTTGCTCCGGAGTGAGCAGACGCAGCATCCATTTGCGCAAAACTTTTAATGTGTAATTTATTATGGAAATTAAAATGAACGCATTCAGTTGAGTCGCCCGTGGCCTCTGCTAACTCGCGCATATTCACTTGTATTCAGCCATAACAATATCATTTACTTTATGGGTGATTTCTGGCCTCACAGTTGATGTTGGAGCTCCAGGACGTAGTGCGCTTTCGATGCTTGTTCTGCCACGCTTGAACTCGTTTACCCAAAATCTAACGATATTATATGAAGAGCATTCCTCAGCAAGTGTAAGCAAAATCCTCTTGCTTATTTTCTTAGCTGTTTTCCATATCAGAAAAAGGAATTGCCATCTGTTAGCATGCGAACCAAGTTACTTATCAAACTACCCACGTAGAGTGATAGTTTATATGTGTGCGATGTCAGTGACTTAGTTTTTGAGGTCATGTTTGGTTTCTTGGGGTCAACCAGTCAGTATTCACTATTAGAAAAAAGCCAGTGTGGCATTCAAACAAAGCTGATATATACTTAATTGCATGACGTGATAAAGGATGAGATGAGGCGAGCATACACATTTCTTATGTTTTCCTCGTGAATGCAAACAATGCTTGAAGTGTTCACGTATCCCTGACCTAGAGACAGTATTTGAGTTCATTCCTGGACGCTATTGACGGGAGAGGAGAGGGGATTGCCAAAGGAATATTGCGACATTTTGCTGCAGGCTTGTGCCAGTTTTAACAGCGCCTGCAACTTTGATTAGTGGATGACCCAGTATCTTAGCAATGACAGCGAATGCGTTGTTTCGGTCTCGTAATGACTTTTATTTAGCCCATAACGCATTCCCACGATGCCTACTACCAACTCCCTCGCAGAGACTAGGTCAGGAGCTTGGCGTGTCCTGCAACCGAAGACTGCGCGAATTGCGTTCTAAAACATGCTTAAGTAATATTTCTATAAAGCTCAGAGATAAAGGGAAATAAGTTTAAAAGATTAACTATTCAATGTTGCAATACTTTATTTATTTATTTATTTTAATAGCTTTAATGTGTCATATATAGTTCAAATGCTGCAGATTGAATTCAACGAGAGAACGATCAGCTGTTTGTTTTGACAGTTATTTTAGTTATTCCCTAAAATTCTTTAGTCTCATTACAAACATTTTACAAGGAAAGATAGCAAGTGTTTGTTGACCGCGTTTCAAAAGGAGGTCCTCGTTGTTGAGTATGCACATGTCATTGTGTGCTATCACATTTGAAGCAAGGGGCACTCAGGAAGTCGCCGGATACGGACTAGATATTAGTGATAATTTGAAACTTTCCCACAATTATCTTCTCATATTTTTTCCCCTCAGCCTCTATACACTTGGTCACATCCTCCGGAACCAAGATTGGAAGCATTGGCGTCCATCATTGTTCTCACTAGTGTAACGATCATCTGATACTGTGTTA
This sequence comes from Metallyticus violacea, assembly GCA_030762175.1. Classification (NCBI taxonomy): domain Eukaryota; kingdom Metazoa; phylum Arthropoda; class Insecta; order Mantodea; family Metallyticidae; genus Metallyticus; species Metallyticus violacea. The sequence goes on from CM060833.1 coordinate 20,002,391, forward strand.
TAACATCTTCTGTGCTTGTCGGTTCTTCATCAGAGGGACGAGGTAGAAGTTGCAGGGTGTCAAGTCAGGACTGTAAGGAGGATGGATGTTAGTGGCACTTTCCAAAAGGTTATATGTGACCAGAAGCATGTCATGGTGCAGTAGCCCGGTTCTCGTTCATTTTTCACACATATTTTGGGAAAAAAAAAAAAAAAAAAAAAAAACTGATGTGTACCACTCTCTTTCGATCTCCAAGGAAATGTTTACCACATGAGAAGAATGTCCCACCATTTGCTTCCCCACACTCCTTTTTCTCTCTTGACTTTAGCTGGAAGTGTGTCGTTTGGGAAAATAGAAACTCCATGACTGATACTTTGTTTTCAACTCACAATGATAGATCCATGTTTCATCACTTGTTATGATTTCAGAAACCGGCAGGAGCATTTCGCATCTCAAGCGACCTTCTTTCTGGTCTTCATTGAGGTTGGGAAACACTCAACTAGAAGAAAAAAGTTCTTGTATGTATTTGAGACCTTCCCGATTCAATATTAAGGAATCCTTTTCAATTCTTAAAAGAATCGCTTAGAAGTATTCACGCAACATCTTCATATAGCAACGATATTTTCTACAGTCAGTGCTAAGAGCCTCCTCCTGCTCCTCCTCCTCCTCCTCCTCCTTCTTCTTCTTCTTCTTCTTCTTCTTCTTCTTTTTTCGTGTTTGAAAGGTACTAGGCCCCACTTAAATACCGGAAACCAACTGAAGTTGTGCGCGAAGGATCAAGGGCCCCAAGTCTCTCAAGACACTTCTGGTTAAATCCGCTTTTATAATCGTAATAAACCATTGCACGGTAATGTCCGCGCTCTAGCTCCATTGCGCAACACTGAATCACTGGCACGAGTGTTTCAACGCACATTGTAGCAGCCAGTGGAAGTTATGTTGATATACAAATAAAGACATGGGGCTATCACAAAGCATATACGAGAGTCGGTCCATAATTTTCCGACCTAGCCATTTTCTGGGTATGATAAAGACAAAAACTATATTTCAGTTTTCAATATAGTTATCCTTTATTGGAATACACTTCTCACATCTTTGAATTAACATTTCAACCCCCCCCCCCAAATAGTCGGAAATAGTTTCATCTCCTGTAACAATGGTTTGCGGAACTTCTCTATCGCTCTTTGCCACAGCAGAGCTCCAAAAATGTCTTACAACATATGACTCATTGCTTCTTTTGGACTGAGGAAAGAAGTCTAGGCACTCGTTTTGTACTAACCTTATTCATGAATAATTCGAAGGACTGTTGTTTTAGAAAGGCCCAACCTCGCTGGTATTTGTGTAACTTTGAGCCGCCGGTCTTCCATAATTTCTCTTTCCACAAGAGCGATGTTTTCAGGATTAAGCACTTCCAAGGGCCGACTTGCACGCTCTTCGTCTTCAGTGCTTTCTCAGCTCATTCGAAAAAGTTGGGCCCATTCTTTTACGGTAGAATATGAGGGGGGTGTTTCTCCATATACACCGTCCAATCGCTGCTTAATTTCATTTGCAGTAAGTTCTTCTTTTGTAAGGTACTTAATAACAGCTGGATGCTACATTTTGAACATGTCACAATCTTCTACACATTGCCTTCTTTATGGAACTATATCTGAATAACGGAACACAGCGGAGCAAAAGCTATCGCTGCAATTATTTACTTAACAGATAAGGTATGACCCAGATAAGAATTTTGTGAAGGCGTTAATCCTTATCGGCGAGGCCGCAAACTTGTGGATCTCTATCCTCGTATATTTATAAATTATTTTATGCAGACTATTCAGGTCCGTAAACTTATTGAGTATGTCTGATAGATGCGACTTGTGAACTATGGTTGGTTAAGATGTAAAATGATTTAATCCCTAAGCAATGTCATGAAACACTGCAGATATATTAGGAAATCTGTCCTTCATTTTTTTCCCCTGATATCGTAAATTTAGGGAGAAAAAAAAAACGCCTAGGCGGCAACGCACATGACAGTTATATCTCAAAGCGTCGCCGCCAAAGCAGAAGACTCACCTTCCCAATAAAAAAAATCAGTCTTTGTTGACTGGTAGCAATTAATGCTAGATAGATTCAATGCATGTGAAACTCGGGTTATAGAATGACAAAACGTGGATTTAACCATCACGATATGGAAACAAAAAGCTGGCGAGTCTGGTGATTTAATGTAATGGGGTGCTTGAAAAAAAAGTCACTATAGGATGATGAAATACCAGCCGTTAATTAACGTACCTCACTGCGGAATAGCACAGCTACGAATCCGATTCCCCCCGGACTGCTGAACAAGTCATCAGAGTGTTGCCGCATCCGCCATATGCCCAGACTTGAGACTCCGAAAGTGAAGAAAAGACTGCATGAGCGCCAATTTTCTTCCAAAAGTAAAGCCGCTGCAACTGTAATGTATTTCAGAAAGAAATGAAATACTTCAATATTTAACAAGTGTCCAGTCTAGGAGTTTTCAAAAAAAAAAAGTCTTCCTTTGTTCTTTCTTGATATTTTTAAATGCGAATGCTGAAAAGGTGATATAAGTGAGAAGAAATTAACATGCTGCTGCACGCCTAGTGTCTGGTCCATGGTTAACTGGACCAGAAATGTCTGTTTCATGATTTTTCTTTACTCCTGTACTTCTAGATCCAAATAGCCAACGGAAAGGTATCTTTGGTGTATTTATTATGGAATCTAATAAGTGATGTGCTTTTGTGCCCGGATTGGCGTGATAAGACTAGGTTGTTTCACATGCGAAATCAATGTAACCGAGGTAATCCGGAAACTCACCGACGAAAGACCCATGTCGTAGATTTACGGAACGTAAAAGAACCTCAAGTCTAAAAGAAGAAGCTTCTGAGCAAAATTTATGACCGTTTCATGACCTGAATTGAATGGAATGCTGATGATCTGAGATTTTAAAGATCGTCCGTAAATGAAGCAAATCCACTGGCGAAAGATTTGCAGAGGTAAGGTGAAAGAAACAATTCAATCGGACATTGTGCCATTAGTATCTTTAGAGTGTTGTAAAAGCAACGCGAGCGTGTGTTCGCTAATTTTTATATTTTTTGTTTAATCAGAAGTAGCATGACGCTCGTTATAACAGTATCTGAAGAATTATCTGGATTATCTCACGATGAAAAGGGTATCCCATTTGACATGTTTTGCATAGCTTTCCCCGGAAATCGCGGGGCCCTCGAGAAAAGCCCCTCTGTGGTGACAGCTACACCCATCCGCATTACTGCGGTTTTTATCGAGGTCACACTGATGCTGTCATGCGCTGGATGGACGAAATTAGTTTATGAGAAGAGAAATGAGGCGGTTTTAACACACTTTCACTCTTGTGGAGGAAGAAATGAAGAGTTGTTTGGCGATGTAACATCCCTTCCTGCTATCACGGGACGGACTTCTGGGTCTGCCAATGTTTCTGGCGCCAGGAGGATAGAAACGAGTTTCTCTTAAAACTCATGTATATACAACAAAACTTCAATATTATTATTTAGATGTAGAAAAGTCCAACTTTAGATTAAGCTACAAATAATGAGAAAATATGATGAAAACTAATTCTACTTAACATAAATCAAATATCCGCTACGTGCGGCAACAGATCGAAGTCGTAAAGGATACCGCAGACGTGCATAGGAGTTTGAACTCTAAATCCATTCGAAACAATTTCATTGCAGGATTCTGGTGAAACGCGTGTTAACAGCTAAAATACAAACGTGCCTGTAATGTGTGCATTTACTTTGTTCGTAAAGTGAAGAGATTGAATGGAAAATGGTTCATAACTGGATTACATTTAATCTCAGCTGTGTTAAGAATCCTCAAGAGTACCTTTTGAGGCGCACACATTATGAAGTTCGGAAACAGCAGCTTCATAACTCGAAATGCACTGGTTTGTATGCTCCTGATCCCTTTTGATTTTCAAATGAAAACTGACCAACATTGACACTCTGAAAGTTAAACGAAAAATTACATGACTTCCTGAGGCTCGGTCACAAGTGGATCCGACAATATAGTGCTACTGCACATACTGCAATCTGTGAAATGTTTCTTTTGGACAACTTTCGTTCTCTCGATTTCTTTTGTGGGCCTCTGCATAGAACATTTCTCCCTAATAGCCAAGATTCGATAAACTCCAAGAAGGTGAACATTCCCGTTTGGTGTGCATTTTCATGTCATTCACAAGATCATTTTGAAAATATAACTTCATTCTTGTCTCTATTAATACAGGCACGCTTCATATTAATTGCCGTTAGAAAAGCACAGGTGTTTAATTTTGTAACATTGAAATAACCGTTTTGCTTACACATTTGATAAAATTTTGTTAGAGCGCCTTAAATGCATCGAGCTTTAGTTAAAAACCTTTCCCATTTATGCGCTGTTTTACGTCTTGGCTATTAGGCATACCGCAGCCGGCGACACCCATACTTCAATTCCTGTGATAATTTCCAACCTTTTCAATATAAACATGGATGACATAATAAGAATATGGCGAAAGATGACACACTCGGGATCAACCTAATCATCCAGTATAACGAAAAATTTTGCAGATGTCAAATTTTAAATTGCACAATTTAGGTGAAGAGTACAACCTTCAAATTTCAACGCAGAAAACTAGTATAATGGCATTTAGTGGACGAGCTATTTTTAAATAATGTAGTGTTAGATCAAATCTCATACTTTAAATATTGATAAGTTATGGCTATAACATCTCTAAATGATATAGAAAGTTTTAATAGAGTGTATGAATTCCAATTAATATAGAACTTTAAAATCAGAAAAGACATTCAGTGAAGATTTTATAATGTTATATGCTTGTCAATCTTCTTTAACGTGGACTCATCCTAATAATAAAAGCCCCCCCCCCCTTTTATTTGGTTGACGCTCTTTAACATCTCAGGTCATCAGAATCACATTCAAATCAGAGCGTGAAACGGCCGACAAATTTTGCTCAGAGGCCTCTTTTTTCAGGCTTGAGGTTCTTTTTCGTGCCGTAAATGTACAACACGAGACCCACGGCTTTACTTCCCTTCCGAAGGAAGCTATACTTTAGATTTTTACTTCCGAAAAAAATCCATCGGTCCTGGCCGGAATCGAACCCGCGATCTTGGGTTTAGGAGGAAAGTATGGTTACCACTACACCACCAGGACCGACGAAGTTCAGTCAATGTAATATTTTTAATTTCATCGATGGTGTTTTCCTTTACATTCCAGAACTATAGTACTAATTTTGGGAGTGATTTTGTTTGTCAACGTTCAAAATTTAAGCTTCAATTTCGTCTAGCTTTTTTTTTTTTTTGTTAATTTTTTTAATAGTGTTTAACGCCCGCTTTTACCACTGAGGCACCACAGGCGGTGAATTTTCCTTTATTGAAACTGTATATTTTCGCTAAAGTTTTTCGTAATCCACTGAGAAAGTAGTTTCAAACTGTCGTGAATTTCAGCTCTTGAAGACAGTTGATCAGGAAAAGTAAACGAATTTCGCATGCACATAATGAGCTTATTTAAAATAACTTTTCTCTAGATTAATTTATCTAACCATCTTCGCGAATGAGTGTATACTGGCGTGAGATCGGTAGGAAACAGGTTCTGAAAGTACAAGATAAAGGGTGGTGGGTGAAGGGCGCCGCTGGCTGCCGTACATCTTGTAACTGATACGTAAAACACTACGTGAGCGAAAAAGTTTCAGCTAAAGCTTTACCAGGCATCTAAATGGGGAAATGTCGTATTTTGAGTGGGAGGTCTGAGGTTCTTTTCCGTCAGAATCATCCTTCCTGACTGAGATTTTCCCCATGTTTTCTTCAGTCCCTATAAATTGACAACTGCCGGAGAGGTAACTTAAAGTTAAGTCTGAATCGCTTCATTAAAAAGAGGGGGGGGGGAAAAACTTTCCCAATTAGTAATTTCATCTCATGTTTCATCAGTGTCCTTCGCTTGTGATGCTTCAGCAATTAAAACGGGCGCTAAACACAGTTAAAATGACTGTAGAATAAGATAAATAAATTGTTGTTTTCTTGAGAGTTTTAAAGAATATTAATATGAGACAAAAGCCGTTGTTGATTTGATATGCTTTTTGTAATGTGTTAATGTGGACTAAGGGAAGAAAGAAAAAAGTAAGTGATATTTTTATAAATTTCTAATAAATTATATACTTTAAAACATTTAAGTTTCATAACATTTAATTTGTTGCCGAAAAAAGTTTGATAGTTTGTCTTTTACTCTGACATTAACAGCTCATCTTGTTAACTTAAATTTGAAAACATATGAAGAATCATAAGCTTTCTGGGAATGGCTCATAGATGTGATGTAACAGAAAATTTAATAGTTTTGGATTTGAGAGCAATCTTTAATTTGTCTCCTCGAGAAGCATTCCTGATTGTGCGAATCTTGGTTTTAAGTATTCTGACCTCTTCCGTCCCTTTGTTCAAAGGCATTCATTCATTAAAATTACTTCTCACACGGCATATCGTTTCATCCAGAAGACGTCCCGGCGTGTGGTATGTGAGAGAAGATATAATTTCACTAAGCCTAGTTTACACCACTTCCTGGAGCGTTTCTCCGCAAGTTCCACTTTCCCTGTGCTAGTTTTCCGAACTAGGAAGCGCACTGTTCTCCCCTGCGCCTATTTTTTAAATCGTCGTTACTCCACCCTCTACGCGTTTCTTTTTTTAATTTTTCAATACAACGCACTGTATAAATGATGAAAATTATTGTAAATAGTAAGCTTAGTAACGTAACACACATCAGGATATCCGAACTTTTAAAATAAAGCTTTCTATGTTAGATCATGGGTTATGAAAAGAAATCCATCTTAGAACCGGCTCTTTCAGTGTTTTCTGAGCATATAAATATGAGTATTTCAAATGTAAGAAGTCACTTTCTATATATAACAAATTAACATTAATTATAATAGTAGAAAAGGATAAAACACTAAGAAAAAATCACACTTGAGATCGCTATATTTGGACTCGTGGAGTCCTTCTATGACATATATATGGGAAATTATATCCCGCACCCTCTTAAAATTTCTCTCACTAGTTTATTAAACTATACAATAAATGAAATATTTTACACAATCATGACGAGTTTGTTTCTGTTAGTAGTGTTTAAATTGCGTATTTTCAACTTAAGTAAAACTCTTGTTTTGTTAATTTATATTCGTGAAAAGAAAAGGCATTACCTGTACCAACTCTTATCGGACTTGAGCAGTTTTCAGCAACCTTTCGGCGGTTTCTACCCAAAAGTATATAAAGTTGACTCGTGCAATCTGAGTTCTTTCCATAGATCGCCAGATATTAACTCAGCAGATTATTATGTTGTGGGATATCTGAAGGAAAGCGTATTCTTGAACAAACTTTTAATTGATGAGTTGTAACAGTTATTTCCCTCAATATACAGCATTAAAGAGAAACATACAGTATTTCGGATGAAGATGGAGGAAGGGGGATGGTGTAAAAAATCCATTTCTTGTGTAATCAGACAGTGCCAGAGTTTTAAAGATTGTGTAGAAAATAGGAGGAATGGAAATTACTTTTTACTTCTGAAACCCTCTGTACATTAAAATGCATAGTTTTCTTTTTCGTGGAGGCTCCTTTTTTCTCAGGTGAAGAATACTACATTAGTAGTAGGGGTGCCTTGATCACCTAGTAGCAATGTGGTTACCTCATGACAAACTGGACATTTTCGCCTTATTTCTTTTTATATTTCTGTGCGTATGTTTCTTAGTCATATTTTCTGGATGAATTTTTTTCCTCCATAACATTAACATTAAGCTTGAAGTAAATCAAAAATATTTTTATCTTGGCCCAAACAGCCCAGTAATACTAACGCTTTTCTCTCAGGGAACAATCTCCTCTGATTCCTATACATACGAAACCTGTGTTTTAAGTCCTGCAAAACTAGGAATTGCATCTTTGCTTAGATAAATCCCAACTTGGAATAGAGAAAAACCATAATTCCCATAGAAGGGGTTTAGTGTGTTGCCTTTTAATGGGATGGCATTTTAGAACTATGTTTCTGACGAAAAGTCCTGCTTTGTTTAAGTAATTTGTAAAAAAACTAAAGAGAATTTGATGTGAATAGCTTGGACAGAGAATAAATAGCTTTTAGTAGTTAATTCTTGAAAGCAGAATTCGAAAATGTCCAATAATCCAAAATACTTAATAGTAGATTTTTCCGATTCGCATCAACTCTTGGACAGAAATTTTAATTTCAACAGTCCTTTCTGTTACATTCAAATTGTTTGTCCCATAAAAAACATTTTTTAAGTTTGGCGTTGTGTAAGATTTGGTTTGGCAATGTTATTTATAGAATGCCATGGTTGTTACTGTGTATTGTGAGCATACGTCAGTCGTCAGTTGTAAATGCATAGTCATAAAATGGAAGTAACAAATAATACTAAAGCACTACTAGAAACAAGATTATAAAGCTACTGCCGCGACTCGAACAATATGTGAAGTGGGGGGAGAAGATATAATTAGTGAGCGTATAGCACACGATGGTTCCGCCGTTTTAATAATGGGGAAGAAAACACTGAACATGGAAGACCTAAGGTATAGAATATTGAGAATGCACGCAGAGTTTTGGAAGAAAATCCATACTCAAAGGCTGTCAGCATGACTTGGTGCATCAAAAGATATAATTATAAGACCCTTTAAAAATCACGCAGAAGTTGTTGATCTCATAAATGAACAAGCCCAACACGGAGTGAACATCTGTTGCAGCTTATCGCAAATAACAGGGATGATAGCTGTATCAGGAGAATGGCCATGTATGTTGAAAAATGATATACTACCGCAACCCTAACAGCTCGTCAGCATGCCAAAGTCATCGCTAAACAAAATTGGTTCGGTCCCAAGGTAATGCTGTGTGTCTGGTAGAATGTGTTCCAAACCGGCTTGCAGTCGGTGCGAGAATAAAGATTCGCACCGTTATCACCGTTGCAGAAACTGGTACCGTCACGGGATAACAAACCGCACTGAATGCTGGCTCAACACTTTACAAATTAATGATCTTTACTTTGAAGATTAATTTAATTTCTAGTAAGAACACATTCAAGTAAATTTATGCTTGCTTATGAGACAATACCTACATATAGAAGTCGTATGCCATTCGCAAGTGAGATTTGCTCGTAACGTCAGTCAGAAGAATGCCGAAGCCTTGCCAGAATACCTTCAAAATGTTATGTGTTTTATGTCTCTTTTACCACTGAAGCATCAGATGATGCATGAGTTTTGAAAAGAGAGGGCTTATAAATGTAAATTTACTTTAATACAGCTTTAAACATTTCCTACCTATATCCCATATTGATTATGTAAAACTATTTGATCAAACATGGAAGATACTTATACAGACTGGATGCCCATTACATTTTGGTTGCAGCACTACTAAATGTTAATATAAAGGAAGTTTCAAAAATACTTTTACAAACTCTGGTGGCGGGTTCCTCACATCAAATAAGAAAAAATGAAAGAAAAAAAAGTTCATACAAACATGTTTCCGGAAATCCTTAGTTTTTGAGTTATTTATGAAAGTTTAGCAAAACAAGAAAATAAAAGTCCATATAAACATATGTCCGGAAATCCTTGGCTTTTGAGTTATTGATGAAAGTTTACCAAAACAAGAAAATAAAAGCCCATATGTCCGAAAATCCTTAGTTTTTGAGTTATTGAAGAAAGTTTAGCAAAACAAGAAAAAAAAGTTCATACAAACATGTTTCCGGAAATCCTTAGTTTTTGAGTTATTTATGAAAGTTTAGCAAAACAAGAAAATAAAAGTCCATATAAACATATGTCCGGAAATCCTTGGCTTTTGAGTTATTGATGAAAGTTTACCAAAACAAGAAAATAAAAGCCCATATGTCCGAAAATCCTTAGTTTTTGAGTTATTGAAGAAAGTTTAGCAAAACAAGAAAATAAAAGGCCATATAAACATGTGTCCGGAAATCCTTGGTTTTTGAGATATTGATAAAAGCAAAACAAGAAAATAAAATTCCATATAAACATATGTCCGGAAATCCTTGGTTTTTGAGTTATTGATGAACGTTTACCAAAACAAGACAATAAAAGTCCATATAAACATAGGTCCGGATACCCTTGGTTTTTGAGTTATTAATGAAAGTTTACGCCAGGGTTAAAATGCTTATTTCTATCACATCTTTAATGGTTATTATCAAATCATATAAATAGCTAACTTTCAACTTTGCTAGTGCTGCATTTGAGAATGATATTTTGTCATGTAAGTATGCAATGCTAATGCGCCAAGTGCATCAGCAGACTTATATCGATAACATCATTCGATTACTTAACAAAATGAATTTTATTTTCGGTTACGAGCTTAAGTTGTTAGATTTTTTCGAGCGTAAGAATCCTAAGTATGGCTTTCTTAGGAAGGAAAGAAGCCGTGGGTCCCGTGTCATACATTTACGGTACGATGAACAACTTCAAGCTGGAAAAAAGAGGCCTCTGAATAAAATTTGTCGATCGTTTCTCACCCTGATTTGAATGGGACGCTGATGACCTGAGATGTTAAAGAGCGTTCATAAATAAACCAAATCAAACAAAACTTCAGGACTCACCGTGTTTTAACAAGTAGCAATTAATTAATTTATTTAATAATTAGGATTCGCCTGATGTCATGTTGAAATGCATGGCTAAATCATTCCATGTCTCCTCCTTTTCCTTTAAAGAACATGTCTTTTTATTTTTCGGAGTATTGGTATATGAGATAGCTAGTTCCTACAGTATCTATCATGTGCTGAGAAAAAGTTGAAGATCTTTATCTGTTTCCATTTTCTTTTACGTACCTATGATACAAACATAAAACAAAAAAGCGATATAGTTAAGGAGATTGTAAATGCACTACCTCTTTGGCTATAGAGTTAGATGCGTTCCTTTGAGTAATTATTGTAGAATCGTTATCGTTCAGGCAATTAGCGCGCGGTCAGCTGATGACGGTTCGTTGAACGAGAATTATGATGCACAACTGCAATTTCACCGCGGTCAAAGTTTGATCACGTTTCAGTAACCCTGGATCAGCACAAATTTGATCGAGAATGATGCACATGGCCATAATAGTGTAAGCTGTTAATTTTCTTTAACTTTAATACAAGAAATGAAGCAACTATTTCTCCAATTCATACGAAATTTCGCTAACCTGCCATTTAGTTCTAACGAAACAAACAACTGGGGAGTGTCTGAAAGAGAGCATTGTAACTTCAAGCGTAATGTTGTTTGATATAGAAATAACTTCAAGTATCCTTATATTTAATAAGTATTGTCATTAATATACTATTTCACTATAATTATCTAATAGTTTTTTAAAATATTTTATTTAACCTTTGTCATCACACAACAGTCAGTCTGTAAAAAGCTGGAGGTGAACTTTGTCCTGAGATCGCACATGACTTACGGGCTCCTCCTATGTAACTCCTCTCTAAAAAGACTGCACAAATTACCGTAACTGCAAACCAAGTCCCTTGAAGACTTATGGGCATAAAAGCAACAATTAAAGTGAAATAAACCTTAACATTTTTTAAGGTAGCGCCAAGAGGAGTTAGAGGAGCTGTCCCTTCGGAACAATAGTCAATTATCAATTATAGAGAAGAGAAGAAACACAAGACTTGAGGAAAGTTTTAACATAAATAATGGAATATAATAATATTTATAAACCTAATTGAAAAATGCATGTACAAGGAATGAATAAGGATAGAATATCTAAATAGCAGTGCAGTATAAACCTAAAGGACAAACGCTGAAAAGAATAAACTAAACAGTGATACCTGCAGGAGAAGAACTTTGGAAGAAGTGTTCCAGGATACCTTGCGACATGTGCCATTAATGAGGACTGATTAAATACTTCGTATGTCGATCCTGATGGTAATCCATTCCGTGCACTTGCGCGTGAGTTCACTTTCAGTTTTTGTCATATCAGGGATTTTCCCACTTTTATTAGTGGAGATCTAATGTCTGCAACGCAAAGGCACTCGAGCTTACGACCTTTCAGTTTGTTTCCAGTACCGTAGTCCTAGAAAAACAATGAGGTCGTATTGAATCGTTTGGGCGTGATCCACATTAGGGGAAGGAGGTGACCGTCTGCACTGTAGCCTTGTGTGTGTATTTGTCTGCAGCGACCAATCGATAATCTTATCTGATGGTGTTGGCCTGCCGCAAGACGAAACTCCATACGTTAATAAATCCTGATATGATAAACCATCTCCTGTTTAACTTTGAGCACGGTATATTATCACTTTAATGAATATATGCTGACTCCTTCACAAATGACAGAATTTGTTGTTTACAATCACCGATTTCCTAGCATTACTTAAGAGCGTCAAAATACAGGGTGAACCATTTAGGATGTCAGAAAAATAAAACCATATTTTGAACTAACGAATCAAATTTATTACCAAGTAATGATGCATATGTTTATGAGAATTAGGATTTATTATTATTATTATTATTATTATTATTATTATTATTATTATTATTATTATTATTATTATTCCCAGCACATTAACACTCAACATGATGGCCATTGCGGACCCTGCACAAGTCGTACCGCATGGACACCTTGCGCCACGTGACCAGCAGCATTTCAGGAGCTTGACTTGACATACTCCCACATAAAAATATCTGGAGGTAATATGATAGTTAAGTTGAGACGGGTGTCATAATTAAGCTGTTTTCGCTGAATGTGGCATGGAAACATTTTGAGGTACTGCCTGACAATCCTTTGACGGACTACCGTGCTCTACTGATGAGCGGCGGAGTGACTTCCGTGGGCTCTGAGACATGACTTTATGCTGCTATCGCATATCCTTCCGCCTATGTGAGACAGTGTCAGGAACATATTGTACTATTTAACAATGTCTCGATGTGAAGGGACATAATAGCAGTTGTTCTCATGTCTGTAAACTCGCTGGGTCCTTACAACACACAAAAATCTTGCATACCATACAACAAACTGAGCGCGTGACCACCAAGTTGCCTATCATGCACGCTAGCGCCAAGACGGCAAGCGGTTGAGGTGGAAACATCGCCCACTCGAAACTTACACTTTTTCTGTATATCATACAACAAACCGCACAGAAATATGCACAATAATCTCTGTCTTATATAGTTCTACTTTTCTGACATCTCAAATGCATTACCCTGTACTAAGAAGTACATTTCGTAAGCTTCCGGACTTTAATGCGCATTTATCAATACTAAATTTACATTTCACCCCCCCCCCCAAAGTCCGAAGTTTATCTGCAAATTGCTAGAAAACAGCGTACTTCAACTCGTTTTCGTGCATTTCCACTCTCGAAGGACAGCGTTCAGTTCTGAAAACAGGTAATAGTCTCTGGAGGCAAGGTCTAGGCTGTACGGTGGATGATTTGACTCCTGGAAGTCACGCGTTCACAGCAGCAGTGAATGCAGTGTTTACATTCCTGAAACATGCATCAGATAACGTGAACATTGCAACACTTAATTGCCCTTATATGTCAAGTTCCATATTTATGAATCTCATCTCGTTCTTCAACATGCCATATTTCTTGTTTGGATTCAAAATGGGGGACAGGAGTTAGTGAGTTGATTAGCAGAATGTAGGAACTGTGTTATCTTGTACATTAAGTGATAGAAGCGTTTTTATATAAATAGCACTAATAGTGTCTCACTCTTAGTTTGTTGAGCCCTGTTACGTCGTCCCAAAAATAGCCTCAGCTGAATGGTTCTGTAAAGCAGCAACCAATTGCCCTCCGATAATACTTTCTATTTCCAAATTTGCAGTCATTTCTGGCGCTCTGAGTATCACGTGCACGAAATGTGTGCCTATCCCTGTTTTTCTTCCTCTCTTTCCAGTATGTAGCAACTCGTTACTAAATATATATCTCGGAAATTTGGGCAGTGATAGTAAATAAAACGCTACCTACCTAATATGCAGGTAAAAAACAAAGAAGACCGCGAGATCAATTGGAAAGAAAAGTGTCATGCGATACTATTTGGTTCGTTAATCACATTGCACTTTCTATACAGGTTTTCTGGGTCGCACTCAGAGCTTTTTAAAAATATTTCATTCGACTGGGAGAAATATTGGACATGTGTGTTTTGGGAGCAGAAGCTGGACTGCAAGACAAATGACAGCTGTGTCTGTTTAGCGCCACACGAGACCGAGTTGTGAATATCGTAAGAAATATTAACTTTATGTAAGATGACAAGAATTCCCACACTGTAGTTTAACATGCTAGATTTCGCATAGTTAAAGCGATTCAACTCGAGAGAAGAGAAATCGGAGGAGAAAATCGGGCATTTTACTTGTTGCCTCTGTAAATTTGAAACTTGCTGCACTCTCGTGAAGGTAGTGAAAGCTCAAAGTTGTAGAGAAAGTGGACATTGGCTGCTGCTAACCTAGCTCAACATAGATGTGGATCAGAATGTTTTTATGTAACAGCACACGGTGCTTTTGAGCCCCTCAGAAACATTAATCTCTACTCCGAAAGCGGAAGGAAAGAATTTGCGTGCCGCTGATTTACATACTTCTGCAGGAGGTGTGAAGAGGCAAAGAGTTTGCAAATGGAAGCCTGGAGCGGTAAATAAGCAGAAAAGGAGAGTAGGTGGAGAGGAGTTCAACGCCCTCTGTTAGGATGGAGCGGGACAACAGACCAACCGTGGAGGCCCGCCCGGCCGCGGTCCAAATCTTCTGTTCAAGCACCGAAATAAAACTTAATGTTAATCTGCATAGTCAGCCTACCAAGAGACTGGCAAAAGCCACGTCTTTATTACGGCGTAGACATCTATGACGAGTGTCATTTATTTATTTATTTATTTATTTGTTTATTTATTTGTTTATTTTTTCACAAGTTATGTCACAATGAGGGATAGTAAAGCTATCTGAGTAAACTTATCTGGAAAGCTCAGGCCCTCGAGTGATATTTATTAGTACTGTTTCATGAATAAAATAATTTAAATATAACAATTCTCCTAAGCTTGGCTTACAAAATTGTTATAATTGTATTATGAATACTTAACCCTTTCAAGTCATCTCGCAATGGACGAATGTCAATTGCTAGTAATGCCAATTTGAAATTGGCGCACAGAACGTTAACAGTTGTATAAAATGTTGTTCTTAACGCCTACCTATTCAGAAACCGTGAGCAAATAGATCAAAGTGGACTATTACAATAGCTACCATTCGATTTACTAATACTAAATGGGGGGACAGATAACATTTTAGCATTCTGAACGTGTTTATTTACATTTATGGTTGCTTAGACAGGTATTGTTACATAATTTACAAAAGTATTTCAGACAGTTTGAGTAAGCACATTGTTAGCCTGCTAACAAAAGTGATCAGTGATACTTGCCCAGGAATTAAAATGCGAGTATTGAGTTGACTAGTAGACAAATGCACTTCGAGCAGTATGATACAATTTTACGATAATCTTATTGCTATATCGAACTGTGATTGGTCAAAAATCAAAAGTTTGTTTCATTTCATGGGTCATTTTGTGATGTCACTTAAGTGAGAAATAGTCCCTGTAATTTTTTATTATACATTCGTTCTTGCTGCTTTTCCTCTCAAATATGTTCACCTCTCCACCTTAGAGGGGGGATCTTGGCAAGAACGAATTCAATGTTCGCTTTGCTATTCATTCAATGTTTCTCCTGCAAACATGTATGGCTATAAAAATAACACAAATTTAAACTCTTGTTCACCTTTACATAAAGTGTTATTTTTAATATATCAGGTAGATGAATTCGTTGCTGCGAGCCAAATATTCTAATACATACCAGTATTAAGGGATTGATACTGTTCAATAAGCTGTTACAGCATTACAGAGTATTGTTAACAAATTTCAAGAACTCGGAAATTAAAATGTCTTTTTTGCTATTTTTCGCTTACAAATAGTATTTGAAGTGTCTCTAATGATGAACCAGCTGTATTCAGCTAACATAGATATTCGGAGGATGATTCTGGCTGCTTTTTATTTTAATTTTGTTTCCCTTAACGACAGCAAATGATAGTATCAGGAAAATCTCTTTGACTCGGTTTCGTAAAGCTCTGGTGACTTTCTTTCGTAGGGATGGAGTCAATAAGAAGACTACACAGGTGAACTGAACCAAATTTAACTGTAGACATTTTTTTTTTTTGACATTTTAATTAGAAAAACGCAATTTTACTTATATTGCGGTACATTGATGGCAAAACAGAAATATTTTGTTATATTTTTGGCAGCTGCCACTGTGAACAATTATGTCTGTTTAGGCTATGGCTCTCGGGTTTATAGCCCTCTCAAATGGGATAACTTGCAGAATTCGGGCCTGCTCGGTCAGTCCCCCGTAGCCGGGAAGTTCAACGACCAGAAGGTAACAGAACAGGCACTATAGGGAAGCAACTTTCGGTTGTAAAACTTTGCCGATTTACCAGTGCCAAAAATTAAAAACAAAGGAATCACATAAGATAAACAGTTCTAATAATCTAAAAGGCATTTCCAAACAACTATGCTTGAAAACGTTTTAGGAATACTGTTATTTATTAGATCGGTCTACTGAACATTTAACTATGTAAGTAACCAGCTATTGCATAATTGTACATTCCTGCAAGTTATGGAGACAATCATGCATCAGTTATTAACGACCTAGTTTATACTGGCTCGTTTTCAAATTAAATACCATAGCTATTCCCAGAGGTAGTTGTGTAATTCTCCACAAGCTTTACATAACCTGGTTTTTTCATTGCTTTGTTCCTAGTTCTTGTAGGGATACCTGTTTTATCTCTCTTGAGTTCTTAATCTACAAGTTCTAACATTAACATTTTTTTCTGTATTTAAGGTGTTAAGTGAAGCAGTAAGGAAACAAGATATATTCATTAATGTTTAGTTGCTAACTAGATCAAGTACAAGAATATACAGTAGGCTCAGTTTGGGCATTTCGCAAAGTTCGAATTTTAAGTGCGCATGTCGTGAAATTGGGTTTACAACCTATATTCTCCTTCAGATGGTTCTGCATAAATAAAGAAATAGTATAATAGAATAATAGCGAGAACATTATTACTACATTTTTAATAAATTAAACAACAATTAAGCATATGTAACCATTCCGAAATATTTATTTTCGACGATAAAGTTGAAGTCGCAGGTTTGGTGCTAGTTAACTA
The DNA here is from genome assembly GCA_030762175.1 of Metallyticus violacea. NCBI lineage: Eukaryota > Metazoa > Arthropoda > Insecta > Mantodea > Metallyticidae > Metallyticus > Metallyticus violacea. The sequence continues at coordinate 20,019,533 of CM060833.1, forward strand.
TTTATTGGCATTACTCTACTCCTGTGAATTATAGCTCGCGCATATTTTCTGGTTACACAAGTAACGGCTATAATACAAGTTATTGCTCAATGGGATTTCTGTGAATGCTTCTGACCAAACGACCCTAGAAGTTCCAAATTCACCATTACTGGAACATGTTAAAAACATTGAAAACTGTTCCGCTATAATTAATAATTCCCAAAACATATCTGGTGATTCTTTTTTGGTTATTATTTTAGATTGTGTTGGGCTGTTCTTACACAAGAAAATTCGATAACTCGAGGTGGTATTTGTGCTGTGAAATTTGCTCTTGGGTAAAGGAAAAATTTATATAGGAATTTCGCGAACCACTCGTTATCTCTTTACGATATTTTTCTTTCCTTCTCCCACTTCGATTATCGAATATTAGGTGTCATATGGTATAACTGTTGTAATGCACGGAAAACGCTATGACGATTTTCAGAGAACAGCCATTTCCCTAATTGTTAAACTAAGTTATTCCCGTCAGTCCCTAAACCGAAGATCGCGGTTCAATCCCCGCCAGGATTGATGGATTTTTTCGGGCATAAAAATCGTAAGTGTGGCTTCCTTCTGAAGGGAAGTAAAGCCGTAGGTCCCAAGTCCTAGATTTACGGCATGTAAAAGAACCTCAAGCCTGAAAGAAGAGGCCTCTGAACAAAATTTATCGGCTGTTTCACGCCCTGAATTGAATGAGACACTAATGACCTGAGATGTTAAAAAGCGTTCGTAAAATAAACCAAATTAAAAAGATAAAAGGTCGGTTCCTTAACGTTTTTATCTTGGTAAATTTAAAAAACCATACTCTTTCTCAGCTAAACTTAGGAGAATAAAATAAACTAATACTGCATAAAAAGCTTGACCGTCGTTCAGAAACCACCTATAAACGAGCAAAAATGAAAACCAGATTTAGAAAGCACTATTTACTCTCCTTAATTAAAGTGGCATTTTACATAATCCTCTATTATTTCAGCGACTCACACTGGAATTTCATATCTGTTTTGAAAAGAAAAAGTACATTTTCATTACAGTTGACGTTTTAATTAATGAATCTGCGTTCGTTACACATATACGGTAGTTGCAGCGATAGAGCGGCATAAGATGGGTTCATTGAGAAGTGGATTTAGAAGCAAAAGCATCAAAGATGCCGATGCAAGCTTTCCGTACTGTGTATTCTTATACTGTGAATAAGATGGGGCGTTTGCATATTGCCTAAGTTTCCAGCACTTAGACTACAGTCGTTTTCGTTTGCCTTTTATTTTTCCTAAACTGCACTATTATAACAAAGTTTTAATTAAAAATGGTAAACAATAAGTGTTCATAAACTCCTTGAAGTAATTGAAAACGTTAATCGTTACAATATTTGTTAACGATTTCTTTGACGATGAAAGCAAAATCGAAACTAGATTGCATTTTAAACCACATTCTCCAGAAAGGAAGCAGCTGACAATACGCCTAACCTTGGGAGGAAAAGAAAAAAAAAATAATTAAACAAATGAAAATTCAGGAACGAGTGTAACAAATCACATTCAGTTTTAGACGATACGCAGATAAACTGTTCATACAAATAAAAGGTTTTTTTTAATTCTATTAATTACTGATATAATATCTACATACTTTTGCGATTTGGTTCCTTTCTGCAGAATATGATCCATTTTTGTAAGAAAACACCCCCCCCTTTTTTTTTCTCCTGTCTTCTTTAAATTTTGAAAAGGCTAGTAGTAGCAGGACACCTGGCAGAAGGTTAATAACCTCCAAGCACAACAAGGCTAACTTGTCAGCGAGTAAACTGGCCATTTAATAACGCTCGGTTTCAGAAAGCAAGCATAGTTCAACGTACTTTCCGCGCAAGTTTCCTAGCCGAAGATTCGCTTTCCATAAGCTCGTTACAATGCGACATCGATCCTAAACATTGTGGAGCTAAATTGTAATGAGTCAGCCAACATTAGATAAGTGCGTTTATCCCGACTTCCGCAATGCCAACTTTCCACATCTAACTGTGTATACTGGAGTTCATTTACCCGTCATATTTGCTATCGCGTTGAGAACGCGATACAGTGCGGTTAATTTGTTTTGAATAAAATCCCTAGTTTATTTATACGATTGCCAAAGTGCTTTGTGGTTTATTATTTAAAAAAAAATTTGATATGTGTAAAACAACTGACCCATGAAACAATATACTACTTCCCTAAACGTGTGATAAACTGGTTATGTTGATGACCTAAAAATGCCTTAAAATGGCCTATAATGACCATAAAGTTATAAAAGGTGACCAAAAATGACCTGAAATGCTCAAAAATATGAAAAGTAATGTAAATTTACGCATATCATCGTTTTATTAAATATAAGTCACCAAAAGCATGTTTTACCTTCACTTGCAGTAAACAAAAAGAACATTCCTATATTTTAAAAAGCTTTTGTCAACTTCGCCACTTACAATCGGAGTATATTTAAAGACGCTAAGTTACTAGATGATGTCATTTCTTGTTCGAAAATCTAATGTTTTGAAGTTTTTACGAGTTAGCACTGCAGAAATCATCCACATGGAGTGGTGGCCGGAATTTTTATACTGCTTTTATTTTTCACCGACTTTACTACACGCATCGCCAGCGCAAATTGGGTTTTATTGACAATTTAATTGGAGGCTTTAAACTCCACACCACTTTCTTGGAGTTTAGCAATTGTAGAGGGTAGGAAGCCGAAATTTACATGCTTTTGGAAAACAGCTCCTGAGTTCGCTGGGTGGCTTTAGCATCGTATGCCTTCAGAACGTTGACCATGGATTTCACAGCTTGGAAACCGCCTCGGGTGGTCGAGGTTGTTAAGGTGCCGACTCATGAGCGGGAGGTCTGGGAGGTCAAAACCGTCCTCCCTGAGTTCTTAATTATTATTCATACTTTTACAGTAGATATCTATTTAATATATTTCAAAGTTGAACCGAAAAACAACAGTAATGTGTAGTATGATGTTCTGTAAACAGATGTGACTGCCATACATTATGATAGCGTTGCCACGTGATAGGTAAATCAACAATAAACAAATGAAGCCAAGATTATCGTATGACGTTCTGTGAACAGATGCGACTCAATGATAGTGTTGCTAAAACAAAATGGAGCCAAGATTATCGTTTGAACAGTGGAAAGCAATTTTGAAGTGGTATTGGAAAACCGAGAATGCTGTTGAAGTTCAAAAGTAATGGAGACGTGTGTACAGAGCGGAAATGCCAACGGGAGTAACAATTGCACGCATTCGTGACAAATTTGATACTTGTGGTACCGTATGCGATGTTCCAAAAGCAGATCTGGGAAATCTCGCACAGCAACAAGCCCCGCGCATTGGATCCAAAGCACTATTCTAGACACTATCAAAGGACTATCCTCGGAGAGGTCCAATTGAGTTTCCACGCGTTCTCCGGATCTAACTCCGTTGAACTTCTACCTATGGGGAACTCTTTAAGGATGTTGTATACCGCAGAAAACCAGCTACACTGGCAGCACTTCGGGAAGAAATTGAAACGGCATATGCTGCAATCACTGAGGACACGTTCGCAAACGTTGCTCAATAAGTGTTTCAACATACTCAGACGTGTATCGACGATGGTGGGCATTTTGAGCATCTGTTATAACTGTAAATGTTGTAGATGATTAGTGCTCGTAATTTTCTGTTTGTGTGAATTCAGTTTTATTATGTTAACACAGTTTTTGCTTTGTTTGAAGTGTATATACATTTTAGGCACCCTCTGTATATATCAGTACTACCTAAGAGATTTTAGATAAAATATTATATAAGCATGAACATCCAGGCCCTGGTTATAACATAATTCAGTAATTTTTAAAGCTAATTGGTAAATATGAGTTTTTATTTTATTGTATTGAAATCACAAAATATATTCAAAATATGCATATTCAGAACCTTCAGAAACACAACAAAAGTTAATATTAATAAAAATATAAAGTTCGTAATGCCTATCGCTTTTTATAGTATTTACAAAGTGTTTAAGTATACAGCCCATAAAAACTAGTAAACGAAAATTACTTTGCTAAAGGACAAGAATAATATTTATTTGTTTATTTTGCTTTTTCTGCGCACCTTTGAGATTTCTACTTTTAAAAAAAGGGTAATAGGCACTTTCTTCGTAAAAATAGCATGAATAGCATTATGCAAATTTGGAAGCCCGTTTCACATTTGATGCGTATCCATTACTGGTAATCATTAATGCAAAGTAAATGCATTAATCACACTGATTCACGTAGAATTCTACAGAATATAGGAAAAACGAGTACTCCACTTTCGATCGAAAGCGAGTTAAATGCCCCGTCCATGTCGTGTAAAAATGAGTTGTTAGTATTGCGAAAAGTGAGCGAGCTATCAAGCATTGAATTTTTGAGTCTTGTTGCAGATATTTCTACAAGTAATCCATATCTTGAAGTTGATGCCTGACAGGAGCTTTCAAAACTCCCAATAATTGCATTTTTCACATATAACACAGAATGTATGAAGGAGGGTTTATAAATGTGGTACATTTCAAAGAAATTGCGGGAGATTCTTGTAACGGTTTTGTTCAAATTTTCAAACAGATGTAACGCGCAGTTCTTTCTTAGCAGCTGTCTGAAGTGATCGGTGTTAACACTTTTCGTAGAAATGGATGAAGACGAGTATTTCAGTATTTCAGTACCAAAACCTTTATATATATAAATGGATTATGGCCCAGATACAAACTGAGCAAGAAGGAAGTTCTTGGGAACTGCACCAGCAATCAAGGGCATTTACTGCCGGATATATGAATTTGAACTTGGCCGTACGAGCACTGCAAATGCTGCAAGTTTCGAATTCCCGATTGAGGTTTCCTCTGAAGAAACGGTGGATAAAATTCATGGTATCGTGAAAGAAGATCGCCGCGTTAAAATTCGTGAGATTGCTGAGATGTTAGGCATCTCATATGAACGGCTATATAATATCCTGCTTGAAGTTCTGCATATGAAAAAGCTGAGTGCGCGAGTGGTGCCGCGTTTGACTCCAGAAAGACATTTCGAAATTGTGTTTAGAAAAATTTCAGCATGATCCGAATGACTTTTGGCTTGTTTTGTGACTCTAGACGAAACTGGATTGAACAGTACACTCCGGAGACAAAACTGCAATCGAAACAGTGGGCTGGCGAAGGTGAAAGTGCACGGAAGAAAGCTAAAACCGTTTTATCGGTGGTAAAAGTGATAGCAGCTTTATTTTTGGGACTCACGGGGTATTTTCATGATTGACTATTTGGAAAAAGGTAAAACAGTAACTGTCTGTTATTAGGTAACATTATTGGACCGTTTGCAGAGTGAGTTGAAGAAACTGGCAAAACAGTACTGCTCCACTAGGACAATCCGCCTACTAACACATCGGCCGTTGCGATGGCAACGGTGCCAAAGCTGGGCTTCACAATAGTTCCACATCCACCCTACTCCCTAAATTTGGCCCCATTGGACTTTTTTCTCTTTCCTAACCTCGAAAATTGGCTTGGGGGAAGAAATTTGCGTGGAATGAAGTGGTTGTCTATTTTGTAAACGAGTGTTACCAGGATTGGAGATATATATATATATTCCTCTGAGGGGAAAAAATTAGATCTCGCTGTACTAAATGTATTGAGCTCAAAGAAGATTGTGTTGATAAATACTTTTTGTTTGTTTTTGCGAAAAAAACATATGTTTATACCAGACTAAACAATCCGCCCTAGTATAATGTAAGTTCTGTTGTATGTTTCCTTTGTAAATTCTGTAAATAAGTTACTTAATAATACTTTCAAAATGAACACTTTATGCCAATAAGGAATTGGGAAAACCCTTGCAAGGCAGTTTGTAACAGATCATTGTGCATTAGTCGTATTCTTTGAAAGAAGGTATCCATTCCCAATCTGTTTTGTGTATCACAATGTGTTGATTTTAGGACTAGCACTGAACGTTATTTAGGTATCCACGCATTAAGCGGTTTTTTCTAATTACGAACAGTAACTATTATCATTGTAGCACAACTGATTCGGAACACAATTGTCCGTCACACAATAAAAGTGTCAATCACAAACACGTTAAAGTAGCATAAGTGGTACATAAATGCCGAAAAAATACGTACACGTGGTTTTGTAGAAATCATATATGGAAATGTTTTTGTCCAGAAATTAGGGGCTTTGTGAATGCGAAAGAAGTGCGAGACAAGTAAACAAAATTATTGTTATACGTCTTTGAATGAATAAAACAACATTTCGCGGAAACATTGAAGAAGTATAAAAGATACTAATAAAGTTGGTAGAGAAATTCTTGGTGAGGTTGTCAACAAAGTGGAGTTTGGAAACCACTGTCAGCATCCAGAACGCCTCGTTTAGGGCCATTTCCCAAAGCGTTGTCCTAATCCATTTGAGTAGGTTGCAGACCTAAGGTAACAAAAAGGAAGTTAGCGGCGGGCTGAATGAAGTGCAGCAAGTGTGTGGGACAATGTTCCGACACATTGCCAGGGGTGACCAAGTATTGGCGGCCTGTTCTGTCCCTCTTCCGCCATGCAGGTAAACACCATGTTAGCAAATAGCTTGGCTTTCCCAGCCGCGCCTATGTTTTTTTTTAACAAGCACTGCATGCTTCTACCTCTACGTTAAACATTTCTGTAGTAAAGTGTTTCTGTAGTAATTTCACACTTCACTAGTCTGCAATGATTGTGAGAAAGAGAGAGAACGAATGAGCAGTAAGATATTGCATGTGTTTAATATATTTAGTATTCACGAGTACTCCATCCCTACTCCCCATCATTTGTTTTTGCTCTTGTCTAGTTAGCGCCTGCGCAAAGGAGTTGCGTGTTCTTTGCACCAGCATTTAAAAGGACGCTAGTACACTTCCCTTGCACCACACAAAATGCATATACTTTCTCTCTCTTTCTACACCACGTCTCATTTCTGTGCACGTTTCTTTGCACTTATCGTCTTTAAAGTAAACAGTAGACTCTGCTTTGATGTCAAACTGGGCAAAGGCATCTAAAGTGGTATAGCAACAAAAATACCTACGTTTTCATGAAAAGACTAGACAATTACTTACATTTAGCCACATATTTTGAAAATTTATCTAATGGAATAGTGCGTTGAGAATATTAATACGCCAACTGATGTTAAGACAGGAAGGAGGGAGGGATATTATCTGGGCGTATCCAATGTCAGAGACGACGCAACAGAGTTATGTTGCAAATTTTAATTAATATAATGTTTAACTCTTTGGGGGGGAAGAAGTTTTCTATATACCTTATTTTAATAACACCTGTGTGTGTGAAAGAGGGGGGAGAGCCATCCATAACCATTCGGTTTGACTTGAGAAGGGTCTTTTTTTTTGGCAAATAATTATATCTCACTTTATATTGATTACAGAGAAGGGAGGTTAAAAATGCACAGTTGTGCCATATATGCTGAAACAGTTGCAGAAGCAAAAACAATAGTGCTTATAACGATTTCATTTACTTTCTCAGAGGCCCTATTTTAAGATACACCCCACTGTTTCCATAAAAGCTTTCTTTTAGATGCTCATTATTTTCGGGCTTCATTCCTTGATCATATTAGTTTCGAAGCTGATCTCAAACAGTTTCTCTTCTGTTAAAAAAAATGTGGTCTAAAATTCTGGGAAAACTCTAAAAGCAAACGTGTTTTATATTGAAAGCAATATGTGAAATAGAAAATAGTGTAGATAATTGCTTCGAAAATGAAATATTTTAACTTTTCCTTGTGAATACATGCTTTCTCAGATGAATGTGTATTAAAAATCAAGACCACTTCATTAAAAATACGCAAATACATAACACAAACACTAGGCTACTAGATTACAAAGTGTAATCTACACGCACCCATTGTAAATTCATGCTGTTATAAAATTATGGAAGCAATTGCAAATGCATCAATCATAATTAATTAATCAGTCTTAAAGCAATTATCCGATTTAAATGTGCTCTTACAGAGCGTGTGTGCAACAAAAACCTATTGGGCTTCCAGAATGTCCTTGCCGCTCCCGTGGGGCGACTGCGCCTTATGCGTCTTGCGCTAAAGGCACATAAAACCCCAATTGTTCAATCATAAAGAAGGGTTCCTTTTATTACATTTGGATTTTCAGAACACCAATAGCAAGTGTTTGTGAGTAGTGTTCACACGACATTTTGATGGAACCACGCCTGGTCTGAAAAGAACAGAAGTTTTGGGTCGATTAACCCTTCAGTCACTGATGAAAGAAACCACTCACAATAACGTACACGTGCTACGGGATCACCCTGTAGTAGACATTGGACACGTTTACATTTGTATTGTTTGAGTTTGAATAATTTTGTTGCTGCACTGAAACCCCAACTTGTGCTAATTTTGATAGTGATTTACTGGCGGACGTTCAAGATTTGCGGCAGTATATCTAATTTGTCTTCTGTTAAAACTTTACGTCTTTGTGATAATTCCTATTTTGCACTGAACCAGTAGTATAAAATTTAGTGAACTGCAATTTTGGAATGAGGCAATTTCCAAGGTAACTTCCAAATAAATTTCTCACGAACGCGACAAGCTGATTCTATGTGTAACAACATTTACACACAAAAATACCTTGCTCTAAAGTCTTCTCGGACAAATATGACTGGCCACTGCTCGAAAGTTCAAGAACAGGCAGGCACTGCATTGAGAGGGGAGGGGAGCCGGCCTTGGCCAAAACACAAAACCCCGTGCCATCGGTGATGTATTATTCTGGAAGCCCATTATTCAGTTGAATTAACAAATAAGTAATTTAAACTGGTTAAATAACGCTCAGAGAGGGGGGGGGGGTCCTAGTTGGAATCGAACCCCAGACCGTTCACCCTTGGCAATATCTTGGATAATGCATTTACCAATCTCCTCGAAAGTTTATGGCCCTATAGACAGCTTAGACTAATTCCAGCGTCTTGAAGTATTTTTCTATCTCATTCTTGCTTTCTTTCATAAAACTGTATGAACTAATCAACAAACAAAATTTCCCATACCTAAATTCTCAGGTACTGTACAGAACTTTAGCAGTATTTATGGCACAACTAAAAATATGAGATGCACAACCAGCATCATCTCAGCTATTTGTGTAAGCGGCACATTGATCAAACGTAAATGCTGAATTTTAGTTGGCTTCAGTGAAAGATGCCCGAGTGTGAATTGCACAATGCTTCTTGGCAAATACTTGACCTTTGTTACTGTTTTTTCCTCACACACTTTTCTTTCTAACAGGCACTATGATTTTTTTTATAATTATCAGTTAAATATTTGTTTTTAATGTACTAACTAAATGCTAATATGTCTAGTAAATATAGCTATAGTATATTACAGTTTTGAAGTTTGAAACGTTTCACCGCAGAAAATTTTCCCCTACCATAAAGAAACATGGAAATAAATTAACAATCAACGTTATCAATCTTATATTAAATTATTAGCATACTTTTTTGTACTTTATCTTTTGTCATTTGTTTCTTTTCCAAGCATCTGCCTTGTGTTTTAAAGGCTAAAGGCCATTTAAATTTTCCTCCATTTTCAGAATATACTACCCATTTTTTATTTTTCGATAGTTTAAAATAACTTAACTTAAATATTTTGCAATCATTAAAAATCAGGATAGTTCTGAAATTCTCATTTATCAAAGGAAAATAAAATGCGTTTTGCATGAAAGAGCTCTGTTTAAAATTATGATTATCTTCTATGGTTTTTATTCTGTTGTTACGATGAGCTTTACAGCACATCAAGTCGGTCCTGGTGGTGTAGTGGTAACCATACTTGCTTCTAAATTCAAGATTGCGGGTTCAAATCAGGCCAGGATCGATGGATTTTTCGGGCCTAAAAATCTTAAGTATGGCTTCCTTCGGAAGGGAAGTAAAGCCGTGGGTCCCGTATCGTACATTTACGGCACAATAAAGATCCTCAAGCCTGAAAGAAGAGACCTCTGAGCAAAATTTGTCGGCCGTTTCACGCCCTGATTTAAATGGGACGCTGATGACCTGAGATTTTAAAAGTGTCCGTAAATCAAATCAATCAATCTATCGAACAGTTTTATCAAAGATTTGATAGTATTTGGATCTCTAAATATAAAGTATAGAACAACATTGTGGAACAATATTTAAACCGTTTACGACGAGACTGGTGCTATAACAAACAGAAATAATTTCCGTCCTTCGAAATTGGGGGAGGGGAGGGATAAAGAAGATATAAAGAGAAAAAAAATGCCTTATAGATACCATCATTCTCATGCTCTAAAAGCATTTTGTTAAAAATAGCGTATAGTATCGATAAATACTCGAAACAGTACATATCGATATTAATATTGCAAACTATGCCTCATAAACAAGCGAAATACGTTATGGATCTTATCACTATGGCAAACACATCGAATGTTGTAGGTATGTAGTCATTATGAAGAAACGAATAAAATATATTTTTAGACAGCTTTTAATGAAAATATTTCTTTTTAACTTACGGAACTCAAACTAGAAACTGCATTTGGTAACATAAAATGTTATTTACTTTGTTTTATACGAAATGTGACGGTTATTAATATTTAAGCTATTACAATGACATATTTTATAAACGTGCTGTTTATCTTTTTACTTTGTATATTCTTTTCGGCGGTTTCGAAATCAGGCCGTAGAACAATTAGTGATGTTACTTAAATCTGTTTATAAAAATTCGTTTGCATATGTATTCATGCTGGCAACTCTGGAACCATGTACGGTTGTTGTTTATTTGGTTTATTTACGAACGCTCTTTAACATCTCAGGTCATCAGCGTCCCATTCAGTTCATGCGTAAATGGCCGATAAATTTTCCTCGGAGGCCGCTCCTTTCAGGCTTGAGGTTCTTTTACGTGCCGTAAATCTAAAACACGGGACCCACGACTTTACTTCCTTTCCAAAGGAAGCCATATTAGGATTTTACGCCCGAAAAAATCCATCGATCTTGGCTGGGATTGAACTCGCGATCTTGGGTTTAGGAGGCAAGGGAACCATGTTAGGATGGAAGAAAATTAATAAATGTTAATACCATCATTGCGCATGTCTAAGTGCAAACTCCAGTTCCTTTCAGTTCAGAAAATTACATTTTAAGCAGCAATACAATATAATATATAAACAAAATATAATAACAATAAAATAAAATTTAATTTGAAATTTTACCCAATAAAACTACTTTTAAAAACTACTAACTGCCTGCCACTGCTGCCGTTTTCAGAGATTTAGGCAACTTTTTGGAATGACTGAAATTTATAACTAATAAAATTATAAATATTAAGGTCTGTCTAAGAAATGGGGTAGTGATTTTATTTTGTGAATAGGTTTCCTCACAAAATAAAATGCCAATTTTAGCATTTATATCGTAAGTAGCTGTTGTAGAGGTAGAGATTCAACATTTTGGAAGGTCCCTCAATAAATATGTTCAACATTGAGCTTGTAAACCAAAACACCAGCCTTCACACCAGGCCCCTATTCCAAAAATCTATAGTCTTAATATATTACGGCTCTATTACTGCAAGTCCTTGTAAAATATGGAATTGTATCTTTGTGTTCAACAACGTAATTACTAATAAAGAATTACAAGTAATGTCATAAAAGAAAACAATATAGGAACAGCTGTGCCATACGTTGTTTTAGGTATATCCATTCCTTAGTAATAAATTCGCACTGCCGAATGTTTATGTCAATATTCAAAAAGAATCTTCCACGTTGAGCTGATCATGCTTGCGCCTACGTCGCATCATGGAGAGATGGCACAAAAATCGATTTTCCTGGTTGCGTTCGATCATTTACGTATTAGTCGTTTAATCATTTACATTTATATACATTTGTTTGTACTGTTTGACAATCACATTTTCAGTACAAGCAAGAATTGTGAAAATATCAAAAGGGAGTAATTTATTTATGTTAAACGAGAATGAAGCAAGGAACCTTAAAACGAGTCTCTAATTGTAAGATGCTGAACAGAAATATGTATTGGAAACAGGAAAGGTCAATGTCAGTCAAGTCAGTCAGTCAGTCCTATTTCAATTGCACTTAACCTAAAACGTTCATTATATTCAAATTCTGAATTTCTCTCTCTTTATACACCTTATTCTATTCTTATTATCATTACTTTCGCTACTACTGGATCATATTTAGATCAACGGATTCCCTAAATTATTAAAAAGAAATTAAAATGCACTAGTATTTTATGTTACCAATTTCTCTACTCTTGTAGAGAAATTTGTACACGACTAATATTAATATTTCTGTGGAATAAAACAATGAAGTTGTAAAGTGCAAATGTAGAAGCAATCTTTGTGGAACACAATTCAAGTTATAACTCCATAGATTTGCAATGTATTAGACCACAGTTTTGTAGTATAGGGCCCAACACCCTGAACTTACCAACAAATAGGTGAAGCTTATAATAAATTATGTTGCTTAAGATGTTTCTGTTAATAAATACAAATTTAATTTTAAAAATACACATATTCCGGTTCCAGAGTAGCTGTGTTTTATTACTTTGTCACTATTAGGAATATAAATCGATACGATCATCTTCGAGTCATTGGACGCAACATTTAAATGCCTCTTGCTTGTTTCAAAATCGGTAAAATACGATTTAACTTTACTGGAAAATTTAAATTCTTCAATTTTGTCCAAAAAGCAATATGTAATCTAGAAGAAATAAGATAAAAGAATCGTATTATTGGGCAGGTAAATAATTTGTTTCCATTTTTCTTTTCGTTCTAGATTGTGCATTTGATTTATTATTATTATTATTATTATTATTATTATTATTATTATTATTATTATTATTATTATTATTATTATTATTATTGTTATTATTATTATTTTAAAGTTCTTTGTGACATATCTCCCACGTTTAGCAAATGATCACATTTATGGAGGCAGGACTGGAATCAGTGGTCATGTTACCAAATTTGCTGTGATATTGTTGCAGGTTGCCAGTGGTGAGTGATTGCTCGCCCCAGCAGGCGCCGCGGGTCAGCAATTCCAGCAACACTAGTAGCACCAGCAGCAGTAGCAGTAGCAGCAACAGTGGTGCCAGTGTTGGCGGCTCGGGTGGTGGTATGGCCGTCTCCCGTGTACCGTCTCCTCCTCCACCTGAGGTCAATACTCCTGTCGCTGAGAACTGGTGCTATACTCAGGTGCGAAAACAAAATAATATTAATAAAAGAGATTAAATTGGCAGCAGCAACAACTTCTTTTGGACAAGGCCAGTATTTCGGAGAAACAAGGTGTAAATATAAGGGCGGTTAAAAATGCTCAGTCATGACCATTTGTTGAATATATGTGTGTGTGGGGGGGAGGGGTTGTTTGTGAGAGTATTCCATAGAATGGATAAAATTGAGTATTGTGCAGTGAAAAGCTCTTTGTAAAAAATGGTTTAACGACAAAGTAAATTCATACTAAAGGCTGCTGAATTTAAATACAGGTGGTTCTAAAGCCCTTCCCAGATTCCGGGAATCGATAGAACCGTAATCATGACAGACATGACGAAAACACTTATATCATTGGATAGAAATCTCTCTCCAAGATTCGTACACACTACAGGTGTTCTGTATCCGTTGTGACGCGGCAGACATCAATCCTGTGGTCAAGCTCTTGCACACACGTCCCAACATCTGACGGTCGATACCAGAGACGGCATGCGTGTCCCCTCTCGCAGATATGCCAAATCATGTAGCAAAGGCGGCACGAACATGACCTTTGACATTACCCCATAAAAAAAAGCTCACATGGGGTTAGGTCAGGTGATCGTGGAGGCCACAGAAGTCATCTCGAGCAGCACGTCCAATACAACGACGAGGAATTTCAGCATCGAGGTACTTACGAACGTCATGATGAAAATGAGGTGGAGTCCCATCCTGCTGATAAATAAGACCTGCATATAATTGTGGCATTGGCCACTGTTAAAGCATGTCCAGGCACACTGGACTTGTGATAGTTTTGTCCGCAAATAAAAATGGCCCGTACACTTTTTATGGAGAAACAGCACAAAACACATTAACTCAGGGGAATCACGAACGCGTTCTCCACAACACCAGGTTTTTCCGTGCCCCAAATGCGCACATTGTGGCGGTTCATTTTACCGGACAAATGAAACGTGGCCTCATCACTAAAAATCAGTTTCTCAGCAAAACCGTCTTCTTCTAGCCGCTCTTGAAAATCAACACAGAATTGATGACGATTGTTATCCTCGGGACTCAGTGCCTGCAACAGCCGTATCCGGTATGGTTTCCCTTTAGTCGCTGACGTAAAATACGCCAGCCATGCAGCGCGACGTGTCGACTTTTTAGAGATACTGATAAAGGTTTATCGCACAAGCTCAACGGTCCCAATCGACACTCTTGGGGGCCTGTTCTTTCCCATCATACAAGCAGCCAGTCGCTTCAAACTTTTTATACCATGCACGAATTGTTTTTCTGTCGGTGGTGCTTGTTGATGTTTCGTACGAAATCGTCGTACAGTCACAAAGGACTCACATTTAGCTAATTGTAACACGCAGAAAGGTTTATGTGCACCAATCGTTTTTCGCTATGACTGCCTTCCAGCGGCTAAATGTATAACTACGCCGTGGCGCCTATTACGATTGCAAACTTGGTGAGATACTCTTTCCATTGATATAAGTGTTTCCTGTCTGTCATGGTTTTTTCCATCGACCCCCGAAAGCAGGTTATGACTTTAGATTCATTCTGTATAGTTGTACCAGAAGATGTTCCACTTGAAGGACATCTAGGAAGTGTAACAACAGCTGAATTCATTGAGCAAATACATGATATGAAATTAAATGGCAGATGAGTTAAAACTGCGTGAAATTGCTCAGACTGTAGCTATTTCAAAAGAATCTGTAGGAAATATTTTAAATGAACTGCATATATTAAAAACTGCTCAAGATGAGTGCCACGCTTGCTAACCGTAGATCAACGCATTCGTATGAAAATATCGCAACAGAACTGATTTTGTGGTTGACTTATAGCAGTGAATGAGACACGGATCCACCATCAGGACTAGAATCAAAACTGAATAGTAAGCCAAAGAAGACAGCGTCGGTTCCATCTGCAGGAAAGGTTATGGCATCAGTATTTTGGGATACTAAAGGCAATTTACTTTATCTTCAGAAAAGTAAGAATACTGTTTCATGCTTTTAAACGAAACATATAAAGTTAATGGAAAAGTTCCCATTTACAAAAGAAGAAAAAATAATTTTTCATCAAGCTTACAAAAGTATTGTGGCAATGGTAAAATGAGACATTTATAGCAGTTATCGTAGAATCATGCACCCTACTCCCCAGATTTAGCTCTCTTCGACTTTCATCTGTTTTCAAAGCTTGAACTTTTCTACACTGGGCACTGTTCCCCCCCCTCCTGTTTTTTTTTTAAATCATCTGTGGAAAAATTATTTTTTACTCCTTCCATAAACCCACTTCAAAAATGGGATATTTGCGTTAGAGCATCGCAGAAATACTTAAGAGATTATGTTTTTTAAAAAAAATATACAAGTTATAAACCTGTTTCTTCATTGTTAGGTTTAAATTTTTTCAGACCGCCTCATATCACTTTAGCACACCTAGTCTTTAGCTGGTTAAGGTCAGGTTCTCACAGAAAACGGCGCTTCTAGCTACCTTGGACAGAAAGCACTGAACATTTTGGCAAGCCGCTTTTCATTTCATTCAAAAATAAGTATACATATACTTGCCTGTCCCTGTTATTACATCGAAGTCATTTGAAAAATAAGCAAGAAGTGTTAATTTCCCAGACTCGACCTCAGTAAGTAATTTATAACGCTGTCGGTTCAGGTTATGTTCCGTAGACTGATTGGCAGTTTCGCTACCGCGCTTTTACTCCAGTGTTGCTGATACACGGTCTATATCTGAGCGCCGAATACAAAGCTTAGCCTGGAGGATGTATTAGCCCGTAGCATTCACGCCACTTTTTCCCCCATAGCAGCTGTTAGTCGTTTTCGCAATACCATTTCATGTCTTATTTGTCAACATCTAATTATGAATATTGTTTGTCTCTGGGACCTCAAATATAAAATGGGAACGTAACCAAAATCTTTAAAGCTGTTATTTAGTAATGAAAATTCATATTTTCCTCTTAAGCGGAGCTAGAACTGTGCGCCGGAAGATGAAACTGTGGTGTTTTGTAACCAGTGCATGGAAATATCCCAACATTATTTCGGAAGCATGGAGCACAACATTTGACAAAAATGAGCAAATTACATCAGAGCAGCCCATTCCAGATCATCGGAAATTTATTACGACCTTTATGTCAAGTCATCCAATTATCTGATAACCGATGCGGCGGCGGGGGTGCTCGGCCGATAAGCCATCGCTCACAGTCAGCCGGGTTACACTAAATTCCGGGGGGGGGGGCGGCAGGCGGGGCAACACTAGTGGTGATAGAAACACTCAGTGACAGTCTAATAAATGCTAATGCTCTTAAAAAGTTGTGTGCTCACCCTTGTCAAATAAGGAGATGTTGAAACTACCTGCCTTCATTTTCCACACCTACGTTACTCCTCTTATGGAGTTGCTCATTGCTCTTTTTAATTATCTATGAGAAATTAAATCGATGTCTTCCTTTGGTTCCTCTAACTTATTTGGACTGAGACTCTTAAGCCAACGTTGCAGTTCGTTAAACCCCGCCCATCGCGATAAGTTAGTTGAGCTAGCCTTGAGCGATGTTTTATTGCAGAGCAGTTCTCCGCCGCCGCATCCGTCATCAGATAATTGGATGACTCGATATGAAGATCGTAATACTTTTAAAATCCGAACAGGAAAAGATAAATGAGTAAGTCGGTAGGAGCTTTAGCATATGCAACGGTATTTTCCTTGGGGGTACTATTGCTAAGTGTAACATGTCCCAACTGAAACACACCATATTAAAATATGACACTACTTCTTAAAGTTGATGTAACGCGATGCTACTTTCTGCTGACTACGACATCGGAAAAAGATCAGTGCCGCTCTTGTGAGAAGCTATTTGGGATTCATTAAGCACGAATTAAACATGAAATGCGCTTTATTCGAAGATTCAATACAGTCTTGGCTAATGAAAGTCCGGAGAATTTTTAAATAAATAATTGTATATATGGTCTTCATTTCGTTGTTTTATCAAAAACAACATATGGCCTAATGGTCTGATTAACCACCTATATAAGCGACATTGAGGGATTTCCACGCCAATGGTTGTTCAGCCTCAGAATGTGGTTTTGTGACCGTATCTATTGACCTGATGCGTTTAAAAATCACCCGGCATTCCTGATTTTGCTTAAAGTGGATTCGAATAAGAACATGTTATCACTATGTTTGGAACCTTGCATAAATGGTTCTAACGAAACTACTTCCGTGAAGAGGGTGTTAGTTCTGTTAATGAATGATGAGATGGGATGAGAAGTTGTGAATTATTAACGGAAGAAGAGTGTAAACGGATTGGCCTATCATTGCTATTTTGCGAGAGTGTGTGTGATATGTGCACTACGGGTGAACGAACTGGCGTGCCGCGGGTTGCAGAAATGCCTCGCTTTGACCGGTGTTGACCCCGCCTCGTGCCGTGAACTCACTCCAAGGTCTTGCAATCGATGAGTGTGCATCAAAGCCAGCCCGTAGCAAGTCGGAGATCACTGCACCTCTGTGGGTAGAATTCCGGTTTCTGCAAGGGTGACAATGGGCTCAGGGGCTATAGCGGGTATCGCAACAAGTTTAGATGGGGCATTTAATTGTGGGACCTTGGCCAAAACTTTAGCATTGCCACATTTTCTGTGCAAAGTCAAGGGAGCACAGCTGGAAATCCGGGAAGGGGCCAAATTTAACTTTGCAGATGCCTAAAAATAAAACATACTTTTAACTGCATCATTCTAGTCCCTTACAAAATAATTCTTTTCCTCAATTGTTACTAAAAGTAGTATACGTCACAAGGTGATTGTAAAATGTCTTAAATTAGCTACCGTTGACAAGAGTTGGATTATTAATGATTCTTCTGAAATGTTTCCTGATTTCTAGATGAAATGGTTTTGAATCATGAGCGGTTCATACTCGGGAACCCCAGTGTACATAAGACTCTGCCAATGGGCCTTTACTATCGCTGATATGCTTAGAAATAAGTGCTGAATGTTGCTGTAGCAGCAGATTTTAGAGCACAAAAGAAATCTAAATATAAAATTATATAAAAGTGCTTAGATTTTTAAGAATGTTTTAAAACCTTGTGAGATGAATTGTTACAATATTTTTACAACAATTAAATTGCCATTTATATGAATTGAGCCAATGCCTTTTCTGACTATAGTGTATTTTATTATTAGATATCTTAAGAAATTCTCTGCACTTCATTTGGACCATTTGGCCATGTTCATGAACTGTAAGGCTCTTTCTCAATAATCTGACTACCCATCCAGGTGGTTAACTATCTGAACTCTTACAGTTAAATGACCTTAATATTTATGGCCATTTTATATTTACTGCCTTCAGTTCTGTAGAAGAAAAACAATTTTATAACCTTTGAAATTGTCTAATTTAAGAAATTTTGAATTGAAGAATCTTGTCTAAGATAAAATAGATTAAAGTTCAAGTATTATGTACAATGCTCCATTGCAAGTAGGTTGACAAATCACCACACTCAAACCATTAAAACAGAAACATTTCAGAAATAGACAGCTCCTGCTTGCTGCTGTTGCATTATGTTGATAGATTGTTCTTATTTATTTCAGGTCAAAGTGGTGAAGTTCAGTTATATGTGGACCATCAACAATTTCAGTTTCTGTCGAGAAGAAATGGGAGAAGTACTGAAGTCATCCACATTTTCTGCTGGAGCAAACGATAAGCTTAAGTGGTAGGTGGATGTAGTTTTCTACCATGGCAGTGAAAAGGAGAAATTAATTGTATGTGCACTGCAGGAGGTCCAGATGTCATAAAGGGACGTGATTGGTACAGTCTTGGGGGCAGTAATGATCAGAAAATGAATTATAGAGGTGCAATTTTGTCTGTTTTGTTCCTTCTAGTACATTCATCAAAGATTAAGCAGATGTTTGCTGTCTACAGGAGAAATTAATTTTAGAAAAGAGGTTATTATGGTTGCATCATTGAAATAAATGGAATATATAATAATACTGCAATATATCATAAAAAGATTATACTGTTCAGGAAAATGCTTCTTGATCATTAGTCATAGAAAATTAAAGTTATATTTTGCAATATTAAACAAGCACATTATTTTCTATCATGCAAGACTGATAGAACAAACTCCTGTTCTTATGGTCAAAATACAAGCATAGCTTAATGAGAAGGCTTGAATTCAATATTTACCCCATGATGCAACAAAAAAAAAAAAATACATAAACATATTTGAATTTCTTAATAAAACAACCTCTAAAACTAAAAATTTAGAATAAAATCCATGATGTCATCTGATTTTATCATCACATTAGACAAATTGTATTAGTGATATTGGGTTTACAGTATATTTTAATATTTAACACCTTCATTCATATGGCAGATGTGGACAATCAAAATATCTCGGAAACAGTTCATTCCCCTATAACAACTGAGTTTATGCCTCTTTAGTTGTGCAATTTTGTTCTATACTAAAAGGAAATCTTGTAATTTTTTAACCATTAAGCCCTATGCTAATTTCTTAGACTCTATGGAGATAGCTTGTGCTAAATGGCCTGGAGACAGAAGTACTAATGCTCAATCAACAGTTTTTCTTGTACAGGAATCAAACCTGCTCCCTTTGCTTTGCTTATGGCTTCAGAGCAATGCCCTGAGATAAATATAGCTAAGAATGCATTAAGAAAGTAGAGAGCTGATATACTGAAACTCTGCCATTACTGAAATGCTCTCAGCACATCTGACTTGCTTACATAAAAATTTAATATTATCATCATTCAGAAGTCTGATTAGATTAATTAAATGGAACACTTAGTTACAAACATACTCTATGATGAATAAATTATTTGAATGAGGCATAATGTCTTTGATTTAAATATGTAACATTCAGACTGCTGTTATTTTATTGCCTCTTAAAAAAGGTATACGGTAACACAAAATTAGAAACTATAAAACAAATAGATGTTAATGCCATAAAATAAGATAGACTCCCTATTATGCATTCTCTTTTCCATTCTTAATGCACATAGTGATATTGATTACTTTCAGTGAAGTCTGGCAATAAAATAACAGCAGTCTGAATCTTACATATATAAATCAAAGACATTATGCCTCATTCAAATAATTTATTCATCATAGAGTATATTTGAGAGTGAGAGTGTTCCATTTAACTGATTTAATCAGACTTCTGAATGATAAGTTTTTGTGTAAGCAAGACAGATGTCCTGAGAGAGTTTCAGCATATCAACTCTCTACTTTCTTAATGCATTCTTAGCTATATTTATCTCAGGGCATTGCTCTAAAGCCATAAGCAAAAGCAAAGGGAGCAGGTTTGATTCCTGTACATGAGAAACTGTTGATTGAGCTATTTACTTCTGTCTCCAGGCACATTTAGCACAAGCTATCTACATAGAGTCTTAAGAAATTAGCATAAGGCTTAATGGTTTAAAAGTTAAAGATTTCCTTTTAGTATAGAACAGAATTGCACAACTAGAGAGGCATAAACTCAGTTGTTATAGGGGAGTGAACTGTTTCCAAGATATTTTGATTGTCCACATCTGCCATATGAAGGAAGGTGTTAATGTTAAAATATACTGTAAACCCAATATCACTAAATACAATTTGTTTAATGTAATAATAAAATCAGTTGACATCATGGAGGTTAAAATGGATCATATATAAAAAATAAAATTTTGTTCATGTATCCAGTTTGTAATTATGATACATTATATGAATATATACTGTCTATTGTTTTTAATAGGCCTTTCTTTTTTGTGCAGGTGTTTACGGGTGAATCCAAAGGGTCTGGATGAAGAAAGTAAAGACTACCTCTCATTGTACCTGCTTCTAGTCTCCTGCAACAAATCAGAAGTCAGGGCCAAGTTCAAATTTTCAATTCTTAATGCCAAAAGAGAAGAAACCAAAGCAATGGGTAAGCAAAATCATATTAGGAACATATTAATTTTGTTTATTGGTTTGCATAATTTTTCTATCTAGTAAGGCCAAATTTTTTCATTTCTACAGCAAGGCAACCTCCACTCTAAAAGTACTACTGCTATTTTCTTGGCATGGATGAATGAATACTTAACTACTTTTAATCGTGTCCTTTTCATTTTTTTATTCATTTATGCTTAATTCTGTTTATTGCAGTTGATATCTGTGTTAATTAAATAAATTGTACTTGAGGAGCTGTAGACAATGGAATTGTCTACGTATTCAATTTGTTTATACTAAACTCCATTTACATAAAACTAAGACATGTTTCGGGAGCAATCACTCCCATCTTCAGTTGTTGATCGATACACAACAATTGAACATGGGAGAAGATGGGAGTGCTCCAGAAACATATCTTAGTTTTATGTAAGTAAGTGGAGTTTAGTGTAAAAGTTGAATACATAGGTAGGATATATATGTTAATCTTTGATTTTATGTTTAAATTTGAATTCAATTTGCTGTTCTAAGCATAATTACAACCTTATTAACAAATACAATAAAATTACCAATTCCTCTGTCGCATTGGTTCCATAGAACCCTCAGTATATCTAAACTCTGTGGTTGGCGATGTATTAAAATTGCTCTTTATTTACTAACCTAAATTATAAAACAATCCACATCTCGCTCATTGGATATTCCAGTTTATTTTATTCATATATTACCTTTTTGGTTCTGCTTATTAATTTTCCTCCGTCTTTCTGCTATTTTACTAAATTATTCTCATACTATCATAGTACCATTATCTCCTCCTCTTATGTTCATTAACTTTATCCTTTTCTTTTTCATTTAATTGGCCAGAA
Source organism: Metallyticus violacea (assembly GCA_030762175.1). Classification (NCBI taxonomy): domain Eukaryota; kingdom Metazoa; phylum Arthropoda; class Insecta; order Mantodea; family Metallyticidae; genus Metallyticus; species Metallyticus violacea. The sequence goes on from CM060833.1 coordinate 20,041,463, forward strand.
ATGCTATTTCATTACTTCCTCTATATTTTTGTTTCTTAATATTCAAATATAGTACACTGGAAATTATTCCCTCCATATAAATAACATCTCTCTATTTTAAATCTTCTTTTTGGGTTACTCAGCTTAATCACACCTGATGCAGCCCATGCAAACCTTTTCCTACCAAATTTATTGTAAATTGCAACATATTTTTCTCTGCTCCTTTCACTCTTAAGTTCTCTTTATAGTGCAAAATATTTATCTCCAAAACTAGTGAATATTTCTTGTTTATCAATATTCTCAGTTTTCAGCTCATTTCTTTCTCATTCCAAGTTGCCCATTCCAATCACCTCTAGAATTATTTGTGAGAATGACAGACTTTTGCTTGCATGATTAGGCCTTCTCTAACAATATTCTTTTTATTTAGGTTCATTAATCTATCCTAAAACTTCAACCCTTTTTCTCTTATCCCAGCTTTACCACATTTTTTTCGTAATTTTGATAATTCGATCATTTTGGATTATGTCTTAAGCAAACCCAACATTTGATAACAAAATGTCCTATGCATCATATTCTACTCTTCTTCAGTTCCCCACATTTTAACCTCTAATGTTGCATTATAAACCCTCTCCAGCTAACTTGTGCTAATTGGAACTTATACAGTGAAGCAAATCATATAATTAAGATTATTGTATGACTGAGTCGAACTACATGCTCTCATTGGCTCCATTTGTTTGTATTACAGCATGTCTGCATTCTCAGCTAACTGTCAACTGCTGGATAATTCATAGTACTCCTTTGGGGATGCATAACTCTGGTGGAGGTGTGATGAATTTAAAATTTATGTTCTCATCCCTTGAAGTGTCCGAGTTCATTAACCATATCTATATTTATAAATATAGATTTTCTCCCCATTGCTAGCTCTGTAGGTCCCTGTGCTGACTTTAATTATTTTGCATTTTTACTGTGTTGTGCTTCTCTGTCCAGAAATGAGATGCCATCTGATTTCTCCATCAGTTTGAATTTTATGTTCCTGAAGGTTCTTTTAACTATGTGTCTACAGTTCTATTTGTTTTTCCAATATAGATTTTTTCTCATTCTGCACATTTTATTTGATAATTACCAGCTTTTTTCTCTGGTGGAATCCTTTCATTAATATTGCCTTTCAAGAGATTTTTAATATTAAATCCGTTTATTGATGCCAATCTAACATTGAAGCATTTCAGAGTATTTTAAAATTTGTGTCTAGCTCATGGTGTATGTGAATTATCTTATCTTTTCCTGCTGAAAGTGTTATAATAAATTTTTGCTTTTTGTGCAAGTGTTATGTAGCAATAAATAGCAATAAAAGGTATAATATGGATTGCAAAATAGAGAGTTGAATTTTATAATATTAGACAGTTTAATAAAAAATTGGATGTTTTTTAAATTTTCAGACTATTTTGTGCATATAAATATAGCCCTAGTAATAATATTATATGTTTCTACTTTGAAATCTGTAAATACTGCAATTTTCTATTTGGTACATGGATTGTAATGCAACTTGGATTCTTTCTTATTCACTGTGTTCAGGACATATTAACACATTCAGTACCATCTTCTCATCAGGGCATTTAAATGCCTGGACCAGCTATCTTAATGCTACTCCCACTCTCTGCACACCACTTTATAAAATTTGTCACTCAATTTCTAAAATAAATATAAATATATATAGTCTTTCTATAGTATTTACTTATCAATATAGACACTGAAGTGGAGAAATGAAAGAATGTGGAGAAAGCATTTTGGAGACATTGTATTTGAAAAACTGGAGTTTCAAAAACAGGATCTGCAGTCCAGTAAATTTTAAAGTTTGGCTTCTGACTAATTGCTGTAATGAACATCAACCCCAAAAATATCTTTAGTTATAATGCATCACCTAAATTGAAATTGTAAAAAATGTCTAACATTTCTTTGTCTTTAATTCACCTGTAAGAAGCAACACTAATTAAATCATACTAATGCCTGGGTTCAGAATATGAACAGAGTTATTTCAAGTGTGCTGTTAAATGTTGTGATCTGCCCATGACCCATAGCATGAGGGGAGATTTAAACATTGTTTGCTATCCATGGTTCTGAATATGTTAATATCATAAAGATAATGTCTCTAAACTAATGAAAACTAACAAAGTTTTAGTTGGGTCACTAATGTTGTAGCTAGCTAACTTCATATACCTCCTGCCAGGGCTCTTAAGGCAGTTAGCCCCTAATTGGGAACTGCTGAAAGAATTTGAACAGTGTTCATATTTAACTGTGTTATTTTTTTATCTTTTGTTTATTTTATTGTTTCCAGAGAGTCAGAGGGCGTATCGATTTGTGCAGGGTAAAGACTGGGGTTTCAAGAAGTTCATTCGAAGGGATTTTCTTTTGGATGAAGCCAATGGTCTGCTACCTGATGACAAACTAACAATTTTCTGTGAGGTAACTTGAAAAATTCTGTTGGTTTAAGTTTAAGGATAAAACATTTTAATTCAGAGTAGTTTCGCTGAAACACAGGCAGCAGCTGTTAACAGAGGAAAAGTTGGTTTACCAAACAGTAATTAGTTAAATATGGTGGACATGTGGTAAGCATTACAAGATGGACCTCACTAAGGTAGGATCTACTTCAACATTTATTTCTATACAGAGATAATCAAATACAAAAGAGAAATTAAACTTTTCGGTAAACTTCAAGAAAAGAAACGAAAAATAGCCGAGGACATTCGTTAAAGTAATCAAGTTTGATAATAACAGTAAACAACAAAAAAATCCTCGAAATAGAGAAAAACAAACACTACAAAAATAGAAGCGAGACAGAACTAAAACTATACGATTTACATCTGAAACTAACTGAAGAACTAGGCAGTATAATTTGGGAAGATTTAGAAAACAAACTTTTGGTAACACTACATCATAAAATGAGAAATAAGACATTGAAACTAAAACGGAAACAGGAAAGTTATGCAAAAAAGATGAGGAGAAAACAGCATCAAAGGAAAAGACCATACAAAATAATGCTCATAACCTCTCTAAACAAAGCTTCACTGAAACTGAAATCAGATTTCTGCGCAAAGGATTCAAAACATGCATAAGTTTCTCCAAAAAAATTAAAGATTACATAACAGATATACAAATTGCTACCAAAAATCTTGTAGAAATAGAGAGACACAATACAAAATCAATGTTGTAATATTATGAACAAATTAGAAACAAATGGAAAGCTAACCCATGCACAAAGGTAATTAGAATGCTAAAAAGCAAACCAGTTACCTATGCAAAAGCAGATACAGAAAACACAGTTGTAATTTTAGATAAAACAGACTACCTAGATAGAATGGAACAACTATTAGAAAAACAAAGAATATTTGACAGTACCAAAAAATCCCCTAAATCTGTGCAAAAATTCATTAAATAAAACTATGGTTGTAATTAATAGATAAAAAAGAACAATGCAAAATTAAAGTAAATAGCCCTACACTAGAATTTACGGTCTCCCAAAAGTGCAGAAATCAGACAAAACAATGAGACCCATTATAAACAACATAGATGGCCCAACATACAAATTAGTCAAATGGTTAACAATACATATTTCTTCATTTTCCAAAATTTGAAACCCAAAGCATAAAAAGCTCCTTAGAATTAATTCAAAAAATTAAAGATATAGAAATAGAAAAATAGATACCTTGGTTTCTTTTGACATCATAGCTCTTTTTCCAAGCATCCCTATGCAAAATCTATACACTCATATAATAAATTGGTTGCTAAAAATAAGGAAAACAATAGAAGAAACTCCAGAATACATTACACTAACTAACATGTGCATAGAGCAAAATTACTTTACCTTCAATAGAAAATATTGTAAACAGAATTTTGGTTTAACAATGGGTTGTCCATTATCATTATTATTAGCAGATCTCTTTATGAGCTCATTAGAAGTCAAAATTATGAAAGATTTCTCCTGGTTGTTTAAAGCATGGTATCACTATGTTGATGACATCTTTGCAATAGTCCCGGAAAAAACACCTAGAAGAAGCACTTAAGTTACTTAATCTACAAGAAAAATCAGTAAAATTCATCATGGAGAAGGAATGTAATGGGTGGCTTCCCTTCTTGCATCTTAAAATAATTAAGATAGAAAATCACTTAACATGTAGGAAACTTACTCACACCAATAGCTACCTTAAATATAATAGTTATAACCCAGTTCTACATAAACATGCAGTACTAAATAATCTTGCGCACAGGTTGGTAAATGTTTCCATGAACAAAGAAGAGCAATATAATAAATATAGCTATAGAAAATGGTTTCAAACAAGAAGTGGTATATAAGAAAGTAAACAGAGCCAGGAACAAAAAGAGAATCAAAGACATCAGTACACGTATTCATAACAAGGAAGAAAATATAATGTACAAAAAATTTACATACCATCCATCAGCCTTCTATAAATTCCAAAAAATGTTCAAAAATCAACATTATTTTAGCTCCAAAAAACAGTTACCCCATAAAAAAACATACTAAATTCTAAACTAAAAGAGGATATTCCACAAGAGAACAAATCCGGAATATATTAGATGAATTGTAACGATTGTGAAAAAATTTATATTGGAAAGACTAAAAGAAACAAAAACACGAGCAAAGGACATATCAGGAACATAAATCAAAGACAGGAAGAAAAATCAGCAGTAACTTTATATTTTTGGAAGGAATAACATACTATTAACAGGAATCTCAGACTACTTAAAATTATAATAGGAAAAACAGAACTACAGTCTGGGAAAACATTTATATCTGGAAGAACAAAAATCACGTTTTCAACTTCGAAATCCTGCCAAATGACATCTTAATACAGAAGTTCATCCAACCACTATCAGAGACAAACCGAACCACCACATAGAACAAGACCAGCAGTCGATCTGGAACTGAAGAGGGGAGCAATTAGCTCCAGAAACTTAGTTTTCCTTTTTTAAAATATTAGTGATGTAAGGGTTACAAATTCAACTCCATTGTTTGAAATTCTTACCAAACAGTCAACTTATAAACACTTTTATAAGAACTATATTGTGTAATTCACTTTAACATTAGAAGTATCACTGCAGACATCATTATTCTTTATAGTGCCATATGTAAAATGGTCTTTATTTGTACAGAATAGATGAAAAAGTACTTACAAATTAAAGTATTAATACTTATTGGCATATGAACTCCGAAGCTAATAATAAACAGTTTTTTCTAATGATGTTCATTCTGAATTGATACATTACTGAAGATTGTCAGGGGCACTTAAACATACTGTTTGACACTGAAACTGTTGGTATGGTGTAAACATTCTGTGACTCGCACATTACTTGAAGTACTGATTTTCTTCAGCAAGCCATCAACATATTCATTCTCTACTTTAAAGATGAAACTCAAATGCCCACATGTAATAAGAATCATGAACCCTTGGACCAAAGACTTGAGAAATGAACAATGAACCTTGTGTGCCCATATATAATTAACCTCAGCAATAAGAGATGTACACCCATAGACTAAAGACTTGAGAAAATGTGAATGAACACATGAATTGCCTCTATCCTTTACAGAACTCCCATCTATGAGACATTAGTCAACGGGGTTCATAAATATAAGTGCAGTTCCTTCTCAACACTTAAATTAAAAAAAAAATATGAATGATTGGCATGCTTAAAACCTAATTATGCCATATGGTGCCAGAAAGCAGCGCCCCGAAGTAACCAAAGTTTAAATTCCAGCTACCCGCAGCCCACAGCCTTGATCATTAAAAAATACATAAAGCTTGCCTCTCACTTTTCGCTTTTGGTTACATCAGTGATTTAGTATTCCTGTTACTCTTCCCTGTTAGCTTTGAGTTATAGTAAACAGTTAACTTCAGAAATATTCTTATTCTAAAATGATACATTAGAATATCTACTTAATATTTAGACTATTCATTAAATGATAAAAAATATAATAAATTGTTTAACAACATATATGTATGCTACATTAAAGTTTTAATGGAGGCCCGTCACAAATGCTGTTTCAAAACATTTTCAAAGCCAGATAAATTTCTTCCAAATATGAATTTGAATATTTTGGGATTTTCACAGTGAAATATGACATCATATCATATAACAAATTATTTATGAGGAATTCACTCAAATTTCACTAGTTTTATTCCACTTACTTGGACATGTTTCGAAGGAAATTTGCCTTTGAAATATGTCCAAGTAAGTGGAATAAAACTAGTGAAATTTGGTTGACTTCCTCATAAATAATTTGTTATATTCTTTCAAATATTTTTTATGTCTGTATTCAAATTCTAAACTGATGTTAATTTTGTAGCACAAGGTGAAATTGAACTAATATCAAAAAAATAAAAAAACCTTTAGATATAAGGTATGGTATTGAATAGGGAATACGTTAGTGGAATGAGCCATAAGATAAACATAACATGTATAATAGCACCCATTCTTGGCTGTTTGAGTTGGAGGATATGCCTTGGTGATTTTTAAACAGTAACAGAGAGAATCTTATACAGTCAAGCAAAAGAAAAAAATTGGACATTTCAGTAATCCTTGGTAATATGTACACTGTAAGACTAGGATATCAATGTACCTACAATGTCTGTACTCGTCAAAAATTCACATATCACGCTTATGTTAACCATAAATTCCAAAAAATTTTCAAAAAGTATATCATTACTCTGGTACCAATAAACAGATATAGTTTTGGTAAATTATTAAATCTAAATAAAATTAAACAAAAAAAGAAGAAGAAAATTCAGGTATATATAGAATTAATTGCAAAGATTGTGACAAAATATGCATAGGAAAAACAAAGAGAAATATGGGGATAAGATTAAAGGAACACTGGAGAAATATTAGACACAAACAAGTAGAAAAATCAGCAGTGGCTGCTCATTTTTGGAATGAAAATCATGAAATAGAGAAGGACATAACATTACTAAAAACAATTCAACATCCGAAAACACTTTATATATGGGGAAAAATTTACATAAAAAAACATGAATACAAAGTTATGAATTTTGATATACCGGAAGCAGACAACATATTGTTTAAGTTAACAGATCACCAGAGCAAACATAGTAACATTCATACTTTGCTGAAATTGACTTCTCAGTCGTCGTTTTGGTTGACAATGTGAGGAATGTACCTCACGAAACATGTACCAAAATTACTTTTATAAGTGTGTTTGTGAAACTTAAAGAGAGTTTTAATGGGACGACATGAATTTTAGTGTTTTACTTTAAATCAAAATAAGATTAACAAAAGTTTCACTGTGTGGATTCCGACATTCCGTAAACATACCTACAATGATATCAATTAATATGATTGGCTTCACTGTGCAAGTTCCAATTTACATTTAAGTAATACCTACAATGTGTTTACATATTTATTTTACAAAATTGTGTATGTTTTCATAAAATACCATAGACAGAAATGGGTATAATCACATGGCATGAATAGTTCAAGGATATCAAAACAATTATAGGTTGAATCGGCTGCCCCTAGGTATTTCTGATTTGTGCAACCTGCTAAGGGACAGTAGTATCTTAGGCCTGTCTTTGTATTCCACTATTGGCTCATTTATGTAACCTATAGATAGATGAAGGCTTGACATTCAATGCAAAAGCAGTTTAAGGGAAAGAGGTATTATGGACAGGTTTGTTCCAAAACATGGTACCCCTTATACACCAATTTTCTATCCAGTCTGATAAACTGTTACATAAGGTGTACTTTGGTAGATTTTTACATAATGCAGGTGGGCTGTGAGGCTGGTATTTAGTCATAAGGTTGTTGGTTCTATTTATGTTACTATTTAAGAACTGAAGGTTTACCAAAGTCAATTTTTGTTACAGGTGAGTGTAGTAGCAGACAGCGTAAACATCTCAGGACAGTCAAATGCAATTCAGTTCAAAGTACCGGAATGCCGCCTCTCAGATGATCTCGGTTTATTATTTGAGAATCAGAAATTCAGTGACGTTACACTTTCTGTTAGTGGACGAGAATTTCAAGCACACAAAGCAATTCTCGCAGGTAAGCACAAGTTGTTAATACATTTCCTTTATATTACGTATTGTGCTCCCTGCTAATAAACCAGTTAATCATATTAAAATATGTATTATCTTCATAAGTGCATACCATTTAGCCATTTGCCATATATAAATAGTTTATTACTAATGCCAGTTTTTTAATACTGTGGCATCACAGTTGGTGAACACTGATGATATGTGAAATGAAATCATAATTTGGGACAGGATTTTTTTTAAAAGAAAGAAACATTCCAGGCCTAAATAATTTAGGATACCTCTCCGGCATTTGCCATTTATGAGTACTGACTAAAACATAGAAAAAACTTCAGTCAAGGAGGATGATCCTGGGGGAAATGGAACCCCAGACCTGCTCCCAGGTGTATGCCTTAACAACCTCAGCCACCTGTGTCGTAGCAGGCTGTTGTAAGAAATGGCTAGCACGTAGTGAATGAAACATTGATATGTAAAATGCTGAATTACTTGAAATTCTAATGTGTTACATTGTATTCTATGAGCAAATAACATTCAAAACCTTCAAAAAGTTATTAATGTACTGCTAAAAAAGCATTGTAACTGATAGTTATTAAATCTATGTTCCTCAAATGTCACCTTTACTGGAAAGGTAAAGCTATAGATAAAAATTATACCTAAGACAATATAAATTTAACCAAAAATACTGTGCATTATATACTTCCATAGGAAGAGCCTAGTGCCATGAGTTTGAAACTATTTTTTGTACTTTCAGCACGAAGTCCGGTGTTTGCTGCCATGTTTGAACATGAAATGGAAGAAAGAAAACACAATAGAGTGGAAATAACAGATGTCGATCATGAAGTGTTAAGAGAAATGTTACGCTTTATATATACAGGAAAGGCTACAAACCTTGAAAAGATGGCTGATGATCTTCTCGCTGCTGCAGATAAGGTAATAAAACACATTTTTGTCATGTACTTGTTTTAAGGGCATCCAAAAATAAAAATCACTCACACACAGAGATTTTTAATACATTTCTTATTGAAAAACTGGATTCTTCCTGATTATAAAAATATATAGTGTGTAAACATGTATACATGTCTGAAAAGTTCATTGAATGATGTCATATCTGAACGGCAACATGGCGCATGCACATGGTTCTTCAGAGTCATGGGAAGAAGCAACACATAGCATGGACTACTTGTGACCAGCAGTGTAAACCTGCTGCAGCCAGTAAAACAGTGTGAGAGGTAGTGTCACAGTGCATGCAATATGTAGTTGTCCTATCACCTGTTAGACCCTGTATATATGGAACTAAAACAGGTTCTGACATCCAAGATATATAACTAATATTGACTAGTCCATAATGGCAGTGACAGCCCTTTTTTGGTTAGAAAACCATGAAATTGATTTAAAAAACAAAAAGTTGAAACAAACTTGAGAATCTTTGTAACTAACAACATAGAGGGGGGGGGGGAAATTAAATTATCAGAAATAAATACTGTGCCATGAATTGCGAGACACCATCATTGGATATATTCAATAAATTTCTCTAACTGCCTACAATATCCTTCTACCAGTTGGTCTTCTGCTAATGATGGGAGCAAATATACCAGAAATATGTGTGTTCAAAAAATGAAGTAAAGTCACCAAACTAACTCTATATCAATATTTATAAATTAAATATTCAGGAATGAGGGTAACATATCACTTCAACTTTAGGTTACACTGCAGATAGAAGATAACTATATAATTATATTTACCAATATAATACATATATATTTTTTATTATTCAGAATTCATCAATTTTTCATTTGCTTAAAAAGTCATATTTAAAAGTGCTATGCATCATGTTATTTATGATTGTTCTTTCTGTTTTAGTATGCTCTGGAGAGGTTAAAAGTGATGTGTGAAGAAGCTCTTTGTACAAATTTATCAATTGAAAATGCAGCAGACATATTGATATTGGCTGACTTGCACAGTGCAGACCAGTTGAAGGCACAGTCAATTGATTTCATCAACACGTAAGTAAAATTCTCTTAAATTTTGGAAAGATGTGATTTTACCAGTTGTAAATAACCAATGTTTTGTTTTACAAATAACTGATGTTTTATTTTCTAAAAATTATATTTAAAATGTTTTACAAATTTTTTGTTATGATAAATATAGTTTGAATGTTGAGAACTTAAAAAATTTTTATAGCACTTGGAACAACTTTGCATGAAGTTCACTGTGTAGTTCCTTTATGTCAGGTCTTTTATCATATTTAGCAATGTAATATTTTTTGAAAATTTTTCCTTTGAATGGTGAATGAAATAGGAAAAAATCAAGTCATGGCTGGAAATCTGACCATCAATTTTGAGCTCAATTTTTTATGCTATAGCCACATAGCCAACAATGCAATTGCTCTACATTGCCTCTAAGGTTCCTGATTTTTGCAGTCTTGATTCATCCTTCCAACCCATTCGTTCCTGAGGTACATCTGGGACTTAAAATTCTTATTCTTTTCCATTTATCTCTTAGGGCTTAATCTTCTGCAGAGGTAGGTCTCATTATTTCTGAAATCACAGAATCAGTAGGGATGAAATTTGAATTATTTCCTAGAAGGTCAAACCAATGGTTTGATTTCCAGTGTGATTTCAATTTTTCTTATGTGATAATGGAATGTTTTCGAATAATTTCTTCCCCTTGCCAATTAATAATTTTTTGGAATGCCAAGTGCAGACCTACTCATGTTACAATATGTTGGGAAAGGACACGTGTTCAGCAACTGTTTTAACTTTGCTTGCCATATATTTTATAATTGCAAGAAGCCCATTTTTTAGAATATATCTATTAAAAACTAGAGATGAAGGTTTGTGAAATCAGTTCTACATTTATAGACAAGTGGAGCAATAAGAGTGTTTAGTTTGACTCAATCATACAATGATTTCAATTATATCTATTAAAAGTTTATTATAAAGGGCTTGCTTACCTGGGCTGAACAACCTTTCATAATATAACACTAGACTTGCATGGTTTCTAACATTAATTAACTAATGTTTGATTCGTCGTTTTGGTTGACAATGTGAGGAATGTACCTCATGAAACATGTACCAAAATTACTTTAAGTGTGTTTGTGAAACTTAATGAGAGTTTTAATGTGACGACATGATTTTTAGTGTTTTACTTTAAATCAAAATAAGATTAACAAAAGTTTCACTGTGTGGATTCCGACATTCCGTAAACTTAATAATTAACTTATTAAATCATTTTGATATTAAATTTAAGATCAGCACTTGAGTAAATGATTTTCATATAAATTAAAGAAAAAATCTCAAATTTCATGCTTGCCTAACTTTATTAGGCATTGCAAATACAATCAGTTGTTCTAGACTTTCTCCAATGCAGGAAGGGGGTTAATGGTTACTTTGCTGGCAGACAGGTCTTCTTGTGTCAGTTGGATTGTCAAACTTCCTGGCTTAGACTCTCATAGGCTCTTCAACACCATATGAACATAAAACCTTTTGAAATGTTTGTGTCTATGAATTCAACATTCACATACTAACAATTTTTATTTGGTAATTTTAAAAGAGATAAATGACTCTGAACTTGATACATACCTGTCCTGAAACCTTTCTTCATATGGGCATTTTGCAGTATGGGAATTAAAACTTGTTTCTCAGTATATTAAAATTATATCAAGATATTATGCGTTTAAAAATCTTGGAATTTTTATAAGCACAGTGCTCATTAGTTACTTGCTTGATTGAAGATCCACTAATAAAATTTTCAGGTAAGCACATACCAAGTGTAGAGACATTTTACTCTTTTAAAATTACCTAATAAAAAATTGATAATACATGAAATTCAGAGACACAAACCATGTTATGAAGTGTTTTCTTTACATCTGACATTAAAGTGAGTTTTATTAATGCAAACATTACATGTTTTAAGATCATTGTGTGATTGAGTCTGACTAACACTCTTTTGCTCCACTTACTTGTTTGAATATGTAGGATGGTTTCACGAACCCATCGTTCGCATCATGAGCCCATTGTCAACTGGAGGATAAACCGTTATGCTGTGGGAATGTGTAATCTGCTCTGGTGGAGATGTGATGAACTTTAAGTTTATGTTTTTGTCACCAGAAGTATCAAAAGTTCATTAAAATGTCTTTGTACTGGCAAATGTTGATTTTCTCCCATGTTGCTGATTCTGTAGGTTCTTGTGCTGATTTTAATAATTTTATTTTGTTCAGTATGTTGTGGTTTTCTGTCCAGAAATGAAAGCCACTGCTGATTTCTCCAACTGCTTGTATTTTATGTTTCTGAAATGTTCTTTTAACCATGTACCTATGTTTCTCTTTGTTTTTCCCATGTGATTTTTTTTTCACATTCTGCACATCTTATTTTATAAATATCTGCTTTTTTCTATTGTGGAATACTGTCATTCACATTATCAATCAGGAGATTTTTAAAATTAAATCTGTTTACAGGTGCTAACCTGATATTAAAATCTTTCAGAATATTCTGAAATTTTTTGTGGCCCATTGATGATAGGTGAATTTTTTATTAAAAATTAGCATATCTTTCTCACTTTCAGCAAAAAAAGGATAAGCTAATTTTTAAAAATTCACATATCATCATTGGGCTACAAAATTTTTTCAGAATATTCTTAAAGATTTTAATATCAGGTTAGCACCTGTAAACATATTTAATTTTAAAAATCTCCTGATTGATAATATTAATGACAGTATTGCACAACAGAAAAAAGCAGGTATTTATGAAATAACTTGTGCAGAATGTGAAAAAATCTACAATGGAAAAACAAACAGCAACATAGGCTCATGGTTAAAAGAACATTTCAGAAGCATAAAATATAAGCAGTTTGAGAAATCAGCAGTGGCATCTCATTTCTGTGCAGAAAACCATGACATGAATAAAACAAAATTATTAAAATCAGTACAAGGACCTACAGAATTAGCAACATAGGAGAAAATCTACATTTACAAATCCAAAAACAGTTTAATGAACATCGACACTTCCGGTGATGAAAACATAAACTTCATAAAGTTCATCACACCTCAGTCAGAGCTGATTACACATTCCCACAGCACAACGTTTATCCTCCAGTCGACAATGGGCTGACAATGCGAATGAAGGGTTCTTGAAACCGGTCCTGCATATTTAAACAAATAAGTAGAGCAAAAGAGTATTAGTCCGACTCAATCACACAATCATCTTAATATATGATTAGCTTCATTGTGCAATGTTTCAATTAAAAATTTTAGTTTTAATTTATTTAATTACACGTTTTGTTTTTATGCAACATCAAAGAGAGTTGAATGCCTTCCCTTGGAAGTATGACAATCCTCAGCACTCCACAGTGGCAATCTATTTTAAACTTTCAATTTCATTTAAATATAGTTTGTAATTCCCTTATCATACAGAATTACTTCACTTCCACTCTGTATACTCAGTTGGGGCAGGAGATGATAAAGCATCCAAAATTTATTAAACCTGGGCACTAAATGAGAGGAATTACTGAATTTGCAAATGTGCATAATCCCTGCTCTTTTTATTTTTTAATGCAACATGGTGCACAAATTAGTGTAGTATATAGTGCCAGCATTAATGAGAATAGAGTTCAGTCAAAGAAAAAAGAACAGAGTGTTAGGCAAAGGATTCTTAATTCTCCAAAACTTCCAGAGAAGGCTGCATCTTTATGTGGTTGGTTACATGTTCAGAGCCTAGGATATACCGCCACGGGTGGCCGAGGTCATTAAGGCACGGACTCGTGAGCGGGAGGTCTGCGGTTCGAATCCAGCCAGGACCGTCCTCCCTGACTGGGGTTTTTTCCAGGTTTTCCTCAGTCTTCATAACTGGCAAATGCCGGGGAGGTACCTAAACTTAGGCCTGGAACGCTTCCTTCCTTTAAAAAAAAAAAAAATCCTTTCCCAATTTATCATTTCATCTCATGTATCATCAGTGTCCACCGCCTGTGGTGCCTCAGTAGTAAAAACGGGCGTTAAACACTACTCAAAAAAAAAAAAAAAAAGAGCCTAGGATAGGACTTTCTCCAAAGTTTAAGACAATGTTATAGGCTGTGGAAGCCTAAGCACTGAAAGGCTCTCATTTCTTCTACCTTCTTACATGGAAGACAAATTGGATTTTATATAAATTCCTATTTTATAGATGTTTTGTCAAATATCCATGCTCCATAATCAATTTAAATTTTGCCACTGCAGTTTTCACATGATGTGTGAAGGGATAAATTCTGGTTTTTAAATAATAATCCTTTGTTTTTGTCTTTAACTTTGTTATGCAATTCTTGAATGTGCATTATCATATTTATTTTTAATTGTTCTGTCAATGGATTTAAAGGGTAAATTTTAGTCCTAGTTTGGATTATCTCATTTTCATTGCTAGAGATTCCATAGTGTGCTACTTTTTCCCAAAACTTTTGAAGTCAAATTATATAGGGCATTCTTTAATTTTGTTCAGATTTATAGTTGAATGCTTTGGAATCTGAATAAATAACATTCTGGAACTTGTCTATCAAATAAAAATTGCAGAAGTGATAAGTTGATAGCATTAATTCAGCATCATAATTTGTTTTATGTAGCCTGACTGGTTGAGGATAGGAATAATGCACATGTTATACCTCATCCAGAACTGTTTTCTTGTTAACCATCTGTATAAATATTAGGGTAAGTTATTAACTCTACAAATTGATGTAGAATACTTGCTACATGTTTGAATGAGGCACTTGAGGCCTTTGCCACTAGATGGCAGCATTAGTCTGCTGTAATTGGTGACATTCTACACAAGATGATCAATGTTTACAATAGCAAAACAACAGTTGCAAAGATGGCAGCACTTCTCAGTGAGTGTATAGCTCTAAAGCAGCATTCTGTTGTGCAATTTTTATGGGAAAAAGGTATGGAATCAAACAATATTCATAAAGAGATGCTTCCCATCTACAGTGAGAAATGCCTGTCACATCAAGCTGTTTACAATTGGGTGCAGAAGTTCTCTGAAAGGCAGACATGTGTCCAAGATGAACACTGCATTGCCAAAGAGGCAAATTTGCAACAAGTTCAAGACTTCATCTGAGCAGACAAAAGGGTAACTATACATACTATAGCTGCTGCTATTAGTTGTCCATAAGACATGGCCTACCTCATAATGGTTGACAGGTTTGATTTTCAGAAAGTCTGTGTGCAATGGGTACCATGCATGCTTATCCCACAACACAAAATGCAAAGAATGGGTCTGGCTTTACATCTTAATCACTACCACGATAAAGGACATGACATGATAGCCAGAATTGTAACTGGGATGAATCTTGGATTCACTTACCAGCAAGACAAAGCATGTGTCAGTGCCGTGGAAACACTTTGTGTTGCCTGTGAAAAAATTGTTTAAAGTGACACTATCTGCCAGGAATGATGCTCACAGTCTTCTGGGATCATGAAGGCATACTGCCCACTGCATTCCAGCTTCAAGGACAAACCATAAATGCTGATTGCTATAGTAACATCCTCACAAAACTTCATAAGGCCATTCAACAGAAGTGAATAGAACTCCTTACCAAAGGCATGTTGTCCTTGCATGATAACACATGTCCTCATACAGTCAACAAGACAAATAAGATGGTGCAAAGTTTCAAGTGGGAAGTCGTGGAGCATCTTCTATATAGTCCCAACCTTGCTCTAAGCAAATTCCATTGATTGGGCCCCCTTAAACAACATCGTTTTTGGTGAACATTTTCCCAACGATGAAGCTGTAGAAAGTGAAGCCACCACCTAGTTCTGATAGCAGCCCAAAGAATTTTTTGCAGCTAGATTTCAAGAGCTTGTGAAACAAATGCCTGAATGTACAAGGAGATTATGTTGAAAAGTAGAAGTATTTTTCAAATCATTATACTTTTTGCTTAAGTTCTATATCCATTTATAACTTACTTAATGACTTAATCTAGTACATGTAATCATTCTTCTTCTGAGTACAACTTCTTAAGCTAAGGCTTTTAACACTGTCTTAGGTGTTTCATATTTGGTAACTGGTTCTTCTAACTCTAATTTGATATTTCATGGGTTTATAAATGAGAGGGCTCTCTGGATTCAAAATATTATTTTTTTGATTTAGAGATGCTATTTTGAATGTTTATTCTAGTGACTTTTGATAAAGAGCTTTCTTGTGTTTTCAATTTAATTTGATTTAATTGTCTTATATCCCTTTTTGTTAGCCTTAAAATTTTTTCATGTTGAATTGGTTTCTGTTCTTCCAGTGACATACTTATTGGTATTATTGGGGTTGATTTCTGCAGTTAGTAACGGTAGTACTTGATTTTGGCAGACTTCTAGTTTATTTAAGTATGAATTAATTGTGTAATTACTACTTTCCTGTTGTAAAGAAGTTCTGCTTTTATAATTTCTTTATAAGTGGTATTTAATTTTTGTATCATGCTATCCTATTTTGCTCCAGATAATCTTGTTATGATTGAAAATCTTTTGGTTCCTCTACTTGTTGTTGCTTCAGTGTTACTTTTCTAGGATAATTTAATATAAATGTCATATTAAGTCCCATCAAAGAGCATGTCTTATTTGAATTATTGTTTAATGTTCAGTCATGCGACGGATGTGATGGAAACAGCTGGGTGGAAGTCAATGATAAACTCTCATCCACACCTGATTGCGGAGGCCTTTCGTGCCCTTGCAACACAGCAGATACCTCCCATTGGACCACCAAGAAAACGTGTGAAGCAGAGCTGAAAACAGCATCCTCCATCCCACATGACGCCCTCCTTGGCTGCGGTCACTTCGTCGTGATGAAGGATGCGTGACAACCAATCATCAGGTTAGGTTTCGTCACATCCCCTTACCTGTATGTCATACCCTTCATAACACCATCATTTGTCATTTACATGACCAGTGTCAGAGATTAGGTTTTAGCTTAAGTAAGTGTTGTATAGAGTCAGAAGCTAATTGCCGAGACAGCCAGTGCTAGCAAGATACAGATGTTGGTCAAGCTCTGCAAGTCCATTGAACTCAAATGAGAACTTTAATATGATGTAGGTCAATTGAAGCATCAGGCATCCGTTTTAAATTGCAACAGTGAAACAAACAAAAAGAAGAAAACATATTGTTGTAATGTTCAAATCTCTGAGACAGTGTTGATTATGATTTTTTTTTTAAATTTTTTTTTAAAATATTTCCTCAGTTTAGTCTGTAGCAGAAGGCATGCAGAGTTCATGCAAAAGACAATACAAGCAGACTGTGCAATTGAGGCTTATTCATGAAATTAAACCCAGTAGTAGAAAGCATGGAAGACTTTTATATGTTGCTTTTTCTCCCCACCTTGTTAGCTGCAGTGATGAAGCAGAGGAGATGGCACCGTATTTCCATTTGTTTAGCAGTTCCCGCCTTAGTAACGAAGTGTGCTGTGTGTTATTAAACCAACATAATAAAAATTGTGTGTTCAACTTGCGTCGCAAATCTCTCTTGGGTCAAATGTTGGCAAACAAAAGAGCAGAAATGGAGCTTTACATGTTTTTCCATTTGGATGATAGTGCAACTCAGGTTAGTTGATCACTATCATCTTGACCAATCAGGATGAAGACTTCATAAGAGTTTTTTTTTTATATAATAAATGCCAGTTTCCTGTTTCATATCTTTCCTTTCATGTATTAAGTTAATATTCTTTGTTGTAAAGTTTTGTGTTAATCATTTTTCTTATTTAGTGATGTCGCAATATTCTGTACAATGTTGAAATTTCATTAGTGTTAATTTCAAATGGTAATAATTGTAATAGTAATTAATAATGTGTTACTCAGGCAGTAAATTGTTACTCTGGAAAATATTCCTCAAGTAATTTTACAAACTGATTTGTAAGAATCTCCACATTGTGTTCATATACATTTCATTATTTTGGGTCTTTGCTTGTACTTACTGGATAAAGTGCAACAAAACACAATTATCGTTTTGATTCATTGTCCCTTATCAGGATACTGGCAACATGTTAGGAAATTTTAGGGAGACAATGACTGTGAAACAGTACATTTGTTCAAATTAAACTGCTTCAGTGAAAGGTACCATTTTCAAACTGTGAGGAAGTAAGCAGATAAACTAACTGAAAATCATTTCATAGCCATGCTACAGGTAGTAATTTTAAATAACTGAGAATGCTTTGCTTACAATGGATGTCAGTAGGAAGTGTAGTATTTTCAGAAAAAGCAAAAAGATTGTAAAAAAAATGTTGGAGTGGACATATGTGTTCCTGCATCAACCATTTGTTTCTTTGCTTTAGTTAACAGAACCTTTTTGGTTCTATTTGTTAACTTATTGTGTTCAGGTAAAAGTTAATTTGTAAGCACTTAACTGTCGCAAGTACTTTCACTTTTTTTATTTTCTGGCATTGGAGTGCTTTTTATGTGGAGTAGTTCTGATAAATGATTTGTTTAATTTGCAAATAGATGACTTAAGTTTAAACCCTTAATTGAGTTTGCAGTGTAAAATATTAAAATTGCTTTGTATATAATTTCAAACTGATTCCTTTTTCTTATTCAAAATTAAGTTTAGGCCGAGCACTGAAAATGTTCCATACCAAAAATAAAAGTGAAGTACTTTGTGAGAGTTATGCTGAAAGACTCAGTCATTGCATTTTCTCAATGTAGAGAAAACTTCATAGAGGTATCTTCAACTACAAGATTTGAAGTATTCATATTTTCTTAGAGAATTTCACAATCAAAATAATGTAATAACCAAAGTATACACAATAATAATTGGAAAACTTTATGAATAGATAAACCAACTAACTGATATAAGAAATAAGAAAAAAAAATTTAATGCATTAAAAATGTTTTAATTTTATTGGCTTTCACCAGAAACCAGTAATGTTGGTTAACTTGTTCATGTTGTGTTCCAATTTTAAGAAATACAAATGAATTGAAAAGAGTTGTTACAACTTTTTTTGTTCCAGCAGTGCAGTTCATAATATGCTATTGCCATAAGAAGTTTCGCTTCCAAGAATTAAATTATTGCAATTAATGAAAAAAGAGTATTTTGTTTTTTTAAGTAATTACTGATTTTATCCTAGCCTCATTCTCATCAAATTCCTTACTTCCTTCTCTTAACTTTGTGTAATAAACAGTTTAGGATAATGCCATTATTCAACCTTACCTATAATGCTAGGTACTTCTGTTCTCTCCTCCTTGAAGTTACTGCTTTGCCTAACATTATAATCACATAGAAGTTATTAAAACTAGTGAGAGAGGAAAGTATAAGTGTTCTGTACAATGATAACTTCACATGTCACTTAACTTTTAGTATAACTGTATGGTTGGATTGCTTCACGCAACTTATAATCTGAATTGAGTTGGATTTTGAGATTTGAACGTTTGATCACATGGTATTAAAATGATGGTAAAGAATAGTTAAGCAGCTTTAGAACATAATGCACTTTTTAAAACATAAAGCTAGTCATGCATATAGGATGAATCACCTAAAACTTGCACAACAAATATTTCTGAAATAAAATGTGCTATTGTTATACTGTTTTTGCACAATTAAAGCTTAGACAAGTGCTCATAATTGCTGTCCATGCCCGTATAATAATAATAATTAGAATGTGTATTTCTTGAAAAAAGTTCCATTTTTTCAAATGGAACAATGCCTATTGATATCAAGAAAATAAAACAAAAGGAAATTGGAATATTAATTGTATTTTTGCAAGATTATAGTAAAAGTAGTTTATAAGCTATCAATATAAACATTTTAAATTTCTACAGTAGTCTGTTCCCATTTAACTACTTACTTGGCTACAATGTTCATGTTTACTTTTCTTATTTAGTGTGTGTTTTATTCTTCTTCCAAGAAAATGCATGTTATATTTTGTACTTATGTGTTTTTACTGCACCATGTGTCAGCACTCTCTTAATAAATTCAAAAATTGATCTACACAGGTTGTGTTCAAAATGATGACCACCAGCTACAATAAAAGCTTCCAATCTGTCATGTAAAGATTGCTGCATATGTTTTAGCATTTCAGCAGAAGTTTTTAACCAGCAGCTGTACCAGATACCAGATTAATTGTAAGGATTGTAAAAAAAATCTACATAAAAAAACAAGAGTATTATAGGCATTGGGTTGAAGGAATATTGGAGAAATATCCATTACAAACAAATAGATAAATCTGCTTTGGCAGCACATTTTTTGAATGAAAACCATGAAATAGAAAAAGGCATGAAGTTAAACAGTTAATAAAAACTGTGCAACAACCAAAAGAATTAGTAAAAAAACATGAGCAAAACCTTATGAATTTCGACATCCCAGAAGCACTTTATTAAAGGTTATCAGAAGACCACCAAGTCAACCCAGATACCTACCCAACTTCTACGAGTTCCAATAGTGGTTTAACAGCTGAGTATGTGGACAATTGTTCCACAAAACATGTAATCTCATATAAGTGAAACCATAAAGAGTGTTCTAAATATTTCTACTCTGAAGAGATTATTAATTTGTATTTCAATGTTTTTTGATTCCAAATTGAATTAATATTGAAACTGATTTCATTATTTTGAAAAAGAACATTTACTGCAAGACAGTGTATGCATGAGAGGGAAACTGAGGAAAATGCACTATATATAATGTTAATGCCTATTTTTACTGTTGAGGCACCACAGGCAGTGGACACTGAAGATACACAAGATGATACATGAAATGAAGTGATAAACTGGAGAAAGCTCTTTAAATGAAAAATATTCCAGGCTAAATTTAGGGTACCTCCTCGGCATTTGCCATTAATGAAGACTGAGGAAAACTTAGAAAATACCTTAATGGATATCATTGTATGATTCAGTTGAACTACACACTCTTAAAGCTTCACTTACTTTTCATAAATGTATGGAACCGGTTTCGAGAACATTTTGTTCCCATCTTCAGCCATGCTAAAGTTCAACTGTCGGATCATTCGTTGAGCTGTGGGAATGTATATTCTGCTCTGGTGGCGGTGTGATAAACTTGTAGTTTATGTTTTCATCCCCGACAATGTCGAAGCTCATTATGCTGTCTTTGTCATACAATGATATCCATTAATATGATTGGCTTCACTGTGTAAGTTCCAATTTACATTTAAGTTAGAAAATACCTGTCAGGGAGGATGGTCCTGGCGGGTATCTAACACCAGACCTCTCACTCACTAGTCCAAGCCTTAACCTCAGCCACCCCTGACAGTCTATTCATGCATATTAATGCTAAGACTCATACAGCATATGTTGCTCAAAGATTCATCCTGGAGTTCAGATTTAAATCCAATTGAACAAAGTTGAAACAATGGGCTCAAAAGCAAGATTGAGCTTCCCAAACACTTGAAGCCCTTGTGGATGATTGTAGATTCAAGTGAACAAAAGGCACCTAGTCTAAAGCACAAACAGGCCTAGTGCTGCTTTCCCAATACCAGGATAATCAAATATTACATTTTAAACTGCTTGTAACCATGTATTTTTTCTTGGGCTATGACAAGTGAACACTTCAGTTTAAGGCATTTTGTTAAAGAAAACATGAATTGAGTTGTGTAAAAGGACTTTTGTATATTAAAAAATGGATTATTTTTACTTATTTTAGTTTTCACATTAAAATGATACAATATGGTGAAGTTAAAAAGGGTCAGTCTTGATGGTCTAGTGGTAAACATACCTTGTAAACCCAAGATCACTGGTTCAAGCCTGGTCGGGGTGAATGGATTGTATGTTTTCAGTAGTGTATAAAATGTTGGGGAAATACAGAAATAATTATAAAATTTGTGCCATTTTCATTATTCCAATAAGTTCGAATTTATGGTCTGTATACATACATTTAAACAAACTTCTCATCATCTGAGCCCAGATTTCCTATATGTGCAAAAATTATAAATTTTATTTAAAGAAAAAAGAAAAACATGAGGTAATGTAACATTAGCCCATTGCCCAGCACCCTACTGCTGCCTCAGGCTATGCACTGGGGATTTAAAATGATAGCAAATAATAATTAACAGCACTATGGAAAAATTGTATATTTCCTTTATTTGTTTATATATTTTGATAAAATAAAAATTGAATTAAAGAGTGTTTAGATATGAATATTTTAGCACTTTAAATCAGAGATTTCTCTCCAAATAAAATTTTTAAACATTTAACTAGGTCTTGACTGTTTAGATGCTAAAAATCTGGAAAATATTTATTTTTTACATGCTAAAAATATTTGAAATATGTGACAAATATTAAAAAATGTTAAGTTTTAATTATTTTGTGTCAATATTCTGAGTATGCAGTACTCTGCAATGTAATTTGATCATCTCCCTAGCCTGGTGGTAGTATTTGCTACTACTATCTGAAGGTCCTGGATACAAATCCCGGTTAGGTCAACCTGTCTGGGTAAAGTCCCCCTCCCCTTTTCTTTTCCTTTCTTACTCTGAGAAACTGAATGCCAATAGCTTTAAAGCACTAAAGACTCTTGAACTCATTTGTGCATCATTAATTCATTTAATTTCATTCATCCCCACAGACTTGCACCTATATATAGTATTCATTCCACAATCTAAAGATGTCACAAGAAGACCAATGCAGTCAAAGCAACAATAAATATGCTGTGCCCCCCAACTGCACAGCTCAATGAGACTCATTTTCAAGTTATTGTAAAATGTGACTTATACAGGGGGAAAAAAAGAAAAAAAAAATGCTCCATGACACAAAAAGTCTGTCTAGGAAATGTTCTTTTCTTGCTGCCCATCCAGCAATTGAAATCCACTTTTTTCCCAACACTTGTGCTGTTGATCCACTATATCCTTAAATTCTGGAACATATTGCTGCAAACAATAACTTGGGTTGCTTTTGATTTGGCCATTGTTAAACAC
Organism: Metallyticus violacea; assembly: GCA_030762175.1. NCBI lineage: Eukaryota > Metazoa > Arthropoda > Insecta > Mantodea > Metallyticidae > Metallyticus > Metallyticus violacea. Next base: position 20,064,354 of record CM060833.1, read on the forward strand.
ACTAAACTTTGGTGATTTAGTAACAAATGAAAGATAATTACATATGAAAACTTATCTCCCAACAACTGAATGACCTCAGCTCACACCTTATCTCATACCACCACCCCTATTGATCACATCTTTGATATGTGTGAAGCTGCAGATACAATGATTTGGCACCTAAATAAAGATCTCTTTAATGCAAGACCAGCACTAGGTTCATAGACATTTTCTATTAATGGAGACGGAGGAACAAGGGCGAGTTTAAGCATCAGTTGTGAATTCACATTAAGTCAAGGTCTGAAAAAAATGAGCATTTCAAACTGCATGATCGCACAATTACACCAGAGTCCACACATTATACTAACTGTGCTTTATCACCTGGCAAGGAAAGAAAGAAGAAAGGTGAAGAGATGATGTATACAAAATTCCTTCCAGCAAAAACAGAGTAATAGTTCTAATAATCAAAATAGTAAGCACTTGGTAATTTATATGCTAATTAGCTCTTAGCCAGCTACATTATATGAAACATAAAACAAAGGTTTATTCTGTTCCTGTAATAATAAGACTTTAAATTGGGTTTTGATAAAATTAATTAAAACTGTATTTTTATGTGATATAAAACTTAAGGTATAAGTTGAATTTACCACATCTAAAGTGATAAATATGCTTGCAAGTTCCTTTTGCAGTGCAAATAAACATATATTACCTAAGAATTTCTGTATATATAACATATTTAACTTTTAGCGCCACCCCCTTTTTTTGTATAAATAACTCTTGGTAGTTTTTCATTGTTGATTCAGATTCACCAAATTGTTCATCAGTTTTGACTGTGATCGTACATTGCAGCATGTATTTATATTAATGCTACACAATTTCTTCGTGTGCATATTTGTGTAACTTAAGATTTACAGAATCAACAAATATCTTTTGGTCACCTACCTACAGTGCTGATTCTCCCTCATTCCAAGGCTGTTCTTTTGACAGCTCAGAAAGTCTGATGCTCTTGCACTTCACTGTGTACATTAGGGGTGATTTTTCTTTCTTAGAGCCATCAGCTCATGTTTCTCATCCACTGTTTATCAGACTAGCACCTCATGAACCTGTCAATTAGCACTCATTCTAACTGTAGGAAACTGCACAGGTGGCCCAGGTCGTTAAGGCACAGACTCATAAGCTTGAGGTCTGGAGCTCGAATCCCACCAGGACCGTCCTCCCTGAACTGAGGTTTTTCCAGGTTTTCCACTGTCCTCATAAATGGTAAATGCCGGGGAGGTACCCTAAAGTTAGGCCTGGAATGTTTCCTGCTTAAAAAAATCCTTTCTCTATATATTATTTCATCTCATGTATCATCAGTGTCCATTGTCTGTGGTGCCTCGGCATTAAAAACGGGCATTAAACACCATTAAAAAACTGTAGAAAATACAAAAAATGGTGAGATTGCAGCTCCATTCATAGCTTCAATGCTTGTAGTGACAAGACAAGCCACATAGCCTTGAGCCAACCCTCTTTGAAACATGACTGGCCATAAGCCTTTCTTTTATAAATGAGATGTGGGACTTTACTCTTAGGATTTCATAAATAGGGAAATAGTTCTGGTTTCAATTACAGTCAATGCTTCAACCAGTATAGTGGTATCAAAATTATTGCACAGTAAAGCAATGCAATGCAGCAGAAAATGTTGAGGGTGTACTGTGCTGTGATAATGGCCTTGTTATTGACTTAAGAGTTTAGTGATAATCATGTAAATGTTGCAGATCTAGGCAATAGCTATAGGGAAAATTAAATAAATCCTTTTTTCCCCTGAATTTTAGAGAGGAAACTCTCAATTAGCAAAGAGTAGTAATGAACTTACGGCCCATATAAAAACTGATGTTGTAAAAGAATATATTATTTAAAAATAGCAATGTAAAAGCTTTATTTCATAGTGCAGTCTGAAAAGGAAAATGAGGAAAGCTTGCAAACATGCTCACAAATTTTAGCAGATTTATTTGGAAAAAAACTGCTTAACAAATGAAATGATTGATTTTTAATTGCTTTAGAAGATTTCAGACAGTAATAATGAGAAACATTTTGACATCTGAGTTAAGTAAGAGGAGCACGGGAAACATGAATCAGATAATGATGAAAGACCTGGCACTGTCACTTTTTGCTTTTCAGAAGGGATTTCTGTACTACACCAGTCCACAACCAATACAAGGAATGACCCAGGCAAGTTTAGACAGTAAGTATCTTTTCTCTTTCAAATAACCAAATGTGAATGTATATAGTACCTAAAACCAGGATTCTTAAATGGTCAAATGTGAATTCTGATATCTTATATTTATCTGATCATTAATGGGTATAATCAGGAACCCTACTAAAGAAATGCACTGTCTACAGATGATATGCCATCTGCACTATATTTTAGAAAATATATATATATATAAGGAAATTTTCTTCCATTTGGCAATTTCTTCACTTTGTCAGTACATAACCTGTAGATGATTAGTCTAATATTTGAATATATGGTATCAAAATTCAAAGCATTTTACATTGCTGGCAAACACAAATGTCTTATGCTCTGGAAGGGATGATTAGGCTGGAAACAAAATGTCAAAACCAAGAGAGCCAACTTTGGCATTAAGAATTTTGTTCTTTGCTAAAACAGAACAGGATGTGTGAATAATTTAGTTTATATGGTAGGGGGACAGGAAATGGGAGACAATATAATGATCAGCTCATAGACTCTTGATTAGGACAGAACTGCCTATTTAGACAATTAGTACATTTTACAAAAGCTTTTTATAATAAACTCACAAATGGAGTAGGAATTGTATGTTTATAATTTGATTGCCAAGCATAAGCACAAAAGCTTCAAAGAGAGGGAAAAAGGAGGTATGTCAACTGCCCCTTTAATGTTGTTGCTTAGCTTGACAGGAAGTTGGTCACTATTTTTAAAATTTTCATTATAAAAAATTTTATGATTATATTCAGACAAAATGATTCTGCAAAACAAAATTATATAATACATTAAAACTTCCACAAGGGCAGTTGATCAACTATGAGAGCTAGTTAATAAAGACGATTGTTCTGCTTACAAATACACTATGTAGGGTCAAGGTTGGTGTGGTTTTTTTTCGTAGTAGTTCCCATTTGAGTTTTATGAATGGATTTTATTTCTCATACACCAACATACAAAACTTTTTAACAAAATGAACACAAATAAAAAAAAACTTTAATTTTAAATCCTTATGATCATGCCTTTGGCAATTCCAGATGGCACTAACTCCAATTTATTCCAATTCCAACTTGATTGGCTCAGCCTCCCAGTCCCTGGTTCATAAGCAGCTACCTACTAGAATATCCAGGGAACCAGGCTCTAATCGAACCAAAAAATATAATAATATAAATAATTTATGCAATCAATTCAATATTAAATACATTTTGTGCAATAATGAACCTTCCTCCTTTTCCAATTAAGCCTATTCAGCTAAATTTCTATCCTTGCAGTTGCTTATTCCTTTAAACCTTATACACAAACAAGTAAACATATTAAAGTCAAAGTAACCAATTTTCCTTTCCATGTTCTCAATTAATGTAAACTTACTACTATTAATAAACTTAATTCCCCCACTTGCTTACTCTGACTTTATGGAGTTGCATTCTTTCCATACCGCATTACAATTAACCCCAGGTTGAGTATGTAAGGGGGATCTATATTCACTCCTAAATAATGTACTTTTCAGCATTTCCATTTATCTTGCCCACCTTCCATAACCATTTTTGTTTCACTTTGTCTATGTACTTTCCAGTTCTTTAATATTTTTGTCTGATTTTAAATTTAAAATTCTTCTACCTCAAATTTCATTTCGTCAATTTTTCCACTTTCATAATAGGAACTGTTCCCTCCAAAACTTGAGTTGCTTACATTCTAACATACGATGCCAAGCACTATCTGGTTCTTCACACATAGGACATATCCCCTTAATATTAAATTTTTTTATTCTACTTAAGTAGATCACTCTGACTATGCCAGTCCTTCCCTTCTTGCGTTATCACAGATTTCAATATATCTTTATCTTCCCCATACATTTGTTAGTGTGCTATATAATTTCAGAGATTTTTTGGTATTAAAATTTGCCCATATTTCCTGTTTTTCAATTCCTCATTTATTATTATCTCTTTCCAAGATCCTTTTCCCAATCTTTCTCTCTCATACCATATTGATCCCATGCCCACTTCTTGTAGAATATTTTGAATTTTAGATGTACAGGTTTCTCTCCCCTTAATTTTTCCTTGTGCTACCAAACACCGATTGATGATATTCTCCTTTTCTGGTCTCCCCATTCTATACCAATATTTCAATATTCTTTCTAGTTACTTTTATAGCCCAATCCTCCTAGTTCCATTAGAGCAACCTCGTTAGGCGAAGATCTAGGTAAGCCTAGGACAATTCTACAAAATAGCTATTTATTGCATTTATCCCTTTCCACCCTCCATCTGACCCACAGCTTTCTATTTCATACACCATTCTACTCTCTACTACTGAACCATATATTCTCTCTAACCATTTTACTTGCATACTATCTTTCCTTCTGCTAGTGATTTCTTTTTGATTGCTCCATTTCCCATTACTAGAATAAATAATAAATTTTCTTGACAACTTCAATTTCTGTATCCTCCTACCACTATGTTTCCTGTTTTTCTAATTTGAAGCCTTTTTTCTTCACAATAATCTTAGATTTACTTTTTTTTTTATCTTGAGACCCCATTCTCAACAAAATGAATGTGCCTATAGCTTCTAGTGATCATTTTAATGCTACATTTGTTAAAGACAATTTTACCAAATCATCTGCAAAGATGCAGATCCAATATTTCTATATTATTTATAGTTGGCGAATGTACATAACCATTACTAACTTCTTCTAGAATATCAATAAATAGATTAAAGAGAAGTGGACTTAATTTGCATCCTTGTCTTAGACCTACATTGTTTGATATTTTACCTCTAACCCTTCTCCTTTCACATTTAATACAAAATTTGTTTTCCTTGTAAATGTTTTGAATTACCTTTATAAAATTCTTGCTTACTCCTCTCTTTCTCAGTCTGATACAAAGAAATTTTGTCAAAAGCTTTATCTAAGTCCAAAAACAACAAATTGATTCTACCTCTTTTGTTACTAAAATATTTATCGACTAATGTTCTAATTATAAAAATATTGTCACTTATTCTTTTACTTTTCCTAAAGGCATTGAAATACTGAAATTTTCTTTTCTCTCTCTGCCCATTCTTGTAATACTTTGCTAACACTCCAGTAAAGATTTTCCCAATAATTGAAAGTAAACTAATTCCTCTATAGTTTGCTGGGTTCCTAATACCTCCTTTACCTTTATAAATTGGTGTTACAATTCCGACTCTTCAATTTTTTGGTATTTTTTCTTTCTTCAAAGATTTAAGTTAACTAACCCCACCAATATATTTAATTTGTTCACATCTTCTACCCAAGCTTTCCAACATTCCGCTGGTATTCCATCTATTCCACATGGTTTGTTACGTTTTAACTTTTTGATTTGTTCTAATACTTCATTTGATGTAAATTTGCTATCTAACAAGTGTATTTTCTATAGATTACCATTATTCAAATTATCTTGTTTAACCAAGTTTTTACTCCCAAAAGATCATGAAAAAACTTACACCACTCTATTGGTGGTACATTATCCCCTCCCTTTCTTTTGTGCATTTTATCTATCATTGCCCAAATTGTCTTGTTATCATTCTTCTTCGCTGCTTTGTTTAACTTCTGTCTAAGCTTTTCTCCCCACTCTTCCTTTTTGCCTCTAATAGGCACCTGTATCCCCATCTTTCTACAAGGTAATTGCCCCTGTCTATCTCCTCTCGTTTGTCTCCAGCATTTAGCTCTCTCTGTACCCTTTTTCTTATTTGTGAACATTCTTTATCGTACCAGCTATCATTCACTTTTAGCCTCCCCTCAGACACTTTCACTTGTTTCCTGCTGTTTTGACAGCCTTCTCTTTACTAATAATACATTCTTCAACTTTTCTATCTTCTAATGATGCTGACAAATTTTAATTTTGCATGAAACATTTCCGCTAAATCATTTTTCCATCTGTACTATTTTAATTGGATACTTAACCTGAAATTTTGCTCTTTCCTACTATATTCTATCATATAGTAGTGTATAGTATCATATGCTAGGAGTTCTGACATGAAACTCATTGAGTATTTATGGAGAAACTTGTCTGAGACAGTCCTGTAGCCCCTCAAACTCTTCAACAACTTATAAATGCTTTTATTCAAGAATGGGAGAACTTCACGCAAGAGGAGGTGCTTAGATTGATTAGGAGCTTGCCTACGAGATGTGAGGTATATGGAGGCATATCAGATGCTGAAATTATTTGCAAAATTGAAATTGAAGGACTTTTCACTTTAGTTTATAACATTGTCTTTAATTTCAGCTTCAGCTTCAGCATTCAAGTACAAAATGAGAAGAAAAGAAGATGTATACTGAAATAAAGATTTAAATTTTCTGTAAAAAATATTTATCACCCTAAACCCAGCTGTGACAGCAATACATATGTCAAACTTTTGTCCCTGTAATTGTTTTGAGCATTTCATCAATATTAACATAAAACAAAATTTCTGGCTATATGAATGCAAGTGAGGAGGAGAAGAAGAAGAATTTCTTTTACTTGCACTACAGCATCATATGTATTGATAAGAAAATGATGGGGTAAATATTGCACATGTCTTTTAACTGTTCAAAAAGAGATGATTACTCCATGAAGGTGGCCTAAGAGTGAAATACAAAATATAGTGTATTATATTTCTGTATTGTGTGCCTTCTAAAATAAAGGTGTCAATATCAGGTAAGATTAAATGGAAGTCGTGGATTATTAATATATTTCATTTTATTCAAGCTAACTTAGATCATTATTTTTTCAGTTAACATTTTAATAGTGACTGAATTTTGAAGAATGAAATTAAAGTACCAATATTGCATGCTTTAAATAAATAAACCCCTTTTTATATGCTTAAGAAAGAATATTACATCACTTAAAAGAATCAAACTTTATGGGAACAGAATAAATTGTTTGTTATCCAACATTTCTCGTGGATAACTACATTTTTTGTAACATAAAATCATATTAGAAATCCAACTTTCAGTATGCTTTATAGTTTCTGGAGATATAAGATGCAATCCATTCACAATTTTTTACCTGATATAATAGGCTGCAATTCATTATTGCAATATTTACACTATCTGATACATGTTTCAGGAGTGTAAACACTGCATTTACTTTCCAGTCACACCTTTCATTTGCTTGGAGAAGTTAATTTGATTTAGACTTGTTGCGTAATGTAGTGTGATGCTCAAAATTGAATACAGACCAGTGATTAAATTTTTAACTAAAGGATTTTCACCCAATGATAAGCAATGACTTGATAGTGTATATGGTATCTTCTCCTTCATATTGCAATATGAATGCAATATGGTCAAAATTATTTTGAATGGGCAGAGAGAATCTTGAAGATGATCCATATAAGGGTAGGCCACCAAATATGTTGACAAAAAAACTTCCTTGTCAAGAAGGAAGTTTGATTGCCAAGTGTCTGAAGACAAAAGAAATAACTGCAAGGTTGGGACTTTCTAAAACAATTGTGGTTTGCATTCTTCATCATGTTTATATGTATAAGGCCCGTGCAAGATGGGTGCCCCAAATTATTTCAGCAGTTCAAATGTAAGTGTGCATGGAATTTTTAGTTTCTGAACCCTTGCCCTGTTTGTTATCTCCATTTCAATTAGAAATAAATGTCATCCATATTCTTATTATAACAAAATTTCATTAACATTTTAAAACTATTTCTTAAGTCAGTATGAATAATAAACAAAATTATAAATTTATTCTTGAAATCTCCTCTAAATTCACTGTGTTGATTCCAGAATACATTAGAATTGGAATTATTCTTGAAAGTACTTCCAAACATAAGTTTTGTCTGGGGAGGAGTATTGTTATGATACACTTCAATGTGTGAATGAATTCCTGGCCAATTAGCCACAATTTTAATGCTATAATGTGTTACTTTCATTTATTAATTTGTACAAATGATCATAAACAAGTTAACAAAATGTATTAACATTATCTTAACTTAGTAATTTCATAACTAAACAACTGATGTGATTGTAACATAGATTACTTAGTGTTTTGGCTAGTTTGAGTTGATCAATTCCAAAACTCAACTTATCCACAACTTTAAAAAAAAAATTAGATAGTTAGATAGTGCCATTTCATAATGTTGGCAATATATTGTCTTGTATGGATAATGTTTGTTTCCTTAACCCATTTTGTCTTTGAGATATTTAACCTTAAAAATAGGGGTTTGTTCCGAAGTTTATACACCCACAACATGTTATATTCCAAAACTCATTATGTCCAATGCAAAATGGATATTGAAGGGAATGTTTTATTGTTAGTTTTTTCTATTTGTTTAAAATGGTGGAAAACAGCATTGAGTTCATTAATTAATAGCAATTTGTCAACAGTTCATTCTTTTATTGTTGGCATGTTACATTATACTGTAGAGATAGTGATTAATTTGGAAGAAAGTGTTGGAGCTTGTGAATAAATTCAACAGAAACATGAAATAATAGAATAATAATCTATAAAATTTATATTAAAATTTCATGTTATTTGCCTGACAGTTTCTAGTCTTTAAATTTGCAGAAGTTTATACGTCAGGTTACAATGCAGTGCAAAATCCTGAACTGAGAGTTAAATACAATTTCTTTCATATATTTTTACAACTAGTTACAGTATATTTCTGCCACAGACAAAGTTCAAAATGTTTTGAGCTAGAGGAATATACTAAGAAAGCCAAAATTGAGAGGAATATTATAACATTGAAAGATAATCAGTTAGCTGATCTTGGCTATCACAAACTGCAAGCAAAGGCATCTTCACATTCCTAAGAACACAGAATGAGGGGTGAGATGGCATTTTCATTTGACTGTCACAAGAAACTAGCATTACCAAAACTTTCGTACAGGCTGCCTATTACAACCGCCAACTTTATATGAATAATTTTACTGTATGTGAAAGAATGTCTAAATCTGTGCAGAGTAGGCACTTAGTGGGAACTGAATTCAGAGCTTAATTTCTACAAGAGTCTGGTTAATTTATATCACCTGTACTTATCTGAGCAAGAAGATGAACAAGACGAATCAATGAGTGATATTTATTCAGTTTAATGTTATTAATTTGTAAAAAAAAGTGTGATAAATTTAATTTAATTTTCAAAAAAATGAAAAATTATGTAAAATTATGTCAATGGATTCTTGACATTATTTATATAAATATGCTACATTTGAGTTTTCTGCAAAATAAACAATAAAACATAGTTTATTCAACTGAGGTTTACTGCTTAATTGATTCAGAAAGCCATCTTGTCCATTATTGTTTGTTCTAAAAGTAATCTTGTCCACTTATATGTTCCAAAACTCATCATGTACAACGAACATACATCTGTTCCAAAAGTAAACTTGTCCTCTTATGTGTTTCAAAACTCATCTATCCAAAGATACCTGTCTACAGCATAACTATATTATTGCTTCTATCGCAGATCAGCTTGTAGAATTTGGTTCTAAATAGCCTATTTTTTTCATAATTTGTATTCTAGTTAATGAATATCATTGTATGATTAGTTGAACTACACACTCTTAAAGCTTCACTTACTTTTCATAAATGTATGGAACTGGTTTCGAGAACATTTGTTCCCATCTTCAGCCATGCTAAGGTTCAACTGTCGGATCATTCGTTGAGCTGTGGGAATGTATATTCTGCTCTGGTGGCGGTGTGATAAACTTGTAGTTTATGTTTTCATCCCCGACAATGTCGAAGTTCATTATGCTGTTTTTGTATTTGTAGATGTAGATTTTCTCCCAGCTTGCTAATTCCATAGGTCCTTGTACTGATTTTAATAATTTTGTTTTATTTATTATGTCGTGATTTTGTGTCCAAAAATGATATGCTACTGCTGATTTCTCTATTTGCTTGTACTTTATGTTCCTGAAATGTTCCTTTAACCGTGTGCCAATGTTTCTCTTTGTTTTCCCTATGTAGATTTTTTCACATTCTGCACAGTTTATTTTGTAAATACCTGATTTTTCTTCTTGTGGAATACTGTCATTAACATTATCTATCAGCAAATTTTGAACATTAAATCTATTAATCGGTGCCAACCTGATATTAAAATCTTTAAGAATATTCTGAAATTTTTTGTGGCCCATGGATGATATGTGAATTTTTTAAAAATAAGTTTATCTTTTTTTGCTGAAAGTGTTGTGGTTTCTTTTATATGTTTTTGTCTCTTGAATTTCTGCACCTTTTTATGTACTAGTTCTTTTTTAAAACCATTTTTAACTGCTGTTTCTTCTATTTGTTTGTATTCTTTAAAATATTCTTCTTTACTAATTTGTAGGTTAACTAGCCGGTGTGTTAAACTGTTAATTACTGCATGTTTGTGTGCTGTAGGGTTTAAACTGTCAGCTTTGATGTGATTATCTGCATGTGTATTCTTTCTGTATATTCCAAATTTAAGTTTTTCTTGGCATTTCATTATTTTAATATCCAGGAATGGCAGCATGTTATCTGTTTCTATTTCGTATGTAAATGAAATGTTTTAATCTTGAATATTTAGAAGTTTTAAGGCATCGTCAATGAGTTTTCTGTCAACTATGGCAAATATATCATCCACATATCTGTACCATACCTTAAATATGAATGGAAACGCTGTGTTGATGTGTGTTTCAAATCTACTCATGAAGAGGTTAGCTAGAAATGGAGATAAGGGGCTGCCCATTGTAAGTCCTGCTTCTTGTTTATAAAATTTTCCTTTGAAAGTGAAAAAGGCTTGGTTTATGCAAATTTCTGTCAGTTTGATGTATTCTTTAATGTGTATATCATTAATTCCACTTGTTTTTAGCCAATCATGTAGATAAATCAGGACTTTTTCTTTTGGTATGCTAGGAAACAGAGATTCTACATCGAAAGATATAAGAGTGTCAGAGGGGTGCAATTTTATGTCTTTAATTTTTTCTATTAACTGATATGAATTATTTATGCTCCTGGTTTGAAATTTTGGTAAAGCCTTGAATCTATTAGCTAACCATTTTGCTAAATAGTAAGAGGGAGTATTGTATTCTAGTATTTATAGTGCTAGCAGATTTTCCCATATTTCTTGACTTACATTATCATGGACATGTGGAGATTTGGAACTAATGGCCTTATTTAGTGCCTGTATGAAAATATATTATGGCATTAATTAGACTGCTAATTTATGTGCCCAATTTCAAATGGATATTGGATAATAATGAAAGGAAAAAACTCTTGCTTAGTTCTTTGAAACAAAACAATACATACCAGAAATTATTTTTGTTTCATTATCATGTGAAAGAAATAATTAGATTACTGGCTTTGGTTGGGCTCTCCAAACATAAATATGATGTGATGAACTGGCGTAAAATCCCATTTAATTTGAACACATGGTATTAATTATGATTTTAATTGCACTAATTTGAATGCACCTGTATTTCTTTTCCTTAAATGTGCATATCAAAAATTTGTGACTGTAATTAAATCTGTATGTAATAATTGTTTGGAAATTCATTCATTTGGGTTTCTAAGCTTGTACATCTCTACTACCTCAACATATAAGTAAATTTCATTGGTTCAAATGGTTCATCAGGACTCAAAATAGACCTTAGAAGTAATTCTTGTAAGATTTTTATGAATGCATTTTTCTAGGTTTAAGTGAAAAACAATTGAATAAAATTAGTTTGACTCATTTTAATTTTGGGAAGGGAGGAGGGAAGAGAGAGAGCTCTTTGTTTATACTACAATCAAAAGCTAGAGGTTAAACAGATATAAAAATATATAGGCACAGCTATAAGTGCTAGATATTCTCAAGAACTGAGAATATCCAGCCATATATTGCACATGCTTTCAGATATTGATATACATTTTAAATATTAATTCAATTTGGAATCAAATACAGTGAAACACCCATTAATAATGAGTAGGATATTTAGAACACTCTTTATGGTTTCACTTGAATGAGATTTACTCAGGACATATGTTTCATTGAAACATATGTCGTGAGAAAATGTTTAGAATACTATTCAAAGCTTATGTCCTGAGTAAATCTTATTTAAGTGAGTGTTCTAAATATCCTATTCAGAAAATATTATTGATATACATATTTCTGTGAATGGAAGTAAAGTATAATATTGAAAAGGATACAAAATTTAATAAATACATTATCTACCAACAACAGAATAAAAAATTTTAAATATTTACATTATCTAGTACGATAATAATATGTGTGCAATATAAAATTATACAAAATGTAACAATTCTTACATCTTTTACAAAAGTGTAATTTATGTCTAATATAAGGTGCCATTTAAACCACCTTTTGAGAAAATGCTTATTTTGCTGATGTTTGTGTTTCATTCAAAATTTCCTCTTCAGTGGAAAAAGCCAGGTTATCAATTCCCATACTAATTTTGGATGGCATTGAGGTGTTCAGTTCTTGTGTAGACTGCATTTCTGCACTATCAATAATCTGTGAAATACTGTGTCTTTGTTGTAAAGAAGTATCTGCTGTTGAGGACATGGCATCATTATTGACTTGTGTAGTTTGGACATCTGCAGTTTCAGTTTGTGTACCAGCCTGTTTCATAACACTTTCTTCTGTTGTCGCACACACTACAGCAGCTGTAGAATTCTCTCCCTGTAAAGAGGGCGTATCTGTGTAAGTAGCAGATAACTCACCACAAGGTGAAGTACCCTCTGGTACTGTGTTTGGAGTTGATGGTGCTTCATTGAGTAAGAATGGAGCAGACAGGCTTCTTGGCTAGAAAAAAAAAAGTTTGTTTTTTTTTTTTCCAAAAATCAACAGAGATAAAAATTTGAAAAAAAAAAAAAAAAAATAGAAAAAGTAGTCTCGATTATTTAATTTTGCACTTAGTTGTTTGAATAATTACGAATTAAAACGTGATATAGTAAAGTTGAAATAAAATAGATGTGTTGTGAACAATTATTATACTTATCGTTATGGATAACGCGGCGACTGGCACAAGTAACGCCTCCTTTCACGAAGGGCAGCGGAGGACGGCGGAGAAAACGGACGGCAACACCTATCCCTGTGAACGTATCTGCAGCCACATTACGATAAACAGTGTGTGTATTGACGGAACTTTCTAATTCATAACGAGATCAACAGTTTCAGTTTTAGACTCCAAACAAATTAAAGTTATGTAAGAATTAGATAAAGTTAGTGCAAGAGGAATGAAAAAAGTAACAATTATTCGATTAAAAATGGAGTAGAAAATTTATGAACATAAAAAAAAAAAAAAAAAAAAACTGTCAACGGGTTTCTACGCTTCTACGCCTTCCTCCGCTACCCATCGTTAAAGGAGGCGTGACGTGCCAGTCGCAGCGCTATCATAAACGATAAGAATTATTATTGAAAGTATGTTGGCATCATGTGAATTGTTTGATTCTTTGTATTCGTTTGTGCAGGAACATGAAAGTACTTAGTATTATATTTGCACATTATTTTGTTTGGATATAATTGTTTTCTTCTGGTTTGACTTTAGCGTCCGCCTTAGACTTAAATAGCCTTAATCTGGAACATATTGTGTAGTGGAGAAGCCACCACTACTAGGTTAGGTATTAATGCTGTAATTCCTTTTAAGAAATAAAAGTGTTATTGCTATAAGTTAGTATTTATTGCAACAAAGTAGTTTGCCAAGATTAGGAGATAAGAAGAAATACATTCACACATACAAAAATGTGGTTAAACAAGAAACCTCAGTTCAGCCAGATAACAGCCTTTGAGAATAAAGGAGCAGCCGTACAATATTTTAATAAATAATTTATTAAAGAAAATACTTCAGAGAGAAAGAGAAAGACACTATCCTGGATTAAAAAAATTGAATGAATAAAGCAACAGAAGCTGCAATACGCTCTACCACCAGGAATAAAAACAAACTATCTGGTTCAGGATGGAATGAGACTTATGTATATTTACAAATAGTACCTGCATGCATAGTAAACACTTATAAAAGAGTAATACTTATATTACTTATCATTTCTAATTCAAGCTACCCTTCATTCACAAATGAGTGATCAAATAAGAGCACTTATTTCAATAAATAAGCTAGAATGCCCACTTAAGCGTTACTCATTACTTACTCTCTCGGTTTCTGATTAGGTTACTTGCTCTTCAGGATATAATAATGACTTCGCGGAATATGTAGAACTTTATGCTCAACATATGTTGACGACAGAAAAATTATAAATTAGGATATGGAGAATTCTTTAGATGTTATGATGATCAACAATTGAATAAGTATTTTTGCTTCAACAAATAGACTTTTAAATGTTTTGCAACCATTAATTACAGAGAATGTTGCCTAAAGAGACTTACCAACATCTACTTTTGTAAAAGATTATCTTTGTTCTGAGGTTCAATGCATTTCCTCTGTTTAGACAAGTATTTACAATGATTTGTGTAGATATAACTTTAAATCTCCTATAATATGAATTCTTCACAATTTATTCATTTTGCTTGTTTGTTTGTTTTTTTTTTTTTATTTATTCCATGTGAGACAGCCAATGTTGTGCTGTATTATATGTTAAGTTTCAAAAATAGCTGCAATGTATCATTTTCATTCACAACCTGCAATTGAATGCGATATTAACTTCAGATGTCAGCAACTTCTGGGCTCATTTGCATTAATTTCATTTCATTCATTATTTAGAAGATCCAGTGGCAGTTAGCGTGTAACATTAAGAACATACAAGAAAAGAATGGTTATATATTGTCATACCTTTATTTTTTTTACTCTCAGTTTACTTACCATTGTATCAGCAATAGCTTCTTGATAAGGTGGGGGTTTCTCTAGATGAATTTGATTGGTGTCTTCATATCTTGGGGGACGATCTTGCAGACGTTGAATTATAAATCTCTGAACTGAGGTGAGACTGGTTTCCCTTTCACGAAAGAGTGAAGATACTGAAGTAGCATGTCGACCCCTAATATACAAAGTTTAAAATTGATTTTAAAAATCAATTACACTAACAGTTCATGTACTGGAGAGCTGTTTTAAAAATGTACAAGAAAACTGTCATTTTGCATCTTATTATTCAAGGTAATGGAATAATGCTTGTAATGCTTATTTTTTTACCTAGCATTTTAAAGAAACTGTACAGGGTGCAGAAAAAATGTGTACAAAGAATTTACAAGTACTTTATCAACATAAAGTTGACATTAACTATTTTGAGCAGGAACAAGTGGTCTCAAGACACTTCAAAATACAGTGGTGACATTTTGCAATGTTCAGAATCTTTCTGTCATTGTATAAAAAAAATAATGTGCAGAACACCAGAACATTTGGAAAAGTGTTTAATAATTAATTGTGTATGTCCTTCCAATGTAAACAGGAGATGTTTGTCTTCAGGCACTTTACAATCATTGTGATAGAAGTAAGTAGTTGATTACTGATTATTGTGAAATTATATATATTAATTTCTCAGTTTCACTAGTTATAACTTGAAGAAAACTATAAAGGAAACATCTTTTGTAATATATACCTTAAGCTTATGAAGAAATTATGTAATATCAAATATATATATTTATGAGGAAATTAAATACCTGATGTTACATAATTATTATAATTATTTTATATTTATCTGCATATTTACTACATGTTTGGTACATACCTATATATTTCTCAATTTGATATTACATAGAACTCAGGCTTTACTAATGACTGACCAAATCAAGACTTGTGAGATATTTCACAGTCTGCATGACATCTGTAGATATAAGTCTGGAGTTATGAATGAAATTAAATAAATTAATGATAGCACAAATGAGCTCAGGGTCCTTGGCACCTTAATGCTACCTGGCACAGTAATACTGTCTACACAGAAAATAACCTTTAATCCTTAAATATCAAAGTACTAAATTAGAAGTAAGAAGTTTACGGGAAATCAATATTCCAACAATAATGTGATCCTGTTGTGCTGAAATACCCATGTTCTTCTATACTCATTAAAGGGAGAGGTGGAAGTTGGCAAAATTTCGGTTCACTGCATTCACATGTACTGTCATTTTCAGTTCTTTAACTTTGCTAGCATTATTTTTAGCCTTTATTAAATATCTAATTTGCTTCTAGTCCCATTACTGCTATTAGTTTCATGTATATGCTTATCACAGGTAAAAAATTTAAATATTACTTAGTTTAGACATTCTGCTTCCAGGCCTTCCAACACTCTTGATCACATCACTAGTATAAGAACAGTACTGACATCAGAGAATAATTATTATTTTTTTACTGAAAACTGATGTGAAAAAATAAATACTTTCTACCTTTGTTAGAATAACCAACACTGCCAGGTATATCATATTTTCAATGCTGAGAGCTTTGTTGATTGTATCAAATGATCTAAAAAGGCTGATTGTAGGGTACATTTACTAAATGTACTGTACAAGTTAAAAATGCTATTTAAACTTTTTTATTTTATTGGCCATATTTTTTAATCACCATATGCAGTATGTTAAAAATAAGATACACAGTATAAAAAAAATTTAAAATTCCATGTAAAATTAATTATGTTCATTCAATCAACTAGCTTGTTAGATATGATTTAAATTATATAGTAATTTACTGAACAACAATTAGGGACTTTTAAAATTATTTCATAAATTGTGAAAGAGCTAGCCCCCCAACCCCAGCCCTGGGCTAGAATCATCTCTGGATAGACTTTAATGCCTCTTTCTGATCATCTCTACAAAGTTTTAAATAATTGCAGATACAGATCTTGATGCTGATTCTGAAATACAGAAAGAAATTAGAGCATTTACGTTACACTGATATTTGAAGTTCTATTTGAAGATGTAAATTCACGGCTCATCCATAGTTAAAATTTTGGCTTCTGGGTGCTGCCATGTCTTAGTGGTAAAATTGATCACTGCTGATGTTTTTGATTGAACTCAGCCTGAGAAATATTCTTTTACAAGCATCTTTGAACCATTCATATTAAAATCTTGGCTTCCGGGTACTGCCATGTCTTGGTGGTAAAACTGGTCACTGCTAATGTTTCATTTAGCATGAGAAATATTCTGTTAAAAAGCATCTTTGAAATCATTCATGAAAAATAGTTAAAATCTTGGCTTCTGGGTGCTGCTGTGTCTTAGTGCTAAAATTGGTAATTGCTGATGTTTCATTCACCTCAGCCTAAGAAATATTCTTCAAGCAACTTTGAACCATTCATGAGAAATAGTTAAAATCTTGACTTCTGGGTGCTGCCACATATTAATGGTAAAATTGACCACAGGCTGAGCAGTCACCAATTTTACCACTAAGATGCAGCAGCACCTGGAAGCCAAGATTTTAACTATTTTTCATATTTCTTTGAGTTTCAACCATATGTCATTAATAGTTCCTGCATAACAAGAAAGACCTTCATTTCAGTCTTCAATTCAATAGATCATCACATGATCATCTTTAATACTGCAATATGAAATACTAGGAAAACCTCCTTCCCTCATAAAGCATGCTGTTTGACAGCATTTGGAGGTAATCCATTTTTAGTGAAGAACTTTATACAGCACAGTATACTAACACTTAAGAGTGTAATTTGCTGTAGATGTTGGCGAAACAAATTCTTCTAGTTCAGTACCAGATTTTGGGTCGAAACAGGTATGCTAGTCTGCCTATAGACAATGCAAAAAGCTATTTTTGACTTGCATTCACAGCTAAATGCAAGCATGCCAAGGTCATTCCAGTCACAGGCTCCTTGATAGACAACCCTTGCACTTTATTAACTAATAATAGCTGATACACAATATTAGTTTTATTTCATAATGAGTACTATCCTGTGTTATAGGGATTGTTTGAAATGGCGCCTGTATGTGGTCACACATTTCCGACATCTTTTAATGAAATTTGTATCCACTCACAACAGCATACTTCCATAATTCTATAATTTATTTTTTAATATTTTCTTTAAGTATGCTATAGTAGGAGGCTTATTCCTGTAGACTTTATTTTTCCTTATTTTAGTGGTACACTTCAACACACTGCATTATTATAGAATTTATTTCACTTATACACTGTAATTAATAATATGCATATCAATAGCCTATAATATGACACAGACTTCAGTTATACTAACCTCTTAACCACAAACTGCTTTTATAATAACACGAAGACTGAAATAATACTTGTTCTCATAACTGCAAACTGCAGCTGTCCATAAGCAGCCACCAGCAGGGAACTGTCTGTTATTACAGGTAATTAGTGCAAGTGTAGATGCAAGCCAAAAATAACTCTCAGTAGTATTTGTATTTCATAGTGTTTTAAAATTGACGTGAGCTATGTAAGGATGGAAATACTCAGAACTTATATTTTATATCCCTCTCATAACAAATGCATTGTTAAAATGAAAATATTAAGGTGGAAACTTAAAGTGAAAAAACATTATTTTAAAAATAATAAACAATTACATATATGCTGTCACAAAATAAGTAATGTACCATATTACTAAGAGCTTGGATTTTGTATAATATCGATTTGAGAAACGTTTAGCTAAAATGGGTTAAATATGTAATGAAGCAATTATGTGTAAAATAAAACATTTTATTTCTTTGCTAGAAAATAGAATGTTATAGTTAATCAAATTAAGATTATGTATCTTCTACAATTATGAAATTAAAATTAATATTAGAACTTTGGAATGAATGCAAAAGTACTGAAAGACAACCCCCCCCATTAAGATTTTAAGTTACATTGTAAGGAGATGCACAATTAATTATAGTATAATTTTCCAAATATTCTGTTCACAGTCATTTGTCTGACAATATGTTTTATATGCAGAGAAATAATGCTCCACATTGTAATAAGTCACCAGTGCATGTTTATACAGAGGGAATGTGCTAGCAATAATATTCTCAGGAGGTTCTACAGTTTCAACATTAAATAAACAAGACAAAGTAAGAAGAGTTGAGTTCCCAGGGTTCTTATTCAGTTCAGATTGCAGTTTAGTGGAAACTATACCATTCACTTCACGACACAACAGTAACATTCTGAACTACATCTTCCATTATTCCCATGTCTTCAGAGAGGTATATCTGAAGTCTCCAGTTTCTTGATACAATTGGAAAGCTGAGCACTTTAGAACTGTTGAATGCTGACAGGATTCACTCATAGATTCTGCAGGATAAGGAGGAAAGCTCTGCATCACTGACTTCACAGCTTCTAAGTGCTTATTGTACAAAATCATAGCTTTAAACCAAGTTGTTCACCTTATAATCACAGGCTCTGAAGGCAGAGGTACATCAGGTAGCTGCTGCTTATAGCATTGTACATGATAAAGCATATTTCAACAAAACCTTTTTCGTCACTGATATGAGTGTATTTGCCTTCCTGGAATTTATCTGTAACTGTCTCTGCTATTTGTTGCAATGCATGAGCCATACAAGTAACATCCACTAAGTTTGGATAAAATACACTAAGTGATTTCTCTGCTTTCAGTATATATGCAGCTGCATCTCTGTACAACAAAAGGACCTTATCTTCTTTAACTCCAGCTGGCCATAGCACCTGAAGTTCATCATTAATGAATCTTACAATTATTGAACTATTTGTTGCCCCTAAAGATTTACAGGAAATTAAATAAGGTTTAGATGCATCTCAGTGTTCAACTTGCCTACAATCAGATTTGCCAAGAAAAGGCCTAAAGTTTCTGTTGTTTCAGCAGAAATCCATATATACGAATCACATGTGTCAGTCCTGATTTTTTTCTAAGATTTCAACATAACAAGAATCAAGTAATTCTTCATGAGGGTTGACTCATCCGGAATGTTACTGTTGCAGTTTTTATGTAATAAATATTTAAATTCAGATACCTGAAGTTTATTTCAGGGTATGATCGCTTCAACCATTGCCATGCACATTGTGAAAATCACTATTAGATGATATCAGTTGCCCCTTTAGCTGTGTAAGTAGTAGCTATTTCTGTGAAGAAATCCATTGTTTATTTGCAGTATGTAGATTATTTTGTAAATGTTGTTCAATTTGAGATTTCATCGTTCACTTGATATGTTTATTGCAAGTTTGGCAGAAAACTGTTTTACCATCTGTGTGAAAGCACTGTCAATAGAAATGCATCTTTTCAGCTTGAACAAGAACAAAGATGCAGCTGGGGCCATGGTTAACTGACTGCTACAAATTCTGATCTGTTTTTGAGAACAAGAAAGGAAAATGTTTGAAATTATTCATTGTTAGTGGTATCAAACTCATGCAATTTGAATGTAAGAACAATGTATGAGTAGCACGATAGCATTTAAATTATATAGTTTGGTAAGTGTAAAAATGTGTAGTATGGTGTGAAATATGTGATGTTATACCAAATATGTAAAATAAAATTTATGGACAATATACTTAAATGTGTGTCTTGTCAACATCTCCCTTTTATTCGTCCATAAATATGTAGCATCAAAATATGTAATTACATAAAATCCGGACTCTCATTATTACCATAGCTTTAAAATTAGGAGTTGTGCATTTCTACCTGCAAGTTCTCCAGCATATAGCTCCAAGAGCCGAGAAAGCAATTGCAAGAGCACACACCAGTGCTACCTGAGCAAACATGAAGAATTTGTTTCTGAAAATGAATAACCAAATAAATACATTAATTAAGTTTATTAAAAGAAATATAGCTTGAACTTCCATCTGCATTCTTTAAAATGTTGCTTAAATGTTAATCTAAGAGGTAAACTCAAGTCATACTGAAGTATGAGGAGGATTCATAAAGTAAGTTAAACTTGTTGCTCTAATCTGCCAGCACTGCACAAAAATAGTGGAAAAAACATCTCCATTGCATTGGAAATTCATTGTAAACTTTAGGCTGTGTATGTGCCAAATGCAATGTTGCATCCAGGCATATTGAAATTTCAATAGACAGTGCTCATTTCTTCTGCAGCACATTTCTATTCTATTTTCAAGAAATAAAAAAATTAGTGAAATCAATTGTAACTTACTTTCTGAATTCCAAAATATTCTACAAGAAGTGGGCATGGAATCAATATGGTATGATGGGGAAATAATGGGAAAAAGATTTTGGAAAGAGATAAAAGCAAGAATTGAGAATTTTGAAAAACAGGAAAAATGGGCTATTAATGTCAAAAAATCTCTGAAATAATATAGCAACTAAAATATGTGTGGGGAAGAGAAAGATACACTGAAACCTGTGATAAAGCAGGAAGGAAAGGAATGCATGGTTTAGAAAAGTAATAATATATTTAAGTGGGTTAAGAAATGAACATACAAAGGGGAAATGTGTGTGAAGAATCAGATAGTACTTGGCATTGTATTTTAGAATGTAAGCAAGCCAAGTTTTGGAGGGAATAGTTTCTTTTACGAAAGTAGAAAAATTTATCAAATGAAACAACAGGCAGAAAAATTTAAATCTAAAATCAGATGAAAATATAAAGAACTTGGAAAATACATCGGGAAAGAAGATAAAAATAGTTATGGAAGGTGAGGAAAACAAACTTTGACATGGCCCTATGAATATATATCCCCATTACATACTGAACTTTGTATGGGATATGGAAGGAATGCAACTCCATAAATTCAGGATTATTAAGTGGGAAATTTAAATGTTGTAATAGTAGTAGGTTTACAGGTACTGAGGAGATGGAAATGTAAATTGTTTACTTTAATTTTAACATGTCTTGTTTGTGAAAACTGCATGAACTTGGTTCTATTTATATGTTAAAAATATTATATCTTTATGTAAATTGGAAATAATAAATTCATTCATTCCTACTTTCTGAATTGCCCTCTTAAGAGAAAGTTTTGAATCACATTTTGTTTTTCACTAAAAGTTTTGATATTTCAATTTATACAAATTTGTTATAGGAAAAAAGTTTTAATGAAATTTAGGACATCATTTAGGATTCATTTGAAAATCAAGTACTTTATCAAAATGTTTTGTAATGCACATCCAGTATTTATGGTTTTACAGTAGAGTGCCAGAAACTTGAATCTTGTAACTTGTCATTCCATAAAATTAAACATTTGTTGGTTTTTGTTTTAATAGTGGATAAATGATAAAACTGTCTTAATGTATTTTCTTAACTTTTACTCGTAATATCTTGTGTAATTCTTAAAACATATTGTAATAACACCAATATATTGGTCCTGGTGGCACATTCCCTACCATACCACTATGGGTGAGCAAGGCCATTAAGGCATTAATTCATTAGCGATAGGTTTATGGTTCAATTCCTGCCAAGACCATCCTTCCCTGACTAAAATTTTTTCCGGTTTTCCTTTCTTCCTTTAAAAAAAATTCCTTTCCCAATTTATCATTTCATCTCAGTATCTTCAGTATCCATCACCTGTGGTGCGTCAGTAGTCGTAATGGGAGTTAAATGCTATTAAAAAAACTCTATATTATATTTGTAGTTAAGGGAAATCCTACCTACCCAGAGGTAGCAACTTTTGAAGGTGGAACAACTGGTTAATTACTCATTCATCATTGCATTTTTTTTCTTTTTTTTCTTTTTCATTAGTGGACTTTTCACTCAAAAAAGTATAAAATTTAAGTGGCATGCATATTTATCTTGGTACAGTCTTAAAATTAATCTGCAGAAGTTACTGATAATATTGGAGATTGGATGGGACAAAATGAAAATGGTAAATACTAGACAACAATATTTTACTTACTCTTCTCATTTCACAGGGAATTGTTGTGCAAGAAAGTTTTTAAATCGAGTCTTGTTGGAAGAAGAGGAAATACTGGAAATAAAATGAAAGACTGAAGGCTCTGAAGGACTGCCTCATTATTGACAAGCAAGGTGGGTCTGCCATGAATATTTTGTTCCACCAAAACACTTATATGATGAAGCCATATGAAGATGGAAAGTGCGAGAGACAAATCACTATAACCAAATTTTTCTTTAAAAAAAAAGCCCTTTCTTTATGCATTAAAACCTTTCAATATTTTAATACTATGAGTCAGTCCACAAAACTTTGACATTTGCATAACTTGGAACCCTCTCAGTCCAGATTAAGTGAAGCTTATAATACTATACTTTTACATTTCACAATAACAAGATATATATGTACCTGCAATTGTCTGCAGGAAAGTAAAGGCAGCATCTTTGTTGCACATTGTTGATTTCAGTAATGCACTGCAAATAACTTGGATAACAGCACTCCATACAAATATTCATGTCATCTAAACAGAAACATTAAAAATAAAATCAGACATTTCCTTATATTGCCAATCAGCAGCATAAGATGAACAAGAAATGTTAATGGGAGGAGGAGCTTGTTCACATGATCTAGCTAACACAATGCAGTACTGTTGGCAGTGTCATATAATCTAGGTCTAGGAATTTACAATTAAAACTTTTCTAGAGTTAGTGCAATCAACAGAAAATTACATTTTTATATCTAAGTGTGATTTTCAGATGAGTTTGGGTTTCAAGTTGGAGTCATAGAAAAATTTGAGGTCATGGCTGGAACTCAATCACAGATCTTCAGTTTATCTTACCAATACTCCAACCATTTTAGCTACCATGTCCTATGCACCCAGAGCCATGAGCTTTTCCAATCTGAGTATATACAATCTGTCTGCTAACCCTTTACAATTTTTGGAAATATGCAACACTATAATGTCATAAGGTCAATAACACTCTGCCATTCAAATGATAGCAACATAGATTGAATCTATACAAACAGGCCCTATGTAATAATCTTTGCACCAAAGGAAAATACCTCTCAAAATATGATATTATTGCTTAATGTGTTAAGAAGCTATTGACAGAGAAGCAACTGAAATATTTTAAGTTAAATGTTTCAATAACTGTCTTTTTGTCTTTTGTTAATTTAACATTTAGTATTATATCTAGTTTCCTTACCTTTCATATGTAGATAACTGTAAATCATTATTAAGTTTTATTATAAATCTTTTCTATAAAATAAATGACATAGTATAAAGTAAGTATAAAATAAGCATAAATCTAAATGAATATTCTATATGCTTCCCCCCCCCCCCCAAAGTTCTCAGTTTTGAAGCTATTTGCCTTCTTTTTTATTGATGTCTGAGTAAGTGGTTAATGAAACTTAAATGATATCTAGCCAAAATTACAATACAAAATGAGTTGTTGGCAAATTTTAGTGCTCTAAATCATGTCAACAAACTGAGAACCTCATAGGCGGACCTGGGAGAAAAAACTGCGAGATACATAAATTGTAAGAAACTGTTTGTAATTGAATTTTATGTGGGTATGTAAAGGATTTCATCTTTGTATCCTTTCTGCCTCAGAGTTTGCAACAGATGCAAGAACATATATACCATCACATCCATAAAGGAAGATGTACTGCAGCATGTGTGGAGGGAGTGAGAAGCCTTGATGCCTGCTGTGTAACCTGAGTGGCTCATATCCAGTGTCTGTGAGGTAAGAATGAAACTTTTTGAGTTTCTCTTTTTAATATCAGTTTCATATGCAAGACACTGTCAATTGTGGCTTCATATCAGTTTATAATCATAGAGGTTGCTAATGGACACCTTATATTACATATTCCATGGCATTTGAATTTATTTCTCATACATTTAAATACAAAATGTTTATAACAAAATTAATGGGATCAGTGCCTTTGGCAATTCTAGAATTTTAATAAACCATATATTTAAATAAATTATAAATTATTGTACTTCACTATGCTAAGTTTCTTGGGGCCAGATATACTTCAAACACTGCAGTTACCGAGTTATAGAGCCCTGCCTACTACATTTCTTGGTAGAGTGGTAAGCATTTACTACTCCTAATCTGAAGGTCCAGGGTTTGACTCTAGGTCAGGTGAAGCTGTCTGGTTAAGTTTGTTTGTTTTTCCTTACCTAAGAAGGTGAATGCTAAATAGCCTTAAGGTCCAAGAACTCTTGAACTTATTTACACCATCATTAATTCATTTCACTCATCCATAGGTTTAATGACCCCTACCCCTGGTGTACCATAACCATCATCTCCACTGGGATAACGCAGTAGTGCTATATGGGTGTCCTGACCTCAGAAGTTTGCTACAATATTACCAAGCCAGGGGAATGCCCACAATGTTCATGAGCAATGGACTGACATTGGAACAAAAACGAATTAAGTCTGAGTGTTTTGCTATATTGCCTATGATTGGGGAAACCAAGTGCTCAAAAATGACTGGCAAAAAACAATTAACAATATTACCAGGACAAACGTCACAGCCCTCCATTGAAGGTCTACATTCACATCTTGTATTGTTGCATATTCTCCCATTACAGCACCCTGAAAACATAATGAAATATTATAACACTAACAATAATAATAATAATAATAATAATAATAATAATAATAATAATAGATTTATTGCTTGTAGACTTGTGAATACAAGTATTAAGCATGGTCATGATCTAACTGTACAGAATTTATACAAAGTTAATTCATTAAACCAATTAAGTATTTTATATATACAGTGAGTAATGTAATTCCTTACATTACGAGTTGTTTACAATCAATTTTATGAAGAAGATGAATCGATGTAAAATTAAATTACTTTATTGCAAAAGGAATTAGTTTGTGTATGGATATAAATAAGCACATATAGTAGTCTGAATAATATGATAGAATAGAGGGAATATTGATGTTGTTAATGATGTCAATGATGTTAATGTGAATACTCCCTCTTACTATTTAGCAAAATGGTTAGCTAATAGATTCAAGGCATTACCAAAATTTCAAACCAGGAGCATAAATAATTCATATCAGTTAATAGAAAAAATTAAAGACATAAAATTGCACCCCTCTGACACTCTTATATCTTTCGATGTAGAATCTCTGTTTCCTAGCATACCAAAAGAAAAACTCCTGATTTATCTACATGATTGGCTAAAAACAAGTGGAATTAATGATATACACATTAAAGAATACATCAAACTGACAGAAATTTGCATAAACCAAGCCTTTTTCACTTTTAAAGGAAAATTTTATAAACAAGAAGCAGGACTTACAATGGGCAGCCCCTTATCTCCATTTCTAGCTAACCTCTTCATGAGTAGATTTGAAACACACATCAACACAGCGTTTCCATTCATATTTAAGGTATGGTACAGATATGTGGATGATATATTTGCCATAGTTGACAGAAAACTCATTGACGATGCCTTAAAACTTCTAAATATTCAAGATAAAAACATTTCATTTACATACGAAATAGAAACAGATAACATGCTGCCATTCCTGGATATTAAAATAATGAAATGCCAAGAAAAACTTAAATTTGGAATATACAGAAAGAATACACATGCAGATAATCACATCAAAGCTGACAGTTTAAACCCTACAGCACACAAACATGCAGTAATTAACAGTTTAACACACCGGCTAGTTAACCTACAAATTAGTAAAGAAGAATATTTTAAAGAATACAAACAAATAGAAGAAACAGCAGTTAAAAATGGTTTTAAAAAAGAACTAGTACATAAAAAGGTGCAGAAATTCAAGAGACAAAAACATATAAAAGAAACCACAACACTTTCAGCAAAAAAAGATAAACTTATTTTTAAAAAATTCACATATCATCCATGGGCCACAAAAAATTTCAGAATATTCTTAAAGATTTTAATATCAGGTTGGCACCGATTAATAGATTTAATGTTCAAAATTTGCTGATAGATAATGTTAATGACAGTATTCCACAAGAAGAAAAATCAGGTATTTACAAAATAAACTGTGCAGAATGTGAAAAAATCTACATAGGGAAAACAAAGAGAAACATTGGCACACGGTTAAAGGAACATTTCAGGAACATAAAGTACAAGCAAATAGAGAAATCAGCAGTAGCATATCATTTTTGGACACAAAATCAGGACATAATAAATAAAACAAAATTATTAAAATCAGTACAAGGACCTACGGAATTAGCAACCTGGGAGAAAATCTACATCTACAAATACAAAAACAGCATAATGAACTTCGACATTGTCGGGGATGAAAACATAAACTACAAGTTTATCACACCGCCACCAGAGCAGAATATACATTCCCACAGCTCAACGAATGATCCGACAGTTGAACCTTAGCATGGCTGAAGATGGGAACAAAATGTTCTCGAAACCGGTTCCATACATTTATGAAAAGTAAGTGAAGCTTTAAGAGTGTGTAGTTCAACTAATCATACAATGATATCCATTAATATGATTGGCTTCACTGTGTTAAGTTCCAATTTTACATTTAAGTACTCTAATCATATTTGAAATACTGGTCCCTCCCCAGATTTCTGTACCAAATGCAATATGTGATTATACCAACCCATAATAAACCATTTAAGTATACCTCCTGCTAACATATGATGATTTTCTTAAATATATATTAACATACAATTTTTTACTAAGCATATTTACATGATGGTTATAAGTTTAGCTTTTGTACAGTCAGTTTGGTCTATTTTTTAATTATTACTGTCAATAATTTTATTCACGTTCATGGAGTTCAAATAAGATAAATTTAGTTTTGACAACATTTAGCCTTAATTTTGTAAGTAATTTAATAATTGTAACAAAGATATTGCAGCCTTTTCATCTACTTGTTTAAGCATTTTGTCTTCACAAATTAGAGAAATATTATCAGCATATGAGACAATGCTATAATCATGTGAACATGGTATGCTGTTTACATAAGGTATAAATAATAGAGTACCTAATATTGGGCCTTATGGAACTCCCATTCTCGCCACATATTTTTACTTGAAGTGCTTATACATTTATTTTTCTTACTATGAACTTCTGTACAATGTAATTGATTTTTTAGGTAAAATTAAATGCTTCTTGTAATTTACCTCTCACTCCATAATTCTGCAGTTTTGACAGTAATAATTCATGAGACACACAGTCAAATGCTTTTGATAAATGTAGGAGTATACCTTATATTTTTGTTACTTTCTTTTAGGTTGGTCATTACTTTGTGAATAAATTCAGATATTGCAGGGAGAGTTGAAAAACTTTACAAAAACCATGTTGGGACTGTAAAAGTAGAAACTCTGTTAACCTTCTATGTATTATCTACTTGTATAATTTTGCAAACATTGCTGTTATAGTTACTGGTCATTTCATTATCCTCTTTCTATATACAGGTCTGACTGCTAATTTTTAGTGAGTCAGGGAATATTGCATTTTCCATTGAGTTATTAATCAGTGCACTAATATGTTTACCAACAAGTGTTTACAGCATTTTAAGATATTTTATATTATGCCACCCACCCAGGAATCTGTCATTTTTAAAACCACAAATTATTGATTCTACTTCCCCTAAACTCATTTCATACAAATGTAATGTTCATAAACCCTCTCAATTTATATTGGATAATTCCTGTTTTATGTCCACAATGTTGTGACTTCTACCCATACTTAAGAAATAACCATTTAACAGGTTACAAACCTTTTTTGGATCTGTAATGCATTTGTCTTTGTTAAGGTGAATGCTATTTTTCCCATTTTTATCTGATTATGTTTGTTTATTTACAATGTTCCATGTTTTGGCTGCATTATTTCACATAGTTTTATGCTATTGTTATACTTTTTATATTTTATCAAAGATTGTAGCTTTTTATATTTGTTTTGGAGCTCTTTGCATACATGGCATTCTGAAGAATTCATAATTGTCTTTGTTTTTATCTTGTAGGGCCATTAATAGTAATTTATAGTTAAAATATATTAAATAACTGCTACTTGAGGACATCAACAGAGGGTTTGAAAATTTGCTGGCATTTTTCTTTTACAGAGTATGATAAAAATCTTCTCTCCTTGAATCTAGACGTGTTGGCCCACCTTATGAGAATTAATGCTGGTTTAAAAATGCTTTATTCCTCTATAAATTACGATTGTATGAAAGCAACGATTTCAATTTTTAGATTTAGAATAATAATTTAATGCAAGGAAAGATGCTTTGATTTGCTAAAAATATTGCTCAAATGACTTATCTCTACTAGGCAATACTTCTTTCTTGCCAGCCACATTACAAGAGCTTCCTCTCAAACATTCTTCCACAGGCATATGCTTTCACAAAGATTAAAATGAGAGTGAATGTTTAAAGTCTTTAGAATTTCTTCAGCTAAAGTAAAGATATGAACATGTTGAAAGTAGATATTCTGAGGAAAATTGAAGATTGAATTCTATTTGACGGAAGGAAAACAGGAATACATGGTCCATTAAAAGCTGTGATAAAAAGTCAAAGAAGAATTGTGGAACTTTTATCCAAAAGGATAAGTCATGATTGAAGATAATAAGTTAATGCTTTTTCATTTATTAATTTTTCAGATGCAAATGCCTGACATAGTCAAGTTACAATAGAATATGACAAAATATAAGAGAAGCACAACAGAGATTGAACAATATAAATGTATGGAGGATTAAGTTGAAAGTAGCTTACAGATAAATAAGCACATATATTAATGTTATGGATAAAAAGTAAAAAAACAGTTACAAATAAATACAGAATAAAATGTTATAAGGACATAGATAAAATAGTTCCAAAAATCACTTATTCATAAATAAATACTCTTCAAATTATATTATCTAGTCTGTGCAAACATTTATTTACCATATACTTTCTTAATAATTGTTTAAAATTATGACCATAGTTGATTTGGTATATTCAGGCCAGATAATACCTCTGTTATAAGGATCCCTATATGTGATTGCTCGATTTGTACATGTTCTACAAAATCATTGAACCTTTGAGTTTCATGTGGGGGAACAGTTGACTAAGATGGTCATTTCAAAAGTTTTCAGAATCAAGCACAAAATAATGGCATATATTTTTAAAATTATTGTTATTTTTCAACACAGTCTCCCATGACACTAATAACGATGCTCCAAACCTTTTATCCCACCACGAATATCAGTTCCTCCAGGTCTGCAAAATATGCCTCAACTGATGATTTATGCTCTTCAGAGGACAAACATTCTTTCCACCAAGGAATTCTCTCAATTTAGAAAACAGATGGAGCCAAGTCAGGGGAATATCGTATCTCAATTCATTGATTTTTGCCATTGTAACAATACACATGTGAAGGCAAGTTTGTTTTCTTCTTTGATAAACCCGGTATTTTTTTCTTCTCCCCCCCTTTTTCTTCAGTATATCCAAAAGGTTAGCATAATGTGCTCCAGGAGTAAGATATTCAATTAGCAATACACATTGGCATCCCAGAAAATCAATGTCAGAATCTTCCCAGCCTAATTCACACACTTGGCCTTCTTTGGGGGTGGAGAATCGTAATACTTTAATTGTTTAGACTGCTGATTTATTTCTGGTGTGTAGTGGTCATCATTAGTCATAAATCTACGCATAAAGTCGGCGGTATCTCTAAAAACGGACCAATCTTTGCTGAGAAATTTGCACTCTATTCGCTTTTGATTCCGAGTCAGCATCCCGGCACACATCTTGCCAATACTTTTTTTCAAGCACAATTCTTCCCTCAAAATGTGATATCAGTGTTTCCAAGAGCTTCAGCAAAGTTGGACACTTTTAATCGGCGATCCTCCAGAATCACGCCATGGATTTTATCGATTATTTCTGATGTCGTAACGGATTTTAGTCCACCGCCGCTTGGGTCAACTTTCAAGCTTTCACGGTCGCGTTTAAGCTCCATGGTCCACTTAGGAAAGGTTGAAATTGATGGTGCAGATTCCCCTAGAGGTTTATCATATCTGTATGCATTTCTGTTATATACCCTTCTTTGCCATTTACATAATAACCGCACGATGTTCGATAATAGCCATTTACCTCTTATACATACATCTGCACTGCAACAAATAGATATAGCTTCTACGATTCTGCACCAATACATGTATTATTGCTCAAATGTTCTATGGAAGATGGCGGGTTCTGATAATAAAATTTTTCAAATCGCCTCTTATTTAATTTTTTAAATAGTGTTTAACGCCTGTTTTTACAACCGAGGCACTACAGGCCTCTGGTGATACATGAGATGAAGTGATATATTGGGAAAGGATTTTTTAAGGAAGGAAACGTTCCAGGCCTAAGTTTTGGGGTACCTCCCCGGCATTTGCCATTTTATGAGGACTGAGGAAAACCTGGAAAAAACCTCAGTCAGGGAGGATTGGCGAAATTCGAATCACAGACCTCCCGCTCACAATTCCGAGCCTCAACATCGGCCATTCGTGGCAGTTAAATTTAATTTGATTAGTAGTATTAATTTATACCCATACAGTCAGAAAAGCAGCAGGTTTCTTGACCTATGGATGATGATGATGATGATGATGATGATGATGATGATGATGATGATGATAACAATGGAGTTGAACATAATATATTCAACTCCAAACCTCTATAAAATATACTTACTTCATACAATAATATTTTCAGTAATTAGTAATTTTATTGGAGCCAGTGGACTCTTAATATCTGGCCTTGTCATGATTGTATATAATCAGTTTAATATAATAATACATAAATTTATTTATGCAATAATCAAGTTGTAATCATATGTACATTTATTTACTCATATCCATTATTAGCAATATTATACAAGCATTTCTCTATTAGAAATAATTTTAGAATAGGTTTAAATTTCAAGTCTGTGGTATTTTTATTTGACAATGGTAATTTAATATATAATATTGTTCTATTTTATATTGGTTTGAGTCTTATTTATACTCACCAAATGGTAATCGTTTGCCCTTCTTGTATCATATGTATGGCAGTCTTTGCTGAGTATGTTGAATTCCTTTTTGTTCATGATTTGCATAATAATTTTGAATACATATAGTATTGTTTCTTTGCAGGACTTTGTAGCATTAAGTTAGTATCTTTATATATGTGTGCATGTGTGTGTCCATGTCCAATGACTGGTTAACTGTCTAAGTAGATATAAACCTGAATTTACTTTATTGCAAATTACATCAATAAAAGTATCATAGGTTAAGAACTCGTCTAAATATATGTGTGAAAACAAGAACTGAAAATGATAAATTAAAAGAATATAGAAAAAATAAAAAAAACACAGTTATCAACCACATTCACTATTCTATGTGAAAAAAAAAGTAAGTGAAATGCTACTAAGCTGTTGAACTTTATTTTCACATCTGATACTGGAAGAAATAATGATTTATTACTGAAAGCTGTATTGCATGGTTGCAAAGAGAATTTTTGAAAATTACCTCTAAAGAAAACAATTCTCTCATAGTAAAACTATTTAGACATTTTTCTTTTTGAAATCACGTTTAAGGTAAATTTGAAAGATAGTGAGCAACGAGAAATAATAAAAGTCACTTGAGTAAACTAAGTCTTCCAGGCTCTAAGGCCAGGTCCATGGTTCTCCTTCAGATGTTTTGTCCATGAATGTAGTGGACATCACTGCCTCCAACAAGATTACATTGAGCACACAAATGATGATGCCCGCCCCAGTCATGGACAAATCTGGGAAGATGAAGGAAAGGAATCCCATTAGACATAGCCTTACAGCCCGAAAGACTCAGTTCACATAATTCACACTGGCCGTGAAAGCATATGTACTCAATAAAAGTCAATGCTTCTCTAAAGAAAAGGAACGGCACTTATCAAGAGAACTTACATGGTACATTCCAGCTTTCAATGTATGCTAAAGGCAATTAGAGCTTATTTATATCAAATTCAAATAATTTAGACTTTGAAGCACACCATTATCTAATGTTTATGAAAATCCTAATTGGTGTGTTTAACACTATGCATGTTTATTTACAGATGCTCTTTAACCTCTCGGTCATCAACATCCCATTCAATTCAGAGTGTGAAATGGCCAATATTTTGCTCAGAGTTTCTCTTCTTTGAGACTTGATGTTCTTTTATGTGACATGGGACCCACGGTTTTACTTCCCTTCTAAAGGAAGCCATACTTAGGATTTTTACTTCCAAAAAAATCTATTGACCCTAGCCAGAATTGAACCCACGATCTTGGGTATGTGAGGCAAGTATAGTTACCACCGGAGACATCTTGCATGTTAATAAGCTAGGGTACTCTTATAGTTTCCTTTGTTTTTGATAATATGTTTTTATTGATGGCCTTACCACATTTCTCCTTACCTTTAAGAGATATTTTTCCTTTCCAAAATTTTGCAAATGGGAAACTGTAGCATATAAATTCCAAGTGATGTAAAAATATGTTCCCTCTCAGACAACTTCTCAAAGATGATAAATTAAATACCCTGATGTTGCCATTGTTGTGGTATGCAAGGAGGGACTTATATGTGGTATAAGGTGTGATCCATAAACTTCTGACCTGACCTTGTTAAGAAGGTAATAGAATAAAAATTCAGGTACAGTTTTTCAATGTAATCTTTCTTTACTTTCACATTTCTGGATTAATGTTCACATCCCCCTAAAAATAGTTTGAAGCTTTCTCTGCAAAATGCTAGAAAACAGCATCCTTCAACTCATTATTGTTTTGCAAGTTTCAGCCCTCAAAGGTCAAATTTCAGTTTTGAAAACAGTAAAATAGTTTCTGGGAGCAAAATCTGAACTGTACAGTAGATATGTAGCTTCTGGAAGCCAATGTGTTCACAGCAGCCATGCAGACTGTGCACTGTGGTGTAGCAGATGAACTCATCAACTTAGTATTCCATACTTTTTGTTCTTGCACTACACTATTGAAGCAGTAGCTCACCATAGTACTTCCCAGTCTCCATTGTGATCCATTCTTTGAAGTCTTATCATTAGAATGCCTCTGCAGTCCCAGTTGCCATGGTCTTTATGAACTGTGTGACCTTGGGCTTCTAGAGAGTGCTTTGTTTTTCTTTTGCTACTCCATTGATCTCAATTTTGACTGAGGGTCACAACAGAAGATCATAATTGGCAGTCAATTTCAGTACTACCCCCTTGTTACTAGCGCGAAAGTTAAAAAATTCTGACAACATTCCATGCACATTTACATTTGAATTGTTGGAACAATTTGGGGGGCTAATTTTGCACTGGACTTATGCACATGCAAATGTTGAAGAAGGATGCACAGTTCAGCTGTTTAGGTAGCTGGAGCAGCTATATCTTATGTCTTCAGACACCTGTCACTCAGAACTTTCTCCTTGACAAAGGAGACATTTTCTTGTTGCAACACATCCAGCTCATATATCTTCAAAGCTTTCTCTGCCCAAATTAAATAGTTTTGCCCATTCCTTCACAGCAGAATATGAAGGTGGGTCTTCCAGATGTACACCACCCAGGGTGAAATTCCTTCTTTAGTTATAAGATTAATCAGTGCTCTGTATTCAATTTTGAACATTACACTGTATTATGCAGCGTGTCAATTTCAGATAGCATGGACATTGCAATAACAAACCATGGTCTTCTTTATCAAGCCAGAAATTTATTGACCACACCTCAATTTTATGTAGTATATATGAAAATGCTTTATGGTGAAGGTATACATTTAAAAGCAAAGCATGAAGCAAAGAATAAGATTTAAGATAGATTTGCATTCCATGGGTCTTGTACAATAAATGTACTACAGAAGATGGATCAAGTCAAGTTGCACAAAGTTGCATTAATGATATAAATATACGTGCTCAGTAATTTTATACATAAAAATATAAAATTATTTAAGCTGCAATGCCATAACAAAAGAGCAGTACATTTCACACATTGTCATATGCTATAAAGTCATATCTTACCATATTAGATATGTTTTCTTATGATTGAACATTATTTGAATTTCTGCCTATCATTGGATGATAATAATAATTTGAGAGTAATAGGGATAGCATTATATATATTCTGATGCATTCATATTAAACTCCTTTTTGATAACATAGTAAATTTACAATGTGTCTATGAAAATTAACTTTTGTTTAGTATTTATGGTATGTTTTTGCATATTTTTAATTAAATGGTATTGCTTTTTAATGTAAAAGTTCATAAGAAAAAGTATGTACTCACAAGGAAATGTTAAAATGCCTAGTTTCTGAAACAGATCCCTACATGCTTTTCTTTTGTTTGTACCATATATTATTATTGTTTACTTTTGTAATATATTAATATGATGTTACTTTTAACTGAGTTTCTCCAAAATATTACATTATATTTCATAATCAAAGAAATTAAGCACAATAAACTGTTTGAAGGGTGCTTCAGACCTAATATGATATAATGAGCAAAGTACGCATGTTGCTGATTTTAGTTTTGATATAACATAATACTTTATATATACTTTACAACTTAAGTGTTTATGAAGATTTGGAAATTGATATTATTATGTTAGTCTAGCATGTGATTATTAGTACTTACATTTAAAGTGGGATCAAGTAAGTTACATGTTATGAATTTCATGATGGTTATTTTATCTAGATTTAATGAATCTCAAGTCTCTTTGTTTTGAAAAGAAAATCCTCAATGTTTGCATATATTTTTGAATAGATGAACAAAATACATTGATAGTGTAAATAAGTTCAAATTTTATCAAGGCTGACTGTCTCAACTAAATACCTTCTAGATCACAGCATACTAAGGAAAGTTAAGAATTCTAAGAGAAGAATAAAGGATGAGAAATGGAAATATAAAAAGACCAATAGAAGATGTCTAAATAAAATAAAAACTAAAAAATATTAATAGTTACTATCTGACATAACATTTTGAAAATTACATATTTACCAGGTGATCCTTGAACTGCTTGGGAAAAAACTACTAAAGTCAGTCCACAAATGAAAATAAAACTAAAATCAGCATAATCCCCCATGAATACAGTGTCACTTGCTTCATGTAGGAACTAAACACATAGCAGTGGCCTAGAAAGAGATAACAAAAACGTCAGAGAAAAGGCAAGGATTATCATTCAGGTAGTGCTGGGAGGAGGGGAAGCATAGGATAAGATAAGGTAAGGCTGTTTGCTTTTGCATGACTTGTTCATGTTGACACCTGTATCTTCCCCCAGGTTGAAACTTCATTTACCATGTCAGTACATTGGGAAGTTGATAAGAATGACTTAATTATTCTGATGAAATGAGAAAAACAAACTTAAAAACATTTTTAACATTCCTAATTTCCTACTTTTTATAGATATACTTATAATGTGTTCTAATTATAAAATTCTCTCTCCACAGAAAATTTTAAGTTATAGTAAAATATCCAAATTTATGTGAGATAAGATATTGCATTTTAGATAATACCCACAGAGTTGACAGTTAATGATATAGCACCGAAAGCCTCAAAATAAGGTTTGAAGCATTGTTCTGCAGAATTTTTATTGATTGACAATTATAAAACTGTTCATTAACAAACTTAACTGTGCCTTCTTCATTTAAAGATGGTTAAAAATAACAAGGGACTTTTGAAAAATTAAGACAATATCCATAATGTAATGAGTGAAGTTGTACATGAAGCTGTATTTTTTATTTATTTGCACTCTACAAGATTCACTCAGCTAGAATATGCAATATCATATTGTTTATATGAATACTACAAAA
This sequence comes from Metallyticus violacea, assembly GCA_030762175.1. NCBI lineage: Eukaryota > Metazoa > Arthropoda > Insecta > Mantodea > Metallyticidae > Metallyticus > Metallyticus violacea. The sequence goes on from CM060833.1 coordinate 20,100,897, forward strand.
TCAATAATGTTAAATCTAAATACATTGAAAATGTAGAAACAATTCTAATACACTATTGTTCATACAGGACTTTCAGTTCAAAATTGCTCAGTCTAAATAAATTTAATATACATTTAATTGAAACAAAAAATACATCAATTTAAATATTGAAGGATATTTAAAAAAAATACCCATATTGATTTAGTTTTAGATTTCACCCCTAATCCCTTCACTTTGAAATTTCAAATGGCACCCCTACCTATTTTAAAGAAGAGTAAACTGTTATAAAATATTTTGTTTTCTATCATTATCTAGACTGCAGTTTTAGCAAATTCTGAAGGAATGAAGCTATTTCAGCTGTACCTGTAAAACATCTATTTTATTTTTTGTAGCGAATTTCGAAGGAATGTAAGCTATTGTGATTGTACTAATGAAATTTGTTTGGAATAATCTTTTCAAATCTACATTTATCTTACCTAATAGACACTGAAAAAGGCAAAAAAATTTATAAAAATATTTCTATATATATTTGTCAAGTTTGTTAAGGAGCAAAATTAGACCATTAGGGATGGGGTTAACCAAAAGCGAACAATTTTTTAAAAATTCAAAAGTTACAGCAGCTGTAATTTTTGCTTTATCTCAACGAAACTCTTTAGATTTCTTTAAAATTAATTGATAAAAGTTGTTTCCGAAAATCAGGGCAATCGAAAAATAAGTAGGAGATAAATTTAAAAAATGCACTAGCTGCACCAATATAAGTTTTTTTAACACAAAGTTCAAAATATGTACCATTTAAATAAAATAAGAAAATTAGTTTCCAAAAATTGGGAAAATTTGGTCATTAAGAGTAGGGAGATATTGGAAAACCAAAATTTAAAATGTGCTCTTGTATTTAATTTTCTCTGTATTGTTTTAAAATAAAAGGACAAATTAATTCACAATATAAACTGTATTTATAATGATGCATATGTTTTATGTATAACAAAAGCATCATTGTGAAGATAGTAAATGTGAAATATTAATCTAATATATGTGTGAGAATTGTATGTAAGAGCGCTCAGTAATAAGTTAATAACCTTCAGAAAATGTTTACATTATATGTTTTTATTACAATAACATTTAAATTAAATTTTAAAGCCAATGAAAATCGATATAACTTTCAATTGTTTTTATTTGCTTTGTACATTGTAATTGTTCCTGAATAGTAAGATGTTTTTGTTTTATTGAAACATAATATAAATTCTTCTTTAATATGCAATGTAACTTGAAAATTGCTGTTATTTCTCTCTATTTTAGTGAATATAAAGATGATATAAAGGACTCAGTTCATAAATATGGTTATATTTAAAAAAAAATGTTTAAAAATACTCACACAGTTTAGCTTTGTTTATCAGTGGTCATATATTTCATTTAATTAATAGTATACCATTAATTTTTGTGGTTTAATCAATAATGGTTATGATAATTCTAAAAATGTGGTTTCTATTTTGTAATAATTATAGGTGGCAGGAATTCTAATTTTGTTCCCCTAATACCACACTGTAATGCCATAACTTATTTTATTTATTAATTAATAAGGCCTAATTTGAATTTTTATATTCATTTTTATTATATGTTACTTAACTCAGTGAGCAATTCACTTTAGTCTTCACAGCTCCTGCATGACAGATTTTTGTTTTTTTAATTTGGATGTAATAAGTCAGTTAGTTGTAGGATGAAAAACCAATTTATTTTGAGTAAATTTCAATTATAAATATTACATTAATAGATCCTATTTTGGAGCTGATGACTAATCTACTTACTGCCACGGGTGTCTAAGTCGTTAAGGTGGGAAGTCTTGAGCGGGAGGTCTGGGGGTTCAAATCCCACCAAGATCCTCCTCCCTGACTGGGGTGTTTTCCAGGTTTCCCTCATTCCTCATAAATGGCAAATTCCCAGGAGGTAACCTAAACTTAGGCCTGGAACATTTCCTTCCTTAAAAATCATTTCCTAATATATCATTTCATCTCATATATCACCAGTGCCCACTGCCTATGGTGCCTCAGTAGTAAAAATGGGCATTAAACACCATTCAAAAAAAAAAAACACAAACTAATCTACTTACATTTATTCTTTCTTATTAGGAAATATCTATTGATTAACAAAACAAAAACACTACTATTACAGTAAATGCTTAGTAATTTTTGTACAGCTGTTATGTCCAAATACAACAGTAATAATAATGATAAAAGAATTGAAGTTGTAGTAACAGTAGCATCTGCTTTAAACTTTAAGCATCAAAAGGTAAGAGCACCATTTGAAATTTCAAAGTAAGTGGGAGCTTGGGTTGAGAGGATGAAACCTAAATTTTAATCAACATTGGTTTTAAACCCCCCCCCCTCATTTATCTAAATTGAACTGTTTTTTTTTAAATTAAATCTGTGTTAAATAGGAAGTTTATTTTATTAAAATGCTAAGAAGAGTAGCAAGGAGGACTCTGGCCTAGGCCATTTTTAGATGTGACTCCCATGAATATAATTAATGAATTACAATTCAATTCTTTAATAAAGTATAAACTTATCTTATTCTTATTAACTATTCTTATTTCAATTCTTAGAAGTAAACAAAATAAAATGCAATACCCCCTGGCTAACATGTACTATTCTGTGCAAGCCTCTATCTTTGGTTCATCGTTGTCTTCTACTGGAATTCCAGAAGACAGAGGATCAGACATATTTCATATTGTTCTGTCATGACACCAGAGGATTATTCCAAATTGAATACTTTCAAATGCTGACACAAACTTCACTTATAAGGTTTTTAATTAGAACTTGTTTTGAGAACCTTTGTTCCCACCAACAGCGGTTCATTGATTGCTTAGTAAGTTTTAGATTTATCCTAAAATTAGGTATTCATTTTTTGAAACTAAACTCCACTTACTTACATAAAAGTAAGACATATTTTTAGATTGTTTGGTGTGGTCATGGCTTGGTCTCAGCCGCTTCTCTGTTGACATCTGTTGGCTGAATAGGAAATAATTGAAATCATTCAGAGGTGGAATGTCAACATTCATTATCTCAAATTCAATACTGGATGAATTCAGTAAATTGCTATTCCAGCCAACAGATATCGACACAGAAGATCCAGTCACACTAAATAGCCCAAACTTCAAAGCAGTCAATCTACAGTTGAAGATTCCAGAAACATGTTCTAAAGTGAAGTTTATGTTAGCATTTGAAAGTATTTAGTTTAAAATGTTTCAGTGCTTTATTATGAATAGTAAATATGTATAAATATCAGAGAATTATCTTATTTCTCTATTTGAATCTCCTTCTCTGCTTCCAAATGATAATTCTTCTTGAATTCATTAATTACACATACTCTTCTCAGTTAGCCATGTTCATTTATTCTTTACTTTGAATAAATATTCACGCAAGGCCTTCATTTGTAACTTATTTTTAAAAAAGTGTTTACATGCTATTTTGTTATTTATTTTAACCATTTTATTACAGTGAACTCAATATCCATTGTTCTTTTTTTATAAACAATGTATACCACTCCATTGTCAACAGCTTCGTAAGTACATTTAATTGAATCCATTGTTCTGTTTCTGTACATTCTAATAATATATGCTCAATTCAATTGGACACTGTCCCTGCTCTAGATTCCTTCTTCATCCTTTTGGTCTCTATAACCCTAATCTTAATAACTTTCTGTATCTCTTATATTATAATTATTCAGAGCCCATCTTAATTTCCATATTAAATTTAAGTGAACATCCAAGCATACATAATTTGGCTATCCATGTCCTCTTAATTGTTGACTTACCATCTGCCAATGTCCTCTTTGTAAATGTTTCCCTTTGCTCAAATATCATCCATACAATTTATCTGTAGTTGCCCTCTAATCTAATTTATCCCATAGTTATTATTATTATGTTCTCCTGATATATCAAACACTCTTTTGGTACACATCCCCTAGGAAGTAAGGAAGTTATTGAATCCCATACCAGTATTTTAATACACTCTCCATAATCATCCCTCACACACCAGATTAACCATCCCTAGCATAGTACCAACATTAGCAGAATATTGTGGTAATTTTAATACCTATGGCCATAATTTTATTCATACTTCCCATCCTTCTGCTACATCCTAAACTTCCATTCCAAATGCCCATCTTGATTCAACTAAAGTAGCAAAAATCCTCTCCAGCCCACTTGCACCTATAACTGGTGCTATATACAAACATTTCCTTAATATTAGAATTGATTAAATATGTTTGCACTAACTCATACAACATTAAGACACGCTTGGGGACAATCACTCTCATCATCAGCTATTGAATAGGGTACAGTACCACTCCATTGTTTATAGCTTCCTAAGTACAATTTAACTTATTACCTTATTATCTAATGCAGTTATTCAGATTGGGAAAGTTATAAATGAAAGCCCTGAATAATATTTTGGGCTGACAAAAATCATTTGCAGATTGGAAGATGAGAGGTATTAAATAATTTTTAAATTGGTCATAAATAATTTTATCCTTTTTTCCATTACTAACATCTAAACTGGTCTATTTTATTGTACTTAGCAACCTAAACAGTGTATTTATTGGTAGCATGCTGAACATCAGGCTGAAATGCTGAACATCAGGCATATAATGGGCTTTCTGTGAACTATGAGCATTTTTAGTTTATTATGGATATTCATAGCATTTTTGTTTTTTGCTACTCAGGAAAATTTCTTTTACAATGAAAGGTATGAAAGCTATAACCATATTTTGAAAAAATAATTATACAATAAGAAACTTTTAATTAAAATAACAACCAATTAGTGGAGGGAGGAATAAAATAAAAAACAGAGTTCAGAAACATCATAAACACCAAATGCATTTGTGAGCCTGCCTCTGGCATATTTTCAATTTCTTTAGTTTATTTGGGGCATAATAATAAGATAGATGCTGATTTGTATCTAATCATTATACTGACCAGTCTTTAACATCTCAGGTCATCAGCATCCCATTCAATTCCGGGTGTGAAACCAATAAATGTTGCTCAGAAATCTCTTCTTTCAGGCTTGAAATTGTATTACATGTGATAAATCTATGACAAGGGACCCATGGCTTTACTTCCCTTCCAAAGGAAGCCATGTTTAGAATTTTTATGCCTGAAAAAAATCTATTGAACCTGACTAGGATTGAACCTGCAATCTTGGGATACATGAATTTAACTTTTATGGATAGAATGGATAGAAAAATATAATGATTTTCTGATGCTGATAAGGGATGCTATTGATATCATTTTATCCCTAGCCCTAAAATATAGATCTTCTAGTTTTCCATTCTTCTGTTTGTCCTTATGAAGAGTGCAATGATTGTGTTTATTTTCATTCTAATAAGATGTTTTGGACAGAGTCATGTTTACTCATCGATCTAAAAATTGCTACTTTTGTTTTTACTCATTTTGACATGATAGCTTTATGTTTCTATATTTTTATACATTTTATCATTCATTTTCTTTTGTATATTGTTATGTTTAATGATTCAATAAAGTTCTTTTATAGTTGAAACTTTAAAGGAAGTTCTAGTTGAAAATTAGTTTTCATTTTGGTATTGGTAGTCTTTTTTGCTAACCTGACAGTGACCTCAAGCCAATATAAGCAGGTTTCCAGTATAAAACTGTTGTTTTCTTCAGTGATAATGGCCATGTAAAGTTTTCTTGTGTGGTTTCAATTAATTATACTTTGACGTAATGCCTTTAAGTTACTTAATACTTTTATGCAATGGTTATTTATATTTGATCTAAAAATAATGTTGCATATTTAATAGTGCAATGTCCACATTAAAAGTAATAGCATGTTGTTTCAATGGATAGAAAAATATATCTTTTGATATGCACATAAAATTAAATATATTAACTATCATTTTAAACTAAGAGGATCAAGAACAAATATAGAGTAACTTTTTAACTAATTGCATAGAACATATTTCTTGAAGTATTTGTGGTAGTGGCTATAACAACTTTAAACACAGTACAGATCTGCTGCATTCTCATGTTTCAGAACACAGTGGATTCATCAGTGTTTGTTGGATACCAAGAGTCTATTTGATTGGAGAATTGACACTACCTATCTCCAAAATATGCTTACTGTTTTTCTTAACTCCAAGCAATGCAGATGAAAAAAATTTAAAACTGTATTGGAGATCCTATACATATGTTTTGTTTGAAAAAAATATCATTGTATATAAAATTGTAGAAAATGAATGAGGTTTAGTGTTAAAACATATTATTGATTTAAACTCTCTAAAAATGAATGTGTAGCTTTATCAAAGAATAATTTATTAATTAAAAGGCTGTTTCCAGAACAGTATAAGTTCATTTAACATATATTTGAAAAATTTGAAATGAAATTTAAAAATGAATAATGTGCATCATAAATGTAAAAAAACCAACTAATTTAAGCTGTATGTGTTAAAAATGATAAACAATTGTTTGATATTTAAATGTTTCAAAATAAAATTGTGCAAATGTAATGTATTACATGTCTTTTAATCATGTACACTTTTGTATCAACATTTCATCCTATTTCCTATTACATTATATGTATTATTCTACAATATCATAAATAATATACACCAATTTATTTCAAATATCCTCAACTGTAACATATTAAAAACTGTGTACCAAAAAAGTAAATATATAATAAAAATAAAAAAAAATCAAGCATGACAGAAAGAATAATCAGATGTAAAATCAATAATCTGCAGTATATTTGCTCATCATTGCCTTCATTATTTTATTTGACCTAGCATTGCCAATTTCATTTTTTTTTCAAAAAGGATAGGATAGCCAAAATTTAGCCGATTATGTCTACACATTTTTTTCTGAAGGGTAAAAAAGGCTAAATTTTGCACTTTATTTTTTTTCAGGAGGCAAAGATAGGCTAAATTTTGTCTATATTTGTTCTGGAGGCAAATATAGGCTAAATTTTGTGCATATTTTTTCCTGGACGCAAAGATAGGCTAAATTTTGTGCATATTTTATTTCTGGCGCCAAAGATAGGCTAAATTTTGTCCCTGTTTTCTTTCTGGAGTCAAAGATAAGCTAAATTTTGCACCTGCTTTTTTAGGGAGGCAAAGATAGGCTAAATTTTTGTGCTTATTTTTTTCTGGAGGCAAAGATAGGCTAAATTTTTGTGCTTATTTTTTTCTGGAGGCAAAGATAGGGTAAAGTTTTGTGCTTATTTTTTCGGGGAGCAAAGATAGGCTAAATTTTTCACTTTATTTTTTTCTAGAGGCAAAGATAGGCTAAATTTTTCACTTTATTTTTTCTAAATGCTAAATTTTTCACTTTATTTTTTCTAGATGCTAAATTTTTCACTTTATTTTTCCTGGAGGCAAAGATAGGCTAAATTTTGGTTTTTTTCAGGAGGCAAAGATAGGCTAAATTTTGTGCCTATTTTTTTTACTGAAGGCAAAGATAGGCTACATTTTTGTACTTATTTTTTTGGGAGGCAAAGATAGGCTAAATTTTGTGCTTATTTTTTCCGGAGGCAAAGATAGGCTAAATTTTTCACCATATTTTCTTCTGGAGGCAAAGATAGGCTAAATTTCTTTGCTTATTTTTTTCGGGAGGCAAAGATAGGCTAAATTTTTCACCATATTTTCTTCTGGAGGCAAAGATAGGCTAAATTTTTTGTGCATATTTTTTTGGGAGGCAAAGATAGGCTAAAATTTTCACTTTTTTTTTTTTTTTCTGGAGGCAAAGATAGGCTAAATTTTTCACATTGGAGGCAAAGATAGGCTAAATTTTTGTGCTTATTTTTTTCCAGAGGCAAAGATAGGCTAAATTTTTGTACTTATTTTTTTGGGAGGCAAAGATAGGCTAAATTTTTCACATTTTTTTTCTGGAGGCAAAGATAGGCTAAATTTTTGTGCTTATTATTTCCGGAGGCAAAGATAGGCTAAAATTTCCACCTTTTTTTTTCTGGAGGCATCGATAGGCCAAATTTTGTGCTTATTTTTTCCAGAGGCAAAGATAGGCTAAATTTTTGTGCTTATTTTTTCCAGAGGCAAAGATAGGCTAAATTTTTGTACTTATTTTTTTTTGGGAGGCAAAGATAGGCTAAATTTTTCACATTTTTTTTCTGGAGGCAAAGATAGGCTAAATTTCTGTGCTTATTATTTCCGGAGGCAAAGATAGGCTAAAATTTCCACCTTTTTTTTCTGGAGGCATAGATAGGCCAAATTTTGTGCTTATTTTTTCCAGAGGCAAAGATAGGCTAAATTTTTGTGCTTATTATTTCTGGAGGCAAAGATATGCTAAAATTTTCACCTTTTTTTTTCTGAAGGCATAGATAGGCCAAATTTTGTGCTTATTTTTTCCGGAGACAAAGATATGCTAAATATCTGTGCTTATTTTTTCCGGAGGTAAAGATAGGCTAAATTTTGGTGTTTATTTTTTCTGGAGGCAAAGATAGGCTAAATTTTTCACATTATTTTCTTCTGGAGGCAAAGATAGGCTAAATTTCTGTGCTTATTTTTTCGGGAGGCAAGATAGGCTAAATTTTTATGCTTGCTTTTTCGGGAGGCAAAGATATTCAAAGTTTTTGTGCTTATTTTTTTGGGAGGCAAAGAGAGGCTTAATTTTTCACCTTATTTTTTCTGGAGGCAAAGATAGGCTAAATTTTTGTGCTTTTTTTTTGGGAGGCAAAGATAGGGTAAATTTTTCACCATATTTTCTTCTGGAGGGAAAGATAGGCTAAATTTTTTGTGCATATTTTTTCCGGAGGTAAAGATAGGCTAAATTTTTTGCTTATTTTTTCGGGAGGCAAAGATAGGCTAAAATTTTCACATTATTTTCTTCTGGAGCAAAGATAGGCTAAATTTCTGTGCTTATTTTTTCGGAAGGCAAGATAGGCTAAATTTTTATGCTTGCTTTTTCGGGAGGCAAAGATATTCTAAGTTTTTGTGTTTATTTTTTCGGGAGGCAAAGAGAGGCTTAATTTTTCACCTTATTTTTTCTGGAGACAAAGATAGGCTAAATTTTTGTGTTTTTTTTTGGGAGGCAAAGATAGGCTAAATTTTGTGCATATTTATTCTGGAGGCAAAAAAGGTTAAATTTTGTGCATATTTTTTTGAGGAGGCAAAGATAGCCTAAATTTTGTGCTTATTTATTCTGGAGGCTAAGAATTTTGTGCTTATTTATTCTGTAGGCTAAGATAGGCTAAATATTTTTTCTAATTTATTTCTTAAGGCAAAGATAGGCTAAATTTTGTAAATATCTTTTGTGGAGGCTAAAATGGTTTTAAACTGATAAAATATTTTTGTCTATCATCACTTATCTTTGCCTTTATCTTTCTCTATTCGGGTTTGCCCATCATATACTCTATTTGTCTTTGTAATTTTTTGTTTGTTTTTATTTATAATTTTTTTTATTCTTCTGTCATTGCCTATCTTTGTCTTTGTCTTTTTCTACAAGTTTTTGCAAATTTTTGCATCCGTCTTTTTCTATAAGGTGGCCTATTATAACCTATGTTCGGCTTTATTGCATACAGTGTCTACCAATTTTTGCATATAACTTTGATCATGTTTGTTAACTTGTTATTTATTGACTTGTGTTCTGTGTTTCACTATTATGTAACTGCATTTGCTAGATTTTTATACATAGGTAACTCTGAATTGGTGACTTTCATAGTCCAACTTAAAGCATTGTATTTTATTACTTTTTATTGTTTCATATTAGCTATGTCTACTTACATTTCTTTTAAGGACAGTAGTTTTTGTAATTTTGGGTTATTAACCAAAATTATACTTACTCTCATTTTTTCATGAATTACATATTTAATACATGTCAGAATTCTTTATACTTATGTGGATGAGGTAATAGAAAATCAAACCAAGACAACAAATTTTAATAATTTATTTATTATATAGTATAATTGAAGTCATTAAATTTAAATTACGAACTATAAGTTTTATAGTTTTCATAACTTCAATATTGAATGAAATTATCACGGATGCTGTAACCTTCAGACAAAAAAATTGAGTAAGGAGAGACATCATTTCAGAATTGGAAAAAATTTAAAGCATTTGTTGGTGCTGAGTTCACAATGCTGCTTTCAGTTCAGTTTCAAGTTATGCCATAAACAGGAAATGCATTTGCTCAGCTCTGATGGCTGAGTGGACAAATGAATCAGTATAGTTTAAGTTGTGATCCTTGATATGCTTTTTTTTTTGTTTGATTTTGCCAGTAAAATTAATGTTTATTATATGACAATAATATATCTTTTAATGGAGAACATATCTTTGAACACTACAGTATTATGCTCAAACACAAAGATTAATTAATTAATCTTAATTTTCAAAATAAATGCCATATTAAAAATATTTTAAAGTAAAAAACTAAAACAAAATATTAAATTAACTTTATTTAATTTAAAAATAATTATTAAATTTCTATTTTTTATTGATAATATTATTGTATGTATACTAAATATTATTTTTTACTTGCAAAATAATTTACAAATTAAACAATTCAGGCCATTCAGTAGTTTTTATTACAAGACTTATGCTTTTAACTACTTAGATATCAACGTACATCTGGAGAATTTGATATGACTAATAATAAGATTGAGGCTAAAGGCTATTCTGCATGCAGATTTATGCCATGAATTGAGTGCTGAACCAACATATCTTACTGAAATTAACACTTTGCGAGTCTGCTCTCACTCTCTCTTGTTAGGGTGTACAATTGAAGTTATTTGCATATCTATAAGTACTTGCTTTCTATTTTAGTTGTTGTTGTTGTTGTTGCTGCTGCTGTTGTTGTGTAATGTTCTCTGATGAATCATTAGCTAGCTTTTCAGCAGTGTGGTAATGGGTTCTGACTGACTCAGAAAACTCCTCCACAAATCTGTAATCAAGTTTATAAAAGATATTACACATGTGACTGAGGAATTCTCTTGAATTTGTCATATATCAGAGATGAAATGGAGTGCACTATTCATAGTTTCAAAGTTATAAAATTTAAAATATACTGACTTTCTGTAGTAAAGATTGCACTATTAGAATTGTTACTATAGATATAAATAATTTAAGAAAAAGGATAAAATAGTATAACCCTCATCTAAAAGCAGAGCATTGGGTATTTCTGATGCTTTTTATGCTGATTTCAAATATGTAATTATAACACTTTTATTGTATATACTTCAAACCAAATTCTGATTTCCCTAAATACAACACTGAAACCACACCTAAAATTCATGACCAAAAAGCTTAGCGCATATCTCATCAAGGCAGTAGTCTACATGATAAACTTCCAAATGATGGCAGACATCTTAATAATAAGTTTAAAGAGGAGGTTAGAAAAATTCTTCTCAAATGTATGCCAATAAGCACAAATGGTTACTTAAAGATATAAACATACATTGTCTATTACATAATTCTCTCTTATACTGCCCCTTTAATTTTTTGGTCTGTGTATCTGGGCAGACTGCTGGAGGATAATGAGAAGATACGACAAGTTTTTTTTTTGAAGTGTTTAACACCAATTTTTACTATGAGGCACCACAGGTGGTGGTTATTGATAATACATGAGATGAAACAGTAAATTAGAATTTTTTTTTAAGGGAAGGAAGCATTCCAGACCTAAGTTTAGGGCAACTCCCCGCCATTTGTCATTTATGAGAACTAAGGAAAACCTTACAAAAAACCTGAATCAGGGAGGATCCTGGTGGGATTCAAACCCCAGATCAAGAGTTCAAGCCTTGACGACCTTGGCCACCTGTGACAGTATTATGGCAAATACATTATTATTTTATCTTATAGTTTTCTCTGATAGCTACCATTTATATTGGTATTTTACTATTCTTCATGATAACAATTTCTGTTATGTGTAGATGAACTATTTGAAACTTCACACCGCTCATAAAAAATTATCATGTATTGCACAGTGGATCATCTCGATAGCAATTGGGCTCTTCATATGTATTAGTTGGTTGCTAATTCCATTGGGAATGCTAATATTTATCATTTTTTTCTAGCTTCCCAATAAAGAGCTTTCAAAATATTTTTCAATTGTTTGTTGCTATCAAGTTGGTTGCATTTCAGTAGATGCTCTTTAGGATAGTATTTACATCCTTACACAATGAGCAATGGCTGTCCTTGACTAATTTCAATCTGAAGAAATGTTCTGATAGGTAATCATGACAACAATTAAGTGGAATTGGTTAACCAATTTTTCTTAGTTTCAATAAAAGATGTTTGAGATTTTCATATGGTCTTCCTTTAAGTTTTTGTTGGATAATTTTTTGTTCTTGTTCAGTTATTAATCTTTTTATGTGTTTCAATTTAGAAGCAATTTCTAGTTCAAAAGATGATTTTAATTTTATGGCGACTCCTTTTATTGATAATGTATCAGCAATCTCATTCTCCTTTAATGCCATATGACTCGTAATCCATTATAATAATAAATCAAAGTTGCACTCAAATGAGCATACAGTATCTATTTATTTGCTTTGATAAGCTCATTTAAAGAGTATGTCCTTTTTTTGCACTTGTTGAAGTGCAAACTTTTTCACACATTTTGCAAACAAATTGTTCTTGAGCTTGATGGTATTTTTTATTTGTATACATTATATGGTCGAAGCTGTGAATCATGAGTCCTTTGATTGTGCACCTCTGCATTTAGTTGCTGTTTGTTCATTGTTTATCATGGCATCCCTTCCAAAGAAGTTGGTGTCTAGCTCTTTCTCCTTCTGTTTCTCTCTTGTTACTGTTTCTTTGTACGCTTCTGTGTTTAGTGGCAGTGTCTAGATCCTTATATCTTCCAGAAAGAAGGTTTCTCTTGCGAGTATGCATGCCAGTCTGTTTGATAAATACTTGCTTGCCCCTATTGCCCTCTTTATATATCTTGCTTTAACATTTTCAATTTTTTCCATTTTGCTGGTTTTTTGTTATAGACCTAACAGAAATAAAAGAAGTGTTATCTTAAAGGACTTTAAAGGAGCACTACAAAGTATAATGAATTACAGTTACCCATTAACATATGCTATAAATGAAATAAGAAAACTATATCATACAATACAAATCAGATATACAGAAATAACTTCATAATGGATCACAAAACTATTTCTGTATTTGTGATCTGGATTGTATGATACAGTTTTCTTATTTCATTTATAGTGTATGTTGTTAGGTAACTGTAATTCATTATACTTTAGAGGTGCTTTAGAGTCACTTAAATTAACAATTCTTTCATTTATGTTAGGTATATACAGTAGGTTTTCTAATGCTGCTCTAATGGCCATTATTTCACCATAAAGATCATTAGCACACTGTCCCAAAGGTGTATGTTGAAAGAATTCTTCACAGTATATTTCAAAGCCTGCCTCTCTGTTTTTAAGAGACCCATCTGTATATACTTTGCACCAGGTATTAGTCAGATAATAGTTGTTTAGTGTACTAAGTGCTGTCAATCTTAATACTTCAGATAGGTGTTCTTCTAGACCACTGTATGTCAATATAGTTTCACGCTGATATCTATATGTTGTAAATGGTCAGTTGGTACAATAGCAGATTTAGTGCTTATTTTTAAATTTTGTCTAAATCTTCTTTCTGTACATAATTTTTGAAAGTTTGTTGTGTTTTTAATTATTGTGTGCTGTTAGGAATATGAAGCCATTTGTTCTTGTGTTGATTACTTTTTAATTTATGTCCCATTAATATCATTTTAATATCTAGTTCTGTTTTAATAGGCAGTTTGTTAGTGCATTGCAGCAATTGGTGTTTTTTTTTATGGCTCCTATTATTATTCTTAATATTAGCATATATGTTGTACATCATTTGTTAGGCACTGCAAATCACATAATGCCATTAATTATTTTTCCAACTAGGTAGAAGTTCATGATTTTGTACCAACCTAAGGAATATTCTATTTTTATTATGTTTAATAAATATTAATATTTGTTAATATTAATGGAGTCACATGTAAAATGAAACACATTATACTGAGTTTTGAGTTTTCTATACCAAAGTGTCAGATCAGGTGACATTAAGTGTGCCAACTCAGAATCATATTGAGCAATGCATAAACAATCTGACTACAATTCAGTATTTGTAAGAAAGTTGTTACCAAAACCAAATTTTTTTTAACTTAAGAACATGTTAACAACAATCTGTAATTTTTAAGTTCCAGGCTGAAAGGATGGAATCTGCTGCACAAAGTTACAGGACAACTGTTAGTTTTGAAAATTTTCTGTCTAAGCAATGAATTACTGTTCCAGTTCAAGTCTGTAGCACATACTGTTTTATGAGAGACATATATAAAAAATATGATTTAACTACTACAGAAACTCCAGAATGAAACAAAAATTTATAGATATTTGAAAATATTACATTAGTACTTAGTTTATAATTGAGGTATTAATTCTTGTATGACTGGAATAATAGGAACAAGTGATCTTGCATGATAGATCAAGGGTATCAAATCTCCATTAGTTAACCAAATAAAAAAATGCAATGGTCTCCCAACACATCCAATGGTTGGTTGGTAGACAGTGGCCATTGGAGATTCCGGAGATTTTATAATTTTTTCCCTAGCTTTCCAATAAAGAGAGTTTATAAACTTTCTTATTTCATTTATAGTGTATACTGGTGGGTAACGGTAATTCATTCATTATACTTTTATAGTGCTGCTTTAGAGTCACTCAAGATAACGCTTCTTTTACTTATGTTACGTCTATACTGTAGATTTTCTGAAGCTTCTCTAATAAGTTTATAAATGCAACATACTGCATGCATAAATTTAATATCTAAAATTTCCAAAATTAGTGATGCAAAATTGGAAGGAAAAAAATCAGTTTAAAATCTATTATGCAGGTCAGCAAGCATTATTAATTCTGTTGGTTAAAGAACTCTTAATCCAACCATGTTTCAAGTCACCCTATTCAGACTGAAAACAATGATATGACTTACAAGCAGGATTCAGAATGACAAAGGTAGAACTGGTCAACAGGAGTTTCCTTCAGCACGAAAAATTGCAGTCCTACACAAGCAATGCCACAACTGCAAACTTAGCATTGCTGGGGCTCATTGTTGTGATGTAACCACTATATTCACCAGATCTTGCTCCATCTGGCTACATCTGAGTGCAAGTAACAAAAATCTGATTCTGAGAAAATTTATTTCAAAGTTGTAAATTAATAAAAAAATAGAACATTCTTTCATAAATTAACAAGTTCTGTTGCTTTGTTAATTATATTATTTTGTGTTATTGTGCATTTTTACTGGTAGTAGCCATTATAATCATAATAATGAAATGATATAATGTATTTCACATGTTACCATGGTCCATGACGCATTTACAATCTACTCAACAGCTGTGTGAGGATGCCAACAGAGAATCACTTGGTTCTATGGCTGGTCTGAATATGTGGAGAGAGGTGGGGTTGGGTGTAGTCTCCAAACTGGGGGAAATATTATGCAGATACAGGAACGAAGAGTAGTGTCAGATAAAGAAGCAAAGCGAAGTTGAAGGTTTGAAGAAATGTTTAGGGAGTAAGTACCTAATCTATAGTATGCTGGAATGTTGAAGGGTTAATAGTGAAAATACGAAATGGTGACATTCATCGAATAATCAAGTGGGCAGATGTGTTAGCAATGGTTGAGACATGGATATTGAAGAATTCTGTCATTAATGTCACTGGGTATGATTATTATAGAAAAAAAGGGGTGAAAGTTAAAGGAAAAGGTCGGGTGTCTGGTGGCATAGGGTTATTTGTACGAAGAGATAAAGGTTTTAAAATTAAGGTTGAAAAGAATTTAGGAGGTGATAAAGTGCTGTGGTGTATATTCAGTGATGTATGTGAAAGAAGTACACAAGTGCATTTAGGTATTGTTTATAATCCATCTAGTTTTTAAAACTTTTACGATTCAAATTTGTTCATTAAATTGAGACAAAACATTTAAGAACTACAGGACAAATATGTAGAATTAATGCTAGTGGGGGATCTGAATGCAAGAATAGGGGAAAAACAGATTAGGGTAGATTTCAAATGCCTGGGGCCCAATAGAAGCAAATTTAGAGAAGCATTGCCCTAATGATAAAAGTTTTCAATAATGATGGCAAAAAATTAATAGAGTTCTATAAAGAGAATAGCCTTTTGATTTGCAATGGAGTAAGACAGAAACATGAGGGGGGAAAATTTACTTTTATAAATAAAAATGGGCAAAGTGTTATAGATTATATGTTATATACCTTAGGTCTGGAAACATTATGATCACTCCCCATTACAATGGAGATCCAAACAATAGAAGATGGGGACACAGGTGCTTATTAGAGGTAAAAAGGATGGGGGGAAAAGCTCAGCCAGAAGTTAAACAAGGCAGGAAGAAGAATGACAACAAGGCAATTCCAGCAATGGTAGGTAAAATGCACAAAAGAAAGGGAGAGGATAATGTGCCATCAACAATTTCTATTGGTGTATATTTTTTCAGGGTCTTTTGGGAGTAAAATCTTTGGTTAAATAAGATAATTTGAATATTGATAATCTATGGAAAATAGACTTGTTAGATAGCAAAATTATTTCAAGTGAAGTTTTGGAACAAATTAAAAAGTTAAGACCTAACAAAGCATGTGGAATGGATGGAATATTGGGAAGCTTGGTTAGAAGATCTGAACAAATTCTGGAGCGATTATTGAACTCAATCTTTGAAGAAGAAAAAATATCAAAATATTGTAGATGGGAATTGTAACACCAATTTATAAAGATAAAGGATATATTAGGAACCCAGCAAATTATACAGAAATAAGTTTACTTTCAATTATTAGGAAAGTCTTCACTGGAGCAAGAAGATTACAGAGAAAAGAAAATTTCAGTATTTCAATCAAGCTTCAGGAATGGTAAAAGAACAGTTGACAATATTTTTATTATTAGAATATTAGTCGATAAATATCTTAGTAACGAAAGAGGTAGAATCTATTTGTTGTTTCTGAACTTGGAAAAAGCTTTCAACACAATTTCTAGAGAAGCACTTTGGATCAAACTGAGAAAGAAAGGAGTAAGCCAGAATGTTATAAAGATAATTCAGAATACTTATCAAATTTTCTGTTAAATATGAAAGAGGGAGGGTTACAGATAAAATATCAAACAATATAGATCTAAGACAAGGATGTAAATTAAGCCCAGTTCTCTTCAATCTACTTATTGATGATATTCTAGAAGAAGTTAGTACATTAGCCAAATTTAGAGATATCGGGTCTGCTCTTTACAGATGATTTGGTAACAGGTTCTTTAACAAGTGTAGGATTAAAACGATCATTAGAGAATATATGGCTCAACAGTGGAGAGCAGAATGATGTATGGAATAGAACTTTGGGGAACCAGATGAAGTATGGAAAGGGATAAATGTGATAAATGGATTATTTTGTAGAATTGTCCTAGGCTTACCTAGATCTTCACCTAACAAGGTTGCCCTAATGGAACTAGGAAGAATGGGCAATAAAAGCAAGGTCATAGAAAGAGTATTGAAATATTTGTATAGAATAGGGAGACTAGAAGAGGAGAATATCATTAATTTGGTAGCACAAGGAAAAATTAAGGGGAAGAGAAACTTGGTTCTCTAAAATCCAAAATATCCTACAGGAAGAGGGCATGGGATTAGTATGATACGAGGGAGAAAGATTCGGTAAAGGATTTTGGAAAGGAATAACAATAAGAATTGAGGATATTAAAAAACAGGAAATATGAGCAAATCTTAACACTAAAAAATCTCGGAAATTATACAGTACACTAGAAATGTGTGGGGAAGAGAAAGATATATTGAAATTTGTGATAAGGTAGGAAGGGAAGGATTGCTATGGTTTAGAGCAGGAGTAAAACATTTAAGTGGATTAAAAATGGATAAACCAAGGGGATATGTCCTATGTGTACAGAACCAGATTGTATACTTGGCATCGTACATTAGAATGTAAGCAAATTAAGTTTTGGAGGGAACAGTTCTTATTACAAAAGTAGGAAATCTTACCAGATGAAATAAGAGGTAGAAGAATTTTAAATTTAAAATCAGATGAAAACATTAAAGAACTAGGAAAATACATAGGCAAGGTAAGACATAAATGATTATGGGGGTGAAATACTTAGGAAAGGTGCTTGAGAAATGGTATAGTATTGTCAGATAGTGAAAGGAGGATGAAATGTGAGGGGAGGGAATGGGATTAGTTATCTAGCATTAGTTAAACAGGATTCTTAAACACGAATAACCAGAGTGTTGGTGTGTATAAGGTCCTAAGGAATAAGCAACTCTCATGGATAGAAATTTAGCACAATCGGTTTAATTAAAAAAGAAAGAAGGTTTAGTTTTGTAGGAAATATTATGTTGAGTGTATAAATTATTTTTAATGTTGTGTTTTGCTTTTGGTTGGATCAGAGCCTGGTTCCCTGGATAGTAGGTAGCTGCTGATAAACTGGGGACTGGGGGGGAGGGGGGGGCTGGGCCAATCAAATTTGAATAAATTCTGATTGGAGTTAATGTCTTCTGGAATTGGTGAAGGCACTGTTCCTAATTGTTATATTTAAAATTAATGTTTTTTCATTTGTGTTTATTTTGTTAAAAATTAGGTATGCTTATGCATGAGAAATAAATAATATTACTGCTACTGCTACTACCATGATCTCTCAGCCTCTCATTAATAATAAAATGGTTACCAGTAGTAAAAAGAAAAACCTGGCATCTGAAGAACTTGTTAGGATTTAAAGCAACAATGAAATTCAGAATATAAAAATAGACTGATAATTCAAAAAGTTGAGGAATACTGTTTATACTTAGCAATAATTTAAAACATGTGAAATGAACATTAAAAAGTGAGCAAAAAATGAATGTAAATAATTATTTTATTACATAAACTAAAATATTGTGTCATCCAATGTCAAGCACTAATGGCAGATGTAGAATTTATTTGCTTACATCTGGTTTCATTGTCCAATGGGTATTTTATTTTTTTAGAATTGAAAAAGTGGGCTTGAAACTTTGGGGGGAACGGGATTATCCCGCGATTTACTTATTTTGTCCTTTAAATTTGGGAATGTTTTATAAAAATTTTTTTTGTTAAAGTGTTTTAATTATTTATTTTTTTTTACATATTTTACTTCTTGGGGTAGATGTTGAGTTAAAATCTTATTATTGAAAAAAAAATCTATTGTAGTAGCAATGATTATCCACAGTGTTAAAGATTCTACATATAGCCTGGAGTTCAAGCATTCTTTGAAATATATCCAAAATTTAAAAAGCAGTGGCATTTATGAAAGCATGTCCAAAATTACATTATTTTTCATAATATGATGGCCATACTATGACTACTATAAAATTCATCTGGTCCCTCCGTTCAATAAATGCCAAAATAAAACAAAAGGGCAAAGGTATTTTTCAAAAAATGACCAGAGTTGTCAATCACAATGTTCAAAATTACAGTCTCAAAATAGACCATAAACTAAAATAGAGGTATACCTATAAGTCCCGTAACACTTTTCTTAATTTATTACACAAAAACACAAGTGATACAGCTTTCATATATAGTATATATACTATAATATTAAATAATATTTAATATATAATATTAAAGAGGAACTCAATAGAGAAATTCTCGTCCCGAACGAGAGACCACTTGCCTCATTCAAGTCAGGAAAACTATGTGAGTAATGCAGAATGCTGGGCTTACTGTCACAGGTTGCATGCTGGATTGAATACCATCGTGCATATCACACGCTCAAATATATACGAGGGTAAGTCCATAAGTTCCCGGCGTCGCCGATAAGGATTATCGCCTACACAAAACCCTTATTTGGTGTCATACCTTATTGTTAAGTAAATAATTACAGCTGTAACTTCCGCTCCGCTATGTTCAGTTGTTCAGATATAGTTGCATAAAAAGGTTATGTGTAGGGGATTGTGAATGTTCAAAGTGGAGTATTGAGCATTTATTAAGTTTTTCACAAAAGAAGGACTTACTTCAAATGAAATGCAATAGCGATTGGACGGTGTATATGGGAAAGCATCCTCCTCATATTCTATCGTAAAAGAATAGGCCAAACTTTTTCGAATGGGTCGAGAAAGCATTGAAGATGAAGCGCGTGCAGGTCGGCCCTTGGAGGTGCTCACTCCTGAAAACATCGGTCTTGTGGAAGGAGAAACTATGGAAGACCGGCGGCTTAAAGTTACAAAAATAGCACCAAGGTTGGGTCTTTCTAAAACAACAGTTCTTCGAATTGTTCATGCACATTAAAACCAGAACAAGGTTAGTACAAGATGGTGCCTGGACTTCTTTCCTCAGTCCAAAAGCAGCAACGAGTTATCTGTTGTCAGGCATTTTTGGAGCTCTGCCGTGGCAACGAGAGAGAAGTTCTGTAAACCGTTGTTACAGGAGATGAAACTATGGCCCTCTACTATGATTCCTTGCCCAAAAGAGAGAGAATGGAGTGACACAAACCTGGCGAAGCACAGCCTCTAAAGACTAAGGTCACTCAGTCAACCAAGAAGATCACGGCCATAATATTTTGGAACTGAGAAGGAAAACTCTTCATTGACTTCAAGGAGAGGAACAGTGCAGTAATTGGGGAGTACTTTGCTGGCCTACTGCACAGACTACGTGCTTTCATCAAAGAGAAAAGGCGAGGAAAGCTGAGTGGTGGTGTGCGCCTTCTTCACGACAACGCGCCTATGCACACAGCTCTTGTTGCAAAGGAAGCTGTGATGAAATGTGGCTTCAACGAGATCGACCATCCACCCTACAGCCCAGATCTAGCTCCCAGTGACTGTTTCCTCTTCTCAAAACTCAAAAAGGATCTTCATGGAAGAAAATTTAAATGTGACGAAGAAGTGATGTATGTGTTTATGCCATTTTGCAAAGACTTTGACTATTTGGAGGGGGGGATTGAAATGATAATTCAAAGATGTGAGAATAGTATTGCAATAAAGGGTATCTATACTGAAAAGTGAAATATAGTTTTTGTCTTTATCATACCTAGAAAATGGTTAGGCCGGAAACTTGTGGCAGTACCCTCGTATATCTGCATAGAAAACGTGTGAAACGTCTGAATAAAGCAATATTTGCTATAATGTCCTTTGTTAAAGATAAAGCTGTTCGATAGGCTCACTGTGCTTACGAAAGGAAGACTGACAAATAAAATTAGATATTCTTCGTAAACACAAAGAAAGCCTGAAAATAAACAATGACGTCATTATTAGGAAAGATTGCGGTTGGAAGATCCCATCCTCATTTTTGACAGAGATATATTTTGTGCGAGATAATAAAGTGGACTGTAAATGTAAATTAATCTACAGTGAATGTAATACATATATACACAGATACTCTTGCACGGTGTAGATTCAAGCATTAAATGGAATATGTGTAAACACATGCACAGCATATGTCAATTTCAGGCTCGTTATGAACACCCTTTAGGACATTCTGAAGAAATTAATGACTTTATAATAGACTCTGAAGATGTTTCTGTTCTCAATGAAGAGGAAATTCTAGCCCAAGTGAGCAAACAACAAAGTCGCAACTGTTCTGTGCCCCTATCAGAACAAAAAGAAAGTTTTGAGATTATTTTGAGGGAATTTCCACAACAGCAGAAGTTGAAGTTGTGAAGAAACACATGGCATGCTTATAAAGGCAGCATTAGCCGCTGTTTGCAACCAAAATGAACAAGTACCCATGTCCAAAACTAAAGGAATGTCCCAAAAGAAGAAGATCATTCCCCAAAGAAGACTCTTCGCTAAATAATAATAATAATAATAATAATAATAATAATAATAATAATAATAATTTCAAGGTCATCACATTCTCCTTGCAAAACCCGACACAGGAGAACTTGTAGCATCGGCTTTTCTTTGCTGTAAGCTAGAAACGTGCAAGATTGCACTACTGCCACCGCCACTGCACTTCAGTTCATTTCAGTTCGGGACTGAAAAGTGAAGTATGGGTTGGGCTCTCTCAAGTGATGTTAGTGTGAATAAGTAAGTGATTGATTGATTTATTTATTTATGGACGCTCTTTAACAGCTCAGGTTATCAGCGTCCCATTCAACTCAGGGCGTGAAACGGCCGACAAATTTTGCTCAGAGGCCTCTCTTTCAGGCTTGAGGTTCTTTTTCGTGCCGTAAATGTACGACACGGGACCCAGGCCTTTACTTCCCTTCCGAAGGAAGCCATACTTAGGATTTTTACGCCCGAAAAAATCCATCGGTCCTGGCCGGGTTCGAACCCGCGATCTTGGGTTTAGCAGGCAAGGAATAAGTAAGTGTAATAATGAGTGCATCAAAACAGTTCTTATGCCTGGCACCCCGAAAACTTAGATGTTTTCGCACCTCTTGTGAAACAGGCAACAATCATACATTTTACAGTGAAGTGAAAACAATTATACAAGAGGTGCATGGAGTTGATTAAGTTCGCTGTTGCAAGTCTCGGAACTACCGTCTGCTGCCGTTGTACGAATTGTTCTAGCAGCAGCTCGCGTGACTTGAGTGAGACAGGTGTTCTCTTGTTCGGGAAGAGAATTTGTCTCGTTGTCCGAGAATTTATACGTCAAATTGCAGCTTTTGCAACAGTTCAAACGAAATGACAAACAACAGAGTTATGTACCCGAGTGCAACAATGGATGGAAGAAAATGACGACTTCGTGAATCGCACAATCTTTAGTGACGAATGAAATTAATTGAATAGTGTTTAACGCCCGTTTTTACTGCTGAGGCATCACAAGCGGTGACACTGATGATGCATGAGATGAAATGATAAGATGGGGGAAGTTTTTGGTTTTGTTTTTGTATGCTTGTTTATTTTTTAAAGTAAGGAAGCATTCCAGGCACAATTTAGGGTACCTCCCCGGCATTTGCCATTTATGAGGACTGAGGAAAACCTGGAAAAATCTTCAGTCAGGGAGGACGGTCCTGGTGGAAGTCTAATCTCAGATCTCCCACTCACGAGTCCGCGCCTTAACAACATCGGCCACTTGTGACGGTCTTCAGTGACGAAGCGACCTTCCATACAAATCGCAAAGCCAACAGATATAAAAGGTTTTATGAACTCTTTGGCTTTCCAAGCTACCGTAAACAGAAAACACCAGAGATTTTCCCTTCTGATTACATATAATGAAACTCATTTTAGTAATATATATATTACTAAAATGTCATGATTAGGTTTGCACATACATATTATGTTTATACTTCCATGGGGGTGGGCCATAAACTTCACCATGCGTAACGGTTGGTCGTCGCTTCAAGCTGGAACCGCGGTGGAGTCAGAAAGTCCGCAGCTATGATTGTCACGTAAGCTATTACTAACACTTAAAACACTTAAAAGGTATACTTACTCACCATTATCAAGCAAAACAAAAAAAAAAAAAAAAAAAGTTGGTGATTTTCCAAATATTTCTAGCATTGACTGATGAAATTAACCATTATCCTCTGCAGTTCCCTCAGAGAAATTGAAGGAATTTCTTCACGAATACTATTTTTGTATGGGATTGTCTTA
Organism: Metallyticus violacea; assembly: GCA_030762175.1. Classification (NCBI taxonomy): domain Eukaryota; kingdom Metazoa; phylum Arthropoda; class Insecta; order Mantodea; family Metallyticidae; genus Metallyticus; species Metallyticus violacea. The sequence continues at coordinate 20,124,384 of CM060833.1, forward strand.
TACATTTGTTTAATACCGCGCGGCCAGAGATTTATATCGTAGGGCGCTAAATCGAGGGGGCCGTATATTGTTAGATAATATTTCATGAATTACGAGAGTCATCCATAAAGTAAAGCTACAAGGGCTCCTAATGCCGGGGATTTTTTTTTTTTTTTTTTGTTTCCAAGTTGGCGCACCCGGCGTGTAGGATGAATTCTAACGGCCAGTTTGTTTGGTCCCGAGTGTTTGTCGGCCATATTGTTCAGTCACAGTAAATTCTCTTGATGAACAGGTCATCGCGTGCTCCCGCCACCTGCCGTCCTTGCGTGATCCTCGCGGTCATCCATTTTTGACTTTGCAGAACAATACCGCTGCGAATATCCATCGGAAGCTCTCGTGGAAGTTTATGGTAGTGATGTGATGATCGACAAGATGTCACGAAGTGGCTTAGGTTGTTCAGAGAAGGCCGTACGACGAGGCAAGGAGTGGGAGACCATCGGTGATTTTTGACAAATTTATGCAAAAAAATTAAGAAAATGCGCGAAATAACCGCCGTGTGACGCTTGACGATGTTCACGAAGAATTTCCTGACATTTCTCGAAGTCTCCTTGGTGATAATGTGTCGGAAAAACTTGGTTACAAGAAGCTGTGTGCGAGATGGATACCCAGAATGTTCACACCGGAGCACCATCACAAGCGCGTGACCGCCACGCGTGAATTTTTGAATCGTTTTGCACAGGAGGGAGAGGCTTTGCTGGACTCTAACGGGGGATGAGACGTGAGTGTGTCACTACACCCCAGAATTCAAAAGATAATCACTTCGTTCGCAGCGTCTTTCTTCTTCCCGCCACCAAAAAGCTCAAGACCACCCCTTCAGCCGGAAATTTCATGGCATCTGAGAAGGGGATGCTGACCCGGGGAGTCAGCCTCCTACGCAAAGCCCCACACCGGACGAGAATCACCGGAGCTGCTGACATCGTTTAGATGAAATATCCCCCTATTCCCAATTCATCCGAATTGGCGCCTTCGGAATATCACCTTTTCACTAAACTAAAGCAGTTTTTTTTGGGTGGAAAACGTTTTTCCAACGATCAGAAGATCGAGGAAACTCTGAAGAAGTGACTGAAAGAGCTGGCGGCAGAGGTCTATGACCCTGGCATACGAAAGCTGGTGCCCCACTTCAGATATGTGTCGATCTCGACGGCGATTACGTTGAAAAATAGTTTAATACATTTGTGAAATATCCTATGAATTTCAATTAAATACAGGCATTTTTAGATCCTACATAACCTTACTTTCTGCATGGCCCCTGTATGTGCAAGGAGTCGTGGGCTGTATGTGCTATTGCAGAGTTCTGTTGGAAAGTCGCAAACCTATGTTCCCGCACAGTTAATTCACGGGAAAAGGGTAGCAAAATATTCTGCTAAAACCTATCACTATCACTTGTTTCTTCAAAAAAATATGGTCTGTTACTCTGGTCACTAATGGCGCACCACACTCCCATCTTTTGATAGTTAAGCAGATTAGAGTTTTCTGAACTCCGGCATCGTTGTTTTGTGAATTAAACATGCCTAAGACCGTAAAGAAAATAAGATTAGGGTAAAATTCTCCGTCATGCACCCTATTCGAAATACATTTACAAAATCCACTCCTGGATGCAGGGTCCCCCGGTTTAAATTCTTGCACTTCAATAGCTATGTAACCGTTCGAACAGAGTAATAGGAAATTCTGGTTTGTTGAGAAAGACGTCAAGAGATTTTTTTAGGGGAACGTTCAGAGTATGTCCAATGTTATCTAACGTTTCTTCTTGCAATACAGAACCTGGTTGCGTACGCCTTTTATAAAAAACACTTCCCGTTTCACGAAATGTATTTACCAATCTGTGAATGGAACTTCTACTTGGAAGTTGAATATCAGAGAATTGCTCTTGAAACAATCTCTGCACATTATGAGCCAATTTTGTGTGCATCGTAAATAAAAACGGGAACAAAATATCTGAATTGAGACATATTAATGAAATTAATACAGTGTATCACGCAGTCATACACTGTCACACAACACAAAAGAACACATCCGTACGTTCCTATAGTTAACTCGTACTGACCTAAACCCCGGCTCCCCGGTCGGCTTTCAAACTTAGGAACGAAACGAGAACAGAGATGAGATCGGTCAACTGCGGTGCCCGCGAAGGAAAAACCGCCAGTATGTACCTATATGTATATGACAACATGCATTAATGTCTCAGCCCACCATGTATAAAAAGTTACTGTTCATCAATGCAAGAGTTAAAATAGTACTTTTTCAAATTTAACTCCTATGTATCTACTGAAGAATTGAAAACCTTTCATTTGTCTGAATATTTTTTCAATTATAACACGTTCTCTTTTCGAAAGAGTATAAATGCCACTACTTTGTTGGTTATTCATGACTATGTAAACACTTGATGTGTTTTAAATAGTTCCAGGGTAATATGTATTTGCACTATTTAACTCCTGTTCATAACATTTTGCCTGTATATTTATGGAACATTTTTTTCGCACCTTTGTCAACACATTATGGTGTTTTTATTATGCAAATATGAATATAGGCAACAACTACTATTGCCCAAGGAAGCTTTTTTATTTAGGCTACGTTAACCCTGTTAACCCAAACAAAACTTTTATGTGTAATGTGCTCGTGATATTTGTTTTCAAAAACATAATTAACTGCTTTTCATAATGGTGAACCTTTCTATCTTTGCCCTTTTCCCAATTCATAACCTGAATCTCCACAACCCTTCTTTTGATTACAGATTAAAGCTTTGTATTTTGTTTCATTCATGTCCCCAAGTGAATAATCTGCCAGACATTGCACGGTATATTCTTCATCAAATCTGAGCAAAGAACGATAAGCACTTTTGCGAATACAGGGGTTCTCATATCACAAATACAGCCGCATATTCTTAACATTACCTCTGTAGAAAATTTTCTAACATCTACTGTGACAAAGCAGAACCTTGCTTATATTTACATTTTAAGTAGATGTTAGGAAGTATAGCGTTTGATAGATCAAGCTTCTATTGTTAACTCTAGCTTGTTCTATATAATTAATAATATACATTTAACCGATTTGGGTGGCATAAGAGGCAAAGCTTGGGATTTGCAATCGGAAGGTTTCGGGACCGTTCATCCTGACAATTTTTTTTTCCGAATTTTCCCCTGGTCGCTTAGGCTAATGTTGGGACCTTTCCTTTCCACCAATTTTCTGTTCTACCATTTCAAATAATTCCATTCCGATGGTTCCGTTATAATGTCGAAAGTGCCAGGACAATATAGGCTGGTGCTTTGTATGATATGAAGATGGCTTGCGCTTTGGAAATATTTCTTCCCTGGCATCTGCATGGAACAGCTTTTCTATGGGCTCGAACTCCTTGGACGAGGGCTCCGCTGGCGTCGAGGTGTTCTACTGAAAACAATGTTGGGGATCCCGTCCTTGCCTGCCTCATCCCTTTCTACCAGAAGTAACCTAATAGGGACTTAGACACAAACGTTCAACCCTTAATATTTGGGTTGTCTCGGCCTGACTCAGAGATGTCATAAAGATGGCCTAATTACTATGCTAGTTGTTAAGTATTATCCTTTAGAAGTCGCGCAGTAAAGTTTAAGACGCATAAATGTAGTCACTGGTTTGTGACGACGTGTAAACAAACTAGTGTTAGTATTTTCTACAAAATGGATAAAACTGAAATACGAGCTGTAATAAAGTACTTCGTTTAGAAGGGTTTATTCCCACCAGAAATACAAAAGGAGTTGGATTCCATATAAAGGATTCTATCCCTTCGTCTTCGACCGTTAAAAAGTGAGCTGCTGAATTCAAGCGTGGTCGTACATCCATTCAAGACGATGAGCGCTCAAGGCGTCCCAATACTGCTACGACTGACGAGGCTGTGACAACAATTTACAATGCCGAACTCTAATGATCGTCAATGGAAGGTAGCGTGTTGGTGGACATTACAAAGCTCTTGATAGGCCGTGTCTGCTGTATTATACACGAAGTTTTGGGTATGAGAAAGCATTCGAATGAACATTTTGCAAGAGTTTTTAGACTTGATTAAATGCAATTCCAGAGTTTCTCCGACGTTTCATAACAGTAGATGGAACATGGATTCATCACTAAACACTAGAGATGAAGGAGCAGTCTACACAGTGGGCGACAACAGGTGAAAGTGCACTAAAGAAAGCAAAACGGTTCCATGTGCAGGAAAAGTCATGGCTACGGTTTTTTGGTATTCTCATGGTGTGGTGCTCGTGGAATATCTTCAGAAGGGCAGAATCATCACCGGGGAGTAATACGCTTCACCACTGGACCAACCGAAAGATATTCAGGCTAAACGTCCACCCTTGCGGAAAAAAAAAAGTTACCTTTCATCAGGATAATGCGCCTTCATACATGTCTGGGATTGTTACTGCAAAACTGCATGACTCGCTTCCAAGTGCTTCCATATCCGCCATGTTCGCCCGAATTGGCTCCCAGTGATTACTTTTAATTCTCAACCCTGAAGAAATGACTGGATGAACGTTAAATGTGTGGTTGAAGCTGAGACAGGCGCTTATTTTTCTCATTTGTGCAAATCTTATTTTACTCAGAGTATTAAACATTTGGAAGTTCGTTGGGTTAAATGTATTGATTTACAAGGTGTCTATGTTGAAAAAAATCTCAAATCTTGTGTTTTCTTGGTCAGGGCATGAATATTTATTTAAAACTCCGTTCATATGTTCCTCCTCCGCCTGTATTAGGGGTCCTATCTACGTCCTTGGTTCACTGTGGTCGCACAGTGTCTTCCTCATCTCGTGCCTTCCTTATGTATACATTTCCTGCATGTTCACGTAGCTCTCTTTTATGTGAAAAGGTTCTATTTCATTTTTTCCAAAACAAATCTTGCAACCCTATTCTTCTTTATTGTTTCGTTATTTTGGGCTAAAGCATTATTACCTGCTTAAAGCGCCTAACCTATTAAGTCTAGGAAAGGTCAAGTTCCTTGAATAACGTTTCATTATATCACGTAAAAAGCGGGAGAATCTCTACAAATATGTCTTTAAATGCGAACGTATGGCTGGATTGCTAGAACAATTGAAAGGCTATACATTTTATTTTAGGAGGTTCATTTTCTCTGCTTGCTGAATCTCGTAAGTAACAGCTGTTTACAAACTTTTCTTTAGGTGAAAAGACGTAATTTGCAGCCTACCTAGCCTCAGTACGAACTTTTTATGGGTGCATTTAATCAATAGTGCTCAAAAAAAGGCCAGCTCATTTCTGTCGCTCCATCATAACACGCGAGGAGTTACATTTTATGCCATGTACCAATTTGTTCTTCTTCAGAAACAAAAAAGAACTCTTGTTGCACGTGTTTACACGAAATTCCTGTTCCCAAGGGAGGGATCGTCATTTGTACCGCCACGCTAATGTCTCTCTCCGTAATTTTGGCGCAGGTGATTTCATTTCCCTGCGTGGCACCGCGCTATATCAGAATAATTCTCATAATGAAAACGGATCGTTTCAGTAATCTGAAACTAACGAAATGCCTGTTGCATCTCTGCAAGGGATTTCAGCACAGACAGCCGCTGTATCCAACCACTTAGCATTAGAAGGCGAACTCGAGGTAAATTATGAACAAACAGGGAAAGTGTAGAGTGTAGGTACGCAAGGGACGTGAATGCATACAATAAAATGAAAATGTTAGAAATGTGTTAACATCAAAGAACATGCCGGTATAGTCTCTCAATCGTATTAGGTTGCCTCATAGTTTAGTTTAGTTCCTGGAGCATTCCGTGAGTTAGCGAAGCAGTCACAGAGACCTACGAACGTAGAATTTGTCATTTACAATAGCACACATTCTACATTTACAAACAATATCGTGCACATCTGCATAAATTGTTGCAATAAAAATGAAAAAGCAACACCTAGAACAACTCCGGCAAAACAACAAAACCAGAGAAGCAGAAACGGACAAATCACTCAGTCACAAAAATTTTACTACACGTCTGTTTACACATATAATGATATAAAATCATTAGTTTTTTTTAAATCAATATTGTCACTTATATTTTCATTTACAGATTAATATATCTTTTTACATAGGTATTTTCTAAGAGCAGATTTAGAGAATTTATCATTGCTTGTTAAGGCTTTTAGGCTAGAGGGAAGAGTGTTTTGTACTAAAATGCATTTGTAATAAACTCCTTTTTTTAATGGCAGGAAAGTGCTGAAGCTGGTCTATGTAGATTTGCCTTTTGTTCAGTATTCTTGTCATGTATAGTTTGATTTTGTACAGTATTTTCTTTTTTTCTTATATAAAAGTTCATGAGAGATAATATATATTCACACAGAAGAGTTATAATTTCAAATTACCTAAAGAGGTTTCTGCATGAATATTTGCCATGTGTAATAGCGATTATTCCTATGTTTTTTTTTTTCTGTAATAGGAAGACACGTTGACTTTTAGCTGAGTTTCCCCCTAATATAAGCCCATATTTCATTAAATGTGGGCTTATATTCAGTGTTAAATACAGAGAGAGTTTGTCCCTTTAAATGATTACTTTCTGTGCGTAGATTATCCCACAAGCACAAAGAACACGCTAGAAACTTGCATTTTTAATGTTTTCAATTATTAACATTAGAATAGTACAAAATAAAGTTGAATATACGTCTAATATCTAATTTTATTACAGTAAAAGGTGCCAAATATCAGTTATTTCTTTGGACTTTACTACAGAAACTTGATTTTTTTACTACCTGCAAACTTAAGTCTGTTTCCTTCCTCAAAATTTGGCCATTTTAGGCTTTCTGAAGGAAGCTCTAAATTTCAAAAGTAAAGAATGACCATATAAATGTTTCTATTTACCTAAAATTTTACTCGGGAGAGAACCAGTGACATTCAGTGCAACTGTCAAAAGAATCCAAAAACTAACATTGGTGCTTGTTTTTTTTTTCTTCAAAAAGGCAAGTTTGTCAGTTTTTAAAATTATACCCTCCTTAAAGCAGGCATTAAACCCACGGTTGCAAATATGATTAAATTTCCCTGAAAATTCACCGTAAGTGGAACTACAGCTCTTCTGTGTAATAATGATCAATGCAAAAACACAATTAAGACCCTCCCTCAAATGGAACGTCCGCCGCCTTTATTGAAAATTACACACTCAATAAAAGAGACATAAAATTAAACAAGAAAACCAAGATTTTGGGTGCAGATGTCTGGTATCTCCCAAATTCAAAAATATCCAGATTTTTAAAATGTGTCCAAAATTTGGCCGTTCTAGGTTCTCGGGAGAAACTCCAAATTTCAAAAGTGCTGCACCATATGTATACGTATATATTCCCTTAACATTCATTCGGAAGTAGAATCAAGGCCGCTTAATGAAACAATGGCAGAAAAAATCCAAAAAGCTTACATCGATATTTTTTATCAATAGATCGCCAATTTTTAAAAACTACATACTTACTCCATAATCTAGGCCAAGCCTCAGCTACTGAACTGGTCGCAATTGGCGAAAGGCGAGCGGTCACAAATATGGTGGTTATCTGAGAATAACGCTTAAGCGGAACAAGTATATTCGGACTGAGGCGGCAGTGGAAGGCTGAGCAGAGGCGTGATCACCTTTGGTGAATACCACACAATTCTGAAGATGGCACTCTGTCATGGCGGGTAAGTCGCTTTATTAAATGAGGGCTACCCTCCATTTCCGGTGAAGGGATGGACTATACTAGAGCTTGGAATATAATGAATGAATAGTGTTTAACTCCCGTTTTTACTACAGAGACACCACAGGCAATGGACATTGATGATACATGAGATGAAATCATAAGTTGGGAAAGGATTTTTTTTAAGGAAGGAGTCGTTCCAGACCTAAGTTTAGGATATCTCCCCGACATTTGCCACTTATGAGGACTGAGGAAAACCTGAAAAAACCTCAGTCAGCGAGGACGGTCCTAGCGGGATTCCGGGATTCGAACCCCAGACCTTCCGCTCAAGAGTCCGCGCCTTAACGACCTCGGCCACCCGTGCGGTAGTAGGGGATTGGCGAAAGAAAACTCCGAAAAAACACCTTGGTCCCTCAAGTTGGATGTTTAGGTAATGAGCCAGCTACTCATTCTTTATAAACATAATCAAATCATATTGTTATATTTCCCGAACACGATAAAAGTAAACGAAACAAGCAATAAAAAATTGATCATGAGATGTGGATAAGGAACGTGCAACGTCTGCGAACGAAATGTTAGGAAATTGTAGCTGAACTGAAGAATGTGCGCATGAACATTGTAGTAATAACAGAAACTATGAAAAAATGTACGGAAATCGACAGCTAGGAAATTACATACATGCTTTTTCACATGTTACTTATAAGTAAAGAGCAAAAAGAGATGTGTTTTATGATAAAGGTAATTTAAAAGATACATTAATACTTATGAGATTTTAAAAATAAACATTTCAATATTTTAGGGATATATGATGAGTAGAATTTAAAGATCAATCTATGAAAAGTTTGAAGAAGTTTTATTAATAAAGGAAAAACTAAATAACTGATTTTATGGGAGACTTAAATGCCTGTATAGCAAAAGATTACAACAATTATTTATTTAGCCCCTTTGATAAAGGAGCTTGTAATGGAAACATTGCTAGAGTTTGGGAACCGAACAACAGGAATACAGGCTGTAAACCGGAAACAGACGCTGAATTAACCAGAAATCCAGACTTCTGGTGGGTAGGGTAAGGTCTCATATATTGTACAGTTACATATTTGATATACTATTTATGCAGTGACGCTACAAAAAGGAGAGAATTTTTTTTAACAGGCAAAGAGATGTAGCGAAAATGATGAACGTTACAGGCACACAAGCCGTGTTGTAGTTGTTTGTTTGATTTTATAATCAGCGAAGTAATTTTCGTCTCGAACAGCTAAACTTCTATGTGTATGGGTTCGTTTTCGCGCTCGCGACGTCTTCAGGAGTTAGCGTATTACTTAGCTGAAGCTAATGGAATCAAACATAGATTCAAAAATGACAAAGCAGGAAATCAGTTGTACTACATGTCTGGTCATCCCTCACTATCCCTCTGCCAGCCCGAGGCTATTTCGACAGCAAAAGTTTTTGGTTTCAACAAAGAAACTGCAACAAAGTTCTTTGATATTCTCACCGACATTATTGACAACAATGGTTTTCAGGCCAATCACATATCCAGCCAGCATGGATGAAACCGGTCTTTCAATGGTTCAGAAAACACAGAAAAGTTCTTGCTATGAAAGGAAACATCAAATGGGTGCTATAACGAGCGCTGAAAGAGGAAAAAAACACAACTTGTGCCTGGTTTTTCAGTGCTTTTAGCATATATATGCTAGTATTTAAAAGCAAAAGGTTCTCCGATGATTTAAAGGCTGGTGCTCCACCTGGAGCACAGTTTGCGGTTTCTGACAGCGACTGGATGACAAGTGAGCTGTTTCTCCAGTGGATGCAGCACTTCAATCAAACTGTAAGACCTGCTGCTGATAATAATAGTGCTCTTAATTCTTGACGGACGAATCACGCAATTTAAAAAGCTACATGTTATAAATCTAGCTAGGGATAATGGAGTGATCGAGCCCTGTCTTACACCACACATCACTCACAAACTACAGCCATTAGATGCGGAGTTTTTCAAACCACTTAAGTCGTACTGCAACCAAGCAGCGGACAAGTGGCTTCGAACAAATTCAGGGAGTAACATTACCCAAACATGAATAGCAGGATGAATGTGGACCTAAATGCAATTGAGTGCTGTTTAAAAAGAAATAACAATTTAAAGAAAAGGTGTGAAATTCTGATATTAGCTTGCAAGATTTTCACCATAACATTCTTTAGTTTGCTGGGTTATTGGTTGTCCAAGCATGCTAAAATAACCTAACATTGCACATTAATTATGTAATAAATTTGGCTTACACAAATGTTATTTGCTTTATCAAAGTGTACTGTGTACTGTGGTAATGGTACAATTTAGAAAACTAATGGTACACTTTATAGTACATGATTATAAATTGTACCATTTTGCATCGTCACACATTTTGTCTTATAGTATTTGAAGTATAACAGTCTTCATTTTCCCAGTTGGTATGGAGATGCTTAAAGAATGCAATGCATACCTATCAAATCCTGCTAACACTTCACGGATTTCGTGGCAAGTCTTGAAATTGTTCAAAGTGGTACAAATTAAGAGACCTTATCCTAGATAGTTTGATGCCTCAGAATTTCGAAAACGCTCAGAAACTCAAAATATATAAATTCGTTTGGGTTGATTTGTCTAAAGTGTGGCGTTTTTAATTTCTCGAGAGGAAAATCTCAATTTTAAAAGTGATTTACGAATTGAAGACACGAGAATTGCTAAAAGAGATTTTTCGTTCACAAAATGAATCATATTTTGTTTCTTCAAAATAACATTCCCCTTAAAATAGATATTAAACTATGCAGCGGTTTAGTATTAGGCAGTGTAACCAATAATCCATCAGACGCCTCTAAGCAGTGCACAATTGTAATAGTAAAATGTATTTATTGCCGATTCTTTACAAACATATTTTTGCAACATCGTTCGCTTAGGTCTTTTGACCGTTCATGCTATTCTTTACCGGACCTTTATAGGAAAAAGAATTTGCACATCCAAGCAAATGCATTTACATTTATTATCACCTAACCACAAATACTTAAATACGAAAGTTCGCTCGCTCGAGCGCGCGCGCCCACACACACACACGCATTCATACTCAAAGAGCCTGCCTACTGCTAATTCCACTGATTTGGCATGGAAACGTGTAAACGTGTAGCTAGTTGTCTTCCTGTGCAAACAGATCCCAATATGCTAACCTATCTCTATTCGACTTAGCAAACTTGGCTTCAAGTGCAGTCAACCTCCACTGTTCTGTACTTGGCAGTCAATTATAATATGCTGCCAGTTTTCTGTCTGTCTCTTTCTCTCTCTCTCCACAAAAAGCACACATATACTCTGACTAGCCTCATCTGCTATTTTAGTCCCGAATCACTTTGAGAACTCATGAAATATACAACATCTATCTGCCATATCTGTCGGCCCTGGTGAGACCCAAGATTGCGGGTTCAATCCCGGTCAGGATCGATGGATTTTTTCGGGTGTAAAAATCCTAAGTATGACTTTCTTAGGAAGGGAAGTAAAGCCTGGATCCCGTGTCGTACATTTACGGCACGTAAAAGAACCTCAATCCTGAAAGAAGAGGCAAAATTTATCGGCAGTTTCACGCCCTAAATTGAATGGGGCGCTGATAACCTGAGATGTTAAAGAGCGTCCGTAAATAAACCAAACATAATAAATAATAATAATCTGTCCTCTGATTTTGAGTCCGTCGATTAAATTAAGCGATATTTTCTTTCTACGCTCTGCCTCTATTCTCTTTCGTTAATTTCCCTTAGCCCCCCCCTTTTGTACCTTCCTTCTTCAAAAAATAATTACATCTGTACTCCCTTCTCCTATACCTGTCCATTCTCAATGTTCTTTAAGCTTATTTTAATTTTCGCTGACCAGTATTTTTGGTTTCAATTACTAATCTGAAGCCGGTAGCGTAAAGCCCTTAAAGTTGTGCGATCTCCTTTTATAATGCGTAATTGTACTTAAATACAGTTGGAAAAAAATGCTTAAAACACCACAAGCAGCTCGTGTTTGTTGAAGAATTTTGGTATATTTAAGTATAAAGTGAACTAATATATATTGTAAATTATGTCATATAGAATTTAAAGGCTATAGAAGGATTTTAATCAACACCCTTTGTATACAGGATATTATTATTATTATTATTATTATTATTATTATTATTATTATTATTATTATTATTATTATTATTATTTGCTGGAGCCCTTTTCAATGTTGTTACTATTTCCTAGCATTGAAAAAGCACGAATTTGGAACTTCTAGGGTTTTTTGGTCAAACACTTTGGTCAGTGGAATTTAATTCAGCATAATTATGTATTTTACAAATAACCTGTGCATCCAGAAAACAGTGTGCAGGCTTTAATTCACAAAAAGGCTGGTGCCAACATAATCGCCAATAGTAAAATTTTCGGAATGCCAATAATTATTATTTGGGTTTCGATAACATGGATATGTCTGATTACCATTTAAATGATTAAAAAAATAGTAATAAGTGGTTTCGACTTGCATTCAATTATGCCTACCATTCCTTTATGCACGCAGAGCCATCTGAAGGAGAATAAGATAATAAACCCAATTTTCTGATATGCGCACTCAGAATTCGATCTCGCGAAATGCCCATGCTGCCTCTAATGTGTATTCTTATACTGTGCTCCAACAGTTAATTGTTTAGATTCTTCATAGTAACGCGACATTTCCGGACTTATCCCTTCGTTTAGTTTTAACATTCGATATGAAGGCAGGGAGATTATCTCCAGAAAACTAACTGGTGGATGATTTGCCAAGAATGTACGAGGATGCTCTTGTGATGGCACCAGAAAAGTTTAGGGGAGTGGAAGGGTAGAGAGACACTCAGCACAAGAGAGTTTGGTGTTGAGGTGAAGCTGCAGGAATGGACATCGATCGGCTGACTTGGTAGAGCGAACGGAGCGGTCCACCAGAGACGGGGAGGATGCGCATAACAGCAACCATCTCGCTTTTTATTTTAACCATAATTAACCACACACTACTAGATCTTGCATCACTTTATGTATTGGTATCACCCGCGTGGCAACGATGTTCAGTTGTTTCAACAGAAAGTTAGCATCAAAACTAGAGGAAAACAAACAAAAAATTATCAAATATTTTTCAAAACTTATATTTATTTATTTTAAATTGTATATTAAAATAAAATACAAAGGTTGTCTAAAATGCTTTTTGTCTTGAGCGTAGGTGACCATGTTATTGCAAGATATACATTTTTACTTTGGGACATCTATTTACCTTCAAAGTCTTAAGCACTTAAAAACGAGGAAAATGACAAAGTCAGAATAAGTTCAATCCCTGATAGTCAATGGATACAATATTACAAAAAACTTGTTGGTGAATGGAAATTCTGAAATGACAACGAATATCTGTGTAGAAAAGTAATAAAACCAGAAAACAATGGAGTTGGTACTAAAAGAAACAATGAAAGACCCAAGAATAGACAACGTCAATATGGAGCTTTGGAAACACTCCAGACTCTCATCTGGAGTAGACTTTTCAAAACATGTTGGGTCTGTCAGCGATGAACAGAGAGATCACTTTCGCCAATAGATTTCTGCGATAAAGAAGAAAAACCAAAATAAGTCCAGTCTGAGTATGCTGCTAGATTACACAGGTATACAATATTTAGATTCATACAAACATTTTCAAATTTGTATAGTATATTTAGAGTCTTTTGGGACCCTGAATTCGAATTTGAGCTTAATTTTCCTTATTATTTTCACAATTAGTTAGCTTATTCAAATGACCACAAATTGGACATATTTTAAATTCTGAAAAAAATAAAAACACAAATTTATTCATAAAGAAATGCGATTTTGTTATAATAAAAGAAACAGTAACATATATAGAAGGCTAAATATGGCCACCACCGTGTGGTTCCATAAAAAACAATCGTCTTCTATGCTATAAGTGGACTAGTAAGTGCATTTTTAGGATATCTGCTGTTTCGTTTCCTCAACAGCATTAGATATACTAAGAAATACTCTTTCTCTGTAACCTCGTAACCGTAGCCAACCAGATTGATATACGGTGAACTAGGGGACAAACTGTTTGGAAAACGCCTACTAATTACACGATCACCAAATGTGTTGATTAATTAAGATATTGTGTATGTGATAGACAGCGTCGCCTTGCACACAAGAAACGTTTTCGATATCATGATTGCGTAATGGATGCATTATAAGATCTTGCAGTATTCGAAAATACTATTTTCATTTATTAATTGTCCGTTTCTTTATAGAAATAACGTTCTATTATAAAATGTAGCTTGAAACTACTCTAGACAGTAATATTGACGTCATGTAATCCAGGCTTATAATTATGTTTGCATTATTTTCCGCCCATATTCTACAATTGCGAGTATTCACATCTCCATTATTACGAAATGTGCCTCATCTGTTTACAAAATTTTATCTAGCCATTCCAATGTTGTTCTGCATTTCTGTTAATATGTGCAAAGTGAAAGTTACACACATCAGCTCATCCTGTTCTTTGTGTACAAAACGTATTTTCATTCAAAAGGAACAGAGGCTCAAAATGGTGTTCTCAGGGTTCGCTACACTTTGTCTTTGTTATACCATTTTTTTTCGCACTGGTAAAATTTTCTCTCCATAATAAACTAAGCTCAAAAGTAGCTTAATTTTTCTCACCAAAAAGGCAAAATTATCCTATTGCATATAAAAAACTTAAAAAAAGTTGGTGTTTTAGCTCAATAATAATACAACCATTAAATATTACAAATAACTTGTAAGTTATTGAGCAAAACTCAATAAAATATTAGCAACAGAAATCAGAAATTCCTGGGTCAAAAGAAAATCTATAGCATAGAATATAAGCAACAATGCTATCAATACAGTCTGACAAAATGTACCAGCTGTATATATTAATCTCCGCTAAAATCTGGTTGTTTTGGTTATTACACCAAGGATCAATTAACCAAATGGGTGGCTCAATGCGATAAAGTGTGAGGTGCCGATTCCGGTTCAAATTCCTTGGGGCCGACCTTCCTGATGAGTTTTTCGTGGTTTTCCCTGGTTTGCTTAGGAGAATGATGCGGTGGATCTTTCTACATAATTTCCGCTTTCCCATTACATCTAATTCATTCTGTTAGTTCTGCTACAGAATCTCGAATGCACAAGTAAAATGGGCTGGTGCGGTGTGAGTGTGGAAATATTTCTGTCACCTCGTCTGATATAGAAGCAGCAAGGGCTCAAACTTCTTGGAGGGCGGACTTCCGCCGGCATCAAGGTGTTCTATCTATGTCATACTCGTACCAATGTCCACACTTCGCAGCCCCATGATCCTGACCACGTGGCTGTGTCCCTCTCTCCATCCCTTCCTCCTGTAGGTGCCTTAATGGGGGCGTAAGCATAAACAGCCAGACCTTGAGCAAGGCTAAAGTACCGAAATACCTTTCTCCGTTCCTAGCAGTCCAATAGGAACATATATACTCGTCATAAAATGTACATTTAATTACTATCACAAAGAAAAATCTTGGTTTTATAGACCAGTATTACTGTCGTTATAAAGCTGTGTTTTATTTTTCCTGAACGCTTGTTTCAACAAATTAATTAAACATGAAAAAATAAATATTTTCTAATATTAATCATATACGGATGACTCATATTTATCCTGCATCTTTCTAGGACTCATACCTCATCGTGAATTGGGCCACAATTCGGTAATGAGTAGATTTTAATGTGTTTAATGTGTTGTTGCCTAATGAGCATCATAATGCTGCCCACGGTTACCCAGAATTCTGCGAATGTGCAGTTCCCTATTCCTTAAGTAGCCGTAACAGATCATTGGCATAATACCTTAAGCGCTGATAGTTGTTTCCCTAATATTCATAGCATACTAACCTAAGTGCTAGTAATGTGTTTTAAAACCAACTCTAATTACATGATATGTTTTACTCCCTTACCCCAGTCATCCCCACTTTAAAATTTCAAATGGCATCCCTACTTTTGATGCCTTTGTTTTGGATGTTTAATATTATAAAACATATATCATTTAATGTAATAGTCGTGTTAATAAATTGTCTCGTGTTTATTTATTACTGTATTATTGTAAAGAGTTTTACTACGGGTCTCTCCAATTTATGTATTACTTACTCCGAATCTCTCTTATTTATGTACGGGTCTCTCATACTTATGTATTATTGTAAAGAGCTCCTGGTCTCTCCTATTAACGTATTAATGTAAAAAGTTGAATCTGGGTCTTTCGTATTTATGTACCTACTCTACAAGAAAGAACAAAATGTAAACGCATTAGTCAGAAGATTTGAAATAGGCTAATTACAGTAATATTTGTAATTGCAATTTTATTCAAAATACTTCATTTTAACACTGGCTTATTCTATCCAAATTCAAACAACAATAACAAAGTTCAGGTTCCCAGGCAACAATAGAGAATGAAAGATAATATAACAATTGCATTCTCTTTAAAATGTAACTATCGAAAGGTAATGGTGCCATTTGAGCTTTCAAAGTAGGAGATTTGGCCTCACTCACAGCAGGCCGTTTGTGTGTAGGTCCCCAATGGGATGAATTGAAGGAGACACCTGATGAACAGGATCCACGGGTGGAAATGCGCGGACTTAGGGTCCCTAACTTATTTCCAGATAAAGCGTCCCGATGCCAGTGGAGGCCTCCTCCCCATCCAAGATCTGGTTCCTTTGGCAGATCCAAAGGGAATTGAACCTGGAACCTTCCGAATGTGAGCTTCAAGCGTTACCGCCTGTACCGCCCCCTTCTGTTTTCAAACGGCTGTCGCGAAGAAGCCAGAGGCGACAAACACTTTGGGCCAATAGCATAAATACTTAAAAAAAAAAAAAAAAGCCACCATTTTCAATCTTTATTTACTAGTTCTCGTAGTTACATATTTTAAAAAATGCATAATTAATTTTGTGCGCCAGGATATCAGAAATATTGTTATAAACTGTTACACTGGTATCATCAGCGTGGGTCAAAAATTGATCCCTATGCAACTCCATTTGAAGCCAATGCATCCTACACCATTAAATTGAAAGGAACGTCCATGCATTGGTACACCTACATATACCCATCTTCCTTAAAAGTGTCAGGTTGCAAGGACAACAGCGACATTTACCGAGACAAGGGGAGGCTTAAAAAAACAGCAACAACGCTCCATGGCAACCGCCACGACGTGGTGCTTGTGCAAAATTCAAACAGCAAGCGTGACATATTCAAAGTGGAGTTTTCCTCTCTGGTGTCATTGAGATAGACATTTTACATGCTTTACTTTTCTTCTGAGAATATTTTAGTGCGACTGACGCTGAACAAACGAACAGCTATAACTCTTTTACCCATATGAATACTTAATTTGATTTAACATTTATTCTGTGCTTTTTTTTTTCTTTGAAAAACTTTCTCAAAGGAATTAATGGAAATTATTGCATATTTCTTTACCAATGCACGACTATTACATTGGGAAAAAGTTATCACGTGTAAATAAATTCAATAAAATCAGTGGTTAAAACTGAGAATAAAGGACCTAAGCCAGCTCCTCCAAATGAAACTGCAGTTAAAATACGAACTTTTGAATTACATACATTAAAGATCTTGGAATTGCAGAAATTGTTTACGGTCGTTAATTAAAAGGTTTAGATCTTTATATCCTAATCTAAGGTAACTTTTAAAAAATTAGCAATTTTACGTGGTGGAGTTAACACTGTAGTCCATGCAGTCAACAATAAACTTGAAAATCATAAAGCACATCATACAGGTATGATGGATAAGTTATAAATCAAGGGAATTATTTTTTTTCTAGCGAAGAAGGGAACAGGAAAAATCTAAGATATACGATTGAAAGTGTATGGAATGTACTTTCAAATGAAGCCACCAGATGGTGTATGTGAGCAGAGCTGCGTATCCCAGCACGCCCTGAAGTTCAGTTGATGAGTGACAATGATTAAGAACGGAGATCATGAAGATTGAACAATGTACGTATGTGAAAATAACATTTCTTCGCTACAAGAATGCACGAGAATGCCATAGAGAGCAATGGAAAGTACTGGATGCCCGCGCCCTGCCCTATCGAACAGCATCTAGGTGGACAGAGGTCTTCAAACGGGGCGGAATGTGGATTGCCGATCTGCCGCGTAGTGGACGTCCTGTGTCCGCGGAAAAGGATGTAATAGAACAGTGCTTAGGTGATGACAGGGGCTGGACAGAAGAGCAAAAAGGAATTTAGGCAATAACAGTGCACTGCATTTTCGCGAGGACCTGAACATGCGGAAAATGCGTGCAAAGTGGGTGTTACGTCGATTAAGTGAGGAACAGAAGCGAACCCGCTACGAAACATGTCGCATCAATCTGGCGAGAATTCAGGAAGAAGGAGATACCATGTTGAGTTCCACATTTGCAATTGACGAACCTTGACCACGGGTATATGAACCAGAACTCAAGCGACAGTACAGTGAATGCAGCCACCCTGGGTCACCACGCTCTATCTGGCAGTCAAGGTGTGCTTGTGTGTTATCCAGTGCGTGAAGGAACCACAGTGAATTCCCAGTATTACAGATCTTTTTTGGTATCATATTCTGAACTTATACTTCTGAACAACGTCATTCTTCTCCACGATAACGCAACTTCTCACACAGCCGATGGTGTAAATGTCTTTTACAGCGACGGGGAGGGAAGTTGTTCTACACTCGCCGTATTTGCCCGATCTCACTCCCTGTGATTATGATTTCGTGCCCAAAGTGAAGCGATCATTACGTGCGAAACGTTTTGCTAACAAACGGACATTTCGACCCGAGGTGACTCTCACGTTAGCAACTCTCATGCAACAGAAGGCATTCATTGCTGGCAACCAACCTTCGATATATTTGGAGACGATTTCAAAGACTGTTAAACACCGTGGCTTACCTGGGAGATCTGTCCTGTGACGGATTTGCAACCCTGTGTAAGTAGTTGGGGTAACTTTTTCTCATTCCGTAATAAACCGATGTTGTCCAGTTACCTGTGTTTTGCTTCTTCCCCACGAAGGCAGCCTACAACCAGCGGTAGTAAATGCCATATACTTTGAATCATATAACTTAGATTTTTTGCTGTCTTGTTCGCCAGAAATACAGATACCATGACGTATCCCTCGTATATAAAGTGGTTCCTAACATTTTTGAGTAGTATTGTTTAAATAGTAGTGCATTTACTTAGGAGGATCATATAATAATTTAGTTTCCCTTTTGTGGATATAATATTAAATTAAAATTCTTATTCTGAAAAATTCATTAATATTCTACACTTTTTAAGCTTATTTATCCACACATTCATGATCATATTCCAACCATTTTCTTTATCATCGTACCAATTTTCTGTCCTGTTTGCGAAGCCTTTTGTTCACTGCGATTTTCACTTTATCGTTTTCAAACCGAGGTGCTTCTTGTGATCGGCATAAAGATGGAAAACACTTAGGGTAAGACGAGGAGAATAAGATGGATGAGAGAATATTTTCTATCTGAGTTTCTCGGTTATTTCAGATGAGGTGGGCGAACGTTATCATGCAGTAGCAAAGAGTCAAAAGTCCGGGGTTTTTCTGTTTGATCGTGGCTCTAAGTTGCTTCAGGACCTCAGAGTATTGGTTATGTGAGGCAAGCAATGCACTAGCAAAGCTTATTGACAGTCACTACAACTGGTCTTCGGCTGCGTTGTTCGTCACACCCTTCCATGAATCATGCACGCCAACATCCAGCCATCTGCAGGCTCATACATCCTTCTCCATAGATAGCAGTATTAACTCATGGTGAATTTTTGCAGCAGTTTCGTTTTTTGGGTGATAAACGCACGACTACACGCAATTCGCAAACGGACGCTCATATCTGCAACCAAATTAATGCGCGACAATTTATGAAAGTGCTTCAAGGCTGCCAACGCAGGCTAATACCGCAAAGGGTGACCGAGGTCATTAAGGTACAGACTTATGAACGGGAGATCTGAAGTTCGATTCCCGCCAGGACTGTCCTTCCTGACGTTTTTCTTTTTCCAGAAGTTTTCCTCAGTCCTCATAAATGAAAATGCGGGTAAACCTAGTGCTGTTTACAAATACTACGTAAGTATAATAAATATGAGGGCCTAGTGCTGTTTACATATGCTACGCAAATTACAATGAGTTCCTAGCACTGTTTACATATATTAAATAAATTACATATATGGGGACCTAACGCCCCTACCATGTACTGCATAAAACACAAGAAATATGAAGGAGTATACGCAGGACATTCAAATATTTTTGCAACTAGCCTATCCATTATTGGACAATAATGTCTACAAAAATATAACCAACATAGCTTGCAATAATGGGCATTAAGCTATCAAAATATGCATTTTAACCTGCATAGTCACTGTTGTACAGTCTGTTGAATTCAGTCCTGTGTCAACAGCTGGAGAAACATCGTCAATATTTCTAAAGGAAACGTTAGGTTCTACATTTTCACACGCTACAAGCTATGTGAAAGAGCGAAAAAATCGACGAGGACTTGGTAGCTGTTCATGGTAATCAGGTGTGTTCATTTGATATCATTGCAAGATGGATTCGATCATTTGAAGAAGGGCGAGAGGCTTTGAAAGACAACCCTCGCTCTGGTCGGCCTCGGGAAGGTGTGAGCGAGAAAACATTTCAAAGAGTGAGGAACTTGGTGGAGGAAAATCGACATATTACTGTTGAAATGCTAAGTATGGAAGTGGGTAACAATGTTGGTAGCATTGGCAATATACTGCATGAACATTTAAAGCTACGAAAAATGTGTGCAAAATGTGTTCCACTTTACCTAACCAATGAAGAGAAGAAGAGGAGAAAGAAATGTGCAAGGAAACTGCTGAGCATGTTTCCACCAAATAGTCCTAAACGTTTGACAGATACATGCACTGGAGATTAAAGTTGGTTTTATTTCTATACCACCCCAAATAAAGCTCAGAACTGTTGTGAGCAAATGAGAATCACCTAAGACCAGTTGTTCTTATACAAGATTTTGTTCTCGGAAGCAAATTTCACTTTTTTCTGCAATTATGAGAACTATTAGTATGTCATAAGGAATGAGAATGAATGGAGTATACTATGACATTGTGGATATTTTCGATCTTTGGGTTATTTTAGATCCTTTATTTGAAGAGCTGAGGAGGCGGCGTCCAAAGACAGGAACTTGAAGACTGTGGCTTTTGCACGACAATGAACCTCTTCATAGAGCAGCTGCAAATTTGAGGAAACTGGAAGTCGCCAAAGTCCAATTGCTGCAGACCTGACCTTGCACTGTGCGATTTCTGGTTGTTTCCTCGAGTGGAATCTTGCATCGCTTGAAAACCGTTGCAACGAGTGCAGCACCTTGCTCAAGCTATAAATTCCGTTCTGTTGACAATATCTCAGTCCGAGTACCGTAGTTCTTTTGACAAGTGGTTGCACCGTCTATAACTAACTGTGTGTGCAGAGAGATGGAGAGTACTTGAAGGACTGTGAGGACAAGTTTTCGAATTCAGTCTTTAGCTGGACTTTAACTTTTGAATGCCCCTCGTAACTCTGTTTAACTTGTACTACATGAATCACATGCAAGGGGGCTAGCACTGTTTATATATATATATATATATATATATATATATATATATATATATATATTGCGTAAATCACAATACGTATGAAAGACTAACGCTGATTACATATGCTACATGGATCATATGATGGCAGCCTAATGCTTACATATACTAATGAATCACATGCGATGTTTACATATAATAAGCAGAAAGGTCACATTGTTCGCAGACCTAGTTAAACCGTTGCGCTTGGTAACCCCTGTTCTCAATTACGGCTTGTACTGCGCCCATTTTATTTCCATATATCTTCTTCCTTGCTCCATACTTTTCGTTTTTATGAAGGTTGCTTTATGTACTCATTCCTTACCTTCAAGATTCGCTGGTGTTCCTCCCCTCTGTTCATGTATGTCACGTCATTTGTCTCTGTCCCCCTGGGCCTTTTCTCTTTCATTTATCCCCTCCACTCTTCGCCCCTTCCCTCACAGCTCTTTTTTTTTAAACCGTATTTCGTACCATTAACGCTACTTGAGGGATGCCTACAACGTTTATTTCCTCGTTTTCCGTATACTGCAGCTTGCTTAAAGTGGTTATGTGATCGAACTGAAGATGAGCTCACGAGGTGTGAAAGCCACACATTGGGCACACTGTTCTTCGTTTTTTAAAAGATTAAACGAGGGAGATATTTTGGTCCAGTGGTGGATAGTTCAGTTGTGATGTAAAATGTCACCATTTTAGCAAGATGGTTTGAAGCCTGAAGCATGTCATCACTGAATCATTTGAGAGGGGTTTGTCAATCAGAAAGACTGACCATAAAAGTGCTGATTATTTACCATTGGTTTGCTCTTTATTCCTCTTTACATTCTATACAGCGCATATTACCTCAAACCGTTTTATGAACACTTTTTAGGCATGCTGCCCATTCTTCATACACAGCCACTGCAGTTTTAAGCGATTCAGAGCTACTACTATGAATGTTTTACTTTACTTTGGGAATAGGAACGTTGCAAGTGCTAGGCCACGGCTGCAGAGGGGGATGAAGCAACTTGTAACTTATGGCTCATGCAGAAAGTCGCTCGTTTTCTGTGTCAAAATAAGCAGAAGTTTTGTCATGATGCAACATGGTAGGCCTTTCTTTGAGAAGTTCTTCAGAATACTGAACATTTTGAATAATAATTTTGGTTTTTATCATTTAGCGATAACTATTGCGACCCTACAGAACTGGTTCCAGGGGAGAAGAAATATCTGATTATCTTCTTGCCAAAACTTTTTCACATCTCCAGAAGCCCCGTGCTTGGTAGAAGATTTCGACCCTTGTCAAAGATTAAGTGTTAGAATGACTCAACGAACAAGATGTCAGTTTCTATTGTATAGATGTGGAAAAGCTCATTTTGCGCTATGACAAAATTTTGAATGCTTTTGGCAGTTATATGGAAAAAACAATCGAGTAACATTGAAATGGAACAGGTTCCTTATCATGACATATCTTTGTCCGCTCACCCATTAAAAATAAGGGAAATTTACTTTTTGACTTACCATATATTCTAACAGAATGCTGATAGACACATTGCTGGAATGTATTTTAATTTGCAAACTTTGCAAACAAAAGATTATAGCGCTCGGCGAAATGTGTATGATCCATACATTGTGGTACTTGCAAAGCTATTTCTCAGTTGTCTGAAATCTGCAAGAAAATAGTTTGTGTCATACCTCTGTATTTAGTTCTCCA
Organism: Metallyticus violacea; assembly: GCA_030762175.1. Taxonomy (NCBI): domain Eukaryota; kingdom Metazoa; phylum Arthropoda; class Insecta; order Mantodea; family Metallyticidae; genus Metallyticus; species Metallyticus violacea. The sequence goes on from CM060833.1 coordinate 20,147,338, forward strand.
ATGTTGACTTCCCTTCTTATTTTCGTTCGATGTGTGTGCTCTTCGAGAAGAGTTTTACATTCATTTCCACGGCTGAGAGTTTATCCTTTCTGCCGCTAGAGTAAATCTTTCGAGTGTTAGTATATCGCTGAGCAAGTTTGCAAGAGCTTCAAGATTTGTCAAGAAGATGCTTTCACCGCACTTGGAGACCTCTCTGTCAACCGCCCACTCGGGACTAGACACATCGATTCAGCTAGTTTTCATTCAGCTCAGATATATGATTTTGCATCCTCCAGACCTGACATAGCTAACAAGCACTTTTCTATTTGCTATAGATCACTCATTATTGCTTCTGTTTCACCAGTTAGAAACACTTCCTGATAAGTTTGGTAGAAATGCACCAGATAGAGACAAATGACATTACTGACCGCGATTTTTTACCACAAGGAAGAAAAATGGGTGTCTCTAATAAGCATTTAATACTAAATTCAAATATACGGGATATTAATGAAACAATTGAATATTTTCAATCTGTATGGATGGATCTTAAACAAATAATTTGAAATATAGAACCCAGGGTCTAGGGTTTTATACTTTCATTTTAGGGCATAGACTTTGCTGACTTCCACCACTTTCAAGCTTCATAGATATTAAGCAATATATGGCAATCAGAGTCAGATAGGAAACATTTTAGGTTACGGCTGGGATGTCTTCTGCTTGCCGTGCCGGTGCTCTTCCTATCTGAGCTACAGACCCTGTCCGGCCATGGCCACGAATCTCTCTATTCCCTGGAGTCAATGAACTGTTAAAGATGGTTAACTCGTCAGCACGAAAGCCGAAGATACAAGATCTCGAGTTATTGTTTGTTTTTTCCATTTGACTCTTATTTCAAAATAAGTCTAATTTGTGTGAAAAAATCGCATTCAAAATAAATATCTTCTAGTTGCATATCGACCAACTAATATTACATAAAATAACTAATGACAGAAATCTCATAACATAATATCGCAAAGTAGGTTTCTATTAACATTTCGCTATGCGGTTAGTAAGTTCTAATTATTTGGTAAATTTTGCTGATTGTGATAACCTGATACCGCTAAATTATATTACTTTGTTGATGGGCTGTTATGAATCATTTCTTTCGACCGCTAAGAAGGCGTCAAGTCATTCTAACACAACATTTAGCCCTGTTTCTCTTTTCTATTAAGTTTTCGGTACCAAATTACAATTTTTTTCAATACCCCATACCTCCAACTTTTTACGTGGATGACCTGGTTTTTCTATCTCAAAACTACTAATCTAACGCCCTTCTATACAAAGAGAAAGCTTTTCGGAGTTATCCAGTAACGCTCTGCATAGTAACAAAGGTTCAATTGCACATAGTTTTGTTCTAATTGTTTTCATATATATATTCTCCCTCTTCCATTATAGAAGGTTGACATTTGTACTGTCATTCAAAATTCCTCAACACCAGTAAAGAATTTTGTTATTTTGAATCATACTATACAGTAGTATATACAGATTGGTTTTCTTCGCGAGATCGAGTTCTGTGTGCGCATTTCACAAAACTGCCTGTACACTACTATTCTCCTACAGATAACATAATAATCCGCACCCAAAAATTTGGGGAAGGAAAGTTATCAAGAAATGTCAGATTAAAATGGCCTTGTATTATATTAGAACATCAAATGTACTGTACAAATAATACAACATGATACGTAATTGTTTACCTGCAGCACAGATCATCAGATTAAACAGTGAAGATGATAAAACATTACAGTATTTTACATCACTCATTGTTACACAACAATTCAGTCACTTTCTGCTGATGCAAAGACGAAAACCTTGAGGGTGATGCAATCCTCCATTATCGGCGCTCTAGCGTTGGGGTGTTGGTCTGTGTACTGCAGGAATGTCTCCCATGCTTTTGCTGCGTCCGAATGAGTAATTCCAGATAGTGGAACTGCATCTGCTTCATCTGACTGACTTAGGAAACTATTTTCTGTCAGTCATAACTTGACCTTCTGTGTTTTATAACACTCCTTTACATGTTTCCTCTGCTTCTTCACAGCCTGAGATTTGCTTCATGAGATGTAAAACTTCAGTTCTGGCTCTGCTATGTCATGGAAAAAGTTATGGCGGTCCTCGATTACCTTCTTGTTCACAGTTCCACAAGATTGTTCTATCATCACTCGATATTTCTTTCTATCACGTATCGTTGCTTTTCCGAAATCGAATTCAGTTGCTAATTTTGTCTCACTTTCGCTTCTATCTAAGCGTTATAACACTTCAAGTTTATCTCTTATGTTTTCGTTTATCTACCATTTTTAATCAAACAGCAAAAATTAAAACCAAATAGGTTTAAAAAAACACAACTAAGAAGATACAGTATAGCAAATCCACTGAAAACATTCACAACGTTTTGCGATTTATACTGTATCAGTCTCAACTGAACTCAGAACAAACAACGGACCGAACGCTCAAATCCTAGTTCCAGGAAGATGAACAAAATAACCATGAGTCATTTGACCATGTGTGAACGACTTTCACTACTTGGCTTTCAACAATGGCGTTCGCAGCACAAAAATAACACCGCACATTACTACAACCGAGTACAATTATTTAACTTTAAAGCAGTTATTGGAATCTCCCTCCCCAGGCTGATACAACTATTACTTAATAGAAATATGCAATTGTTAATATGTTTGTACATCTTGTAATATAACTTGTGAAACCATTTTTGTATGTAGGAAACAGAATTAGTGATCAAGAATGCCTCTCGACACACCTGCTAGCCGAGGGATGAGCAACCTTTCCATTTACAATGGGAACAAAGGCTGGTGCCTTCTGCACCGTACAATAGGTTTTTTTTTATCTACAGTGACTAAGCAGAGTGCTGCTCCCGTTAACATTCCGAAGATACCGCACCAAGGTGATGAACTTTACTGGTCATCGGAACACATGATTTCGCAGTAACGAATCACGTATGGTGTAATGTTGAAATTCATAAGTGAAGCCTAAAAGTGAGTTTACACTCTCCAATGAGAATAGCGTATTTTAAAAACTCAGATGCCGTGGGTTTTTGTGTAGACCCGGGTGAGCTCATGGCGCCAAGCGAGCACGTGCAAAGGGAATATAAATAGGGAAACATTCTCTTATGTCTGATTCCAAGACGCGGGTTCAATCCCGGTCAAGGTCTATGGATTTTTTTCGGGGCTAAAAGTTCTAAGTATACTTCCTTCGGAAGAAAAGTAAAGCCATGGGTCCCGTGTCTGTAGATTTACCTCAAGCCTGAAAGAAGATCTCTTTACAGGATGTCTACAAAAGTGGTGTCCAATTATCCAAGGCCATAAAAGTAGTTGCTGTCAGATGGCGGGCCCACCCTAAACTAATTTACCAATTTCGGCAGTACTTGAAATATTAGTAACGTGCCTGAAGGAGTAGGTATTTGAGGATGAAGACGATCGGCAGCACTCACAAGGGCCGGGATGTCTACATCCATTCCTGTTGCAAGATGGGAGAAAATCAGTGAGGCAGCTAAGTAACTTCATAGTAGAGAATGTACTTCCACATAAGTAGGTGCTTCCAAACGAGGCATTTTTCCGAATATTAGGAAAACGTTCGTTGGAAAGAAGTCTGAAGAATTCTAACCCTTTTTCCTTCCTGTTTTGAAGGAAAGAATTGTCGTTTATGGTTAACTCTAATGAGGAATAGCATAGTAATCTGAACCTTATAGTAACAGTATACAACAACCATTGCTACATATGTTCGCTGAGTGAAACTGTACACTGCAGTTTCGCTATCATAGAAGTAAAGGCAGAAACGCTTATTAATTAATTAATAAATCATTGTAACTTTAGAGGAAAGCACAGAACTTGTTATTAGACGACTATTCTTTGGATCAGACAGTTTCCGCATCATATCGATCGGCACAGTCCAGTTCTACAACATTTGAACACATGATACCATCTTTTTATTGTATAAGACACAATACATTCCCTCAGAACTCATTACATAGCTTAATTAATTTGTTTTTATTTTCAAATATTTTACTACAACTCCATTTTCTTAATGAGACAGCACTTCAACAGTTGCTATGACGTAAAGCAACAATGCATGAACTTGAAACTACACACGCCGTATTTGTATATTTTAGATTAACTAGAATTGCGTGAGCACAGCGACCCCTCTCAAAACTACTGGTGCCGAAACTAATGCTTTCCTTTGATCATAAATATTTTGCTAATGGCAACTTTAAAATTTATCATTGGAGAGATTTAGTACGGGCTTATGCGATTAATGCAATTTATTCCCTTCCATTCGCTTGTTACAAGGACATAATCCGTTTGACGTTGTAGTGTAACCCAGTAATCAGTTCCGCTTTGTGAGTCTTCAATGTTTCAGTTACGCAATTTAGTATTCATTAGTTATAGGTGTCGATCAATACACTACAGTCAACACTGAAGAACGTTAATGACCAGTGCAGCTACATAAAGTAACGTTCGTTGTGATTTTCTAGAAGTACAAATAATCTTGCAGTTTCGGATGAAAACCAATAAACGTTATCTTTAAAATATTCCAATTATCCTGGAAGTTCCAATACAAAAATAATTTTAGCTTTAAGGTGCCAAGAACTTCGAGCTCATTTGCGCCATCATTAATTCATTTAATTTCATTCTCCTTACAGACCTACAGACTTACATCTATGGTCCAAAAACCTACTATCACGAGAAGACCAATCAGTCAAAACGACAACAAATAAAACATTAAAAAAATAATACTAACTAATAACAAATTCTAAGAGAACAGAAATGTAATTCATATTAAGAACAAAACGCGTTTATTTAATTTTTATTGCTCTTTTACATATTAAAGTTCTTTGTAGAAATCTCCAGTAGGATCAAATGAAATACACTACTAGATCTCAACTTCTCTCTTTCTACAACTCATCAAAGTCCAAAACCAGCGTTTTTACAAATTACTGATTATATCTTTACAAATGGTATTGTGCCGGTACACAAGCTCTTAGTGTTATACTAATCAGCAGTATATTCTCCTATCCCGTCTTCTATAATTCTCTGTTAATGCCGAGGCAGCTTTTTTATTTAACGCCTTAAGGAATATGTGGTTTGTAATTAAAGAAGTCGACAAGTCAAGCATAAGTTTCCTTATTGGGTTAGAGAATATGGACACACGTAAATCTGAGAGTGTAAAATCTGGTGAGTATGGAAACTGTACGATAATCACCCAAACAAGCTGTTGGACAGGTGATTTTGTCATGTTTTCCTAGTCATTTTTCTTGGAGTGCGATCGCAAGGTGGCTGAGTTTTTGGTAGTACACTACCGGGCATAAAAAAGCGTAACTCTTTGAATTTCTTTGAAAATGTCTTTAGAAGGTATTTTATAAATTGATAGACAAGTTTCACGTATATTTTAAAGCAGTATTAATACTATTTCTTTCATTTTCATTTAGGATAGTATTTAACGTCCAAACGTCTCTGGTTTGATTTTTAATCTTCATTCTGCAAGTGGAATAAATTTGAATTAGAACAACAGTATAGTCATACATTTTAAATAGAGGGTGTTGCCACCCTTGGATTGAATAACAGCTCGCATCCTGGCCGGCATGCTTAAAATCTAGGTGCAAATGTCCATTTGTTGAACTGCATCCATTTCCTGAACAAGGGCTACCCAAAGATCGTCCAATGTGTGGGAAACTCGTCGAGGACATCCGAGCATATCCCACACATGCGCGAAGGGATTGACATCCGAACTTCGAGCAGGACTCTCTAAAGCGACTGTGACACACACTGAGCGCAATGGGGTTGATAGTTATTGTGCTTTAGAATGAAGTTATCGCCCATGTGTTGATACGGAATCCCATGTGCAATTAGCATCTCCTCAATATATCGGTGTGCTGTAAAACGTCAAGTTTCAATGAAAACTAGCTGAGTACGTGCATCACCTCATAACATAACTGAGTCTGCTCCTTAAGGCACCCTTGAGGAAAATGTACAAACATAGCGTTCTCCATACGCTCTATCTTCCATCTGGAGCGCTAAGGTTGAATTTGTACTCATCTTTATAAAAAAAACATGGCCCCGTTTCTCAATTGTCCAGTCCATGTGCTCTTGAGCAAAATGAAGACGATTCTTCGGTGCTGTCGAGCTAATATTAGTCCTGTGACAGGTTTCCTTGAGTTCAGAACTGAGTTTTTGAAACTTCTTCTCAGCTTCCCTTCGCTGATGTTAACGTTTCGACGTTAACCTCGAAAATGAAGAGGAAGAATTCTTTAATAAAGAATCTATCTCCTTTTATATTTATGTTGTGGTTAAACCCTTCAAAACGAAGTGCTTTATCACAGCTCGTATTTCAGTTTTATCCATTTCTTAGAAAATACTAACGCTAGTTTGTTGACACTATCATTACAAACTAGCGCGCCTTTTAAAGACTGATGCTTAACAATTATCATAGTAATTTGGCCATCTTAACAATATCTCAGTCAGGCCGAGAAATTATAGAATAGCCCTCGCATAATTTAATGTTTGTCTGGATGTTGAGTGGATATCAGGTAACTACTCCATTGATGTCCAGGTCCTGATGCCAGGAATTCCAGTGGGGAGCAACCCGGTAACAAGCGTTAGCAGAAATGAAGATTGTAGATATTAATCGGATAAAATTGTAAATAAATTAAGTTTAAATGTAATTATTGCTACTGGGTACCAGTATATGTAATTATAAATCATAGTAAAATAGCCGAAATGCTGGATTCCAGTACCGGTTTAGTTTATTGAAATTTCAGTTTTGTTTAGTTATAGTATTAGTATTGTAGATTTTAAAACCCGTAGAATATAAATTGTAATTTAAATTCTACTGAAAAATGTAAGAGGAATAAATAAAATAAATCTGTAGTATTATGTTCTGATGTAGAAACAAGATATCAGGATGTAAGTGTTACAAATAAAAACAAAATATATCATGTAACAGGTTCTGACTCGTTGGGTATCATCTTCGGCTTCTCCAGGACTCCTCTTTCTGTATTATTTTACACTTTTTCTCTTGCTTGTCTTCACACCTGGCATTTCTAAGCTGCCATTAAAATTCGCGTTTAGCATTTTACATTTAAAATTGTCATTTTGACCCTTTCCTTATTTCTAAATATCCATCCGTATCGAAAATAGATAACGTTCTGGAATTAGTTATTTCCTTGAAGTCTTGGCGTTGATAGCGCAGCTAAAACCATATTTTGAGCGTGACAATACTAACACACCGTTTCCCGCATACTACAGTTACAGGAGAACAATATTACATTTTTCGGACATTACAAAGAATGGGTGGGGACTTCATTATAACAATGGGACAAACACAGTTATAAATATTCAACTAAATTAAAACTACCTCCTTATAGCCCGGATTTTTTTTCAAGTATCTTATTCTATTCGCAGGACTTCAGTCCAAACTTGAGGTCATGATTTGAGAACTGAGAAATGTTGATATAGAGATGCGATATTTCTCTCAAGAGTTTTACAAAGAATTAGTTATGCAACATGTCTGAGAACTGGAAAAGTATCTGTATTCAAGTGGGAGAGGACTAATTTGACTTTTACCACTGAAAAGCGGTAATAAACACTGAAAAAAAGTAGTCCATTCTCTGGCGATCAATTCAAAATGAAAGGCTAAACTCGAGCATGTATTTTAACATCAAAACGAAGAACGTAAAGGGTTTTGTACTGTCATGGTAAGAATTCCAGTATATATAGGAAATCGCACGACACTTGTTCTCTGCGTTTTGTTGGTTAATAACAGAAACTGGTGAGAGGGGGGACTGTATATTGGTTTCTGAAGAATTTCCCCCATGTCGACACTCCAGGGACTTACCACGCTTTGTCAAAATGTAACTTCGCGTGACAGTTCCTACCCAAACCGCAAGCTCTGTGTTGAAACTACGACCACAAGACAGGTGGTTGGTCTGAGCTTTGAGACTTTGATGGCTGGTTTTATGTTCAGATTCTGCACTTTGTTATTACTGTCTCTCACGGTCTACAAACAATATGAAAAATATTTCTGAGAATCTAAGACCGTTAATACAGTTATCAAGCGAGAAGCCTGCATTATTTCATTATCTAATGAAATTTCCTTCCCTTGAAGTTGTTCTTTCATTGTTAAGCTTCTATGGTCGCCGACAGAGAGCTTGCGAATAAATAGGGAGCTTAATAACTTCAAAGTATACTTTATAAATTGTTGTTATTGCAGCACAAGACCATGGCTTGGAACACTGTCCAGTTTAAAGGGCATACAACGCCTGAACTAACCGCGGCATACCTCCCTAACAGAACAACACCTTGTGCACGAGAGATATGCATACCCCGACTTTCTTTGGGGATAGAGACACCTTAATGTTTTCATTCCTGTCTTTAAATTACATTTCGATACTAAAGTCGTTTTTTTCGCCCGTCCACTCAAGGCCATTTTTCTCCGCTTTGTAACCGTTCTCCCACTCCACACAGTTTTCTTATCAGTAGCGGTAGTATTGTTGTGGCAGTAGCAGCACCAGCAATATCTGCAGTTCTGTTAAGTGAATGTTTCGTAATGCAAAATGCGTAAAATATGAGTGATATTAGACGACAATCGAAAGCCAATGACTCAATTATTGCAATACACAATTCTCCCTCGCTTCTTCTTCAAATAGCATTTTGCATGGGAATGGTGGTGTCGTATTCCCTCGCGGTTACATATATTAATGCATCCGTTTTCTAACCAAACACTGTATGTCTGTATGTTTATAGCAAACGTCGAACGAAAACTGAAAATGATATTAGCATCCCTTTTAAGTTGACAAACATCCAGCCCCGTAATAATATTGACACATTAATAAAACAACACTTATACAAGTACCTTAAATAGTACTAGATATTTTTAATATTGTTGAATAAGTTTTAAACAACGATTTTCTTTGATTACAGCTTCACGGGATACCAACCTGAGCTATATAACTGGTCTGAAGCAGTGAGTGAGGGGAACTATAGAAAGAGACAGATATATAGAGCGAGAGCGGGGATTTCCATGTGTGACCTTGACTGGACTGGCCAGAGTGAAAGCACTATAGTCATACCCCGGCTCTGGCGGTGACACTTGAGACTAGCATTCGTGAGGTTCCGGGTTTAAATCTCTTTGGGCCGGCCATCCAGACATTGGCATTTTTGTGATTTCCCCTGATAACTTAGGCGAATGCTGGAATGAATATTTTTCTCAGAATTTTTCCCCTCATATTTCACCACAATTTACTCTGTTGCAGGGTCTAAATTTACAGGCTAGGTGCATAAATGCATTTGGAAAATAACATATTATATATTTTTAAAACGAATCTGAATTAAAACATTTTTTAAACTCATTTGCACATTTCAATTCATTTGCCTAAAAACTATACTTTTAATTAAACGAAATTTCAATATACATCACTGCAAATGAATAAAATTGCCTTATTTCCAGTTTCATTACTTCGAAATTTAGTAGTAATGTGTTTAAAAGCTCCAATTATTATTTATTTTTATTTCCACATTAATATTAAATCATCCATTAAAATAAATTCAATTTTAAGTTTACATATTTTAGAATATGTTTCACATCAATCCTTTCAAACAGAATTAGCTGTTTTATCTTGCCAAGAGTAACCGGTAAGTTATACAAAACTCTTCTAATTACTTCTAACCGCTTGACACAAGGATATATTAATAATGGCAGACATGAAAAAGGAGTTCATTGGCGCCAGAAAGTTATCCAGCGTTCATATCTTTCCAGGGCGAGGGAAAACCGCCGCCGAATAGTATATCAAATTCAGACAGTTTGTTCTAAATAATATCGAACCCAGATCGAGAATACTGGTTCAACATGTGTTTCGAGTCGTATGCCAAACACTACAAGTGATGTCTAAATGTTTGAAGAAATATTTCGTGTGTACTCACTAGAAATTACAGGAAAGCTAAATACCATGGGTGCCAAAAAATGTATACACACTTTCACAGTAGGTAACTATTTAATATATTTCAAAGTTGGACCGAAAAACAACAGTAATGTAGTATGATATTCTGTAAACAGATGTGACTCACATACATTATGATAGCGTTGCTATGTGAAAGGTAAATCAACAATGAACAAATGAAGCCTAGATTATCGTAAATCAACAATGAATAAATGAAGCCAAGATTATCGTATGATGTTCTGTAAACAGATGCGACTCAGATTACGTAGAGCTATTTGCTACAACAAAATGGAGCCTAGATTACCGTTTGAACAGTGGAGAAAATTTTGAAGTGGTATTGGAAAAACCAAAAAAAAAAGTTGTGGAAGTTCAAAGGCAATGAAGACGTGTGTACAGAACAGAACCGCCAACGCGAGTAATAATTGCAGCATTCGAGACAAATTTGAGACTCGGGTACCGTATACCGTAGAAAACCTGCTACACTGGGAGCGCTTCGGGAAGAAATTCAAACGGCATGTGCTGCAATCGTTGAGGACACTTTCACAAACGTTACTCAATCAGTAGTTCAACGTACTCAGAAGTGTATCGACGCCGATGGTGGGCATTTTGAGCAACTGTTGTAACTGTAAAAGTGTAAGATGATTAATGCTAATCATTTTCTGTTTGTGTGAATTCAGTTTTGTTATGTTAACACAGGTTTTTCTTTGGTTGAAGTGTGTATACATTTTTTTTTGCACCTCTCTCTGCATTAGAAACAATTTTTGTAGGAGAGCCGCACCAAATTTCACAATACAATAGTGTTAGTAACATGGAAACTTACAAAGTTATATAATTGATTTTGACATTAATTTTTGTATAACATTATTATAACCAATTGGGGCAGTTATTTAAAAAAATAAATAACTCATTCTTACATAGATTACTGCTGTGAACGGACTCTGCTACATTCTTGCACTATCTCGATTGATTTGAAACATATTTTCCAAGTCTCATTGGAAAGACGAGATATATGCTTACCATTGGTGAACTTTATTTTGCTGCAAGTCATTTCATAAATATGTGTTTATCCAAACAAACAAGAAAAAAATTCAAAATTATAGCACCAAATTTTTGAACTGTTTTTCTGAGAGTATATTCTAAAACTTTAAAACTGAATTACTTTTTGGTTTCTCTTGAAAAATACCTTCTAGTTCTGAATCCTGCTGGAGAACAACGTTAATTTTTTCAGATTTCTAATCTCAGGTCCACAATCCACTTAAATCTGCTGTCATTACTGACAGGGATTTTCGATTAATCGAAATGGTCTTCGAAACGTTCTAAAATAATTAAATCTCACGCTGAAATCATAGCGAAATAAAATGAGCAATTCTATGAAAGGTTTGAAATTCGTTTCTTCCTCTGAGTTTTCTTAAATAACGTATTGAAAGTTTGGGAAACTTGTAAAATAGCTATAAATTAGTTCTTCTGCATAATTTCAAATTTTGTTTTGTCAACAAAAATTGAAAATACACACTTGTCAGCTGAGTAATAAGTTTGTTTTAGCCTTGCATTCGAATTTGGACATCATTGAGTGTTTCTGTTATATCAGCTAGGAAGGCTGCCTTTAACCACCACAAATAAGAGTTTAGAGAATTCTTTATCTCGTACACATAAAAAGAGATTTATTTCACTGCTTAACTACTTTGCCTCACTGGATATACAGAGTGTCCCAATGAACCTTCTTGTGGCACACTCGTATAGAATTAAATAAAAATACTTTTTCAAGGAACAAGTAGCACAATACAATTTATTAATCTGAACTTATTTTTTAAAAATAACATTTTTAAGTGGGTTCCTTGACAACGAACGCATTCGTGTAATCGGCTCGATAAGTTTTCCATAATACGCTGCAATAAAACGTGATCAATGTCCCTAATTTCACGAGTTACGTTTTTTTTTAATTGCATGATGGTTCGTGGTCTGTTGCAGAACACTTTATTTTTCAAGTAGCCCATAAAAAATAGTCTTCGGCTGTCAGATCGGGCTGGCTAGGAAACATCAGTAAATCCAGAAATTATGTGTCCAGGAAACAGAATCCGCACAGTGTTGTTTCACGAGCGGTGTGAGCTATGGCACTAACCTACTGGAACCAAAACTCATTTTCATCATCAACCATCTGAAAGTCCGGTGTAGCTACATTTTTGGCACAAAAATTCTACCCTAAATCTTCTTTGAACGTAAGAGACTGCCTTAGATTCAATAACTCTTGTAACGGCAACGAATACACGTTTTTCAACCGTCCAGTAATTAATATGTTATTTATTAAATGGACAGAATAAATTGCATAGTTACATAGCAACCAATGCCATAACTGTAATGCAAAATTGCTAGAAACGGCAGCGTTCTGAAAACTGTCATATGACATTGGGTCACTTGTGATTTTTAAAAATAATTCAAATGAATATTTTGCACTGTGCTCCTTGTTCCTTGAAAAATGATTTTTATTTGATTCTATACAAGTGTCCCACAAGAATGTTCTGAAAACATCATATTCCTTTCGGTCACTTTGTATAACATAACCATATTGTGAGTTAAGTTCTTTAAAAAATTCCATAGATTGCCTGTGATATAGTTTACGTGACCTAATGAAATTGACAATGTTAAATACTTTCTTCATCACAGATTTGAAAGTTTGTCATATTTAGTAGGAAGATTTTCTTGATATAAAATGTAATGGTATATTAATAACTGTTCTTTTGGTTTTTTAAACAGGGAAATAAATCATGTGTGTGAACTTGTATTGAGGGACAACCGTCAGCACTCACTGATATAAATTTATCCAAGTCAATTTTGCACTTTTCTAAAAATGATTTAAAAATAATTCCCCGTGTATTAACTGACATGGGTATTATTGTTAAGAATTCTTCCTTTATAAACCCTATCTTATTTCGATGTTTGACAAATAAAAGCAATTGAGAGATGGAACTTATATCTACGGACGAATCAAGAGCAAGGCTGAAATAGATTCGCGAATTTCTTCCAGGGTGCAAAACAGCATGTCTCCCGAATTTCATTAACTCTCCTAATACAAGCAGTTTGTGCTTCACCTTTTATCTGATTTGCATTTTGATATTTAGAAAAAAATAGGCTACTTACGGCTAGAAAACACTCCTTAAAATCTCTATATCAGTAAACGGCTTCATTTAACGTGCTAAAAGTTCTGCTGTTTAATACGATGCTTTTGTTGTCAATTCATATTCATTTACGGTAGTATACTTAACCTTTTGCTCACACTATTGTCATTTTTAATGCTTTTAGTTTTTCTCTCTTAAATTAGAATCTCTTGAGTACTTGCTGTCAAATTTTTAATGCACAATATTGTAATATCTATTAAGATTAAACCATTTATAACCTTGTACTCTTATCACGACATAACACAAATGGCGCTCTTTTTCCTTTTGAAAAAAAATGCCGGCCATTACTACAAACAACAAACCTACATGTATACAAAGTGAAATAGCTATGTTAAATTTAGTCTTTTGGTCTTTGTTAGAATCTAAGAAAGACTTCATTTCATTATTACAGCTTTAGACGACAATGAACCAATTAAAATTATCTATCACACAACACACCAGCATTGTTGAACACTTGCGCTACTGCTGCGTTCGTCATGCACACATTTTACTTTGAATAGACTGCTTGTGCCAATAGTAATCTGGGATCTAGCAGTGGACAAACTTCAGTTGGAATGCTGTTGAACGGCAGCCCTAGAGTCGCCACATTTTCCTCGGAGACTTTGAGACCAATGTTTAGCGATATTCTCTGTCAGACCTCACCAATAATATTTTAGCTTAAGCTAATAGAAGTCTGGGATATAACCGCGGACACACTCAGCATGGAATGGTGTAATAGCTGAAGCTGTACCTGGTTCCTACAGAGTAATTGAAATACTCAATATTTGTAATTTTAGAATCAGCAACTCAGTAATTGTGTGCAAGTATGTTGTGCATTTTCTTTCAGTGAAGGAATTATAATGACATAGCTTGTATATGTAGAATTAATATTGTATAGTTTTTAAATGCGTTCATAAAGTGTATTTTTTGTAATATTTAAGAGATAACATGTGTAATAGAAAATAAGGAAAATTTCACGTTTTTCTCCGTACACAGAAAGACGGCAAAAATTCGGACAATGCAAGGCAATCCCTTATGGTATGCAGCTTGGTTTGAAAATGTCCTCCGCCTCAGGGCAGACACCGGTCTGTTTGGTATCAAAATTGCAGGTGTCTGAGTAAAAGAGTCATTGACAGTAACGTATTAAATCTGTTTTAAATTCATCTTATTGACGAATAGCGAAGCATTTGGCTAGACCAAAATTGTCCAGCGAATAGAATGGAAATTCCGTGAGGTAATCATTGACCTATGAGAGACGTTAACAAAAAATTGGCGGGAATATTTCGCGCCGTTGCCCGTGGATAGCGTCATTTTGTATTGTGTATAAAAGGAATAGATTTTGCCCAAAAGTCGGGCAGTCTCAGAATTTTCCGGGCCCAGATACGTGTGGCTGCGGAAGAGCGGCCTAAATACCAAGTACCAGTTCCGGCAACAACGAAGCTTGAGTGTCCGTCACCACGCTAATAGCCGATACAACATCATTAAGCTGCATTAAGAATACTATTTAATCATGAATCACCTTGCACTCGGCACCATTTGGTTAACGCAATAAACTTACGTGCTTGCTAAGATTACCTTACCTTAGGTTCGACGTAAGTCGTGGGTTTGCCTGAATATTCACGTTAAGAAGAATAAACTATATCACCAACTAAACAACTAAGTGTTATTTATCCCTAACTTTTTGCATTCGAATCCCGTTCACTCAGTCCGACTGGCTCACAGCCGCCAAAATCCAGCGAAACAACGCCCTCGAGAGAGTCTCATCGAAGAAGAGTGGGTGAGTCTGCAGCAGCCGTGGCGATCAGCGGGTCTAAAATTATTTGCCGCAGCAACCTACAGCCCAGTTCCCATCCCCCACCTATCAAATCCGTTTCAAACTGCAGCCCAAAGTGGGGCAAATAATAAACATACCGTCTCCCACAGACTTATTACATAGCTTTAGTTAATAGCAGTCCAGGTTAAAGAGCAAACTTACAGCTGCAGAAAGTTCATCAGCGTTATTGTTGGGATATCGGGTAATGATCATATATCAAAAGTATGCCGCCTTGGTACTGGCTGGGTGTACGATGAGCGTGAAAAGGGATATCCAAAGTTTGTAACAAAAAGTAAAATTACTTCAAAGCCGAGTACCACTGGTCTAGACCATACGGTCTAGCGGACAGAAAAGAGAAAAATAATGCTTTTTCCCTTGTAATAAATATTGCAATATCCTGAATACTTTTATGAGAGTAAATGAAATACAAGCTGCAATGATTTCATCACTTGGGAGTAGAACAGAGCAAGAAACGCTACGGGGTTACGGAAGAAGGGGGGGGGGCGGTACTGGTTCTCCTCGTACAGCCATTTTGTTTGTCAATATCATTATGTCGGACCAAGAGATATATTCATCACTTGCGTACGGCTATACACTCTCTTTACGCGCGACATCCCTTTTGACCACAAATGTAAAACTTTTCTGTTTGCTTACGATACCGTTCTCTACAGTCACAATCCCCACCCCAGGTACAATCAAAATGAACTCCAAAGGTACACCGACAAATTCCTAGACTGGGCTAAGGCCTGGAGGAGAGACTTCAATCCCAATAAATGCCAACTAATGCACTTTTCAAAGAAACATAAAAAACCTGAAATGACTATAACTGTAGCAGATCAACACCCCTCCAGCCATTAGCAAAGTACTTTAATGTAACAGTTGACATGAGTCTCAACTGGACAAACCAAATAAATAACACTATACAAAGAGAGAGAGAGAGAGAAAAAAGATACATGTACACCCCAATATTTAGAAACAAGCAATTAAGCTGAAAACTAAAATAATATTGTACAGAGCCTTCATCCAACAAATACTCGTGTATGTATGCACAGCATGATCAAACACAACACATACTAACCTGCTATCACTCCAGAGACAGCAAAATTTAAGCTTAAGAAAACTCCTGAATGTTCCCATCCTGACCTCCACTAGACTTATTCACAAAACTCCAAACTCCCACACTCCTGGAAACATTGCAAACATTACCGCTGTAAAAAAGACATGGCAAAAAAATCAGAACGCACTCAAACACCCAGATAAACAGCATAGGATCTGGCGAACCCCACCATAGAAAACATAAGCGAATTCGTACATTTTAAGCTGCAAAGACAAACCAAGGGCATAAAACAAAAGTACATTAAAATTAAGCATCTAGGTTAGGAATTGCACAGTAGAATAAGCAACTAGTTTTAGTATTGTACAGTAGGCTTAAGCACCCCAAACCATCCATTGTAAAATCAATAAAACATTCCAAATCATCTCCGCTCCCAAAGTCCCAAATAGAAATAATACTCAACATGAGTGTTTTCTCTTGGTTAAATTAGTCTTGACCATTAATGAGCTCTATGCTCAAAACGTAACAAAATTAAAAAGTTGTACCTAATGTTATGTACAAAAGAATCAATAAATAACCTGAACCTGGAAAAAAAATGATAAAGTAAAAATATAATTAAATTTTAGACGCGAGAGGGCGTAAACCTTGCCAAAAACATTAAAGTTAAAATGCCTGTTTAAGAAACAAGTGTATCAATGACACAAAAGTTTCACAGAAAGATGAAAAACTGGAAAAAGAAAAGTCACTAACATCGACCTCGAATGAGCGTAACGAAACGGGCCGTTCGGGACCTTATTGAGTATGACCAACGTTTGACAATTTCTGCCATTGTTTCTGAGTCTGGAATAAGTTAGAAAGTGTTCAGTACATTATTTCAGATGATTGGATTACAGAAAAACTTGGAAAGGTGGGTCATTGAGAATCAAAAAGCTGTACATGTGAGAATGCGTCAGAGGCTTTTGGTCCATTACTGGGATCAAAGAGAAAAGCTTATGCATCGAATCGTAACTTGCGATGAAACATGGGTACAATACTATACTCCGGAGTTCAGCAAGTGAGCATGGGCTGGAGGAAAGGAGGGAAATCCGATCTTGTCATAGCAAAAGCTCGCCTGTTAGCTGTAGTTTTCTGGGACTCCCAAGGCATTTTGTTCATTGATTTTCTCTAGAACTGTCAAACTGTCAATTGTTGCTTATCGCTGCCAACTTCTGGTTGAGGCAAAACGAGTTTACGAACGAAAAATGATGTCAACAAAGGATTTGAGGAGTTCTCCTGCTAGAGCCCGCTTACTGTTGCTCTGACAAGGATAAAGCTCGAGGAAATCCACGACAGCAAGTTCAATATACCCTCCCCACTCAGACTTATCGCTTGCTATCATCATATCTTTAGATTGTTAAAAAAAGATTTCGTGAGCAACTGGCTGGAAACGTAACTCCACTATTTTTTCAATAATGTATACGTAAATCGTGAAATTATGTAGAAAAATTAGATGTTACCCAATTTCATTTAATTTTCTTCTAATAAATTACAAAAAAAATCCGGTTTATATTTAATTGACTGTCATATTAAGAAGACCCTTGATTCATTTTGAGCACAGCAACATAACATTAGACGCGCATTATCTGCGAGAGGAAATCAAAAATTAACCGGAATGCTTTTATAGCTGATATCTAATGACTTTATTTCGATTACATTCACTTACAAGATTTTGAACTATTCTTCCTATGACGAAAGGAAACCATTCTCTGTACCAATAAATTTGAAAGGCTGTTTGTCCACGACAACAATTCTCCAATTTTGAAAACGATGACTGAGAAATTCATTTTTACTGCGGTAAAAAGATGCAAGTTTTATGAATAAAATAATAGTAATGAAATATGAATCTATAATTAGTACAATCATAACAATGGATTGTAAAATCTTCACCAAGACCAAAAAAGTTAATCAGGTCCAGTCAAAAGTCCAAGAGGTGTTGACCGATTTCATCGACATTTAGGGTGTTATTCATCACGAATTTCTGCCGAAGAGTCAATTTGAGACGTTGGTATTCCAACATGTCCTCAGATGTCTCCTAGAAAACCTGACAAGGAATGTGGACATTCATCATTGTTTGTTTGCAACTTTTGCACGAAAAACAAGATAGGTGTTCTTCCCCACCCTCTATACTCTCCTACCTTTGCACTTTCGGAATTTTTAAATTTTAAAGCTGAAATTCACAACGAAAGAACGAAGATTCGACTCAATTGAAGAGATAAACAAACTTCGCTGACAGAACTTCACGCAACGTCGAAAAACAACGTCCGAACTGCTTTCAGAAGCTTAAATGTCATTGGTGGAAGTGCATCAATAGAGGACGTCAAGGAAACAAAGCTAGTAAGATGCAGGTAGGCCCAAACTTGAGAATATTAAAAGGTTCGATGATTTTTTTGAACATATTTGTATAAGCTTGCTGCACAATTTCCAGGATGTAAATAAGGCTTTGAAACCTAATTGCTGTCGAAAATATTAAACATGTTCTCAAGCATTACCTCCTAACTGCTGAACGAATAGTTCCATATTGTGGCATATGGGAGGCTTAATAATGGAAATTATACTTTAATAATGGGATTTAATAGTTGAAGTACTAATAATGTAATCCATCATTAATGTAACAGTAAATTACTATCGAAGTCAACAATCGCGAGCTAACTGCACCTCGTGAAAGATCGCATGCCAATAGCCGCAATGTTGGGAGGTTTTCGTAAGGAAAAAGCATCAGTCTGTCGAGAGATGTGAGCGGGTGAAGATGCACAAATCCTCCCCCTGGCCATTGCAATAGCGTACTACAGGTAGCATTTGAAACTGTAAGAGATGATACAGAGAATGTACAGGTTACAGTAATAGTAGCATAACGATCAGTTCATTGCATTATTTGTGTCCCTCTTTCCTTATGTACATTTTAACTTTAGGATTTTTCTAAATCTATCGTAACCTTCGGTATAACTCTCGCTTTTTCTTTTATTCTAGTTAACTTCGCACAAAGATGGACACTAGGGGCACGCTCCTAATTTGTCGGTCCTGGTGATCTAGTGGTAACCATGCTCGACGCGTAGACCCAAGATCGCGGGTTCAATCCCGGTCAGAGTCGATGGATTTTTTCGGGCGTAAAAATCCTAAATATGACTTCCTTCGGAAGGGAGATCGTGGGTCCCGTGTCGTAGATTTGCGGCACGAAAAAGAACCTCAAGCCTGAAAGAAGAGGCCTCTGAGCAAAATTTTATCGGCCATTTCACACTCTGAACTGAATGGGACGCTGATGATCTGAGATGTTAAAAGAGCGTACGTAAATAAACTAAATCAACAACGCTCCTAATTTTAATTCTTAAGTTAACAATTACACAATGGAAGAGGAACACAAATAATACAATGAACTGACAGGTGAGTTAGGCTGCTAATACTGCAGCTTTGTATGTTATCTGTTCAAATGTTACTTGTAGGACGCTGCTGCGAAGGCCAGGAGGAGGAATTGTGCATCTTGGTCCGCTCACACCTCTCAATAGACTGATGCTCTTTCCTTACGAAAACCTCCCAAGATTGCAGCTATACGCATGCGCAAGATTGGCTTTTCCTATCTTTCATACACGCCAGATGAGTGTGCAATTGGCTCGCGATTGTTGACTTCGAGAATACTTTTAATTATGGGTGACATTATTAGTATTTCAATTATTAAACCCCGTTTCAATATTAAGCCCCCCATATGAATGACGTCTATAATCTTGTAATACGAAAGCTTGACTTCTCCGCCAAAAGGTGATGTGTTCCAGGGCGGTTTATTTAAATCTAATTTAAACAATCCTATTATTTTGTAATTCACCCTTGTAAAGAAACTCTCTACTTACATTTCATAACAATAGCAGTTACAGGGAATTCAATTTAGTTAGCTCTGAGCAGTAAACAGTTGAAGTTGTGTACGTGATCGAAACCAATAAAATGAAGTTTAACAGAAAGAATATATAAGGCAGGTTAAATAAATCCAACCATATGAGCATTTGCCACCGGCATTTGGATACTTTCTTCCTTTAGATGCCAAACATTCTGTTTATTAACCGAATTTACGAGAGAGAAAAGTGCAAATGAGGAGCGAGATGGCAAGAAAGAGAACCTCTGAATCAATTCATAAGCTGCATAGATTCTTGGGAAAAATTGCAATATGGAAGTCAAAAATTGAATGCTTAAAAAGTAATTGAATGGTTAATATACAGTTTAGAAAATAAGGAAACATGCTATAAAAATTTGAATTTACAGAAAACAGTCGAAGGTGATATGAAGCAAATTCTTAACGTTCCGGGTAGAATAGTAAAGAGAGTTTACGGGATACGGATATTACAAAAGATTCAAAACAGGAACTTTCTGAGAGGAAGAAGCGGCGAACTAAAGAGAGTGCCCATCAACAAAGGCATAGGGTCGTAAAGGAAGAAAAGGAGAAGGGCAGACTAATCTCCTTGAACTATGAGGCATTTAGTTGCTAAATTTAGCCGAGCTAATAGGGTCCTCTCATGCTCCTTAAACCCCCTGGGCTTGAATTAATACGCTGATAATCATGGTGATAAGAGCAAAGTGCTTTCTGACGCGCTGTAGTCAATCAGTCATACCCCCTCACGTGATTCACCTGCTGGGTCGTACGTTGACCCCAGCTCAAGAGGTCAAAAGGTAACAATATAAATACCCGTTCAGTTCACTTTCTCAGAGAAGCTGTAAAACTTTATTCCTTTCGCCAATACTACGAAGAGGACAGCAAACACCCCTATCTGTGTGTACAGCAGCGGTGACCTTCACTTGCTCTCTGCACACGGGAGAGTAAATACATAGCGTGTACAGTAAACTGAGTAGGTTTAGCGATGACTAGGGGTAGCACGTGTCATGCTGCTGTTTCTTGAACAATCCTGCCGGTAAAGGCAGCTTACTTGAAGTAGCAATCATCTCCAATACTTTATTTCAATCAGTAATGGGAAAAATTATACTTAATGGATAAATATTGTTGGATCAGTTTTATTTTCCCAGGGAGCGCGCCGTTCGTTAGCCGATTAGCCGACTAGCGGGTCTCGGTGATAAGCAAGAGGTTTGGTTTATATATAAACCATACATAAACCATAAACCATATATAAATATATATATATATATATATATATATATATATAAACCATACAACAAAACACAAATCAATTTAAGAGGTTCATTACTTACCAAATTATCAAATGAGGTGTTGAAACTGCCCGCCTTCATTCTCCACACATCTTTTGCATCACTTTAGGAGTCGGTCCTACTTGCCTCCTACACCCAAGAACGCGGATTGGAACCCGGCCAGGACCGATGAATTTTTTCGAGCGTAAAAATCCTAAGTATGGCTTCCTTCGGAAGGGAAGTAAAGCCGTGGTTCCCGTGTCGTACATTTATGGCACGAAAAAGAACCTCAAGCCTGAAAGAGAGGCCTCTGAGCAAAATTTGTCGGCCGTTTCACGCCCTGAGTTGAATGGGACGCTGATGACCTGCGATGTTAAAGAGCGTCCATAAATAAATCGATAAAAAAAATCACTTTAGGAAAACAATCATCACTCGCTATAGTTCATTTTGAGAATTCCAGAAAATTTTCTGACGAATATTATCTTTGAGTTCTTGTATGGTGATCGTTTTGTACACAGCATTTTTTTATTTTACCCCAAAGATAATAATCGTAGGCTTTTAAGTCGGGAGACCGAGAGTACCAGAAATCCCTACTAATAACACTGTCTTGTGGAAACACACAGTGAATTATACTCTCATGGAATTATTCGCAGTGTGAACAGTGGTACAGTCCTATGAAAATGTATTATTACCTGTCTATTAATTCTCTTAAAAGGGGGGTTATTATGGTATTCATACATGTAACAGAATCAACTGTATGTTGATTCTTTCACCACTGAGTTAACACAAATAAATCGTACATAAAGACAAACTGTGTCGTTCTAAACATACGAGCCATAACACACTTTATGTATACTGCCGAATTAAGAAACGAACAATACAACACACACCCGGGAACAGCTGCGCTACGACAGGCAGCAAGTTCAACAAGTTAGCAAGCAGGTTTGCTACCTCCTCCACGGCACGGCAAACGAGTGGGGACTAGCTCATAGGAAAAGCCCCGCGCTGCGGGGGAAGGCATCACTGATCGCAGTGTATTTAACTGCATATATTTTCATTTTATGTAAATTATTATTATTATTATTATTATTATTATTATTATTATTAATCCCATTTCTTCAGGGAGAGTCAGCTCGTCTCAGTCACAAAATCGCAATGTACGTGGGCGGCCCGAAACTTTCTAGGCCTCAGCCTTAGGTGGCCATGCAATTAACAAGATAATTATTCTTTACTTTAGTATATTTGTCTTAAGAATTCCTTTGAAATACAAAGTATTTTAATAGTTTAATTAAAATCACTTTGTAAGAGAAGATTTGTCGTGCTATAAACTGGAGTCGTGTAGTCATAAAATTCTTTGAAAACCTCCGTGGTTTGGTGGTAAGGATTGAAACTATTAATCCGGAGGTCCTCAGTTCGCATTGCGGTCAGGTCAAGCTGTTTGGATAAGGTCTATCTCTGAGTTTTTCCTTACTCTGAGGAGGTAAATGCCAGATAACTTTACGGCGACAAGGACTCCGAGCTCTTTTGAGTCATTGTCAACAATAATAATAATAATAATAATTATTATTATTATTATTATTATTATTATTATTATTATTTCATTATTCAACCTTGCAGACTTAACTTGCCCATAGCTCTAGTTACGTCCTGGGGAAAATCACGCCTGCTTTTTATGATCGGCAGCAGAGAAAACCGAACGCCTCTTTAGCTTAAACTTCGCCTCCTTAGTGTTGGGCACTTGGAGGTGTGAATGCTATCGCTTCGGGTTCCGGTCCTGTTTTTTCGTCTTTATTGTAGAGTGGCGTGGATTTAAAGTGTGTTGTGCGAGTTAGTGTTATTATTAATTGCTGTATTATTTTTTTTTGTTAATAAAGACTGCATCAAAAAGTTGGTATGCCTGGAATGTAGGATGGAATATGAGTACAATAAATATCTAAGAAAGCACGTCTTTTAAGTACACCCGGAAAAGTTAGGTGTTTTCCCGCTTCTTATAAAATGTTATCGCGCCTCTTCTATTTTTTGTCTAAGGGATTTCGCAATTAATTCATAAATGAACAATATATATACATATATATATATATATATATATATATATATATATATATTGTTCATTTATGAATATATACATATATATGAATCTTCAAAAAAGAAATTAATATTAAAAATACCATAACATAATAAAATCAACTTCTATTAAAAACATAAATTCAATATTTTTTTTGAGGAAGGGCTTGTCTTATTTTATACCTTTAATGTCTTCTTTTAGTTTCAAATTTTGCATTATGTGAGATACCTTTTTAGCTATTTAGCTATAACATTGCGAATGTTATCGTGCCTCTTCTATTTCTCGCCGATTGGAATTCACAATTAATTCATATACGCACGTACTATCCTAAACCTAACCTCGAGTAAATCCTAGTAGCCTAGTGGCTGGGTTAACCGGCTGACGGCTTACGCTCGTCTCATTTTCGTAAATATAAATTGAGCGGGTAAATCAACTATTCAAAAACAAAATAAAATAAATAAACAGATAGTATCCGATTCTGACATTAAAAGCCTCCATTATCGCTAAACCCGCGTGTGGATATGAGTCTTGAATTTGTATAATGGCGTCGGTAAAATCCTCAAAAATGCTGGGGAAAAAACGTAAATATAAATTTATTTGGGATTATGTGCATAGCACTTTGTTTGCGGGTAAATCGTTATAATAATGACAAATCTCTTTTAACTCCTTAATGAAAAAACAAATAAATAAAAAATAGAAAAAATGACATTGTGGGGATTCGAATCCACTGTTTTCCTTTCGTTAACATTTCTACTACGCTCTATCTGTCTGAGCTATTACACAGAGTTGACTGCATGGCATTATTGGCCTATATCTGTTAAATTCAGACTACCTTTAGCTAAGAACGCTCTCCTACGCTGCCGTTCGTGAAAAGCAGGCGTGATTTTTCCCAGGACGTAACTAGGGCTAAGGCCAAGTACAGACTTACACCTAAGTACTCAGCTCACAATCTACAGGCGTCGCGAGAAGACCAGCCTCGAAGATGAACCTGTGAAAGACGTCTAAAAAGTATAGCAACATCATAACTCATCGAAAAAATACATGGTAATGACCGCAGAGTTAAAGTTCGTGAAATTGCTGAGGCTATAGGCATTTCAAAGAAATGTATAGGTCATATTTTACATGATGTATTGTATATGAAAAATTATTGTACAATTTGGGCGTCGCGTTTGCTTACAGCAGATTAAAAACGATTCCTGTGAAAATGCCGTAACAGTGTTTGTAGTGTTTTAACAGCAATAGAACTTGTTTTGTTGACTTGCACATGTGATATTCACGAACACACAGCAGAATTGAAACAGCATTCAGAATAGTGGAGAGAAGGCAGTTCCTCAGCGCCAAAGAACACAAGTTGATTCCATCTGCAGGAAGAATTGTGGATTTTGGGACGCCAAAAGAATTTTACTAGTGGATCTGACTCGATGTGAGAAAAGTTTCCTACCCTACCTAAGGATCATTTGATGTTCTTTACAGATGGCTCTTCAGGAGTTGGAGATTATGACTTATCCCCAAAATTCACGATCTCGTAAGTTTGTGAACTTTGTTACAGTATTTCAGACAGAAGTAAAACTACACGAATGCACTCAAATCTCATCTGCAGTTTTGCATGGGAATGTCTCTAAGCTCATATTAATCCTTCTATTTATTCTTATAAATTAGAAAGTTGTTGGATGCTTGAACATTAGGGTATAGAAAGTAATGGAACGACAGACAGAATGACTAAAAATTAACTAAAGTTCTGTGAATTACGTTGGTTAGTATAGTTTCTCTTCTCACAGAAGTTACCCTGAATTCTGTTCAATCATATGCAATTTCTGTGCCTTTGCATCATTCACCCTTTAAATTAATTCTATGCATTCACTTATCTTTTGCCGTCCCTTTCTCTATAATATTAGTAAGATATTGCGCCAGCGCTACAGTGGGCAATTACATCGAAATAGGGAAAACAATTATAAATGGCTGGCGTGAAGAATTTTCAAACTTACCATTCTATCATATGGTCATGCATAAACTAAAATACAATTGAGGAAGCTTAAGAACGAGTTTTAAAAATAATAAAGAATAGAAAGTTACATATACTGTCAAAACAAAACAATTGAATAATTCCATTTTCCACAATAAAATTAAAAACAGCGAAATAATGTGTATTAAATTGATATCGTCTGCCTTATATTATCAACTTCACGCGAGTATTTATAAATTGTTCGTTTACAACCTACACACCCACCATTTCGCAAAAACTAACATCTCCGCTATATTTCTGCCGGAAGCATAAATTGGGGCAAGATTATTACATTTTTAACATGTTTTGGTTGACATTCAGATTAATTATTGTATAATACACAATAATGTAAGTGCATTACCCGCGCAGTTGAAACCCGCTAAAATTCCACCAGTACATGCTTTGTTGCCCATTCCGCTTTTCCGATTAGTGGAAGGGACCTGTTATAGCTACATATGAAATGCACGTTTAAGGGCGGGAGGGAAAGGTTAATTCTTAGTAGCTTCGATATCACAACATAAATCAAGAAAAACCAAATAAATATAGCATTGCCTTCTTGCAACTAAACATATTTACCTGCTGTTTATTATAAAAGTTAACATAAAAATTAGCATCTTTTATTTGCCCCTATACTTTTAATGGAATTATTTACAATCTTACTTACGTAGATAGTTGATAGAAGTTAATTACATCCAAGGAAGGGAGATCTGTTAGATTCGTGTCGCTGCAATCTGGTTTCTATATGTTTCACCGCAAACGAATAACATTTCAAGATACTATGCACTGTGAAACTGTGCCATCTTAAAAAACGTCGTTGCTTGTTTCACATTCAAAGTAAACAAACAGCCGAATTCAGCCGTTAAATCATCCGGAACATAACAGTTGAAGATCGCTACTACGTGTATTTGGATCTTGCAATGCAGCGTTGTCATATAGTGACGCTGCATTGAAGGAAAAAATAACCGAGCTTGCAAGGCTTTTAATCAGGAGACTGTAAAACTTATGCCAACAAAAGAAATATTATCACATAGAGAAGGGGATAATACTGTCAATTTTCATAAGAAACTCCTTCAAACTTCATTGAATTACGTAAAAAGTACTTTACAAATAGGAATTTACCTACATTTACTCAAAAAGGGGAAAATGGCATTAAACCTTTTTGTTCTGTTCATTATAAAGAAAATCGCACTCTATATATAAGAAGTAGCTATCTGGTACATAGTGGTGGAAAATTTTATTGCATCATTTTCATAATTTTCTCTTTAAAAACAAATAACCTTTGATACGTATTTTCCTCTGTTGTTCAACTTCCTGTAACTTATTTACTAACAATACACCAGTATTTGTTGGCAATACATTTTTTTTTTTTTTTTACAATGAAAGAACGTTAGATTTCATTTTTGGTAAGATGCTGTGTTGACACGTGGGCAATGAGGCGAAATTAACGCCGAGGAAGAAAGTTGGTCTCAGCACAAAAGACATAGATAATATAATGTTATTATGGGTAAAAGGATTAAGTTTAAGAAGAAAGTGCAGAAAAGGATAGCTTCATTAACCCACAAAGTCAGAGAATTCGCAAAGCATTTGGGAATATCGGTAAGTGCCTTCTGAATTTTCTTTAGGTAAAAAAGGCTAACTAACTATTGATTATTACTAAGCAATCCCGAAGTTTTGTTACGTACAACTGGGACAAGAAACAGCAAAAACATGCCTCGTCAAATTTCGCAAAAAGTTTGGTTGAGGGAGTTATGACCGGAGTGCGGATGTTGAGAGAACAGAACCGGATTTTTTGGAGAAGCTGGTGACAGGTGACAACTGATGGTCACACCAAAACGAGAGGCCAATCTATGCATGAAAACATCCAGGGAATCCCCAGGTCAAGAAATTCGTGCGGCTCCATCAGCGGGTAAGCAAGTGATCACCGTCTTTTGGGAGACTTTAGGCCTATTGCTAATTGACAATCATCCAGGAAAGGCTGTCGACAGCGAGGTGTACTGTGAGATTCTTACAGATCAGGATCCAGCAATGGCGAAAAGGAAAATTGTGGACAGAAATGTTCGTTCAATATGACAATGCGCTGCCCCACATAAGCAACATTACAACCGTAAAATTGGCATCGCGGAGGTTCATTGTTGTGCCGCATCTATCATATTCACCGGATCTCGTTCCTTATTATTATGCCTTATTCGACAACATGAAAAACCCGCTGGTAAAAAATTCGGCAACAGCAAGGAAATTCAGACAGCTGTGCACGCGCAATACTGCCAAACAGTGGTTTGAAGTTACCAGGAAGATGGCAACGGTCATTTCCGAAAGCCGCTTATAATAAATATGTATTTTATTTTAAAGTTTTCAAATATAAACGACAATGTGCCTTCACTCATCAGATGTCAGTAACGCGAAAACTCTGCTAAATATTGCACGATGTTCGTGTCTGTTAAATTCAAGATCAGCATTCAGAATGCAGAGTAGTGAATAATCGTTGATCCGATCCAAACATTGTTTAAAGACCTTCACCAACTTGCCCATGTGCAGTCACAAGTTGAAGACTCTAGCCAGCATTTTCCTTCGAGTAGTTTCACTTTGTATCAGCGAGGTTCACAACGAAAACATAGCCTGCCACTTATGTTGTAGAATCTGGGTAGTTTGTAGTACTCCTCAGTGCGTCAGAATGGGCTGCGGAGACAATGAATTTTCCTTGCATTTATTTCTGCACTCGTGGAGCTTTTGTGAAGACGTACTTAATAGTTGCAGCGGTCGCACCATTATTGTAAGTGCTTGCAATGGAATAAGAGAGACATTTGTAACATTAAATTGATGTATTTAGAATGTGCTAACTTATTGGATGATCTATTCGTATGGAAGCGGGGCTTCATAATTGAGGATTATTTATTGTATAATTAATTATTCAAAACTTGATAAATGGAGAAATTTTCGAAATTGAGTTATACATTGCAACGACATATTTTTGACCTTCCACGTCTACAAACATTGTGTACATAAGCAGGCCAATTCTCGGGATTTTAGCAAAAACCATGCAATCTGAGAGTTAAAAGTAAATGTCGACCAACGCAATAACATTTTCTTTAGTTTCCTTTCATACCGAGCAGTTGGCAATAATAGAAGTACGCGTAGTTATGCTATGCTATTCATCATTGTAACAATATTTCTTCTTTGATTGCCTGCACTTCATTGTCGTCAACATATTCCCGGGTTACTTTCTCGCCCAGATCTTGCACAAATTCTTACAAATTTTCACATGACATTTGGACTGAGATTTGGAAAATATGAAAATTGTTCGCAAGGAGCAATTTGAAGAGGCAAAAGCAACTTTTTATTAAACTCAAGAGTTTAAAGGCTGCCCATGGTTATTCATGCCTGGCAGCACTTTACATGTGTATAGCGCAAAATAAGAGCGACAATGCGTTTATGGCGCGGAAACGTGGGAGTGGCAGCCAGCAGAAAACGTACGATAAATTCAGACTATTATCTGAAAAGAATCCTAAGGATTGATTGGAGCGCGGTAAATTGTGAGGTGAAAAATGAGTTCGGCAGATTTGTGACACAATATTTTTTTAAAATCATGGCGATTAAATACTGGTTAGACTTATAAGGGGGGAGGGAGGTAGACACACAGTTAAAATTCATTTGCTATCAGGAACAATTAAGAATTTGGAAACTAGGCATCTATCGTAAAAAGAGTTTTAGAAGGAAAAAAAATGGGGTGGGTGTGGGAGATAGAAGTTAGAAATAGAAGAAATGTTTATAGAAAAGTTAGAAGGAATTTAATTTACATTGATAGGCAGATAGAGGAACTGAATGTTGTAACAAAATTTTACTGGAATTACAATGAGGAATAAAAGGTACCTGCGGGAGGGAAACATGTATACCAAATGCAATGACAGGAGAAGACAGAACGGCAGTGGCCTGGCGGTGCCTCACGAGATGGAAAGCGCAGAAAATGACGGATGACACAGAGGAAAGAATGTGTCCTGTATGTGGTAAAAAGGAAAATTGGGTATACGTGAAGCTACAGAGCACTGGAGGTCGCAGATTCTCTCCGAAAACTTTATGAGGTCGAGAAGGAATTGCTGATCTATTTTCATACCATATCACGACTCTAAAAAAAAATTATAAATTATTTTCAACTGTTTGCTTTTTTTCCCTTTTTTCCCCCATTATTTTATTTTTTTTCGTTGTCATATTTTGTCCTAGCTGCATTATAATAATCCAAATCATCACAATAATTTTATGATTAAGTGGTAAACGTTTAAAAGTTTCAAAATAATAGCTTATATGGATTCTAAAAAATGGAAAACTTATGCAAAAAATATAATAACTGCAGCCAAAAATGCTTTTACACAAAAAATAAAATTTTGAGGGAAACACCAGCTAAAACCCTCTAGCATTTAAAACATCAAAAGATAATGTCATGGAAACAAACACTGCCAATTTATAAAATACAACTATCTTTTTTGACATTCAATATAAACCACAGCCTTCTAGAGCAAATAGTTCCTCAGATATAACACTTTAACTGAAGAAGTACTCGAGAGAAAGGAGAAAAAAATTATAATAAAAATAAAATAAAATGTTCTGCACTGACATTAAAAAAACAATGAAACATGTTTATAACCAAGAAACATTAATGAAAATCATATCAAAATAAAACAGAAAATTCAAATATTAAATTGTTACAAAACACAAAATTATGAATTTTTGAACCCCCCTTTCCTTTAATACTTTCCTTAATTTATGTATCCAGAAGGCATTATTGAAATAAAATATACACTTACTACTACTAAAAATGATAGCTGTATCTTTTAAAATGACACCAGCAGAAAAAATATTAAGAAAAGTTCATATATGAACTAAAGTAACTTTTAATACAAAAAACTAAATTTTGTATTTTTATCCAGAAGTCAGTGGTGTTAGTTTTAACAAAGACTTCAATACTTGCTTTCATGTGCCATAGAAAATCCTAAAAACTGAAGAGTTCCAAATGAAATTAATGGAAACATCTTTAGAAAAACTAAAAAATTATACAATTTGAAAAGAAATTATGTAGATGAATGGTAGGAACTAATGTGTTGTAATTTTGTAAATTATAAGGAAGACGATACTAATGTATTATTATTATTATTATTATTATTATTATTATTACAAAGAATGCAAACCTTCAGTAAAAAGTCTCTTAATCGCAGCTTCTTTTACCGTAAACTGTGTAGAGGTGCGTCACATAGCAAATTGCTCTCAGTTTAAAAAGACAAAGTCTGGAAAGGTTTTCCGGTTCGTTTATTGCAACAGAGCATGCTCAACCTTGCGTGCGCCCTTTAGGAAGAACCAAGGCGATTATTCCTCATAAATCCTGGAAGGAGGACGTTTTAATTACTGCCTTCCCTCTTTTTACAACATCCGCACACATTTAGGGGCATTCGCACTAAATTACCAGCCGATAACAGCGAAAATTTAATCATAGGTTTCGCTTCGATATGTGAGATTACTTTAGAGACCCTCAATCATTTTATCGATTTTCAAACTGTCCGACGCCCATTTTCACTTTTAGCGACAGGTTGCGTCATAAGTCACGAACCATTGAAGGCGATGAAATCATACAAATTATATTATTGACAGTGTTGCACATGTTGAAAGGCTTGTTTGAGGTATGATGGAATTGTAATCCATTGAAACACAGTGTATGGAATGTCAAGGTCACTGCAGAAAGGCAGTGGCGTGAAGTAAATCGAATAGCGCTTTACTGTGTTCTCTCGAAGGTCCTGCTGTGGAGCACTAATTTCTTTGTTACTTGCTCGAGAGAGCTGGGGGGGGGGGGGAGTCAATACAGAAACAGATAAATAGCTTCGGTGTTGCATATTCCATATTTTAATCTGCAATGTTTGTCAATATTCTTGCACCAATTTTTAAATGGAATGCTTACAGTTCGAACCTCGAGATGCGCACACGGTATAAATAATAAACACAGATTCGTGCAAAAAGATAAGATGAGAACAAAGCCAGTTGTTGAAACACCGGGAGTATGTGAGTTGCCAGTTATACTTCTACAAATTACACAAAAGAAGGTTTTGTATTTACATTTCTTCCGATTAGGGCAAATTTATTAGAAATGCTACATTATCGCTAGTGCTTTAACTAATTATTGTATCAATGAGGTATGCTGTTTTCTTTCTTTAAAAATTGAACAATTTATCAATTTCCACAATACACCAGATCACTTATTGCTGCACCCCCTAACAGGAGTGCATTGTGGGGGTAGAAGTTTCCTAAAATTTTAATATATTTTTTCCTGCACTCTGCTTTAACAATAGCAAAACAGTTTTCATTTAAAAGTTTGCGGATGGGTGTAAAGTAACAACTTTATGAAACAAGTCAACTGTGTGAATAAACAAACAAACAAAAAATAGAAATTAACAACGAACTGTTAAATATTGGTAACGTTGATCTCTTGTGAATTTTATCTATGATGATTTAAATGTTAAATAAAGTGTGCCGTTTGTAAATTGCAATCTCACTTGGAGCAGTAATTGTAGGTGCGGGGGCGTAGTTGATCGCTGAGCTGATCGTGGTTTCCATGTCTCGGCCGGGCTGCTCACTGATGACGTCGTTTGCTCCAATTCTGTTGAATTTTATCTCAGGGTCCACTGGAGTGTTTCGGGATCAGTATAGATCCACGGGAACGAGAAATGTGTTGCCCAAAAATACACAAGGTTGACTTGTTTAAAATATTTTATTCCCATGTAAAGTACTTCCTAACCGTTCGCCGCTGACTTCGCTACTCTCTTAGACTGGCTTCCTGAGTGAATATCTGGATGTCTGAATGTCCCTCTGAATCTATGAATGTGTGAGTGTAAATCTGTGAATGTATCTCTACTGAATGTCTGAGTGTGAGTCGATGAATGTCCGACTTCTACGAGTGTGAAATGCGCTCTGAATGCGTTTACTGAGTGCGAAATGCGCCGCTGACTTCTGTACTCTAGTTTTTCTACTACATCGCCACGCCTTTCGCTAAATTAAATTCCCTCGTATTTTATCTATTTCTGTGTTACATGTTCGTCATTGGCTATCCTAAAATTATTTATTGGTATCTAAGTTCTCCTGATTCGTTAACTTTTATCCGAAGACCATTGGCTAGAATTATTCTTTCCCCCCTGTTCTAATGTCTTCCCACGAACTTGAATTTTCCCAGAACAAGCTGTCGTAAATTTCGGTACTTTCCTTATATTCTGATTTCTATTGAAAATCTTTTGCCTTCCTTAGTCTGTAGATTTCTAAATGTTCCCGGAGATAACGCACGTGTTTTCGGCTTTCCTGTAATAAAACATTTTCGTCTCCGTTCTGACATTTTCATTTTCTCTTAAATTATTGCTACCTCTGACTTTGTTAAATACTGTCCCGTTACGGCCACATGTTTCTCTTATTGTCAACTCCTAAGTATTTCCCGGGTAGAAGGTTCGTGACCTAACAAAAGATAGTTTACCCTTTCTTCAGCCTTGTCTAAGGAGCGGTCAGTGAGTGGAGTCAGGTATACATATGCGTCTCTTTCTCACATATTTTACACAAAAATGTATACAAAACTCTTTTGTATGTTACAAGTTACAAATTATTTCTATTCCTGTTATACCTATATCAAAATGATTTTCTTATATATATATATATATATATATACATAACAATTATCCTTCTCAAATATAATGCCTTTGTAAATATAACTCTGCAGCCTTTTAATTAAATTAATAAAGGCAGCCTTATTTCCTGCTTCACACTTAGAGCGATGGCCTATAACGCCATGCCATTGGCTTAAATATAGATGTCAAAGTCAATGTATTTGTTTATTATGGTAGAGCTAAGACTATTAGGCCTTGTGTGCCGCTCTATCAATCTAATAATAATTACACGAAGTTATAGCGACAATATTGCAATCACAACTTTGACAGTAAAGTTGACAATACTCGTACACTTATAAACCAATGTAAAACATCATGTGTATAAATAAATGTAAGCTAATATATAAATATTGATAATGAAAAATGAAAAGTATTAACTAAAGAGGAAAAAAATAATAAAATAAAAGAACAATAATATACACAAGTACCAGCAATGACAATTTATACATATATCAACCTACGTAAATCCTGAAAGTGGAAATAAAGATACAAGTAAAACATAAAATTAAACCCTGACAATACTATGAAGGAGATAGGAACATATGATAGTAGTAAAATAATAGAATGAATAATTCTACAGCAGGGAAAAACAAATAAACACATGCATTGTAACAAAGGAATCTAAATATTGGGTAATCGATTATTTTTAATTATATTAAACAATTTCTTATGAAATGCTCCTAAAGTTTGGCAGTCTCTGACATACCGTGGCAATGCATTCCAGAGACGGGCAGTGGTTACGTAAAGTGATGTTCGGTGCAATGTAATAATAATATGTGCTGGGATTCAGAACGTGGGTTAAGATTATGAGAGGAAGATAGATTTTTGAAAACGAGAAGAAAGATAAGATGGAGAAGATGTGTGGATAACAGTAGTATGAGACAATGAATGTTTCTTCGGTCTTTCAAGCGGAACAAAGGCAGCATATCGAGGGAAGGTGATACAATCGAACACACGCACATCGCAGATATAACATATGCACATATTATGAACACGCTGTAGTTTTTGCGTTAGATTAGAGTTTAAGCCTGTGAGCAGAAAATCGCAGTAGTCGAAGTGAGGCATCACCAGGGTTTGCACCAATATCTTTTTTAAGGTTCTGGGTAGATAATATGCACAATTTCTAAATTTTTTTCTATTTTTTTATGTTTAGTATTCGGTAGATTTTCCTTTTCAGTATTAAACACGAACGTGTCCTTTGCATGGTGTAAGATTATTATTATTATTATTATTATTATTATTATTATTATTATTATTATTATCATTATTGTGCTCCGGATTCTTAGGGTTTAAACTACGTATTTTATTCCTTTCTAGCCGTGATATTTAACAAACTGATCCATTTCATTATAATGGGAGTCACATATTCGAATCTTATAAAATCTAAAATGGCTGAATAAGACGTTAAAACCTAAAAATGGCTAAACATTATTCATTAAAAAAAAATATGATACGATAGAAACTATAACTAAAAAAAAAATACACATTGAGATATTATGTTATCTATTACTAAAAACTACCTTTAAAACAATAGTCAACATTGTACAACGCTCTCATTGTTACATTTCAAAAAAAGTTACATTTACCATGACAATGTATTGTTGCATTGCCACAGTAAATGGAAATGGTCGGTTTTAGAAGCAAACTGAAAACATTCTTAAGGAGCTTAGAGGTTCCGAACTGAAGCTGTGCGACATCATCGCTTCACTTTTCTCGACAGACCGACCGACCAAGCCACATATTAATTTAGCCTTACATGGAGAACGTGTAAACTTAGGAGCAACCCAGTGCTGCTGGCTTCAGTCTCGAGCGTCAGCGGAGAGAGCCGAAGGTAGTGAATTCTACAAATATGGCTGGATAATAAGGCTCTCAAGCTCAACGGCATGATTACTCAGACGGTTAGAGCTCCATGCTGTAGTTGTGAAGGTAGTGGTTTTGAATTCTCACGTTCAGAAGCTATTTTTTTTTTGTTACCTTTTTCTGCCAGAGTTAAGGAAGATTTGCCACCATTACGATTTACTCGGTAACGTGGTACTACGCACAGAATGCGCTATAAACTGATGTTTACATTTTTTTTCTACTGCAATCAAAGGAGATTAGCCACCATTACAGTTATTTACCCGCAATTTATGTTTATATTTACGAAGTCGCCGTAGCAAACCACTGGGTCCACCGATTTCTAGGATCTACCCGAGGTTAACGTTAAGGTCAGTGCACATGTGTGTATATCAATTGCAAATTCCATTAACAGCAGATTTGCCACATTTACAATATTTTACCTGCCTAACAATCCCCTATCAATTTATATTTAAAAGTTACGGAGGAGAACGCGTAGGCTACATTATGTTTAGCAAAATAATAATAATAATAATAATAATAATAATAATAATAATAATAATACATGCAACATTTACACTTGTTACAAGCGACCACGCAAACAGTAGTTCCGCTCTCTCCTCTGATGCTCGGGACTGCAGGCAGCAGCAGCATTGCTCCGGGAATGTTTATTCTGCGTGTAACGTCAAGTCAGATGCTACCATGCATGGGCAGAGCTTATTTCCTTCTCACAATAATATTTTGGAACGAATGCCAACTGCCTGCTGTACGTGACTTCAAAACAAGTTAATAGCTAATGCATTATTACCATTATTAAGCCCCTATATGCCACAATGAACAAATAGTTACGCCGCGCTGAATACTTTTCATGTCGTTAATGTTGGAGAGATTGAGTTAATATACTGCAATGTCAAGGCGACTAGTACGCGAAGAGTCCTCTACACTGTCACGTCTTGCCGAAATGCGGACACCCAAATGCCATCCTCCAATGACAAGGCATCATTTACATTCTTCTCGTAAACCTTCATGAGTCATGCATGATATGCTTTAGCATTCCTTCGATGTGACATCTCAGTAACTTAATCAAGGCTTAGTTCAAAATTAGAAAAACGCGTTTAGAGCGGTACTCTTGGACCACTGCATAAAAGATTCGTATGTGTGTGTCTGTAAGCTGTGACATGGATATGCTGAATAGGTGTGTCTTCGATATATTAAACCGTTTCTACCGAAAGCTGATGTGCACTATCAGCAAACATATTTTTCCACGCAATTGCTGGGATGGAAAGATGGGGGTTAAGGAAGAAAAAATGTGCTATGGCTGGGCATGAACAAAGGCGAAGCGTGTGTAGCGTGTACATTGAAGCAAACACCTCTCTAATCCTACAATAGCCACAGCTCAGCAGTTTCATTCACAATTAAAAGTATTACTGCTTGAAAAGTCTCCTAGTTATTTAATCGATACTTTTATTGATTAATAACCTAAATAACACGTTAAGTAATTGACAAAGAGGAGCCACACATGGCGAACAACCAAGGACAATTTTTTGACATAACTCGACTTCCGTTAGAAGAACAGAATCGGCAATGCCCTAA
Source organism: Metallyticus violacea (assembly GCA_030762175.1). Lineage (NCBI taxonomy): Eukaryota > Metazoa > Arthropoda > Insecta > Mantodea > Metallyticidae > Metallyticus > Metallyticus violacea. The sequence continues at coordinate 20,183,653 of CM060833.1, forward strand.
CTTGTTATCGAGCGAAAGTGTTGGCACCACTTTTTTCTAATCCTCGTAGTTTTGGAGCAAAGAGAAAATTCCCTTATTCATTTCATATACTAATAAGTCGAAACTCCAGTATCTTTACATTTTATACCAAACTGGTTTTGCTCTATATTATTTCTAAAGTTTATTTTTATAACAGACTTTACAATAGTTTTAATCTTCCCTCAAGCTCCCTATTGTTAGATGAAGTTAGTGATTATCGGGTCTGCAACTTCTCAACTTCCTAGTTGAGCTGCGGTAAGGAAATATTGTTTTCCAATGGTATATCAAGCGCAAAGCGTTGAACAGCCACCACGCCACTGCACGCTACGCCCTCAAGTGTGTGTCAGTAAGGGATTCCAGAGGAAGTAACGTAGCTTATTTACAGCACTGCGGTTCGTTGTGGCAGTAACAGCTTCCCTTTCAGTGCTGGCAACCAGTAAACAGAAAAGTACCGTATTAGGGCATGCATGTGGCATTATTACGCCTAAGTGATATTAAAGCGACTAGACATAGGGTGATTCAGCAGGCGGAATATAAAGTTAAGCAATTTCGCTGTTTTACAAGCAGTTCCCATTACATTGTCACAGTTCAGCTGATGAGCCTACCCATGATCTTGTAGCAAAACTAAATTTTAAACATCAAAGAATGGGAGTGCTATTAACATTTCAAAGTGGGAATGAGCGGCTGAAAGCTAAAATTGAATCAACTTTAGTTTTAAACTTCCCGTTCAATATCTGTTAATTATTTAAATTAAATTTATGCTATATAGGTATTTATTCAGACTGAGAAGTTTGGAAGTTATGTGCATGTTCTTAAATAACCTCTATTTTTTGCAATTTAATTGTTTTTACTAGTTATTTTCTTTTAATATTTAGTAAGTTCCTACATATATCAACCTAATTAATATTTGTAAATGCTGCTTTTATTGAATTTCTGTTTTAAATATTGCCTAAGTTGACCGCAAGTCTAGCGGAAGTAGAAATCATGTAAGATTATGTACAAGCGTGTAGTGTTCAAATTGAAGGAAGTGGAAAGTCGAAAAATGTGGCCCTTCTGTTCATTCCCAAAAGGGGAAAGAAAATTCCTCTTTCTGAATATTTTGTTTCAATATTATTTGTTACACACTAGCCTCAATAGTGGTATTTTTCCTAAACTTACATGACGGTCTATTTTGCAGATTGCTGGAACTGTACCGAACCGCTAGTTGAATGATTGTCAGCTGCATGACCGGCGTCCATGGCTTTTAGCAGTGAAGTCATTGAATTTAAGCAATGAGCAGACTTTGCTCTCTTTCAATACACTATACATGTATTTCAATCATAGAACCTTTGCACGGTGATTCAAAATAGTTCAAATAATTGCAGCCAAGCAATGCTCCATGCACAGCTATACGTTTTTTTTAATGATGTTTAACGTCCGTTTTTACTACTGAGGCACCACAGGCGGTGAACACTGGTGATACATGAGATGAAATCATAAATTGGGAAAGGAGTATTTTTTTTTTTAAAGGAAGGATGCGTTCCAGGCCTAAGTTTAGGGTACCTCCCCGGCATTTGCCATTTATGAGGACTGAGGAAAACTTGTAAACAAAAAAAAAAAAAAAACAGTCAGGGAGAACGGTCCTGGTGCAATTCGAAGCCCAGAATTGCATAAATTGGGAAATTTTGTTTTTTAAAGAAAAAAATGTCCCAGACCTTACTGTATCTTCCCGGTTTTTGCAACGACTGGAAAAATCCTTAGTCAGGAAAAGTATGATGGTGGAAATTGAACCTTCCGCTTACGAAAATACCAAATTTTTCAAAAAAGCGTGATGATTGAATGTTTTAATTCAGGTCTAAACCAGTTACATTAACATTATTGAACATTATAGTAAATAACATAAAGTAACCAATATTTAAGAAGTAAACATGGCATACGCTGGGTTTCAATCAATTTGTTACACTAGGTTACGCATAACATTTCTATTTTCGAATGTAAATCGCTAGCGTTTTGAGCTCACAAGATGTTTACATACAGAGAATCTCCGCCCATGATCTACTGAAACTATGAGCATATTTTGTAAACACACGGAAAAGGCGTTCAGTGGAAGTTGCAATTGTCTTTGTTAAATCCGTCAAAGTTTGTACTTCACAGTTGTCAAACTCTTGCACTGTTTCTCCTTCTCCGTATTAGCTACCTAATCCTTCTTCTCCTAAACTCTGCATCATATCAGACAAACACCCTTAGCCTTGTACTGCGAAAACCTTCAACATTTGTTTTTCATAGAGGAATTGAAGGGTGTGCTTGATAGGTGTTGCGTTCGTTGAATCTAGAGCATATATATAGTTTTTGATTTTTTGGAAGTTTTCGCAACAAGAAAACTACACATATTATCCAAGTGGGTCCCAGTAACTTCTCGGTATAAAATTTTGAGCAGTTGTGGTCTTTAGAATAATCTAGCAACTAGAGATTCGAGCCTTCTCTATATAAAAGATGCATGGACTGGCGAATAGCTTTAATTAAAAGTTCGGTTGTCTCTTGCAGATTTTTCTAAAATAACTTGGAAACTATTGGAGCAGCAGAATTAAAAATAATAATTTAATAGCTCTTGTTATTCTGTAAAAAATGAAACTATAGTTTTTATGTAGCTTGCTTAAGAAAAGGGAAAATCTTTAATTATTTAGCTCAAGAAGATTGAAAATAATTTATTTTCTTGGCAATTTTTTTTTAAACAAAGCATTAAAGAAAAAGTTCAAAAAGATGCTGAAGCGTCAAAGACGGGAGAAAGAAGTTATACTTACATCAGAAAAGATGCAAAAAGGTGCAACAAAATATGTTTATTTCTCCTCATTTCATATCTTAAAATACAAATCTCAAACGATTGGTAAGAAAACAACTGTACTTTTGTACGTTGAAAGTCGTTCCTTAGTTAAAAATAACATTAAACTGTTAAGGACCGCCACGGGTGACTGAAGTCGTTAAGGCGCGGACTCGTGAGCGGGAGGTCTGGGGTTCGGCGGGCCGGGACCGTCCTCCCTGACTGAGGTTTTTTCCAGGCTTCCCTCAGTCCTCATAACTGGCAAATGCCGGGGAGGTACCCTAAACTTAGGCCCGGAGCGTTTCCTTCCTTACAAAAAATCCTTTCCCAATATATCATTTCATTTCATGTATCACCAGTCTTCACCGCCTGTGATGCCCTAGTAGTAAAAACGGGCGTTAAACACCATTCAAAAAACTGTTAAGACCTATAAAAATGTAAAAAAATTAATACAAACGATATGTAAAGAGAAATTTCCCGGTCTACATTTTTATAAATTAGAGCAATGAACAGCTTAACCTATTACATTATCGGACGCAATGTATTAGAAATACTGTCCACTTGTTTCTATGCTGCCTGAAAATCTTTCTACTATAACATTTATTTTATTTATTTATTACCTATTACTATTTTAGTGTTTTATTTTACGTTATAATTATTCCTTTTTCATTTATAACAATAATATCGTGTAGTATATGTATTTAAGACTATTTCACTTATGTGACGTCATTATAAAATCGACCAATGAAATGGGGGAAAAATAATAAATTAAAGAGCAACCACTGCCCGACATCCCAGTAAAAGTATCGTACAATTTTATAAACTTTCTTTACCACGCGAAGTCAGTGTAGCCAACTCTGTACTCTCACTATAATTCCTGAGTATCATACAGATTAATACAGAACATCATTCGGTAATACTACGGAATTATGCTTTCACATTTTCATCTACTAATTCCCAAATGTCCTTTGTATCCAAGAAAATTGCGCCCCTTCATCCAAATTTGATACCTGTGTTTTAAACAATTGTAAATTTAACTAACTTAATGTGTATGACTCAAACAATTGTTTTTGCGTATTCAACCAAACTGTTTGCAATCGTTTTGTAAAGTATGTAACAATGCCTGCCTAAGCAACCATAAATTTTAATTAACATGTTATTCAGCTATCTGTTTCGTTTTTCTCAGTTGGTATTAGTAAATCAAGCGGCGAATGTAACACTCAACTCTCGTCTATTTGAACATCACGGTTTCTGAATAGGTAAGTATTTACGTGTAAGTATAACATTTTATACAGCTGTTAATATTCCGTGCACGAATTTCGAATATGTATCACTTTTATTCTTATTCTATTCATGAAATAGTACTAACCCGTATTGGGCTCCTCTCTATTGCCGTTACTGACAATCGACATTTATTTGTTGCAAAATGGCTTGGAAACTTAAGTATTCATAATGCAAATATACAATTATTACAATTTTGTAAGCCAAGTTTAGCGAAATTATATTTAATGTTTATTCTAATTATGAAATAGTCCTAATAAATATCACTCTAGTGACGTTTCTTGTGATAGGTGCTTATATTACACAATATAAATTATTATTAGTCTCATATTACACATGGAAAAGTAAACATTAATCATTTTACATTTTTTATTAAAGCAACGAAATTTCTTTTACTTTTTCCACAGAAAATAAACGCAAATTTTATCAGAGCTGTTTCATGGGATCTAAGAAAAAGTGACTTTCTAGATCTTACTGCAAGAAATGGTTCACTACTGTTTAGAGCATGCAGGCTAGTGATGCAAGAAGTGTGCCGAGAATCTGCACCGAATCTTTTCAGTGATACAGATTTAAAGTTAATTCATTTCAAATTACCACAAATTTGCAACTAATTGCAATAGAGCATATTCTCAGGGTTTTCTGTAAGTCGTTAGGATAATTTAGATTGAATACTTCTCATTTCTGTGACACAAAACGTGCGTGACAGCAAAGGATATACAACAGTGAGGTACACGAGGGGTTTCAAAATATCTCATACATACTTTCGCTTGATAATGAAACAATCAATCTATCGTAATGAGTTGTAGTGGTAACCACACTTACCTTCTAAATCCAAGATTCCGGGTTCCAACCCGGTCAGGGTCGATGGATTTTTCGGGCGTAAAAATCCTATGTATGGCTTCCTTCGGAAGGGAAGTAAAGCCATGGGTCCCGTGTCGTACATTTACGGCACGGAAAAGAACCTCAAGGCTGAAAGAAGAGGCCTCTGAGCAAAATTTGTTGGCCGTTTCAAGCCCTGAATTGAATGGGAGGCTGATGATCTGAGATGTTAAAGAGCGTTCGTAAATAAACCAAATCAAACAATATCGTAATGAGCAAGGAAGTTTTAAAAAACTACTGAGTTGATTCATTTCACACTGATCAGCACGTTGAAAAAAGTGGTAAAGCAATTCTCAGGTACCTTGCGACGGAGGAATGAGAGCGTAAAGGAGGGGGTACTTAGCAGAACACAATAAAATGCAAGCTATTCTATCAAACTGCAGAATGAACTGGATCGTTGGTATGCATGATATTTGATGAAATAAGTAATGAGACTTATTCATTTGAAGTAAGTCGCAGTAGGGAAAGTAAGTGAACTTGTTCAGTCATAATGCCACGGTTCACAGCACTGCATTATTCAAGACATGAGTTCGCCAGGGCATACATATGATGCATCTAAAACTTTAGCAGACAGCCAACATCAAATCTACTGCAACTAGATAAATGAACAATGGAAATACACAAAATGCTCAACAGATCTCTAGTAATGAGGCAATGGGAATGACACTTGCTCATAAAAATGGCAAGACATCACTGGAAAACAAATGACAGACCAGGTCAGCATTCCACCTAAACAAACTTCTAAAATTTGGAAAAAATTCTACGGTCGTGCCGAATGGGCATCACATTAATATCTTTTATGTGTCATTTGGAATAATTCAGGCAATTGTCATGTCCAATTTGACTATGCCCACGTCACTGCTAAGTTTGTTACCAGGATACTGACGTACGAGCAAAGGGACAGCTGTAAAGTCTGTCATGATTGCCTTCAGCAGCAGAACCAGCATCACCTTTAATGAGAGTTGAGTTTAATGACGCATAAGCCCAACAATAGAACCCGCAATGCTCCACAGTTAAAAATGTGAGACAAGTCAAGTGTTCATTCTCACTGGTTAAACTGTGAACAGTTAAGAGAAGATATTTGGCGCAAACGAGGAGAGCAATAATGATAACGTGTACCAGGACAGTTGTCACTCATTACCCATACTACTATAATGCTTTAGCACGAGATTGAGGCTAAAGGGTCACCTTTTTGACGCCTTAGGCGAATATCAGAAGATGCTGTGACAGTGGCATCAAAACCTCTGCATGCGCTATTGTCACGGCCTAGAAGGAGTTGATTGTACAGCCCTTCCCCTGGAAGTCAGCCTGATTCCTGCCACTCTCCAGATAGCGATGCCAGCAGGGAGGAGGTGAAACCGAGATAGGTATTTCCGGTAGCACGAGATGGTACATCGCCAGGCCACTATTAGCGCTAGAAGGAGCTAAATAGCGTTGTGATTGGTTGGTTTCAAAATAACAGAAATTATTAGCTACTGCCGGGCGAACTTCCCTCTATTGTGATTTTAACTTAGAGAGTGATTTTCGCGTATGTGGGTTTCACACTCCTAATTTATCAAATGCCATCTATTCTGGAAGTACTTTATGTAATTTATGGAAATTTACATTCACTCCAATCCATTATACCGCCTGTGGTGCCTCAGTAGTAAAAACGGGTGTTAAACACTAATCAATCAAATCAAACTCCAATCCATTTAATATATATTACCTTGTTGCATTTATCGTGTAGCGGCCACTCTTTATCAGGGAATGATTCTATCTTTTATTCTTAAAGTAATTCCTATCCTCTATCCTTTGTTGTGAGTTCTGAAAGTCAATGCCAATTGATTTGGAAACATTTAGCTATAGTTCAGGCGGCACGCTGCGTGTTTTCTTGTTACATCCCGCTATTTGTTGGTGTAGTTTCTTAAAGTCATTTCTTTACATGTATTCAGGAAGTTCTCTAGGGCTATGGGACACCTCCAAGTGCCATCACTCTGCTGAAATAAACTGCCCAGTCTAATAAGGTATTGAATAGGAAAAGAATTTGGCTTAAAGCTTAGCAAGCATTTAAATTCCTGTTATTTTGCTAAGGATTTAGAACAGGGGAAAACATATTGATTACAAAAGAACAGTTTATAACAAATTTTAAAAATCGACCCTTTTTAATATGCTGGCTTTCCTGAGCATTATAGGAGCGGGCAAGAAACTCTTTCTTTGAAATATCCTGAAGCCCAGAAATTCTCCTTCAAGAGCACGAATGTTTATTTCAGGTAGGCAAACTGCATCGAGCAGTACTTGTTACTACAAATTGCTGATAACACAAGGATTAAGGGAAACTTGAGAAAAATGTAATTTTACATATTTTTTGTCATTGTTAATATCTTTAAAATTAGAAAATTATGTCATTTTTGTTAAAAAGATTAAAATGTTAACAACTCATATGATGAGATTCCATCCTCAATAGAGACAGAGGTACAAATATGGAATAACATTCTGTTTTTTGGTTGTTACTATCAAGGTAACTAGGAAAAGGCTTATGAAATACTACACAATGTGCAGCAACATGAACATTTTGAAGAATCTACCGGACATGAATTGCTTAATATGACTGAAAATGAACAAAATACATTTTTTTTTTTTTTTACAGAAACTGCATTTTCACTGTTTTGAAAAAAGAGGTACAAATAAGGAATATCGCTGAAATTTTAGTTTAGTTAAAACTATTTGTTAGAATGATGAAGCGAAACTTATTATTAATGAAAATCTAAAAAGAAGAAAAATAAACAAACAAATCTTCTCTTGTATTTCTTTATTTTCAGTAATCACAGTCAACATGTGTCCACAACTCGTAAATTTAACACAAGAGCTTGATCACATCTTACCTGGTAAATCGGAAAGAAATCCTATCCAGCGGCTCTTCGTTAAAAGTCGCAGCCTGCCCTCTCACTTGAAAATGATGTGAAATTGTTTCTTTTTGCTAACTGGAATACCATGATCTACAAGTCTCTTCTTGTTAGCCTAAAGAAGTTGTTCTCCATTGTAAGAGTATATTGAAGTAATTGTTCTTCCGTTCCAGGAGATGGCCTAGTTTTTAGTTGATAAGCCTAACCTTTTTTAATTTGCCACCCTCAACAATATCTTTTTGTAGCTTTAAATATTTGTGATGCTTTAAGGAATCTCATCTTTTTTATCTTATTTGTTTTATTGCTTTCTGCATCGCGTGTAATCCCTGGAGGACGATTACCAGTACTCCATTTTAGTGACGCTACAACCTTCGAAATTCTAACCTTAAAACATGCGGAAACGAACATGAAAGACAGGCAATAATATATGTTAATGATGCCTGAATTGTGTACTACAGCATGGTGCGCGATTCACTTCCATAAAATTAATAAACAACGTGTTACACCGTAATACGTATTTACTCTCAAAAACATTCCTGACTCTTCACTTCAGACTGTTAAGTATGGCTTCCACCAGCAAAAAAGCGGTTTGTAACGCAGAACAAGTGATAAAGGTGCATAGTTCAGTTAAAATGAGGAAACAGTTTAACAGGAAATAAGAGCAGCGCTCGTAAAACATTTTAAATTTAGCAATATATTGCCTTACTGACATCCAGTATCTAAACTTGTGTAATATTTCATTCATTTTTTTTTTCTGGTGTTGTATTTAAAATAATGAACCCACTTGAAGAAATGGGATAAATAGGTAGGCGTTTTCCAAAAGAAAAGTAAGATAAAATATTTAAAAAAACATTCTTATTCCATTACATAAAATAGAATGTAGTTTAATTAATAATTTCCAACCTAATGAATACATAAAGTACCTCCAGAGTAGATGGCATTTGTGTGAAACCCACACACAGCGAAAATCAATCTCCAAGCTAAAATCACAATAGAGAAAATTTCACCCGGCAGTCACTAATAATTGCTGTTTATTTGAAACCAACCAATCACGTAACTATTCAGCTCCTTCTAGCGCTAATAATGCCTGGCGAGGTACCGTCTCATGTTACCGGAAATACCTATCTCAGTTTCACCCCCCCCCCCGTTGTAATGGCCGGGGTTCATGCTATTTGACCTCCATCAAAGTGCAGCAGCACTTAAGGCCAATGATCTTGATATTCCATATTAGCACCCCTATTCCGTTTTTGTCTCTTTTCCTCTATTGCAATACTTATGAAAAATGCTGTGTTCCTTACGCAGTTTTGATGTGTATAATGTATTCAATCACTTTTTAATGCTTGATTTGTCAAATATAAAGAGGAGAGTAATATAAAAGTATTATCAAAATGAAATCTGAAACGTAAGAAAATAGGAATGAAGCAATTCCTGACTAAAACATTATTTATTTGTAAATACACAAATGCAGCCAATACATAACCGAAAAGACTAAATATTGTTCCAAGAGAATTTATAAGCATAGCTGCAGCAGATTGCATATGTAAAAGCAGGTCATGAGTCATTTTTGCTCAACGGAACATCACGCAACAATGGTATGCGACGTCATTAGATATAAAATATGACTGGAGCATTCGAGAATTACACCAGAGAAGAACAGCAATTTTCTCCCATCTAATTCTTTTTAAAGAGCGGGATATAAAACTGCTGAAGTTCATCGCAGGATGAAGGTGGAATTTGATGAAGCATGTTTCTCTACCACTCCCCCACATACACATACTGAAGTGTAGGAGTGACGCAAGAAGTTTAAAATGGCTATAACAGAAATGGTGAACATCCCACGCTCAGTTAAGAAGGCGATCCGTTACTTATGACTAAATAGCATGAATAATTTGTTTCGACAGGGATGCAGGTTTTATTGAAACACTTTCGGTTGTCATAAAAATTTAAAGTGTATAATTAAAATCAATCTTTTTTATATTTACAATATTAACATTTCTTGTTATACTAGTTGTACATTGTTGACAAAAAATCTCGAGAAGCTTAAATTTCAAGCTTTGGTAACAATTAAATGCGTAACAAATAAATCTAATGAAGCCGCAAGTTAGATTGTTAAGGCAGGATAACAATCAACGTTTGTAGACGTTGCGTTATGTTCAAGTTTGTTCATGTGTATCAAAGACAGTTTTGTAGTATTCAATTACGTTCAACGTTTGCACAGTATGGCGCAAGACGACGTGAGCTGGACATTAGCAAGGTCCCAGCTTCAACAAACGCAAACCTAACGTCAACTGTTCTCTTAAAAAAAAAATTATAGTTTTCCTCCTTAACATATTTCATATCTTTATTTAGCACATGAAAGTGCAATATGAATTGCGAGCCCGCCATTGGTAATGACAGCAGACAGCAGCCTAGCAGTCACAAACGTCGATGCACGTTGATCATAATACACCGCTCCAAATCATGCGGTAGGAGCTTGCGTTCTGTACAATTTCATACGCAATGCAACGTCAATAAACGCTGATCGTAATCCCTTTAATATATTTAACATACATTAAACAAAGGATCCTATACAACACTAGACATATTAATAATTATCAAACGTCTACAAAAACAGTTTTATTGCTTTTTTAATTTCTTTCATCTGGATTTATGTAATATGAATGCCCTGAATTCAAATATCTTCTCAATTTTACTCTATCGGGCTATGTTTTTATACAAAATTACATCAAATGTAATAATGTACTTATATTTTAATGAAATATTAATAAGTTTTAAGACACATAGCTAAGACAAAAGTGCTTTTCTAGGTTTCATTTTAACTTAAATATTAAAGGACGTATTTAAAAAGAGCTATGTGACAATAATTATGAATTTTCAAACAATTTTCACTGTGGGGGAGAAGAAAGTTTAATTTTTTGTCGAAGTTCTGATATGTCCTTCACTAGTATCTCTTTCCAAACACCAACAGTAACAAGCCATCGTTTACACATCCCAATGGCCTTGATAGCGGGTTCCTGTTGTTTTAATATCAACCGCTCACCTTGTTCTTCTCACTGCACCAAGATTCGCCGGGAAATAATCAATGTCTGTTGAGAAAATGCACTTTAACACTCATTCTACACCCTAGATTTGTAAAAACGTTGTAACATTTCCTCCACATTTTCTTTACAGTTCACAGATTTCTTGTTGCCAAGAAATTTTTCTGTAACTTTTTTGCATGCTGACTTCTCTAACTCGGACATCGACTGAGGAAAGGTCTCATCCTACATAAGCTCACGAATCTTGGGGTCCATCGAAAATACCTGCTGCTATCTTAGCTTCAGTTTTCTGTGAGAACTTGTTACAAGAAAGAACTGGAAGAAGGACATTGGAAGGGAAAATCAATGGGCCATACTTCACAAATACATCTCCAGAAATTAAATTGCTTCTTTGTGGCCAATTTTTTCTGGTCCAATGTTCTGATTTAGCTCTACTGTTTTATTTAGAAAGTCAATGTATTGTATTGTATAAATCTCTCAGAATATTTATTTATTCATCTACTCAATGAACAAACCATAAACACTGTTATTTTTTATAATACCAGATTCCGAAAAACTCTAACTCGATGAAACAAAACTAGAAATGGTTTGACAGATTCCGTGTGGTAAGGAATCAGAAAAAATGAACAGTTTTGATTCAGCAAAAGTTTTATAGACCAATTATCTTTGAGGAGCCACACCAAAAGCTGCAACAGAGAAAGATTTCTATATCAGAGATTTCTATATATTATACATTCTATATTTTATTCAATAAATTACCATAATCCATAAAATCTGCACAGGGTAGCTCTTTTAAAATGATGCCGAAGAGCTATTTGTTGAGAAAAGGCTTATATTGCATTTATGAATTATGACTTATTGTAATTTAGTAGGTATGCAAATATATAAATAGTGCACTGTAGAAAATGGCCAGATATAATCTGTTGTAAATGTTTAGCAGTAGCTGTTCATTGTGTAAAATATATTGTGGAATAAAGAAATTAAATTAAAATTTATCTTACTCATTGAGTTGTAAGAAACTATTGATCAAAACTAATATTAGGAAAATAAAGCTAATTATATGATTTACAATGTGACAACACGTGAAATAGCATAGCATGTCTATGAACGAATAAACTTATTATTATTATTATTATTATTATTATTATTATTATTATTATTATTATTATTATTATTATCATTATTATTATTATTATTATTATCCATTGTTTTATTTAGTCCAGGATTATTTAACAACTATGAAAACGGTAACATTAGTATGACTTATTATTTTTTTTTGATTAGGTTTATTTACGGACCCTCTTTAACAGCTCAGGTCATCAACATCCCATTCAATTCAGGGCGTGAAACGGCCGACTAATTTTGCTCAGAGGCCTCTTTTTTCAGGCTTGAGGTTCTTTATCTTGCCGTAAATGTACGACATGGGAGACCCACGGCTTTACTTCCCTTCCGAAGTAAGGCATACTTAGGATTTTTACGCCCGAAAAAATCCATCGGTTCTGGCAGGAGGCAGGTAGGTTATCACTACACCGCCAGGATCGACTAGTCTGGCTTAGGTCGAGATTAATTTATTATAGAGAGAGTCCAGTATAAAGTAAAATCTATGAATATGGTCCATTAACTCCACACATTCCACTCACAGCAAACCAAAATTGACACATATAACAAATTTTTGTTTTGCTAACTACAGCATGCACTGAACGTCTTGCTGTGGCGTCCACATGCTTATTGTAAAATGTCTGTCGCTGTACTGAATACTTAGTGCCAGGCTTCACATTAAACACTGGCCAAATGCGCCTGAACACTCATGCGTACATTCTTCACACCAATATTTTATAAACTTTGAGAGTTTCTGTATCATGTAAGATGCAAATCATAACAATACTGTCCTCTATTTTTACACGGTGAGACTTTATTTCTTGATATCTCTATGCGGAACACCTGTATTGCTTGCAGATGACTCGCTACTGATATCGGAATTTGAAAAGGTTGATGTGTACAAAGTACATACACCAAATTTTTACAATATTATAATATGAAAATATCAATAAGAAATCCATTTGAAAATGAATATGAAAAGGGAACCAAACAAGTTACTAACTTTAAGTACCTCCTCCTCCTCCTCCTCCTTCTTCTTCTTCTTCTTCTTCTTCTTCTTCTTCTTCTTCTTGTACTTTATGTTACCACAGCCTATTTTATTCTAAGAGAGGTTGGCAAACAATGGGGATTTTAGCTTAAGTGGGAGACAAAACTTAATAACCTCTCCCCATTCATCGAGTTCCAAATGTCTAGTGTTATCGCTTTTAGTCAAACAATAACACACTGCCACGAGATAGTGGGAATAATATTAAACATGTACTGAAACAGATTTCAGAGATGTGACGTTGTTTACCAGAACGAACTCTGATATACACTATATTTCTCACCCGCACGTGTCAACGCAACATAAGCAAGTAGCTGTGTAACTGTAATCTCAATTCCAGAAAAAGGTCTCATACTTCATGTTTATTTTCTTAAATTGGGCAGAGGGAGTGACAGACGTTAAGCATATCGGCCGTAATGTAAATGCGTGAGTGGCTACTACTGTTCATACCCAGGAATCAACAAAAGCACCTGCTTACTGTAAGCAAATTGAATCATGTCTTCATCGTTCTCTGGAGCGTTTTGCTTTTTTCTTGTGCGACGATGTTAACGCTTTTCTGAACTTTTGTTAAATTTAAGAAATTTAGATAGTTTTTATACTTGAGTTACATTCAGAACTTAATAATTATGATTCAGTTGCCCGTGGTAATAGATTGACAACCAAGGAAGATTTTTAACTACTTCAGCAGAGATGGCGGCTAGCTTATAGAAGTTGCTAAATGTCAGGCATGTGGAATAGATCTCCAACTGTGCAGAAGATTGCGAGGGAGGGAAAACGCTTCACTTAATGAGAGCGGCACTGCTCATTTCACGTTTGCCGGAAAGCGAGATAAAGATAAAATAATATGGGCTTGAACAACAAAAGTATCTTATGACGGAAAATGTTCAAATTATATGATAATGGTTAATTTCTAACAGCGAAGAAAACAATAGTTGTACAATGAGGTAGAAACTCTCGGCAATAGTGGAGTCGTTCGTGCCTCATATTCCAAAATCTAACAGTCAAAACGACGTTCTTGTGGCAAATGCATAAAGCAGGACGAGAAGGGACCACTGTCATTTATTATTTGGATTTTCCAAAGCCACACTCGCAAAATTTGCTGGCAGACGAGTAATGAATGATACGTGATCTCAAAGTGTGTGGTTAATGGCGACAGCCTTATTAAATTTATGCAGGCTCTGCAGCTACCAATTTCATCCCCGAGAACAAATACATTTTTCACTTCAAATCCAAATGTTCCTCCAACTACATGGGGAAATGAAAGGAGGCGTTTATATAATAATAAAAAAAAAAAAAAAAAAAAAACACAGGTTACTAAGATATTTCTGCTCTATCTCGCTCCAAATTCGGTCGAAGTGGACAATGCAGAAAGGGAACACATTCAAAATGTTGCAAAAATGAATTAATGCCATGAATATACAAGGGTATGCCAATAAGTAAGTTACAAATTGATGTGGGGTCTACATGGCTGAATGAGGCATTGCCACTAGATGGCAGCATTATTCTGGTGACCTTGGACACGAGACAAACAATGTTTGCAATAGCGAAATAGCAGTTGAAAGATGCCGGTACTTCTTTAAATGTTGCAGAGGATTTATTAAAGACAAGGTGATAATGGAGGGGATAATTTCGTGGAAAAGGGATTTAGATTGATTGAATATTAGATTGGATTGATGGGTTGGATTAATAATTAGAATCTCAGGATAATTTTCTTCTTTTCCTCTACGATGATGTTTTCTGCTGACTTATATTTTTGCCACGGGTGTTGAGACTCTGCTCCTGGATAATTTTATGGTCCTGTGACCACAGGGGAAGGAGTCTTGGAGATTAATAAGCTTTCTCGTTATAAGAGATGAAACATAATTTGTTGTTCATAGTCTATTCCAACTAACAGTGTGCCGCCGTTATTTCCTGGAGAATATGTCCCACTCTCGCACTAATTATGGAGATCACTATGGTGTTAACGCACTTTAATAAAACTCTGATCCAGAACTCCACTAAATTCAACTAATTCTGAGATGGAACTGCCTAATCTTCACTGATAATTTTCCACTAACGACACTCTTCTACTGAACTGAATTAAATTGATAATTGGACTGAATTCTCTTGGCACAGACGTAACTTGAACTAAACTGAGCATTGACCGGAGAAGCGCCTATCTTCCATACAAATAACTTGACTGCGCTTGCAACTAACTGTTCTCCCAACTGAATACTCTCCACACCCTGCGCTTCAAACTGAACAGAGACTGTCTCGAACTGAACTCTGCACCTGGGCCGCAAAATTGCAAGAATAAATAAACATGGTAGCCTGCCGGTCTCAAGAAGCTATTTTATTCTGTATTGACAGTTTATAATATGAACCACTTTGAGGTACAAATACTTTATAATAACTTCGTTTGTTCAAACCTTAAAAATGTCAATTTTTACACTTTCACTTCAGTTTTTTGTTTTTCATTTTCTCCTTCTATACTTTTATAACTTTTATTGTAAAATTGAACATTGTCCACAGACAAGAGCAGAATGTTCCAAGCATACAGGTTTGGTGAATTATAACATGTAATTTGGATTATTCTATCTTTAATCTGTACAAAAATGTACATTCTCTCCTGTTCTTAGCTGCAGGTTATGCTGCCCTTCCTGGATCCAGTGCTACTACTGATTTCATTGATTTCTTATCCCTGCAAGTTACTTTCCCAAATTGATGAAAGTTCGACTTCTGATTTTTTCATTGTTAACCAGCATCGCCCAAATTATGTGTCATTTACTACACTTACATCGATTATGTTGAAGAAAACCAGCAATGGCCAGCGGTATGTTGTTCTTTTCACGCTATAGTATCGCGCCTTCTGATCGAAGGTGTGCGTCATTACAACTTCAGGCTTCTTTGCCTCTGATGGTAACACCGTTAGCTGGTCATGAAGACGATGATAACTTTGTTTTTCTTAGGAATACAAGAGACTGTCATTACATCTTGTTGAAAACCAAATAGTGTAGAGTACACTTCACTCATGTCCTTAAGATGTCACAAATTCGGCAAGCAGTTCACCTTTGTTTTTTCTGATAGTGTCGGACTTTTTGACAACAAATAAAGAACTAAATCGAGAGACATAAAAATAATCCCAGGTTATATTACGTCCAGATTTTTCAAGTTCAATCACAAAGATCTTCACAACTTGTTATCCGATTCGAATGGCTCTGGTTTCTTCCTCCTTCACCAAACATATTTACATCTCAGCAGTAGCTTGTTTTACTGTCACGATCTTTATTCAATATCTACTGGGGTTTGATGGTATATATTGTCGAAATGAACCGAACCTCGAAATGTGACCAACAGCTCATCCATGGTCATGCAACACCCTGGAATGTAGGCTTCCCTCAGAGTAATCTCCCATATATTAAAATCTTCTTTGGTTCCAATTTTGACCTAAGTTCATAACGGGCTGCTGCATTGTCAAAGCGCAACAGCCTCAGAATAGCATGGAAGCGGTTGCGAGAGATAATTTCGTTGAACAATGGACAGCCATTCCCAACACTCCATAGCTGACTGATATCTTAATTTCTTGACTTGTAAACACCAGTCAGGATCAAAACACCAGAAACTTTTCATTTCATGTACATTTATATCCACCCAGTCCTTGTAAACAAATTGACCTTTCTTGTTGGCCCACATACACACTTTCTCAATGAGGGGTGCACGAAAGAATAACATATAACAAGACTCTTCAGTATCGTAGCTCCTGGTGGAAGATTTGCAGATCTCTGATTTTCTTTGAATGTATCCTTTTTGTTCCGCATACCTGAAATTCCAGCTTGAGCAGCAGTAGCCAATAATTCGTTCCCATTCCGAGAAAACAATGTCACACTCAACAGAATTTGTTCTTCATTTTCTCTGTTAAGTTATTCACCATCTTCGTGTGGTTCCAAGTTTTCAACAAAGTTTACCGCAACAGCATCACTGGAAAATCCAAATTCACCGCGTATCTTGTAGGAGACAAAAGACAGCTGCAACAGTTTCTTTGCTCGTAACATTTTCAGTTCGTAGAACAGACAACTATTATGGAAGTAGGCGGCAAAATAAACATGTGTTTATCAAAAGGAAGACTGTTGAATTCTGCAAGAATAACAATGGGAGTCGAACCTGCATGGGCCTGCGAGGACTGCACGGGAGGAAACGTGGGTTAACTCTTTAACTTAAAATTATATGTAAATTATTAAAATTCTTTTCAAAATTATGACTAACAAGGCAAATTAGGTAAAGTCCAAAAATTTAATTATAATAAAATGTATAGGTACTAACTCAGAAGACAGTGATGGGCCTCTGAGGCCCCATTGTAGTTATAGGGTTAAGGTCAAACTCTTACTATAACATTTTCGGAAAACTTTGTAAAGCCATTTAATGGAAGCGACCAGGAGTCCTTATCAAAGACATGGCGCTCTAGCATGGCAACGTACGTCATCATACTGACAACAAGACAAATGAGAGGCTGCGAAATTTCAAGGGGGAAGTTTTCGAGCATCCTACGTACAGCCCCGACCTTGCTCCAAGTGTTTTCTATTTGTTCTGCCTACTTAAACATCATCTTTAGGAGTGAATATTTTTCTGATTATGAAGCTGCAGTAGGGAAGTCACCGCCTGGTTCTGTCAACAGATTAATGAATATAAACTTCTTTGGGCTTCTGGATTTTAGGGACTTGTGAAACGAAGGACAAGTGCTTCCATGTACACAGAGATTATGATGAGGAATAAAGTCTTTTTATCAAATCATTACTCTTTATTTTTAAGTTCTATATCCATATGTAACTTACTTAATTACTTGTCCTCGTATTAAATGGGTGGTCCTGAATAATATGTGCAGAAAGGTTATCTCCTGAATACACTCTATGGATCAGAAGGGGCAGGAGGGGTGGGTGTTGGCCAGTTGAGCGAGGAAAAATTTTTACAACCGTTATAATGACCTGATCATTAAGTAAGTCAACTCAGCCAGCAAACCGAGGGTTGGTGCGGGGTAAGAGGTAATTGGGCTACAGAGATGTAAAGAACAGTTTATTTTACTGTTACATTGTGTACACAAAAGACAAAAGACGGAGAACATATTAAGCGTGCTTGGAGAGATAAACCATCTTTACAAGGAATACCTCGTATTTTTAAGTGAACGAAACCAGACGTTTTGACGAGGAGGAAAAGGTTAAGTGTAATGTACTAACATAAATATATTTAACCTTATATAAATTATTAATGATAATATCAGTAAGATTGATCAATAACCGAAAAGAAAAAAAACTTTTTGATTCGACATAATATTCTAAATTATAATACAATGTCCATATTTACAGGAAGAGTTTCCGGCGAAAATCGGTAGGACTCTTTTCTAAGTGAGCTGTCTGTTGCGGAATGAAATCTACTCCTTATCTACTCTGTTACTCGGCAAGAAAATCTTTTAGACATGGCCCATTAATAATCACAATCATAACAGACGCTCATATTTTCGTTTGCATTCAATTACGGAGTTTAGTAAGAGTTATTCATGACACTAAAATCCATGCACTCTTTAATATTTCACCAACAAATTCCATTTATTTCACTTATATGAATTTGCGAAATTATTTCAAAGTTTTCATAACAATGGAAGTGTCGAAGGAACTAATTTCAAAGTTTTACCATTACAAAATAACATTAATTCATTTTCTTCCTGTGATCACCATGTTTCTTGTTTTTTAAACTTCAAACTCTTTAAAAAATAAACTGGCATTGGAAAATTCTGCGATCATATTGTCCATTAGTCATTGAAGAAATTACTGCTTGATATTTGTGAAGAATTTTTTTATCTGTGTTCAAAGGTTTGGAGATAGTTACCTTTGAACGTTTTTGTAGCTGAATATTGAACTTGGGCCCCTTGAAGACGAACACATATTTTATCTTTCATTGAAGTCAATGCATAAATGCTAATTTTTATTTCTACGTCAATTTCTACATTGCAGATTCAGGGAAAGTGACTTATTGTTTACAGAACATGCCTAAATAGACCAGGCAATCTCTGAAATTATATAATACACTAAACATGTAAGGGGAAGAGAAAGATATATTGAAATTTGTGATAAGGCAGGTAGGGAAGGGCTTACAACAGGTGTAATATATTTAAGTGGAATAAACATGGATATATTAAGGGGATATGTCTTATGTGTAAAGAAGCAGACAATACTTGGTATTGTATATTAGAATGTAAGCAAATCAAGTTTTGGAGGGAACATTCTATTACGAAAGTGGGAAAATTACCAAATGAATAAAGAGGCAGAAGAATTTTAAATTTAAAATTAGACGAAAATATGAAGGAACTGGAAAAGTACGTAGGCAAAATGAAACAAAAATGGTTATGGAAGGTGGGCAACATAAATGGGAATAACAATGTCGACTATTGCACTATTTAGGAGTGAATGTACATCCCCATTACATACTCAACCTGGGGCTAATTGTAATGGGGTAAGAAAGGAATGCAACTCTATAAAGTCAGGGTAAGCAAGTGGGGGAAAAGTAACTTACATGTAGTAAGTTTATTTGAAATGAGAGCATAGAAAGGAAAACTGTTTACTTTGATTTTAATATATTTACTTGTTTATGTATATGGTTTAAAGGAATAAGTAACTGCAAGGATAGAATTTTAGCTGAATGGGTATAATTCGAAAATAAGGAACGTTTATTATTACATGAAATGCAATTTAATATTGTATTGATTGTATAAATTATTTATATTATGTTATTTGGCTGGATCGGAGCCTGGTCCCCTGGATATTTCAATAGGTAGCTGCTGATGAACCAGGGACTGGGATGCTGAGCCAATCAAATTGGAATAAATTGGAGTTAGTGCCTTCTGGAATTGCCAAAGGCACTGATGTATTAGTTATATTTAAAATCAACGTGTTTTTCTTATTTGTGTTCATTTTGTTAAAACGTTTTGTATGTTGAAGTATGAGAAATAAAATTTATGTTCATATTCATAGAACCAGATCCATTATGAAATTCCATGAAGTCATTTTGTGGAGCAATCCATGAAATGTTGCTCTGCATCATGAAGGCAATGAATGATCATCTTCTCGGTTTGTAAAATTATAAGAGACACACAGCTGTCATGACATTGTATGTGGATGGTACCCAACGAATTGCAAATATCCTTTCTATTTTTTTAAAGTCTAAGTGTCAACGTCATTGCAATTTCAGTTAATTTGCGTTGATTTTTCGGGTTTGCAGAAAAGTGTGAATATAATATGTTCATGAAGGACTTGAAATGGAGCAAAACCGACATGGTATTTATTACATCATGTGATGCATCAATTTATGATTTAAACAATGCATAACTAAAATAGTATGACTACATTTATCACGAATGAGTATTGTTTCTCCTTTGTAAATTCCTGCTAATTTTTCGGCTCTATCCCAAGCAAATCCTATCAATTTCTTAGGTAAAATCTCTTCAGAAACACAATTACTATTAAAACAAGATATAATACTGCCATCAAGGGCTTTTTCTATTGATGAATTTAATTCTACTATATAACAGAAATATTTGCACGGTGAACCACGTAAATGCAACGAACATGGATAATTAAGCATGATTCCTTTGCTTGATTTGTGCTTTCGTCAACCAAAATGCTGAAAACAAAACAGGAATCAATTATGAGTTTCGATTGGAGTGAGGACGTATGTTTGCTAATGAAATATACTGAGGATGCCAAAAAATGTATACACACTTTCACAGTAGATATCTATTTAATATAATTTAAAGTTGGACAGAAAAACAACAGTAATGTGTAGTATAATGTTCTGTAAACAGAGGTGACTCACATACATTATGATAGCGTTGGTACGTAACAGGTAAATCAACAATGAACAAATTAAATCAAGATTATCGTAAATTAACAATGAAAAAATGAAGCCAGGATTATCGTATGATGCTCTGTAAACAGGCGTGACTCACATTACGTTATGCTAGCGTTGCTACAACAAAATGGAGCTAAGATTATTGTTTGAAGAGCAGAAAACAATTTTGAAGTGGTATTGGAAAACCTAGAATATTGTTGAAGTTCAAAGGCAACGTGTGTACAGAACAGAACCGTTCTCCGGATCTAACTCCGTTGGATTTCTATCTATGGGGAACTCTTAAGGATGTTGCATACCGTAGAAAACCAGCTATACAGTCAGCACTTCGGGAAGAAATTGAAACGGCATGTGCTGCAGTCGCTGAGGACACTTTCGCAAAGGTTGCTCAATCAGTAGTTCAACGTACTCAGAAGTGTATCGACGTCGATGGTGGGCATTTTGAGCAACTTTTGTAGCTGTAAAAGTCTAAGATGATTAGTGCTCATCATTCTGTTTGTGTGAATTCAGTTTTTTTACGTAACACGTATTTTTCTTTGATTGAAGTATGTATACATCTTTGGTACCCTCTGTATATATGCACTAATGTAATCTGAATGAAGCACGATTCCAATATATAATTCCTTCATTGCTTGCAATTCACATAAACTTCTGAAAAGTAAGAATGGTTCGTTTTCATTAGACAAGAAATATTGTTGATTTGGTTTACTTACGGACGCTCCTTAACCTCTCAGGTCATCAGCGTTCTATTCAAATCAGGGCGAGAAACGGCTGAAAAATTTTGCTCACAGACCTCTTCTTTCAGGTTCGCGGTTTTCTTTACATGCCGTAAATCTACGACACTGGACCCATGGCTTTAATACTCTTCCGAAGGAAGCCATACTTAGCCATCGATCCTGGCCGTGATTGAACCCTACGGTCTTGGGTTTAAGAGGCAAGTATAGTTATCACTACACCACCAGGACCGACACACATAAGATGTACTGTTATTAAAATACTAGAGGTTACTTGTAATTTCTTTAGATTTTTTCCCCCCATTTATTGAAATCTTCAAAGAGAGAGAGAGAGAGAGGGGGAGAGAGAGAGATGTATTAATTGTCTCTTTTTTCCTTTCATTCAAAATCGAGTCACACATCAAGTGAAAGTTACTGCTCCGGTGAACACTAATTTAATCAGTTATTTTTTTATTGTTGTTTGCATTCAACCTTTTGATGAGTGTTTTCTAAATATGTATTTTTCCTGTCTTTAATACCACGGCACAAGCATATAGCTCTTCAGGAACTGTTTGCGGAAAGCTAAGGGCGATTTGTTTTTCATTATTGAATTTCACTTCGTCTATACATCCCCCAATTACGCTACGTCATTTAATCTCACAATTTTCATGAAATATTTCACTGACACTTGTCCCTACCACTGCTGGAATGTTTTATTCTTTGAGTAAAAGAAGTTCGACACTTGAGACTCTGATAGGCCTACTTTATTTGATTCTGTCACAAGCTTTTTATCATATATTTATCCATGTCAATCAACTATTAATAACATCTACTCTCCTTAAAAGACACACTCAACCGACTAACGCAGAACACCAATCATTACAACACCCACTGCCATAGCATACATTTAAATCGTATAATTGTCAGCTTAAAAGAAACAGACACACAGCAGTAATATAAACCTCACAGACAGTGAAACAGTATGTCCATTATCGCGTTTCTAGAGCATGGCTAACGCTCGTTTGATGATTTATACCGCTGCAACGAATTATGCAGGTGATTCAGTAGCAGAACAAAGTTATGGAGAAACGTAAGTGCGTGTTTCCAGCAATTGCATTGATTTTTTAAAACTTGCGCTTTCACAGTAACGTTCATGAAATAACGGGGGGAAATATTTTCCAGGTAACAGAATTTTTATTTGACGAGCTGGGGCAATTCTTCGACGAGAGAAGAATATCTTCTCCATCATTCCGTTAATTCGAACCCCGAACGAAACACTAAATGGATGGAGGTGGCAATATACAAACAATTCATGTTCAGCGAAATTGAACCTTTACGGCAGTAATGCTTATTTTAGGTGACAAATGTCAAGAAGGAGATATACATCGCAGAAATATATTAAATGTATAGCTTAAAGAGGAAAGTAGTAGATGTCTTCGGATGTACTATTATGCTTATCTGAAACTAAATTTAGCAGCAGACTTAAGCAGAGGAAAGCACGAATTAGGATTAATTAAAAGAAACATCTATCGAGCTCGTTCACAGTAGCTACTGCCTTTGCCAACACCCCTATCGGGTAGCATTTCTGTGAAGATATAGAGAAGTGCTACGAGGGTAGGTCCATATGTTTTCGGCCTAACCATTTTCTAGGTATGATATAGACAAGATTATATTTCACTTTTCAATAAAGTTGCTCTTTATTGCAATACACTTCTCACATCTTTGAATTAATATTTCAATTTCCCCCCCCCCCCCCCCAAAAAAAAAACAGTCAGAAGTCTTGCCTGCAAAATGGGCATAAACAGCATTCATCACTTCTTCGTCACACTTAGATTTCCTTCCTCGAAGGTTCTTCATGAGTTTTGAGTAGAAGAAATACTCACTGAGAGCTAGATCTGGGCTGTAGGGTGGTTGGTCGATCTCCTTGAATCCACATTTCTTCACAGCATCCTTTGCAACAAGAACTTGTGCATAGGCGCGTTGTCGTGAAGAAGGCTCACATCACCACTCAGCTTTCCTCGCATTTTCTCTTTGATGGAAGCACGTAGTCTGTGCAATAGGCTAACACAGTACTCTCCATTTACGGTGGTGTTCCTCTCCTTGAAGTCAATGAAGTCCTTCACAGTCCCAAAAGATTGTGGCCCTGATCTTTTTGGTTGACTGAGTGACCTTGGCTTTTAGAGGAGGTGTTCGCCAGGTGTTTGCCACTCCATTGTTTCTCTTTTGTACAAGGAATCATAGTAGATGACTAATGTTTCATCTCCTGTAAAAATGGTTTGCAGAACTTCTCTCTCTCTCTCGTTGCCACGGCAGAGCTCCAAAAATGCCTGACAAAATACCCCGTTGCTGCTTTTGGACCGAGGAAAGAAGTCTAGGTACCCATGTTGCACTAACCTTATTCATGTTTCAATGTTCATGAATAATGCGAAGGATTGTTGTTTTAGAAAGGCCCAACCTTACTGTTATTTCTGTAACTTTGAGTCGCCGGTTTCTCATAATTTCTCCTTTCACAAGAGCGATGTTTTCTGGAGTGAGCACCTCCAAAGCCGATCTGCACGATCTTCGTCTCAACGCCTTCTGAACCCATTCGAAAAAGTTTGGCTTATTCTTTTACGGTAGAATATGAGGGCGATGCTTTCCTATATAAACCGTCAAATTGCTGTTTAATTTCATTTGGAGTAAGTCCTTCTTTTGTGAAGAACTTAATAACAGATCGAAACTCCATTTTGAACAGTCACAATCTTCTACACATAGCTTTCTTTATGCAACCATGTCTGAACAACTGAACACAACAGAGCGGAAGTTACAGATGCAATTATTAACTTAACAGATAAGGTATGGCTTCGGTGAAGAATTTTGTGAAGACGATAATCTTTATCGGCGAAGCCGGAAACTTATGGATCTACCCTTGTAACATTCTTTTGATAAATGATGTACTTAGCAATATCGTATGCTTTTGCATTGAAGAAAACTTGCGATATCTTTGCAATCGGGACAGTATGTATGTAGATAGCTTCCTTTCCCACTACCTTAAATATATCTATCGGCTATTTACATTTCATGGCTTCAAAAACGAACGTTATATCCCGCTAGTGTACTTTCTTCTGCCAGATAAATATGTCTACATATAAATTGGCACTTAGATGTATTACAGAACAAAGTAATATGTTAAGAATGCACTGCAATCAAAAGGAGATTGTGGCAACTTTCAAAGAAGCCATACATAACGTTTCACAATCAGTGTGGCCTAATGCTGAAATCGATGGGTGTCGTTTTCATTTGTTACACGGTGGCAGAAAATACAGAAATTAGGTATCAACACAGAATAAGTGGATTTTTGGATTTTCATTGCTAGAACCGGAGGAAGCAGAATATGCATTTGTAGAGAAGGACTTCAATCTTCAATCTTAAAAACCTGAAGATGGATTTTCAAAAGTTCATTTGAAGGAAATTTATATTTTTGACGGTTCAAGGCCCCTACCCCCAGTGTATGAGAGTCACCAGAGTTGCCACAACACACTACAAATGCCTACAAAAGTTTCCGCATCGATCTTTCACCATTCCCACCCAAATATCTTTACCTTCTTAGATGCTCTGAAGGCAAGACAAAGATGTGCATAAATACAGCTCCGCGGTGTGGATGAACAAAAAGTGTAATCTGCACTATAGAAAGTGAATATTCATAATGGAGACTGGCTTTGATCGTAAGGAGCAAAAAATATCTCAAGATTCCGTTTTATAAAGCGTGCATTTTATGATTACAAAAAAGCATTCTAAATACTTTGGAATATAAACTCAAGCATAATCAACAAAGTTTTTAATCTGGGAGGAAAGAAAATGCAAAAGAATAGCAATTAAGTTGAGCATTAGCTGGAAAAATATAAATAATGTCCGAAAAAAAATGAAAAATAGATACTTTTTAAGAAAAAGTAAAAGAAATAACGTAATGTGACGAGAGACCACTTCCTCTTGCTGTATTTTGTAAGTTACATATAATATATTTTATAAAATATATAATATATTTTCAATAAATTTCACTTACTTACAACAAACAGTGTATATATATATATATATATATATATATATATATATATATATATATCACAACAGAGTTCATAAATATACCATACTCAAAACCACCACGGGTGGTCGAAGTCGTTAAGGCGCGAATTTGTGAGCGGAAGGTCTGGGGCTCCATTCCCGCCCTCCCTGACTGAGGTTATTTCCAAATTTTCTTCAGTCGTCGTAAATGGCAAATGCCGGGGAGTTACCCTAAACTTAGGCCTGGAACGTTTCCTTCCTTAAAAAAATTATATCCTTTCCCAATTTATCATTTCCTCTCATGTATCCTCAGTGTCCACCGCCTGTTGTGCCTCAGTAATAAAAACAGGCGTTAAACCCCATTCAAATAATAATAATAATAATAATAATAATAATAATAATACACTAAATAATGTTTTATCAATTCATTACAAAATAAATTCTAAAAATAAAATTCTATTTTATCTCCTCGAGATATTTTCTTTCTACAGTTGCTTGTTTACATTCTGATCGCAATACACACAACTGTATCTATATATTTATGAACATGTTGATTACTTGTCATTCTGCTAGTAGAATATTTACTCTTGTCCCTCTCTAACTCATCCCAATATCTTCAGTTTGTTGGCTGAGATGGCTAATGATTACTGTCCGAGCCAGATAATTTTAGGGGCTAGGAATTCTTTCCTGACCGCCTCCTTGGCCTAGCTGTTGCGTTGCTGAAGTGTTGCGTTGACCGGAAGGACCCAATTTTCGTTCCGCGTACCTGCTTAACATTTTTACTGAGTTAGGGAGGTCTAGAATGTGATCAACCCAGCCTCTTGAGAACAATTGGGTAGTTGCCTGATGGAGAGGTGGCGTTCTTTGATCTAGAAAGCGCGTGATAGGCGACCGGTGGGGTGTCGACATACTCATTACATACCCCCTGCTATAAAATCGTAAGATAAAAGAAGCGGAAGTCGCCATAGAAGAAGAATTCTTTCCTGGTTCAACTTGTCAGCGCTTGAAAGGGTAGTACCATCATTTAAACACAAATAAAATTTACTCAGTTTATGTTGAAATTTGTCGTGTTTATTTATAACTGTATTGTTGAGTGTTAGCAAAATAATACCGTATTTACACGAATCTAATGCGCGCAATTTTTGTGTAAATGTAGCATTCTAAACTGTGGTGGACATTAGATTCCATGACATATTAGATTCGAGTGCAAGTCCGTTCCTTAGTTCGCCGGTAACTTCATTCGAATTTATTGTTTATTACGTCATAATGCATTGCTGCAATTGTCGACTTCGTTACGTTTATTGTTGGCCTATTATTGCATAGAGCGTTTGAATAGTAAGTAGCCACGAAATGGAGGACAAACAGAGAGCATCTTATGATGCTACTTTTCAAGTGTAAAGTAATTCTTTATGCTAAAAAAATGGTAACAGAAATACAGGAAGAGAGTCCAATGTAGCTGGCATTATTTGCAACTAAAGCTAAAAGGAAGAAATTCACTGATCCTCGCAAAGGAAGACTTCCTCACAGTGAGGAAAAAGTTTGGAATACGTACATGAAAGGAGGAGGAACGAGCAAGCTGTGACAAGTGATACCTTAAGAAAAACTTTTGTCCTATGTGCTTCAACATGTAACAATAGTCCACTTATAAATTCTATGTACTGATCGTTTTATGAACTATATCTAAGACACAGCACAACAATATGTTAAAATCTTTTTTTATAATTTTAAGTTTCGAATTTAGGGTGCGCATTACATTCGACGGTGCATTAGATTCGCGTAAATACGATATTATAATAATGCATAGTTTAGTTCATTGTAGTAAAAATTTAAACTGTTAATAATGTCGTCTGAGGAAGATATCTCAACAAGGAATAAACAATCTGATCCAGCAACGTGGAAAGCCGAAAAGGAAAACTGGTGAGAAATATGAACAAAGAATGAGATATTAAATTTCTGCATACTACAAGTTCAAAATGTCTTCTAAAATGAAGGAAAACGTTTTGGTAGACTTCAGGAGCATAAGAGTGCTTTACTTCGGTGAGACAAGCACGCCGATGTGCTGCAAGCGTGTCACATAAGGTTAAGAAAGAGCAACGTTACGCATTGCGTTGCAAGGTAAATTTTCAACCTGCACTTTAACGCATAACATGCGGTATAGCAGCGTTCCACCAATTTAAACAGTGCAACAAAGTGCCCGCCATCTTTGACTAAAGTAGTTAAAATCTTCAAAACCATCTCTCAGGCTTGTCTATTAACTACCATCGGCATTCGAATCAATATATTAATACACTGAAAACACTATTCCCCCTCCCCCCGCGCACCGGTTATTCCATTTTGGAACCCTGTCTTAATACCCTCTTCCCCCTATTATTGAGACATGTATGGAGTTTTCCGGAGTGAATCTGACATCCGAATTTTGTTCATGGGCTGTAAGTCCCTTCTTCCTTGATGTCAAGAGGGCTCCGATTTCAAGGGATTAAGACGTTTCGACTATTGATCAAAATTGTTAGGATCGTTGCAATCTCCAGTGACCAGGTTATACTTAAGTTTACAATGTGTTAAGAATATTTTTAGGGTTTATTGAATTGTGTCGGGCTTTCAACACCCTTAAGAGTGTAGGTCCACAAGTTTCCGGCCTAACCATTTTCTAAGTATGATAAAGACAAAAACTATATTTCACTTTTCACCCTTTATTGCAAAACTCTTCTCACATGTTTCAATTAACATTTCAATCCTCCCCCCCCCCAAATAGTCAGAAGTGTTGTCTGCAAAATGGGCATAAAGAGCATTCATCACTTCTTCGTCACACTTAAATATCCTTCCTCGAAGGTCCTTTTGAGTTTTGAGAAGAGGAAATAGTCACTGGGAGCTAGATCTAGGCTGTAGAGTGGATGGTCACATTTCTGCACATCTTCCTTTGCAACAAGAGCTATGTACATAGGTGTTTGTCGTGAAGAAGGCACACATCACCACTCAGCTTTCCTCGCCTTTTCTCTTTGATGGAAGCACGTAGTCTGTGCAGTAGGCCAGCATAGTACTCCCCATTTAATGTGGTGTTTCTCTCCTTGAAGTCAATGAAGAGTATTCCTTCACAGTTCCAAAAAATGTGGCCATGATCTTCTTGGTTGACTGGGTGACCTTGGCCTTTAGAGGTGGTGCTTCGGCAGCTTTACGCCTGCCATTCCATTGATCCTATTTTGGACAAGGGATCATAGTAGAGGACAATAGTTTCATCTTCTGTAACAATGGTTTGCAGAACTTCACTATCGTTGCCACGGCAGAGCTCCAAAAATGCCGGACAACAAATGATTCGTTGCTGCTTTTGGACTGAGGAAAGAGGTCTAGGTACCCATCTTGCACTAACCTTATTCATGTTTAAATGTTTATGAATAATTCGAAGGAAGGACTGTTGTGTATGGTCATTGTGTATTGTGAGCATGTATCAGTCGTCAGTTGTTAAAACACAATGGTAAAAGGGGGGTAACAAAGCACTATCGTAAAGATCATCAAGCTGCTGCCGCGGCTCGAAGAATGTGATAATAAGCTTGTAATACAACCGTGATTCCAGCGTTTTAATAGCGGAGAAGAAAAAAATAAAGATTTACCACTCCTCTAAGACCTAAGACATGGGATGTTGAGAATACAGGCAGAATTTTGGGGGAAAAAAAAAATCTGCAAAAAACTACTTGTAGCCTGACAGAAGAACTTGTTGCATCAAAAGATACCCATAGATCGCCACATTAAGCCACTTAAAATTATACAGAATCTGTAGATCTATATCTCAATAGGTCCGAAGCAGAGTGGTATTTTCTGTCGGATGTCGCAAATCCTGTGGATGATAGATGTATTAGCAGAGTTGTCACGTATAATGAAAATTTGATATATTGCCGTAGCCGTGACACCTAAACCATGGCTTGATACCCGTCAGCCTGCTAAAGTCATCGCTAAATAAAATCGGTTCTGCCTCTGGTGGTATGTTGAAGGTGTGATTTCGTTCCTAACGGGCATGCAGTCGATGCGAATCGTTATTCTCAACAACTGGAACGGGTTTTAAGTTTTGTGACGGAGATACTCAGCATTCAAAACTGACAGCAGGACAATACGAGACCTCATACCACTCGAACCAACATGGAAAACATCTAGGAAATGGGAACTGCTACCACCTCAGTATATAACCTTTATATTGTGCCTTTAGATTTCCATTTGTTTCGATCAATGGTCCATTTTATGCTTGCAAGAACTTTCGAAAACATTGAAACCATTGAAATGGGTATCACCGAACTCTTCGCATCAACATCCACAAACTTGCTCCGTCGCAGGTAACAAACCTTACTGAAAGATAGCTCAAGACTAATATCTAATGACCTTTACTTTAAAACTAGTTTAATTTCTTGACAGAACAAATTTCAAACAAATATTTTCTTGACAACCTAAATTACTTATGAGACAGTATCTTTACTACGTTATATAGAAGATGGTAAAATGGGGCATGTGCATTTAAGCTATAAAGCTTAAAATGCATTAATATTAAGTAGCATGTCTGTGTAGTTATACAGAAATATTATTTTAGAAAAAAAAAACTCACATAAAACTGATTGCTGATTCAATCCACATTAAGGACCAGTTCCATTTGCAGTATACAAGGGATAGAAATGACTGCCGAGTCCCACACATTTTTACAGCCTCTATAAACAGATGTAAAGACACCACAGATTAATAAAGTTTCATTGAAATATAGCTAAGCTTAATGTTAATATGTAAAATGTTGTAGTATACACATTGTTCAGATTGCTGTAGGGTTTTTGAGTTTACATTATTTATGAGAGTCGTTTATTATTTTGAAACGACGTTTAACAGCTTCTGGGGAAACTTCGAGAAGGAAGCAGTTACTTTTTTCATCTTAATTGTGGTTTGAAGTTTCCCTTCTTAAAAAAAGCTTGGGAAACAGAATAGTGTCGGTTGGACAGCAACCACAAAACAGGTTAGATAAGTCAGGGCCACTTCTCCTCTCGCTCGTCGGAGCCAGTGCGCTTTAATGTAAACTTCAGGTGTACAGTCATTGCATTTTCTCTCATTTTTAGATAAATTAGACTGTTGTAGTGAATATTATAGCATATCTTAGTGAATTATGGGTATATGTTATATTTAACAAAAACCCGTCTCAATATCTTTGCGTGTGTAATAACGATAAAACTTTTCAGGTACATTGTAAGTACTGTATTTAATATATTTCTATTCAAATCGAAGTTAGTTGTTTTGTACCTCGACTTCACTTTCGTAGAGTCGATTACCTCTATGAGAACGAAACTCTTATTTTCACCCTAATTCGTGGTAGTGTGACGAACTGGCTTCTGGTTTAAGACAAAGCTCAGTAAAGTTTACCTTGCCGACTAAGCCCGCAGCAAGTGGTAATGGGTTCTCAATGCTCCTGTATAGAAACAATACTGACGCCTGGTACTGCAGGCAAACATCCCAGCTCTACGGTAATTATTCAGTTGTCGTCCCACCTCCCGCTACTTTCATTTCTGCTGTTGTATCGAACCGCTGACTTAAGCCCTGAGTAGGACTGCCATTGCAATACAATCTCGAGTTGTATAAGTTGTGTTAATCTGTACTTCACGTAAAACAGAAAACAAGTGTTTATTATTTTGCCTCTGAATTAAAACGAGGGTAATTTAATTGACACAACTGATTCGACTTTTGACATTTGTAATTTCGAAAATGAGCGATAGCGGGACAGATAATTTTAAACATTTCATTTATAAAAAAAAAAAAAAGTCGGTCATGGTGGTGTAGTGATAACCATACTTGCCTTCTAAATGCAAGATCGCGGATGCAAACCCGGCCAGGACCGGTTTTTTTCGGGCGTAAAAATACCAAATAAAGCTGTGGATCCCATGTCGTACATTTATGGCACTATAAAGAACCTCAAGGCTGAAAGAAGAGGCCTCTGAGAAAATTTGTCGGCCGTTTCACGTCCTGAATTGAATGGGACGTTGATGATCTGAGATGTTAAAGAGCATCTGTAAATAATAATAAAAAAAATCATATGAAAAGGGAAGAGATAATATAAAGGATTACGGACCCCCCCCCCTTAATCCGATCTTTCATACATTTAAAAAGTTGATGAAAAAGATAGTTTGACAATGGCGCCCTTTTCTTGTACCTACTGTGCAGGTGAGTATTAAGGAAGGTAGATTCGTGGTGGAGGGGAAATGTGGTGCACTAAATGTCGGAAAGCGGCCGCGATTACGTTACAGAAATTGCATTACGGGCATAGTATTAGTACTTGATACCGGTATAGTTACTAAGGCTTTTGTGTATTTGCACCGAAAGTTTCAACGTTTAATGAACAACTGAACTTTAATTGGAAGAATAAAATTAAAACACATTTTGCACTACAAAATTTACTTACGTATGTATTTAAAGTAAGCCTCAAATAGTTATACCCCTAGATAAAAATAAAAAGGGTATATATCACAAACCACGACCAACCTGGAAAATATAAAAAAATATTCGCTAACTTCGCCTTCAGTTCTTGTTCAAGTTATGACATAAATAGGAAAAACGTATACACAAAAATATAATCACAAACCAACGCACTGATTACAAATAACTAAATAAATACATGAACAGAAACGGTTATTTTCTAAAGTGAAAACACATTGAAATAAACCACAAAATAATATCGGGTGTATGAAAATTCAGCCCTCAATCTTCGCGGCATAGTAGATGTCAGATTTCTACAGTAGTGTGGACGAGAGACTGCAACATTCCAGGCTTCTTGAGTTTGTGCCCATAGGCTATCTTTCGTCCCTCCTGCATATGCAGGTTATACATGTGCAATATATTGCATTTAGATAGCGCAAATACTGAAGGAAATATTTATTATAATATGTTAACGTTAAAGTTCACTGTGCATGGGAAGACCGTCACGGGTGACCGAGGTCGTTAAGGCGTGCACTCATGAGCGGGAGGTCTGGGGTGCGAATCCCGCTAGGACCGTCCTTCATGACTGAGGCTTATTCCAGCTTTTTCCTCAGTCTTCATAAATGGCAAATGCCGGGAAGGTACCCTAAGCTTAGGCTTGGAACGTTCCCTTTCTTGAAAATCCTTCCCCAATACCTATATCATTTCATCTCATGTATCATCAGAGTCCACCGCCTGTGTTGCCTCAGTAGTAAAAAAACGGGCGTTAAACACTATTAAAAAAGTGTACGGGAAATAATATTACGAAACTAATTTGTTATAATATGTTACAAAGCTTTATTAAAAAAAAAAACGCTTCATGCTGGGAGGTGAATCTACGCTCTTCACCACAGCATCACCGCACACACTGCCACAGAGCTAACGTCTTTAGTGCATGCCATGTAACACAGCCGGTGCAGTTTTGCTGAATATCTTGTGAACAGCGCGCTTTCTCGAGTAGGATTTGGAAGAATTTTGGTTCATTTTTTTGTCAAAGGGTGTAGATGTCTAGTAATAATAATTAAATAGGTGAATCCTCATTATGCATAACAAAATTGTCGGTCCTGGTGGTGTAAGTGTTACCATACTTGCCTCCTACACCCAAGATCGCTGGTTCGAACCCGGCCAGGACCGATGGATTTTTTTCGGGCGTAAAAATCCTAAGTATGGCTTCCTTCGGAAGGGAAGTAAAGCCGTGGGTCCCGCACGCTAAAGAACCTCAAGCTTGAAAGAGAGGCCTCTGAGCAAAATTTGTCGGCCGTTTCACGCCTAGAGTTGAATGGGACGCTGATGACCTGAGATTAAAGAGCGTCCATAAATAAAACAATAAAAAAGAATTAATGTTTAATAAAATAATATCTTGCTTAATAGGCAACATACATTTGAATTTTTAAGACATTTATGCTCAAAAACAGAAACGTTCTATGTTTTCAAAATAAATACGACATTAATAAACATTTTAATGAGAAAACTAAAAAAATATTTTATATATAGCGTTTATTTCGTTTAAAAATAATAATTAATTTCCTATTCAGTTTATATTTTACGTATTTTTGGGCGAGCGTAAATGCATTAAAATTAACATATTTTTGCAATGGCAATCTATATTATCATATATATTGAACATTATTTGCGAAAAATAAGGAAATAATTCAATTCTCGCATAAATAGGATATAAACTTTGGTGTTGTGCATATTGGACTTAGCCAGCAGGGCGTCATGTGAGCTATGCTCAAAGGGATGAACATTAATTTGCAAGCATTGTGTAACAAATAATTTCACTTTTAACAGTGGTAACTCAAACAGGGTAGGTAAAGCGCATATACTGTCGCGCCCACTGTAGAATCATCCAGATAAATTTCATGTTGTAATCATTCATCATCCCTAGGCCGGACCAGGATTGTAATAGTTGAGTGAATTATCCACTCACCCTTACTAAAATGACATAATCCTCAGGGAATAATGGGCCCAGGTATTCTACGCAAATGTAACACTTTCAAATGTATGAAGAGTCCGCTCTCTCCGATCTAGTCCTCGATTTCCTGAACACTGTTGAAAACGCTATCTTTCTCCATCTGCGCAAGCGCAGAATCTAACTTTTCTTCACGTACAAATCTTCAACCATCAGTTCTAAATACCAATCGATTCAACGCTACAATAAACGTACCGTCTCCCACTGTCACCTAGCAGTTCGTAGAATCGCAAAATCGCAGACATGCCCTTTTTGACAGAAAGGCGAAACAATAATACTGATGAAATATGAGATGGGATGATATATTAGGAAAGGAATTTCTTTTCAGGGTAGAAAGCGTTCCAAGCCTTAGTTTAGGGTATCTCCCCGACTTTTCCATCTATGAATACTGAAGAAAACAGGGTAAAAGCCTCAGTCAAGGAGGGCGGTCCTAGAGGGAATCGAACCCTATACCTCATTTTGAAAAAAACATTTTGTTTTTGCTTGTAACCAAGAAAAATAAGCTTCAGTAATTTAATTATGTGAAATAAATTAATAAGATGAGTGATATTACTCTGTTTTCACTTTAAATATATGCCTACTTTCAGTATTTTAAGTGCCTTTTTGTTGCCTATTTTAATCAATATAAAGGTCTGATCTTCCGAGCTCAGGTGACTGTTCTTAAAATATGATCCGTAAATGCCTTACTATGCTTTTAGTTTAAATATTTCATTTTTTTGTAATTTTTAAATATATATTTTTAGATTCCAAATGAGCACATTGCCAACAACAATCCTGCTTATCACTGTAACAATTTGTTGCATTGTAACTTTGATATATTTGTACCAGTTTATACCCTTATTTAATAAGCTAGTTTGGTATTAAAATTAAGAAGGTTGCGGTAATTATTGGAGACAAGAGAAGGTTAAAAAATTAGAGTAGCACCACAGTTACACGATTTAAAACAAATAACACAAAACGCAGTTAATTTCCTTAACGTATTAGTTAATACCTTTTTGCTTAAAGCCATCACGACATCAACAATCGTAGATTATTAATTTATTCGATCCTCGGAGCCTGATCGAAAAGCTCTAATGGAGAATGGCTCTCCATTACAGTTCTCTGTGGTAATAGCCAATTGGAAAACCAATTAATATGAACTACGTATGCCGACTGCGTGTTTTGGTTGTAATTAGGATGGTAATTTCATAGTAACTGGGGATGTAATCACAATATCTAGCTGATGACACGATGAACAGTTATCGTTTAGGGCATACTACGCTCCAATTTGATTTGACGTTCCGACAATTTGAATTGTGACTGTCAAGACTCTTCAAAGGATGGACATGTGTTATTCTTCACACATTCAATAAAGATTTTCAGCGAACATATGACATTTTTATAACTATATGTACATAAAGGAGGTTTATATTCTAGAACAAATCTTGAAGTCCTCTATAAACTTATAAAGATATTTGTTTTTTAAGTTTTCCTTCCTTCCTTCCTTCCTCCCTCCCTCCCTTCCTCCCTCCCTTCCATCCATCCTTCCTCCCTCCCTCCCGCCCTCTTTCTTTGTCATTCCTTTCTTTTTTCTTCCTTCTTCTATCCCTTTTTCCTTTTCTTTTCTTCCTTTTATTTTTTCCTTCCTTCCTTCCTTCCTTCCTCCCTCCCTCCATTTTTCTGTTCCTTGCATTTTTCCTTCCTTCCTCTCCCTACCTACCACTCTCTTCATTTTTTCCTTTCTTTGTCTCTTCCTTTATCCTTTCTTCCTTCCTTTATTCTTGTCTTTTCCTTCCTTTCTTCCTCTCGTTATTTTTCTTCCTTTATTTTTTCATTCCTTCTTTCCTTCCTCGTCCCTCCTCTCTTTTCAGTCCTTTCTTTTTTCCTTTCTTCATTTTCCCTCCTTTCTTTCTTTTTTGCTTCCCTTTTCTGTCCATCTTTCTCTTCTTCCATTGCTCTATTTATTTATTTTTCCTTGTTTATTACTTTCTCTGCCCATACGCTTAGGCTCGCACTCGGAGGGATCAAAGCCCTTGGGGTCGGCCATCCTGACCTTGTTCCCCCCCCGCCGTGATTTGTCCTACTCGCTTAGACGAATGCTGGGGGTGGATCTTTACTTTCCACTAATCTTCCGCTTTCCCATTTCATATTGTTTTCATCCCACTGGTTCTGTTACAAGGTTTACAAAGTGCCAGGGCGAGGTGTGCTGGGGCGGTGTGATTTTATGCCCCTGTTATGGAAGCGGTCCTTCTGAGGGCCTCCACCGGAGTAGGGATGTTCAATCATGTTAGGATCACTTGCGAATCGTGCTCATTCGGTGTCTCCGTCACTACATTCCTTCTTTCGGGAGGTGCCTCTACCGGAGGCGTAGGCACAATGGCCAGCCATGAACAAGACAAGAGTACCCAGTGCCTTTCTTCGCTACAAGCAATCCAATCCCATTCCTATTTTGACGACTAGCGTCTGTTTTTAAAATATGTTCTATAAATGCGTTATTATGCTTTCAGTATATTTAATTTTTTTTTTGTAATTTTAAATATATTTTTATATTCCACAACGAGAACTTTGTCAATAAAAATCCTCTTATCTGCCTTCTAATGTGAGATTGTGATATGTGATTTAATGCTGTAATCTCAAGCTGCATTCCAACAACTTGCCGATGTCTGCATTTGAATTATTCTAACAATAACTTAAAAACAAAATGCAATACAATAGTTTTTCTTTCACACATTAGTTAGTTTAAAATTAACTATTGCTTTCGTCATGAATATACCTAAAAACGAAACTAGTAAGTAATTCAATTTTATTTAAGCAATGCATAAACGACGATGCTTAATTTCCCAAACACTTTGATCGCTAATGGAAATCGCTGTTGTAGCAATGTTTTGTATTAAAATATTTTATGTTGACTTTACTCCTTCATTTCAGTATTGACAGAAATAATTGTTAAGGTTAACATTTTAGAAAACATTTAAAAGTACACTTAAACATTTAAAACTGGGTATTTCATTTTTCAGATAAAATCTGAGAAATAATTTCATTCATTTGCATATAAAGAAAGATGACAATTTTAGTGAAATTCTTGCCATATTAACTAATTGAAATTAAACAATTACCTCACTATTCTGATGTGGTCGTTGGTTTAAATTAATTTACAAACCAGAGCTTTCGCCGACGCTACGGTCGGCATCATCAGTGGCTGGCAGCGTCTGGAGAGACAGAGTTACAGAATCGCTACCAGTGGAAGGGGGTAGGAGTGTTGGGAGAGATGTGGTGCAGACGTTGTTTGTTGACCAGTAACAGATTTCAAGTCTTTCTTACTTGAAAACCTCTGCATTAGTTTGTAGTTTGTATCATACTCTGTTTCTAAGGTTTCATCAATGCTCGCGCCACAACTCTCCCAACACACCTCCTCTCACTTCTAACGATTTTGCACTTCTGTCTCTCCAGACACTTTTAGTCCACTGGTGATGCCGATCATAGCGCTGGCGAAAACTTTGATTTCTAAATTAATTTAAACCAATAATCAATTTCAGTAATAACATGACCGGCCATGAAAGCTAAAAGAATATTTTAACATTTTAACTTAGTTGGAACAGAGGGACTTGCCTCATGTTGATACGGTAACAATAATTGTAAATCTTTAAAAGGATTAAAGCAACCGAAAAGATTCAAAAAATATTTCAAGTAATTTGGGGTTGAAAGTAAGCCCAGTATTAGAATGTAAATGCGAACTGATTCCTGATTTTGGGTGTATGGAACTTTTGGGTTCTATGAAGTGCTCACCTGTATATTTCTGTGATGTGGAAAGGCGATTAAAATGATTCAGAAATGCTGTAAATGACAGGAACTCAGATTTACTAAGGAGAACAGCTTTTGGTAATGCACTGCAATTTCAAGTGGTTTCGTTCTAATATTTTAACAACCGTATTTCCAATTATTACCACAAACATTTTAATTTGAATACAGCTTATTAAATAAGGCTATAAACTGATAAAAAAAAAAACATACAACCAACTTGCTTTTACAGTTATGAGTACAGATGAACCATTCGTCTGTATATTTCTGTGACGTGGAAAGATTATTTTCTTGTCTCAAAAATGTTTTAAGTGAGAGGAGTTCAGGATTTACCAAGAGAACAGCTTTTAGCAATACACTGCCATTTCAAGTGGTGTCATTCTAATTTTTTAACAACCGTACCTTCAATAATAATCGATTTTTTTTAAAATAATTGAATACAGCTTATTAAATAAGGCTATAAACGAACAAAATAAAAAAAAAAACTACAATGCAACATGGTTTTACAGTTATGTGTAGTGTAGTTTTGAAACCTACCAATTAGTCTTTGACTATCTATCCGTATTGTGGCATATATGGAGTGACAAAGTGGGGGAACTAGTACGTGTATTGTAATATTGAGACGGATAGTATTTAGAAGTACGGTTAGGAAATTGGACGTGGGGAAAGTAACTGCGCATGTGTGAAGGGTAACACCTAAAGCTTTTTTAACGGCTTCTGGGGAGTCGAGAGCTGGAACTTGAAGAGAGTGGACGTTACACCTGCACCGGAATGGCCACTTTTACAATGGAAAAGTCGAGTTCACAACTTAACAAAAAATAATAACCTTATGATTTAAAGTTTAGAAATGTTCATATTTACATATAATAGTTCGGTCCACTAATTCTTTGTTTTTGTTTTTTTTTTACTTCATTTTGAGTAGAGAGGTTAGTTGTATGAATGGGTTTAATTAAGTACTGTGAGCTCACTATCATATGATAATGAAATGAGTACAGAATGATATTTATTCGGATGGCTCTATAGTGGGTCGAGACAGTATTGACACATTTTTTGAAACATTCGAGGATGTATACAAATGTGCACTTACAACTTACAACTTTTTTTGTGCCATGCTTCATTTTCCAAAATGTCAGTCACCTTATCTTCCGCTTTATATTCCTTAGACGTACCGGTATAGCCCGTATCACTACTACTGAAAAACATTGATATTCCGCTCTGGTTTTCTATTTTAATGCAATAATAACACTTTATATCCTAAATGAAGCACAATTTAAACTGCACTAGCTTAACACACGATATTTCATTTTTGTTTGATTTTTAGAAAGTACACGTTGATTTGCCAAATTCATATTCAAAATGGAAGGCCGGCCGCTGAGATTCAAGGTTGTAGACTGCAATGCTCATTTCCACAGCCAGGAAGTTCTGGCATTTATTTTGGTTAAAATAGCCGGGCTAAAAAGCACTTAAAATACTGAAAATATACGGTAATATAATTAAAACAAGCATTTATTTAAAGTGAAAACACAAAGAAATATCACTTGTAATTAACGAAAATAGGTATTTAAGACACTGAATAATTTCTTTATCACACAACTGAAGTACTTAAGGCTACTTTTGTAGTTACAAGCAATAAGAAGTTTTTTTTTCAAGGTCTGTCATTCTCAGCCGCTTGTCAGATAAAACATTTTTTATCATAGAAAAAGAGCGTTCTATTTTTACTGAAGTAATTCGATCAAATTTAAAACAAGCTATTTTCTAAGGGCTCATAACTATTAAAACAGAATATTTACCTTTCAGGACATTCTGTAACTGTCGATCAAGACGAAGTAAAGTAGTTTTGAATAGTCCTGGCGAATAAGCAAAATATGCGCATTGCTTTCTAGTTCAGTTCATTATCTATTTATGCCTTTATAGGGGAATAAAGTTAGTATTTCTCTTACAGAACACATTGTACAAATCACAGATTATAAAGTTTATTGCATAGTTGTACCGCTCCCATCTTTTTCGCTTGCAATTGTTTGTTACATTTATACAGTTAGAGATGTCATCCCGACTACACTTTTCCTAGAATTTGTCTCGCAAGATCGATACAAAATCATTCGCCAGGACTATTCAAACTACTTCCTTCATTCTCTCTATTTCTTGGTATTCGTATGCCCGAGGTAACCGTGCGTTGCTTTCCTTTTCTAATGTAGCTTCTGCTATTTAAAAAGCATAAATGAATGGATTGTGGAATTTTTTTGATTAAATAGAATAGAAATAAATGTATAACAAGATTCCCAAAAGATATTTTGTGAGGTGAATATGGGATTACATTTTAGTGACTTTTCACTTCGATATTGAAATCATTTATGTGCTTTTTTAAAGTGCGTAAACAATTGTAGAAAATGTCCTTAACGATCCGAAACAGGCAAAAAAAAAAAAAAAAAAAAAAAAAAAAAACAATTACAATAGGCCACAGAAGCTAAAACAGGGTAAAAAGTAATAATAAATTTGCCCTACCGACTCCAAATATACAAATGTGCTCATTTCTATTTGATTGTTAAAATATATCCATTCAGATGCAAGGCATTTGCCTAACTTCCGGGATCTGTTAATACAATAACAACAATTATAAAAAGTTTCTAAATCACTATTGCTATTCCTTTTTGTCAAAAACATACTTTTAAGTTAAATTTGAAATTTAACAATCATTGCGTGTAGGTTTGTTTTATTCTATGGAGATACAGTGCGATCAGTTTTGTTTTCCTCCGGAGCGTTTTGCCTAAGGGCGGATGAGCCACTCCATTAGCCAGTTAACCAGTCAGTCAGGAAACGATGATTAGCGGGAGGATAAAACAATAAAACAAACAACCATACAACAACACATAAGCCAATATAGGAGGTTCATTACTTGCGAAATTATAAAAATTAAATGCCAAAACTGCTGGGCTTAATTTTCCACACATTTTTGGCATCTCTTTAGGAAATTGTTCATCTCTCACTGTAGTTCAATTTGAGAAATCTGAACACATCCTGACGAATATTATCTTTCAGTTAGTATGGTAGGTGGGTTCGTCTTGTACATGACATTTTTAAATTTACCCAAGGGATATAAGTTACAGGTAGTTAAATCAGGAGACCAAGGGAGCCACAAATATCTACTAGTAACTCTGTCTTGTGGAAACATATTGTGAATTGAAATCGTGGTATTATTCGCAGTGGCACAGTCCTGTTGAAAAAATACATGATCACGCTTCCTGTCAGTTAATATGGTATTCACATAGGCAATAGAGTGAATTGTATGCTAAAATAGGTTCTATGGTTTCTTAACCACTGAGTTAACACATATTGTCGACACGCTGTGTCGTTGTAAACGCACGAGGCATAATGCACTTTATGTATACTGTCAAATTAAGATGTGCACAACACAACACACACCCGGGAAAGCTGCGCTACGACTCGATAGTCAGCAATGTGGTTTACTATCCACGGCGCGGTAAATGAGTAGCGGCTCACTCATAGGAAAAACCCCGCGCCTTGGGGCCGCGCCTTCCTGATCGCACTGTAGTATGTAGTGTGTTCAGATATTTTTTTAGAAAATTTTATTAGTATACTTTTTCATTGTTTAAATAAATGCGTTTTTAAGTTTAAATTTCTATTTTCCAATTTTTAGTTCGCCTCTAGTTACTTGTTGTTGATTTGATTATTTACGGACGCTATTTAACATTTCAGATCATCAGCCTCCAGTTATGAGTCAGCTATTCCCTCCTGGAAACGCTCAAATATTGCATTACTACCAACATGTCCTCGATGAAGTAGTTTAATGTTATCAAACACCAGCATAGATAAGGAGCTTGTTAAACAGTAACGAGAACGCCACAAAATACTGTTGATTTCTTCTTCTATCTATTTCACTCCCTTCAGCCTGGCTTCTCATAATTCTAATTTGAATTGCAGGGAGAGACAGAGAAAGTGTGTTTAAGAGAAAGCGCCATGAAACTTTCTATTTATTTTTTTAAGTTCCTGGTTTCTACACACACAGGAACCCCCACTCTCCTCCGCCCTCTCGTATTTGCCAGCGCTTCGCCGTTCTTTTCAGACCTTGGTCACCGCTCTAATTAAACGCCGAGGTTTCATTAGGAACAAACAGCAGTTTAATGGTAAGGTGTTGTCCTGCCTTTGCCGTGCGGGATGCAGAACACGCAAAACCGGCGCGTGATTTTGATAAGAATATTTACCAACAGTGCATGTGTTTTATTTACCTCTAGAACAGCAGCTTCTGAGTATAAATCTTAATACCATGAGAGGATTTTCGTGCCTCAGATCTTAGTGATCACAGGCTTCATAATAAAAACGTGTTGGATACACATGTTTTTAAAAGAGAGGGTAAAAGGGTAAAATGGGGATTTTTAGGTCGTCATTTCTATATTTCAGGTTTTTACATAGTAAAAGTATTTATTTATATGTGTCTATTTTTATATTTTAGGAGTCAAATTTACGTTCCTAAATGTTTAATTTTAGGCATTTAATAGTGATAACTTAGTACTTTATTGTCAAAGAACCAGTTTCAAAACGATTAAAATAAATTAAAAGTCTGATTGTGAGTTTAAACATTATGATTAAAATAGCAAACTGTCTAGTATACACGACTTTAAGTTGACTGTTTCACTTATGTAGCGTCATCATAGAATCGACCAATGAAATGAAACAAAACATTGAATGTTGACTAACCACAGCCCGATATATCAGAGAAAGTATAGTAAAGTCTTACCAAATCCCTTTACCGCGCGAAGTGCATTTGTCTTCTGATCAGTGTAGCCAACTCTATTCCCTCACTCTACAGAAGAAGCCAGAAGCGAGTACAGGTCACGTCCTTCCTAGGTGGGTAGTTGTCGACAGTACCTAGCCGAACCTCGGCTTTACCAGTCAAGATAATTGATGTTCATGTTTCTCAGGTTGATGTAATATATCAGGAAAAAATAAAAGAAAAAAAAATCTTTTTTTTTTTGGTATTGGGTGAACTGGCCACCCATCCAACTTCCGACCAAGCTCAATGCTGCTTAATCTGGGCCAAGGCCGTAGGCTTCGCATTCATGAGGTTTTGGTCATCCGTTGATGGTTCAGAATGGAAGCAAACGGCCGTTTTCAGGGGGGGGGGGATAGTCATCCCCTAGGTTCTGGAACCCTTCTTCTTGCCAGGTTTGTCCGGATCGAGCAGCGTTGAGGAGGAGAGCATAGCAAACACCTCTTCCATGGTGGGGTGAAGCATCTCGTCGCGCAGCGGTGGTTGCGAGACTCCGAACAGCGGCGTTCAGCGCCTCAATAGAGGTGGAGACTGCTACTGTCAGAGGTCTCGTTTCCGGAGATGCTGACTTCCGGCTTCGGCGCTTGGTTCTCCAGCGTGTTCGGCCCTGGGGGTTCTGTGCCGGCTGCGGAGATGGAACCGGAGATGCTGCCGGTTTGTGGTCC
This sequence comes from Metallyticus violacea, assembly GCA_030762175.1. Taxonomy (NCBI): domain Eukaryota; kingdom Metazoa; phylum Arthropoda; class Insecta; order Mantodea; family Metallyticidae; genus Metallyticus; species Metallyticus violacea. The sequence goes on from CM060833.1 coordinate 20,226,988, forward strand.
GGGTGCCTCGGGCATCGAACCTGACCAGTGTAGTGTTCCGTGCCACCACAGGTGGCGCAGAAGAGACGGCGTTGTGTCAGATTGTGCCGTTGGCACTTGGAGGTCAGTTCCTCGGCACCACAGTAGTGGCACCTCGGTTCTGACGAGCAGCTATCTTCATGGTGGCCACAGGCGCAGCAACGTCTGCATGGTGCTATTCGTGAACTTCTGCTGGCCTCGATCTTTACCAGCTTGCCCGCAAGGGGCAGGCCAGAGGTGATAGCAGAGGCGCAGTCAGCGCTGTCTCGAAGTACGATGCGAACCAGTGCGGCGGGGCCCTCCAAAGATAATGGCGCAAACTGAAACAGTACAATTCTATTTTAGTATGTTACATGTTATGTACTATACACTCTTATGTGTTAAAGATGTTCAAAATATCGTCCTTGCATCTGGATGCAATACTCTGCAGTGAGTTTAGAATTCTTTCAAACACCCTCGGATCATCTCGGAATTCTTGACGAGCATGTACAATTCTCTGCTCCTGTATTTCAACCGTTTTAATGGGATGCTGTACCTACACTTTTCAGATGACCGAGACAGAAAAATTCAAAGGAATGAGATCAGGTGATTGAGATTAGTTAATGTACAGGCCCTCCTCGACCTATCCATCCTGGATCATATCTCCGCGTTAGATGTCTTCTTACAGTAGCAGCGAAATGTGCCGGTGCTCCATCATGCATATACCACATATTCCGACATTACTCAAGCGGAACATCCTCAAGCCATTCTGGAAGATTCCGCAGCAGAAATCGAAGATACTTCCGTCCATTGAGTTTTCTTGCAAGAATGTATGACCCAATGAGACGATGACCTAGTACCCCTAACCACACATTCAATGAGAAACGTTGCTGATGTGGGTTTACCTCGCACCAAAAATATATTATGATAATTAAATATACAATCGCTTGTGAACCCGGTAAATAAAATATTACTTGTAAAACGAGGATTGACTACAGCCTGTTGCTGCATCCACTGACAAAAATTCACTCTAGGACCAAAATCCGGATCACTGAGACATAGAAAACTTTGGAGATGGTAAGGGTACAGTGAATTGCGATGTACTGTGGCTTAGTACACGCACTTGTGTGGTAGTTTTTCTCGTTGAAGTTCCTGGAGAGACTTATACAGCTTCCAAAATCATATCCTTTAACTCCAGGTGTAATGCGTGCGGGTCTTCCTGCTCCCCTGCCACATACGAACTCCCCTGTTCTCTAGATCGCTGATAGATCCTTATATTTTGGGGTCTTCTATCAAGGCATTCTTGACGGTACAAACTTGCAGCCTCCCGTGCATGCTCTACCATAAATGAAATGCATGTCCGCATACCCTGCGTTGCTGTACGGCTTCATTTTGACTATGTAGAGTTCAGCACATATGACGGATCTGACTGCTACGACTGTGTACTGTATCTATTGTCTGTCGTGTATGCTTTGATAGTATCACCACCTGTAAACAAACAACACATCGCGGACCGCTTCTAAGTGCACAAAGAATGGCGCATATGATGTGTACAGCGAATGAAGTCAGTGGTGGCTCATAACCACACATTCCCAATGATAAATTTCGCACGTGGCTTGTTTGCAGATCCATGTTTACTGGAACTTTTTTGCTTATGTTATCGTATACTTTCAACCGTTTCAGTTTGTGCTATTAATTTTGATACGCCCTGTATAATTTCTGATCATGTATCATTGACCATTTTTCTGTGTTTTCAGTAATTGTACATTTAACTAACTTAATGTGTATTCACTCAAGATAATGTTTTTGCATATTCCAACAGTCAAGCATTTTGTAAATTATATGATAATACCTGTCTAAGTAGCCATCAGTTTTAATAAGCACGAAGTTCAGTTTCTCCGTTTTGTTTTTCTCCGTTGGCATTAGCAAATCAAACGGTAACGACTGTAATAGCCGACTTTCGTCTACTCCATTCTCACGGTTTCTAAATAGGTAGCTATTCATAAGCAAGTATAATATTTTATACAGTTGTTAATATTGTGCGCGAATTTCAAATATATATCACTTTTATTCTTATTCTACTCATGATATACTCCTAAATCCATATTTGGCTCCAGGCCTAAGTTTAGGGTACCTCCCCGGCATTTGCCAGTTATGAGGACTGAGGAAAACCTGGAAAAAACCTCAGTCAGGGAGGACGGTCCTGGAGGGATTCGAACCGCAGACTTCCTGCTGACGAGTTCGCGCCTTAACAACCTCGGCCACCCGAGGCGTTACCCCCAATGCACTGAATGGTATATGCTTTTTCATAAATGATTAAACATTGCATTTATTGCATTGCATTAAACATTTACTTACTTAGAAAGTTAGAACTAAGTATAGGTACATATACTACTCAACTTTGGGTTATCTTATAAATTTTAGGAGAAAACTGAAATCATAAAGATTGTTGCACAAGCAGCCACTTCTTATATTTGTTTAAAACAAAACCAGACCAACAGTCAGTAGGCCATATTCCTACTTCAAGCACCAGCCAGTTTTTAATTGGTATACCTATACTATGCAAGTTCAAACAACGTGATGTATTGGATGTTACGTTTAGTTTGCACGCTAGCGCATACAGAACACAATACCATCAATTTCTAGTGTATAGCAAACACCCACCACGAGTTGGGATATTTTATTCCAAACTGGAGATAGCTATCACCACAATTTTCACAACGTGCATTCCAGGACTTAAATGGCAAAGAAATTAAAAGAAAATTTCCTTGATGATTAATCCAGCTTAAATGCACCACGACCAGACCACGACCGCCGCCGCCGCCACCGCCGCCACCACCACCACCACTATGGCCTCACAGTCAAAGTTCGGGCTCTAGCCTCCTCCATCTTCTTCCTCCATAGGGGAACCTATCACTTGCCAATCTCCTCCAAGCCGCCGTACCTAATAATATCGTGGAATGTCACTAAATCCATGCATCTGTTTCTTGCTCTTTCGACTGGCCTCTTACCATAAATCTTCTACTCCAACACCTTCTTTGGGATCCTATGTTTCTCCATTTGATATGCATGTCCATCCCATCCAAATATTTTCAGTCTAAAGTTACAATATTTAGACTTCTGTACAGCTCCAAATTGTATCTAGTCCTCCATTGTGAGGCCTCTTGTACCGACCCAAAAATTATACTTAAATTTTTTTTTCAAACACACCCAGTCTCTCCTCCGCCTCTTTATGTAGAGTTCACGTTTCAAATGCCTGACAAAGAATGCTTCTAATTATCGTTTTATGTATTCTAAGTTTTGTTCTCCTATGCACATTATTAGATCTTATAATTCCAATCAATGCAAAGTAAACTTTTTTGCTGAAGTTTTTGAACTTCAATCAATCGTTCATTATTGTTAGTCAATGTTGTCCCTAGATATTTGAACTTATCTACTTTCTCAAATACATTAATTCTCAGATTAGGTTCAATCGTTATTCTCTGTCTATCTCTGGTTTGTATCATCCGTTTAGTTTTTCTTTCATTAATCTGAAATCTCACTCTAGCCGCTCCCTGTTCTAGATTCTTATATACTCTTTTGGCCGCTGTTAATGTCCGCCCCATTATATCAATATCCAGCAATTTGTATACTCTTATACAAAATGTATTATTATAATCTATCTCGGTCTGCTTAACCACCCTCTGAAGAACAACATTAAAAAGCATGAATGCTAGGCCATCTGCTTGCCTCAGCCCAGAATTAATATAAATAAGTTCGTTTTATACCCCGTAGATGTTAACTTGGGCTATGGAATCTGCCGTCGTCATCTTAACAAATACAATTATCTTTGGGTGGATCCCTTGCCGACGCATGATCCTAAATAGCCCCTGTCTATTAATACTATCATACGCTGTTCTGAAGTCTATACCTAAACAGATGGTGAAAATCTATATTGTATTCTCAGAACTTCGATATTCCTTTGACTGTATAAATTTGGTCGCCCTACCCTCTCGAAAGCCCTCTTGATATTCACCTACAATGTCATTATAGTGTAATTCCAGTGTTTTGCGGAGTATATATGTACAATTTTTTTAAATTTATTTATTTATGGACGCTCTTTAACATCTCAGGTCATCAGCGTCCCATTCAACTCAGGGCGTGAAACGGCCGACAAATTTTGCTCAGAGGCCTCTTTTTCAGGCTTGAGGTTCTTTTTCAAGCCGTAAATGTACGACATGGGACCCACGGCTTTACTTCCCTTCCGAAGGAAGCCATACTTAGGATTTTTACGCCCGAAAAAATCCATCGGTCCTGGACGGGTTCGAACCCGCTTTCTTGGGTGTAGGAGGCAAATATGGTAACCACTACACCACCAGGACCGACTATATATGTACATACTTTGCATACTGTACATAGTAATGTTATATTTTTGTAATTCTGACACTGAAATTTGTCCGCTTTTTATATATTGTTCGTATTTCACTGGGCATTTGCTCCTTCTGCCATGTCTGTTCCACAAACTTATATACTGTCGATACCATAGCTTTCCCTCCCGCTTTAATTAATTTCGCTGGTATATTATCCACCCGGGAGATTTCCCATTTTTCAAAGCATCTATTGGTATGGATATATCCATCTCATTCGGTAGTTCTAATGCATCTTCCTCCGTCTCTCTGTCCGGGATATTACCTTCCTCGAAGTTGTTGTTTTCTGATGTATTTAACTGCGGTTGGAAGTACTCTTTCCATCTTTCTAAAATCCCTTGAGATATTCCAATTATCTCCGTCCCTCTTCTTATCATATCTGTTCCTATTATAATTCACTTCCTTATAAGCACATTTAAGATTATTCTCCATCTCTATATTTCTCCTGTTTCATGCTTCTGTCTTCTTCCGTCTAGATATATAATGAACCTCTCTGCCCTTATTTTGATATTCTATGTATTTATTCCTTGTAGGGCGCCCAAGATACCTTTTGCGAGCCTCGTTTCTCTCTTCTAATACCCTTCACTCGCAGTCGAACTAATTATTTTCCAAGGTTCTTTCTTTATATCCAATTATTTCTCCACTAGCCTTCTTACTTACCGCTTTCCATTCTTCCCAACATCCTTTCCTCAAACTTCTATCCTCACATTCAGATTCAACTACCCTCTGAAACATAGTTCTCATATCCCCTTCCGTCGGTCCTGGTGGTGTAGTGGTTACCACCACTTACAAAAGAGGAGATTGTGATTTGGACCATTATCTAGTAAAGGCCAAGTATTTTTGTAGAATTAATAACACACCCAGAGAGAAATGTGACAGCATTAAAGGAAGGGGATATTTTTTTTTTTTTGATTGATTGATTTATTTATGGACGCTCTTTTACATCTCAGGTCATCAGCATCCCATTCAACTCAGGGCGTGAAACGGCCGATAAATTTTGCTCAGAGGCCTCTCTTTCAGGCTTGAGGTTCTTCAGCGTGCCGTAGAATGTACGACACGGGACCCACGGCTTTACTTCCCTTCCGAAGGAAGCCCTACTTAGGATTTTTACGCCCGAAAATATCCATCGGTTCTAGCCGGGTTCGAACCCGCGATCTTGGGTGTAGGAGGCAAGTATGGTAACCACTACACCACCAGGACCGACAGGGAAAGAAGACTTAGAACATATAGTGTTTGATTTTAAGGAAACTGAAAACTGGAGAAATGAACTCATTATGGGAAAATTTAAAAGGGATAATAGAGTAACAAAGAGAACATTCATAAAAGAGTGCAGGAGTGCGGGTAATTATTTATTTAAAGTTAAAGTGAAGAGAGAAGAAGAAAATTCACACAAATAATAATACATAGTCGATAAAATAATGACCCCTGAGGACCAGGCGACCATATTTTAACCCCCTTGTAGCAGGGTGACCCAGATATATTTCCAGGCACTGGTATCCATTTTAGTCCCTCTTATGCATGAATTACAGTGAGGTTTTCTTTATACCCGGCCCCGACACGAATAGTATATATTACACTAATGGTTATTATTTCCAAATGGAAAATAAAGTACGTCACGCAGGAGCTGCGTAAACTAAGTCAATTCCTCAGCAAGCTCAATAACTTTAAAAAAGAACATAACATAAAAATAAAAATTACGGCCTTATTAATTCATGAAATGAAAGAAGTTATGGGCATTGCTATGTGGTATTAGGAGCAAAATCAGAAATTTTGCAATCGATAAATATCACAAAAGAGAAACCACATTTTAAGAATTATTATTATTATTATTATTATTATTATTATTGTTGTTGTTGAGATTAAATTACAAAAATTAGTTGTACATAATTAATTAAGTTAAATATATAACCATTGATAGACAGTGATATACTGTGTGGATATTTTTTAATTATTAAACATAACCATGTTTATAAACTAAGCCTTGGTATCATTTATACATTCATTAAAATAGATAAAAATAACAGAAAGTTACCAATTACATCGTGTATTTAAGAAGTAGATATTTCACATATTTCAATAAAACAAAAACCTCTTGCCATTTAAAAACAATTACAATGTACTAAACAAACACACACAATCAACAATAAACAATTGAAAATTTCATCGATCTTTATTGGCTTTGAAATTTAATTGAAATGTTATTGTAGTAAAATCCTGTAATGAAAACAAACGTTTTCTGAAGGTTATTACAGGGCGCTCTTACATATAAAATAATTCTCAAACACGTGTTGTCATATGTACGGCCGAGGGATGCATAACTTAGTAAATGTCAAAATTATTATGAGAACAGTTAATTTTATTCGCATGAATATCTTACAATTTTCTCATAGTTTGGTTGCATCAGAAAATGTTAACTTATCCGTACTTATCCGTTCTTATCTATTTTTATCTATTCTTAACTTATCTATTCCGTTAACCAATTGCTATGGCAAACCCTAAGGGTTTTTACCATGATATCAGCACCCGCCTGGTAACAGCAGAATCATGCTGAACCTAGTACTGTCATGTGTCAATAGGGAAGTCCCTGAACGCCTACTCACAGTTCTATTACTGGTCTACATAACTCAAACCTAGGGCATTGGTTTATCATAAATGATGAACATTACAACATATTATAAAGGCCTCTCTCGGCGATTATGAAACTATATTAAGAGGCAGCCGAGCGTTGTCTCTTCTGGTCCGTCTGTGCCTTCGTCTTTGCTCCGGCGTTCATCTGTCTGCTACCATGTCCGGCTGCTGGCATGGTAACCTGCTGCAACCTCGACTTGTGGCATTGCCCCTAAGGTAAGGGCCTTGTCTGCCGTAATGGCTCGACTTGCAACTATCACCTTATTAGCTACTAAGCCTTCAGCTACCGAGGAGACCTTAAGCCCATACTCCATAATTAATGGACAATAAAAGAAGTAACAATGGCAGTAACATTATCTTTAATTATACCTGCGAGTGTTCCTACCGCTAGGCTCCCCTAGTCACAACCTTAGTCGTTATATAATTGGTGGAGACGCCGTACGTCTCTCATTTATTCCAAAATTAGTTGTGACAATATAGATTAACATTTCACACTTGTTATCTTCATGACGATGTTTTTGTTAAATATAAAACACTTGCATTGTTATATATTCAATTTGTAAGCTAAATTAATTTATCCCTTTATGTTATAACACAGAAAAAATTAAACGCAAGAGCGCTTTTTAAATTTTGATTTTCAAGTATACCCCTCCCTACTCCTAATTGTTCAATTTCCCTAATTTTCAGATTTTTTCCCGACCTTATTTAAATGGCGTATACCGATTTTTTGGGTGAAGGAACAAATATTGGCGCCGCTAGAGGGATTTTTAAATTCTGGGTTTCAGGTAAACCCCCACTTTTAATTGTCCGATTTCCCTAATTTTCAGGAACTATATTTATTATTTTATTTAAGTAATGTATACGAATTTCGTTGGGAAAAAGCAAACACTGGTGCTGCTAGAGTAATTTTTAAATTTTGAGTTTCACAATACCTCTCCTAATAATCTGATTTCACTGATTTTCAGAAACTATTTTTCTTATTTAATTTAAATGGTTTATGCAGAGGTTTGCTATGAAAAAGAAATATTGGTGTTGCTAGAGCGATTTTTAAATTTTTGGTTTCAATTAAACCCCCACTCCAAATGGCTTGATTTCTCTGATTTTTAGAAAATATTTTTTTTATTTAAATATATATATTATATATACACATACAAAAATTTGTTCCAAAAAAAAAAAAAAAAAAAAAAAAAGGAAATTAATGCCGGATAGAGCGATTTTTAAATTTTGGGTTTAAAGTAAACCCCTCCTAATAGTACGATTTTACTGATTTTCAGAAGCTATTTTTCTTATTTTATATCATATACCGAATTTCCCTTAAAACTTTTTAAAATCACGGCCACTAGAGCGATTTTTAAATTTCGTTTTAACTCCCATTCGTTTTTCAGGTACACCCCTCCCCCCGCTCCTAATATTCGGATTGCCATGATTTTCGAAAACTGCTTTTTTCAATTTATCATACAGAAATATTCTGAGTTCGTTAAGGAAAAAAAATTGCGGCCGCTAGAGCGATTTTTAAAAATTTTAAAAAGTGTTTCGCTCTATGTTAGCCACCACCTTCAATGGGCCAATTTTGCTGGTTAATGAACTCGATGAATCGTTTGTTGATTGATTGATGGGTATATTCCGAGCTTCATTGAAAAAAAATATTGCGAATAGCGATATATATATATATATATAGTCATTTTCGGTACCTAGTGGGTAATAGGTAGGATCGATGAAGAATTGAAGATTTTTTTTTTTTCAAAAATCCTTCGGAATTTGCTAATATGTTCGTTGCAGTGTTATAAGACAAATTCATTAAATATGGCTGAAGTGCTTAAAATTAAACGTTAAATAATATTAGGCTGGATAATGTTATTAAAGCTGCCAAAAGAAAGTAAACATATACACCAGCAATATTATTCTTTTGATTAGTGTAAGAATTTATTTTAATACCAAAATTGCAATATTTTAGAATTTAAAGTAAAGAAATCTTCAAAAAGGATAAATATTTACAGGAAAATGAAGTGGAAATATTTGCATAAACCACTTCAGTTGAAATTCATTTCAATGACTCCAGCAGTGAAGAAGTGAAGTAATCTAATAAAATCGCCAATATAATTTTAAAAAATAATGGAAATAGTAACAATTACTTAATTTTGCATGGTAAAGTCAAGACTATACACCCAATCAGGTTAAAATAACGAATACATAAAATACGTAACTATGGGTATATAGAATGTTAATGATCAACACTGAAATATTTTCACATTACGAATGTCACTCTGAAAGTTTTAAGAATAAAAGTAATATAATTTTAAAAAATGAAATCCCATAATTGCATCTTTTCAAAGCATTCTCCAATGCATTCCAAACAACTTGTCATTCGTTTAAACCATTTTGTAAATGCTGAACGCCATGTTTCATTAGATAGGGTACAAATTCATTCTTCGTATGCGGCTTCAAGAGATTAAAATCGTTGACAACAGTTTTTTTTTTATTATTTGGGGGGTAGAAAAAGTTATATGGAGTCATATCTGGTCTGCAGGGAGGATGGAGAAACATTTTACTTCTGACTCCTATAGAATTTGAGTTGTTTCTGGTGCTATGAGGACAGAGGCGCTGTGATGCAACAGGATTATATGCATACCGGCCTTAGGACACTTCGTTCTCAGTATATTGAAGACTTTGGGCACAATTTGTCAAGTGGAACTGTCATGTGGCCAATAGCTGAGAAGAAAGAACTGACCATCTTCTTGCTGACGCTTATCGCTCGCCTCGTTTTTGATGGTAGACCCTCTCCCGGAAAATTTCAGGCCGACGATTGTCGCTTAGTTTCCGGATCATATCGGTATATCCAGTCTTCATAACTTGTAATGAAGTTAAATACTTTTTTTTTGGATCTTTCTAAATTTTTTCGAAATTTTTTCTGGCACCAATCCACACGTATTGTTTTCGGCTCATATGTGAGATGATAGTGTATCCAACGGCTGCAGAGTTTCATGGCATGAACTTTTTCTTCGAGGATCATTTGCGTAGAACTTTTGAACCTGATAATGTGCACAGCGAAGGTCTTTCCACAATATAAGTTCTGATTTCATCACATTTTCATCCGTTGTTACTATAGCGGGCCGTCCTGCGCCCTTCGAAGGTATCCCTTCCTTTCTTGAAACCTAAATATCATCGATAAATAGTGAATTGCGAAGAGCTAAGATCCCCAAATGGACAATGCAATCTTTCAAGGCATTTTCTTTCCCCTAAATCGATTTAAAGTCGTAGTAAATCATCGCGAAAATGCTCTCGCTTGAGATCCATCACTAGCGTCTGGCGCAGCAACACCCGCGTACACATACACAGAAATGCTGATATCACACATTGATGAGGCGCGCTCAGTTGTGCACATATTGCTACCTAAACTTCAATCTAAAATTAGGAAAACCTCACACTGGCTTGTCACAGCTCCTTATTGTCTATTCCCAAAACTTTCAGTTACCTTCATATAGAGGAGTTTTAGACAAGCAATATGAAATAGGGAGCCCAGGGTAACAGAATTAAAATGTCGAAGTTATTGAATTAATTACAAGTTGGTTGTTATAAATTTATACTAAAGCTAAATAGCATTAAAACTGTACTAGAATGGCTTCATGCTTTCTTAGTAATCGAAATAAGCTTGGCTGGTAATAACAATTTAGTGATAAATTATATACAAAGCACATGATTGCACGTCACTGCATTTAGTTGTTAGAAACAGAGCCGTGATTTTACTTTTTGCCTATTGTTGCGAGATATCTGTCAATTGTTTCATGCGGTATCTTTTATTTTGTAACCCAAAGATACAAGACAAAATAACTCATTAAATAAATTACAAATTGAAGAAATGGGAAACAGATGCAATTTTTCTAAACCTGCCGAGAAAAAAAAATAGTGGCGTGCATACTTTTTTTTTTAACTTTAAGCCCTTATATGTAAGTTTGAAATACCATCTCCACCTTGGTGGTTCGATTCCCGGCAACTTCTTACGAATTTTTGTAAGTTAGGGAGGTCTAGAACCTAATACATCCAGCCTCATAAAAACAATAGGGAAAATACCTAAGGAGAGGTGGCGTTCTTCGATCATGAAAACCGCATGATAGGCGACCGGCGGGGTGCCGGCATGCTGATCACATATGATACTGCCCTCCATCAATGATATTATAAGACGGAGGTAGAGGATGCAGAGGTCACTACGCCAGGTCATGGCTCACCCTGGGCTATAGCGCCAAATTAAAAGGTGTAAAAAGACAGAGATAAAAAAGAGATAATGGTACATATATAAATTAATAAGGAATATAATAAAGACAAGATTAATAAGATATAAAAAGAAAGTAAAAAATAATACATATAATATAACAATTAACACAAACAAAATTAAACAGGGACCCTAGTGTTGCTCAGTAAACGAATGTCTAAATTACACAGGTTTTAAGATAATTTCGACTGCCCCTGGTATCTTGTGACAATGAATTCCAAGACCGAGCAGTGGCAACTGATAAGAGATGTCCGATTGATAGGATGAAATTATGTTGCGATTATGTGCCCCCATTATGCTGGGAAGTCAGAAGCATAAAGCGAGAGAAAAAGTAAATAGACCAGTAGCTTGTTCGCATACTCACAGAGGGCAACAGCAATATACGCGTATGCGGTCATAAAGTTTACTTTCTATGGTTAGAAGTTATTGTGAGCTAGTTTGGGAGTTGTTTAAACACAAGCGCTTTGAGTGACTGAAAAATGGATAAGGCTGGAATTCGTGGTGAGATTCAATCCAATTCTCTGAAATGAACAACAGCAAAGGAAGTTAATGAGAGGATTTTGTGTACATTGATTAACGCATGCTCTTACTTATTAAACTGTTCGATTTTGGGTAAATGAGTTCCAATGTGACAGAATAAACATCGAAGATACGCCCCGTCCTGGAGTTCCAAAAGTATTGTTTTGACTAACAGATGAATGAAAGTACACTAGTTAATAGAGATCTCCAATGTCTCAAATGAGGGGGTTTATTTTATTTTACATAATGAATTACACATGCAAAAACTTTGTACGTACAATATGAATACCGCGTCTGCTCACTTCGGAGCAAAAGCGAAATCATACACGAATATCGGACTACTATCTGAAAATGATTAAGAAGAAGTCAACTGATTTAACGGCGTTGTGTGACTATGGACGAAACTTGAATTCATTACTATACAGCAGAAAGCAACAACAGTCTAAACAGTAGAGTGCACGAGACGAACAGGCTCAGGAAAAGGGGAGGGAAAAATAAATAAAGAATTCCATAAGCTGGAAAGGCCATGGCTTCAGTTTTTGGAACGCAAAAGGAATCTCTTGAGTGACTACTTGTAGAAGAGGAAAAGCATTACCAAGGAACACTATACATCACTTGTTGAGAAACTGAAGACAGCGAATGCGGAAAAAAGCCCGCAAACGGCCAAACTGCAGGTGTTGTTTCACCATGACAATGCACCGGTACATTGCGTCGCTCAGAACAAATTGACATAGTTAAGGTTTGAAATGTTTCCTCTTCCACGCTAAACTTCCGATCTCTTTCTCTTCCTCGGATTTGTTACCGACATCCAAAACATTCCTGACTGCTGCAACACGATAATACACGGCTAAAATCGCAAATGTTGTTGCTGAATGCTTCACAAAAATAAAGTTAAAGTGAGTCCACCTTCCTGCCTATAGCCCAGATTTGACCCCGTGTGACGTTTTCTTTTCCTTCATTATTGAACAGCCCTTATACATTAACTATGAGTAATATTTATTAGCAGTAGGTTCGAATGTTTACTCATCTTTGTAGGCCGTTAATTGTCGTGTAGTACACCATATCCACCCTCCTGCACCTGCATATTTCCCACTCCTGTAACATCACGTCCATAATGTCATCTATTCACAGATTAAACCATAAGGGTGATAAAATGCATCCTTGCCTCTCACTATACTACGTATTCTGTCCTTGTCATACTTTAATGCGGAATGCCACATTTTTATGCATCTCTAGTAGAGTTGAACCATTTTTGCCAACGTTTCCTTTATCCGAAATTTAAACCTTAATGCCCGACGATCAATGGAGTTAAGGGCCTTCTTAAAATCAACAAAAGCGCAATGCAGTTTCCCTCGCTTGAATGACACCTGTCTCACCCTCACGGTGTCTAGAATAATTGCGTCCTTTATCGTACTGTGTTTCAGGCCGACAGCGAAAGTAAATTTGGAAGCCGTTTGCACGCAAGTGTTTGAAGACGGTAGACATGTAAGGTAAAATTGTGGAATAATAAGTGACGTAGAACATTCTCTTGGGGGACACTTGCCTACGTACAAAACCGATTATCGTGTGAGACGCATTGCAGGCAATCGGCAAAATAAAATTCCAGCCTAGTAACTGCTCTATCGCAAAGACATAACTGTCTTAGTTGACCAATTAACACGTCTACATTATCTAAGGCTATAGTAAAATCAATTAGGGTTAATCGGCCCTGTTCATTGCTTCACGAATGACTTCAGTATTCTTGAGTACAGCGGGCTGTGCTGTAGTTACCTGTAAAACCGTGATTGAAAGTTGTCTCGAAGATTATGTATATCGAGTAGTCAGTAATTTATAGATAATTGCGAACTGGAGAATATCGGAAATACTAGTCGGTAAAAGGAACAGAAAGAAAGCAAAAGACAGTTGGAGAATTACTGAAAATTGCAGAAAAATCGAGACGAAGCATTTAATAGAGCTGGAAAAAGATATTTTGTACAACTTACAAACTTTTCAAAGCACGAAACAAGAAAAATGCAATTTGGAGCATATTCACATAACATTTCAAACTTTGACTCAAGCTATTTTGATATAAGATATTTATAATGAATTATGAAACACATTATCATGAACAGCGTTATTGTTAACATGTACAATTACTGCTATCTTATTCCATGGATGTTGATTTCAATGAATTTAAAACCCAAACCTTTCTCCGGCTCTTGCGGCCAGCATTTTCAGTGGATTAAGAAAAAGTGTCTGGATAGGCATAGTGGGGCAAAACTATTAGAGGCTGGAGAGGATAATAGTGGCAGGAGAGTTGTGGTGCATTTGTTTGTTTACCAATAATGCATTCTAATACTTGCTTATTTAAACATTATAATATCTGGATGCTGCTTTATCGCTTACACCTCTCTTTTAGCCAAATTAAAACACACTTCTGTTTTTGCAATTATTATTTTTTTTTCAAATTAAATTGCCTGGCAAGTTTGGATGCATATTCCTCAATTGCAGATATTTCAAACTGATTAAGGGCAAATGTCGCTTATGTTTTCCTGGCCAAGTTTTAATGAATCTTTCAATTATACCAATTCTTTTCCATATTTGCATAGGAAATTCTATATTTCAGTATAACCGAGAGAATCTCTTAGCATTCTCGCAGAAAGTAGTTCATCATATACTGTGTGAACCATAAGCCCTGCTCCGTCTCTAAATAAAAGACGATTTTTATTGAAATTGGTCTTTCCTATAGATTTATAGCCATTTACAATTTTGGGGATATGATTGGGATCTATTTTATTTACATGACTATGCCATTCTAATATGTATTTATGGATGTTTTCTATGATGCTTCTAATTTCAAATTCTTCGCGGAAATCCAAATTTTGTTTATGGTCTAACATTATGTCCAGCTAATGGTCTCAAAAATCTCATTTCTATTGCCTCTACCCTTTGTTTTTTGCTTTGTTGTTACACACCAAGTTTATGAGTCCTAGGCTAATGATGGTATGGCTAAAACTGTAGATTTTAAAACAATATATATTCTAACTTTTCCCAACAAATGTTATTTTAAATTTGCCCAATAGCTGCTAGAATTTGGGTAATTTAATATCTTTATCATTTGTACAGTCATAAATAATAGATATTACAACCTAAATAATTAAGTTTGTTTACTTGTTCTGTTTTTCATTATTGATGGCGATTTTTGTTTTAATAGGATAATTTCACTCGAAACTCCATTATTTTTGCTTTTTTATTTATTGAAATTTATACTTTTAATTTTATTGCTGTTGCTATTTTTAAACCATATTGTCCAGCTATATTTTGTTTAAGCACAACACTCTGCAAGTTATCCTCTGATGTTGCAAATACAACTTGATTGTCAGCAAAAGGTAGAGTATTTAGAAGTATCTCATTTACTATAAACTTAAACTTAGTTTTGATTGCCATATTCTGCTAATCTTGTCAATATATACAATAAAATTGGTGACAGTGGAGATTTTGTCGCACATCTCCATTAATATCTCTACTATCCTTGCTTACTCCTTTACTTGTTTTTAGCTTTGTTCTCTTGTCTGTATATAAATTTTGCATTGCTCCGATTAGTTGTTGCGGTATACCTCTTGATCTTAAAACTTTTCACAATTTCCAGCGGCAGAGCGTATCGAAAGCCTTTTCATAGTTGATATGGCTATGGGAATATTGAATCTTATTTTTTCTGTGTAAACAAAAACCAAACACTTTTGCAGTCCACTGACGATGCTGATGCAGTAGCCAGCGAAAGCTTTGGTTTTTAAAATAACTTAAATTAACGATCACGACAAAATAAGTCGGTAACGCTTAATTTTAATAGCTGTGAATAAATTTCACAAAAATATTTAGCACAATGACAATGTAATGCAATATCACGAGATGCATTTCAAATGAACATTTCTTGAATATGAGATATACTTATTATTAAACAGATACTAAGAAAATGGATATAAAATTTAGTATAGACATTGATAAAGGATGTTCCTCTCAAACCGTTTCTTGTCTTCTTTTACACAGCTTACCTGTTTCACATAAAGGTAACATATACCAGCTATATTATTCAAGCTAAAGTTATATAAACTGCAGTTAGCTCAAAGTGCCCTATTTGACTAAAGGTAACGGAGCACCAGGAAGCATCTGTGACAGAACCGGTACATCAGCGTCATCTGCTTCCTGCTAGTACCACACAGCTTCATTTCCTTGCTGACCACATACTGCATGGTTCCATATTTCATATCCCATGCAGAACGGCAAGACACACGCTAGAGCAACGCCAAATCGTCGAGTCACCAAAGTGGAATGCGTGATCTAAAACTAAAGATCTTTCTATCTGTTCCTTTCATTTGCTTTTCTTTACGCTTAGCCAAATTCTCCTCTCTTCGGAATTGTCAAATTATATCTCAACTTCGGAAACCCCTCTCTCCCCAAATTTAAATATGCCTCGATTGCCTTAAAATTATACCGAGAATACGATTAACGACCCTATATGCAGAAAAGGCCAATTAAAACTTCGCTAAAACACACAAATTAAAATCTAAACCGGCAATGTGCCTACAAATAGAATGGAGCTTCAGTATTTTGAATGTATACACAACATAAAATTCTCCTTGAGCTTGCAAAGATGTTCGTCAACGTACCCCTTAAAATTCGCCTTTTTGGGGCTCTCCGAAGCGAAGCTCCAATTTCGAAACTGCCTCACGCCTGTAAATATGTCTCAATTATCCTAAAATGTATACCGGGAACACAACTAGGAAACTTCTACACAGAAATAACAATAAGAGTTCACAATCAAAAATTTAGTAGCTATTGTGAACAGGGCTATTCTAATAATATGAACTTTGCTTATTTATCATCAACATCCACTTACAAGGAATAAGCCTAAGGTCGGTTTCGGGTCCTAATGAACCATAGGAACTATGCAAACTTAGCACCTATAAAGTCAGAAATATATGCGATCAGCCCACCGCTTCAAGTGCTAACTAGTATGATGCTAAGATATTACTTGGACGTGAATTTGACATCTTTTTCAGGTATGGATTCCTTTAACGTGTTTAATTATACGATAGGGGACCCAGGGCTTAAAGTCCTCCCCAAAAGACCTGAGCTCAAGGTTTATATGTCTCGTAAAACCTTTGGAACTATGGACCCATAGGCCGGATTTGAACACACGAATCTTGGATCCAGAGGAGATCGCATTACCTCTAAACTTTTATATAAATCAACTTTCTAATATACTACACTGTGTGAGCTATCATTGGACAGGAAAATTCTGCAGATTTACATTAGTAATTGTTGCGTCTGGGCATCCATTTGTTGAGTCTGGGCATACGTTCTTAACCTCGGTTAGAACGTTGCAAAAGACAAAATGTCGAGCAACAAGGAAAAAAAAAAAAGATGCATTTCATTACAACGGCAAAATACATTTCTGCAGATTCCACCACAGTTGGCATCATTCGTTCGAAGACACTGTGATTACCAAGAAAAATACAGAAAGGCCACGTGTATCAGAGGCTAATGTTGACAGAATCAAAGAAGCCTTTGTTAAGGCTAACTAATCGAGCTATCTCAAATTACAATATCCTTGAAACCACACAAGTTGCAGGCTGACAACAAACTCTTGCGTTAAAATTTCTGTGTGGACATGGAGAATGAAGATTTTGAAGGCTGTTTAGTTTTCTATTGACGAAGCTGTGAGGTGCGGTTCATAAGTTTCCGGCCTAATATAAAAGGTAATGTTTCATTGTTCCGATTTCCATTCTATGTGATACATGTTTTAAGAGAGTAAATACTACATTTCCTTTCCGGCCATGCCATTCAGTTGCTTCGAGAAGCTCATTTAAGTCAGAGTTGTTTTATAATACAGAGTGAAGTACAAAATTGAATACAGAATAGCTATAAAATGAAGGACCTCGGTGATATTCGATTAATATACAAGATGTGACAAAAATGCGTGTCAAAACTTTGGGGGAACATTCTTTCAATATAGAGGGTGCAAATATGTTATATGTGCATGGGTTCGAAATTGCTTAATTTCCTTGTTTCAGCCCTTTGTCCAAACTTCACTTACACAGTGTGATATGCAAGCTAGAATGCCATCGTAGCTGTCCTGTGGTAATAACCTCACAGCAAAGCAGTTGGTTAATAAGTACAATAGGCAAACATTTGCTTTTACCTCTGGTTAAATGGAGTTGGGGCGTTGTAACAACTCTTAGTTCTTAGGTCCAGCGTTGTTGTGGTTGTTCTGCGCCATGTATTACGCTTTTTATGTTACGCAATTCATTGCCTGACGTAGCACCGAGCATACAGTGTCAATTCTGTGTGTTTACACACCTCGTTTCAGATACAGTAAAATGAGATATTCAAACGTGGGTTTGCAGATGCTGATATGATCTATGGGTTAGCCGAAGATGTAGAGTGTCTTTGTGCTCGTATTCTGCAAGGCTCTCAGATAATACGAGATACTCCAGGGATACATAAGCGTCAGGGATTCCATGCGACCGCGGGTTGGTGGATGTATCTGTGCTATCGGAGAATATTTCGAACATTTCAAATTCTTTTTTGCTACCCACAGTTACAGTTCTGTTTTTGAATATTCTGCTATATGGAACAGGTGTAGAAAAAGGTCTCCCCTTCAAAGAAATAAAGCAACTTGGGAACCAAGTTCATATTATATATATTCTGTATATGTGAGGAACGATTCTCGAAAGTTTTGACATATCTCTTTTGTTACACCCTATATCATTTAATAAGGTGATGGTGTGTATAGGAAAGTATCCTTTTCATATTCTATTGTGAAAGTGTGGTCAAAAGTATTTCGTTTGTGCAAAGAGAGCCTTGAAGATGACCTGCACCAGAATAGGCGTGAATATATTGGCACAAGAAAGCATTTTCCTTGTCGAGAAAGAAATTCTGAGTGACAGGTGTATGAAGACAAAAGAAATAGCTGCATGGAAGGAGCTTTCCAAACAGTTTCTCACCCTTCATCAACATATATGTATAAGGTAAGTGCAAGAGTATCCCAAATTCTTCAAGCAGTTCAAATGCAAATGCGCGTGTAATGTTGTCAGAAGTTTTTGAACCTTTACCTTAGTAACGAGATGGAATCTATCAACATAGGGACGAAACTATGGTATTTTATGATGACTCCGCTTCAAAAAGAGAATTAATGGAGTGGTAGAAGAAAGACGAAACAGAGAAGGCCAAGTCACACTGTTCACGAAGGAGATTATGACGAAAATTTTTGGAATTGCAAAGGAATTATGATGATAGATTTAAAAGAAAGGAATATAACGAGACTGAGAGTAGAACTGGTCGAGGAGTACGTATTCTGCATGATAAGGCACCATTCTACATGACTACTGTTGCCAAAGCTGCTGTGAACAGATGTGGCTTCCATGAGTCGTATCATCTACTTTACAGCCAAGATCTTGCCCCAAGCAACTAATACCTGTTTTCCAAGCAGAAATCTGATAGTCAAGGGCAAATATTCATGAACGATAGTGAGTTGAAGGGCACTGTTGTCCACGTTTCGCAGATATCTGAACATTTTTAAGGGGATATTGTAATGTTAATTTAGAGGCGTAAGAAATACGTTGAAATTGAAATTATATACCTGTATATTTAGGGATGAAATTATAAGGTACCTGACTGATAAAATTGTTTCCTTGGTCTCCACTATCATCCCTCAATCGTTGTAAACTATGCTTTGAATCAGCCTATATAAAATAAATATCAAGAACAAGAACAATTTATTTTTATGTAATTTAAGAACAAACGTAGCACTACAAAATAAATCTGACCGCCTTCATGTTCTATTAGTAGCCTTTGCGACTACTATTCCGGAGGTCCTGGGTTCGAATCTCGGTCAGGTCAAGCGGTCTGGGTAAGGTTTTTACGGAGTTTTCCATACCCCGAAAAGGTAACTTCCAGATAGCTTTAAGGTGCCGAGGACTCCGGGGTTACTTTAGCTATCCTTAATTAATTTTATTTCATTTATCCTTACATACTTACACCTACAGTACCAAACTACAGCCTACAGAAGTCGCGAGAAGACTAGTTGCAGTCAAAGCGACAATAAATAAAACATAAAAATAATAAAGCCATGAAGAATATAGTATTAAAACGGTACAAGTGTAGTTATTTGCATAAAATAATATGATTACTGACTGGAGCATGTGAGTATCATAAATCATTTCAAAATCAATAATCCGGATATCAAAGAATGCAGTACAAAATAAACATACACAAAACAAATAAAATTACGTGTTATATTATTGAAAAATTGCACGATTATGGGCGGGGATTAACCTAAAGCGAAAAATGAAAAATCGAACGACTGCAAATTTAATTTTTTTTAAAAGAAAATTCGGTAAGTGCCATTTAAATAAATTAATTAATTAATTTCTTAAAATCAGTGAAATCAAATTATTAGGAGTTGGGGTTTATCTGAAACCCAAAGTTTTAAAACCACTCAAGCAGCAACATTTGTTTTTTTTTTCGCAACGAAACTCGGTATATACTATTTAAATAAAAAAAGAAAGATAGTTTCTGAAAATTAGGGAAATCAGACCATTAGAAATAAAGGTATACCTGAAAATAGAAAATTAAAAAGTGCTCTAACGTTTAATTTTTTTCTCGATTGTTTCAAAATAAAAGGCTAAATTAACTCAGTGTAGTAGACAAACTGTATTTATAACGCTGCACATGTTTTATAACAAAAGAATTGTCGTGAAGATAGCAAATGTGAAATATTAATCTAATGTGTGTTTGAGAATTATATTATATCTGTAATAACCTTTAGAAAACATTTGCATTACATGTTTTTACTGCAATAACATTTAAAATAATTGCAAAGTCACTGAAAATCTATGGAACTTTCGGTTATTTATTGTTGATTGTGTATATTTAAGTATACATTGTAACTGTTATTAAATGACACCTTTTTGTTTTATTGAAACATATATACGTTCTTCCTAAATACACAAAACACTTCTTTCTGTTATTTCTCTCTGTTTTAAATATGATACAATGGGCTCAATTCATAAACATGATTACAGTTAAAAATGTTTAAAAATACCCACTATCTGTCTGTAGTCATATATTTCATATAAGTAATATTATGCACTAATTTTTGTGATCTAATTTCAACAACAATAATAACAACAAAAAATAACAACCATAATAATAATAATAATAATAATAATAATAATAATAATAAAGTGAAGATGTGATTTCCCTTTTGTAATATCGTACGTATAGAATGCAAGCATTCTAATTTTTTCCCCCTTACTTTTGAAAATTATTTCAAGTGATTTTGAAGAGAAAAGACAGACAAACCTAATTAAGTGATGTATAGTAGTTCAGTTTTTCTTTTATTAGTTATCTTTAGAGTTTGTCATCCTAATTAACAATAGTAATGTCATAATTTATTTCATTAATTAATAATGACATAAATCGGATTATATATTCTTTTTAAAGTTATTCTACTTGTTGAAGAATATGCTTAGTTTACGCAACTCCTGCGTGACGGACTTTTTAATTTTGCAGCATCTGCTGTGATGTTTCATCTGTTTTTTTTTCCTGAAACAGCATTACAAATGAGAATATAGTTGCTGCACTCCAAACTCGAGAGAAGACAGAAAATGGAGAAGAAATACAGTAGAAAGTTAAAGAGTTTCTACCAGATGTTTATCGTCCCGTGTTTCAACATTTTTTAGATGAAGAATAGTGTAATTTGAAGGCATATAAAGAGCAGCTGTTGCAAGAAAAGGCTGTTTTGGTGGTTAATGACACGGAATCTCTTAACAGTCGTTCTCCAACTTATCGTTATCCAGAGAAATACCAGAACACATGCTTTTTCAATATGCAGGGAAATAATTACGTGAAAAATAGCAAAACTGGAAGCTGAAGATGCTATAGCAACTGTTTAACTATAAAGAGTGGATATTTAATTGTAACTCATTGTAAATACATTTATTCTTCTAGACTCTTCCATTGTTAGCCTTAGTCCGTTGAATAGGTTGTTCATTCTTGTTAATAATGATACGGTATCGCCATTTCAGAAATTTAATCAAAGTTTGCGTGCTTCATCATTAAATTTTGCATCAGGACCTCCCAAACTTTCTCATCCTTCGTCTCGAAGTTTACAGACTCAGATGTGATCTACAGTCACAATGGGGCAAAAATTTAAGAATGTGAACAAGCTAAGGAACTAAATTCAGTAAGGACATGTTTACCGAAAGAAATTTTGGGACTGGGGAGATACACAACAAATTAGGAATTAAGAGGCAATTCGGGGCTTACAACGAGACTGTAGACTATAAAAGCAGAGTAGAGAAGTACTAACTACGAATTATTCCTGGGAACCAAGCTTTAATTTGGGCACTGTGCTATCACGAAAAACTAGGAATGGGAGTGAACATTACATGGGTATCCAAAGTGACTGGAAATATTAGGGCTGGGTTCCATTTGGGTGGCGCGGCAAAGGAAAATAAAGAACGTATGGAGGAAGGTTAGGAACCGCTTGATGGATATGGATAGGCAGAGGACAATTGCATTATTCCAATATATAGTTTCGCTGGAAGTACACTTGGAGTTAAAATCTGCATAGGGGGTTGTTGGTTGACTTGGTTTATTTACGGACGCTCTTTATATCCCAGTCATCAGCGTCCCATTCAACTCAGAGTGTGAAACGGCCAACAAAATTTGCTCAGAGACCTCTTCTTTCAGGCTTGAGGTTCTTTTTCGTGCTGTAAATGTACGACACGGGACCCACGGCTTTTATTTCCTTCTGAAGGAAGCAAAACTTTAGATTTTTACGCCCGAAAAAATCCATCGAGCTTGGCAGGGTTTGAACACGCAACCTTGGCTACCACTACACCAGCAGGACAGACTGCATGGGGGTTGCGCAGTACATGAAAATACTCACTAGATAGAGGTTGGCGTGGTTCAGGCGAGGAGCATGGCGGATGATTAAAATCACCGATGACTATGATCGGGGAATTTTTTCCGCCTATGCGGGGAGTAATCATTGTTACATACTGGCTAAATGTAAAGGTATAGAAGATTGGAGAAAAAATGATCTAGCTCAATCATTTATGGAATCGAACAGAGGGAGATGGTCATACTAGGCTCTGCTGGCAGGCAAGAAAGAGAAGGAGAAATAAAAGAATATATATATATATATATATATATATATATAGTTTTGCTTTTTTAGTTCATCTCTTTGTTTTATCTAAGTACATTTATGACGAAATTGAGGTAGCTAAGGTCTGAAAAAGCTGATATCTGGAGAGGGGGTGGTGAAAATTTATTGCATCCAGCTTTGGGTGTATCATTCCTAAAGTGACTTCTTTCTATATTTTTGTGTATGTATTTTTTTATATTTTTAAAATTGATTCTTTTTATTTTATATTATTTATTTTGAATATTTTTATAGTATATTATGAAATATATAATCTTATATTACATCTAAAAGCACGTAGGGCGCGTTGCATTTTCACGTGAGCGTGTACAGGTTTTATTATATTGGTGCCACTGAAATAAATACCACACCACTACCACCACGACTGCTACCGTTGCTACTACAATGCTCTGCGTTTCCCATGTTATATCCTTTAAAGGAGGCTTAAAACTGCCTCACAGAACCACAATGGATGACGAAAAATACTGTGAGGTCTTGATACAACTTTAAGCTGCAATCATAAGCAAACGCTGTGGGAAAGTTCTACTCCTGCATGACATCATTCGTACTGAAATGAAAATATTTTATCATTATTCATAATAACCAAATCTTGTACGAGTGGCTTTTACCTGCAACCCAAGAAATGCCTCGGTGGGCAGAAATTTGAAAGTGATAATGAAGAGAAATCTGAAGTGAACAGATGGCGGGGCATATGTTCAAATGTACCAAGGTATGGCATGGTGCGAATAAAGTATTAAAAATCTTGTATACGTGTTACATTTTTGCAAGCAATTTCTTGGTTCCCAATACGTTTACCTGGCCACGTCAGGATGGATCGCAAACTTATTTGTTTACCATTGGCTATTAAACCTAAGGAATATTCTGGAGCGGTGACGTAACCATCCTG
Source organism: Metallyticus violacea (assembly GCA_030762175.1). Taxonomy (NCBI): domain Eukaryota; kingdom Metazoa; phylum Arthropoda; class Insecta; order Mantodea; family Metallyticidae; genus Metallyticus; species Metallyticus violacea. Next base: position 20,250,903 of record CM060833.1, read on the forward strand.
ATTAGCGTGTTTACTGTTCCTTGTACTGATAATTATAATAGAGCTGACTTTGGGATGGTTGGGCTGAGTTGATGCTTTCGGTATTTTGTTCCAAATTGTTATGCCCAAAGCCTTCCGCACAGTTAGACCCAGGGAAGCAAGTATCGTGAGGTTTTAATGTATTTTGTTGTAATGTCATTTAACTTTGCACTATGGGTTTATTGGCTTAAATTTTCCTTAACTTAGGACAAATTGCATTTTGAAATCCAAAAGTGGGAAATTTTATGAACTGCTTGTGCCGGGGTAATTTGTATAGGATTTGATAAATTATTATTGCATATTTATTCCATAATGTTTTAAAATTTCATATTTAGTTAAATTATATGTTGCTATATTACCTTATTACACAATTTTCATTTTTAAAGCTGAAATATCTTTTAACACGTGTATTATAGACTATTGTTATTGTTATTCTTCTTCTTATTATTATTCAATAAAATAAATTATAAATTTAATTGTTTTTCTCCCGTATTGCAAAGTTAGTTTTCTCCCAAATCTTGAGTGTTTTCTTCCAGTATGCTTCCAAAGCTAAATATTGCCTGATCATTAACGGGAATGTGTCGAATTTTTATTCAATTGCAGATCCATGATAGTAATACACAATAACGAAAGTGTTTGAACAAAGAAGATGATTGTGTGAAAAGTACATTAGAATTTATGTAATGTAAATAACATTTTTTAAAGAATAGAACAAGGGTACATATTTAATATGCATTTCAAAATATTGTATCTTAAATTTTGTATTATTACCATTAACCTAACTTAAAATCTTAGTTAGGACATTCCTGTTAGCAATTTTCGGTTTGCTATCGCTATATATTAATGTAGAATTTATTTAAATTATTATATGCTTCAGCTGTTCTACGGCGTGACAAAGGAAGTGAATTATTGACTACGCCTCAAGCGAGAGTTCGCCACTTTAACAAACCATTTGAATGGGTAAAGCGCAGAGCGATGTTTGATTGTTTTCCTTAGATACATCATATTTGCATACTATAAACGTTCAATGTTACATTATGTTTGACTGCAAATCAACATGGCCCTCAGCATAACTTTGTCAAATGTAAACAAATTAAAACGTATGAAACATGCTGGAATGTAGTAAATTTACTTTCAAAATTGACATTATAATGGTTACTGTGTTTCATACCGATTAGCACTGGGTTGAAGTTGTCGGTAAAGCAAAGACCCGTGGTTTAATTCTCGGCAGATGTTCGTAGTTCTATTTCTAATATGTTCACACTATGCAATTTTCTATGCATTGAATAAGTTCAAGTTATTACATGATGATTCACTTTAATCCAAACGCAATTTTGGCAAAACGTATATCGGCCGATTCCTTCAATATTGTGGATACGTTAGTTAGAGTAAACATTACACCGAACATAGAGATTTTCCTTCTATTTTGTTCCCCTTTAGTTGTATAAGTTTTTATGTTCAATATAACTATATATTATATTTCACTTTTCACTTTTTAAATGAAATATATTTTTAAACGCACTGAATTAACTAGAACTGAAATCTTTCTCTCTCTCTTTCTGCATAAGCACTAGGGAATA